>CM065812.1:21013833-22227500 GCA_033398695.1 Orobanche coerulescens
TAGAAATATTTCTTTGGAAGGATACAATGAAACTCCTCAGGAGACACCTGTGCAAGAAAAATGGAACCAAACCTTCTATAACACAAGTACAACCACCTCGTAGGTCAAGTAGGGTGTCTCAAATTACCTGAGAGGTATAATTTTATGCGCTTGGAGGAACTGGGTTTCCTCGAGGTTCCAAGTGATAAAAAAGAGACCGACCCGCGACCAATGACCTAGAAATGGTGGATGTAGACTCCATGAAATGGTATGCGATCTTCATGTAGTTGGGACCTTTATTTTGACGAGACAGTCAAAGAGTTTGACTTTGTGCAAAATAGGAACCTTGTGTATACAAGAGGGTTAGTGGGAGCAAGATCGCATTCTTAGTACTATGTGTAGATGACATTCTACTAAAAGGAAATGATGTGGGAATGCTCAGTTCTGTGAAAGCTTGGCTTTCGAGTAATTTCTCCATGAAAGACTTGGGAGAAGCTACCTATATTCTTGGTATTCGACTCTACCGGGATAGAGCGAAGAGAACAATAGGTCTTTCCCAAGCCCTCTATATAGATAAAATCTTAAAGCGATTTAAGATGGATGATTCTAAAAGAGGGTTCCTACCGATGCGACATGGAATAAAACTCACCTTGAAGATGTGTCCTCAAAATGAGGAACAACGAAAGGAAATGAGTAATATACCATATGCTTCGGCCGTGGGTAGCCTTATGTATGCTATGTTGTGTACAAGACCTGACATCGCGCATGCTGTAAGCGTGGTGAGTAGGTTTCAGGCAAACCCAGGTAGGGAACATTGGACTGCCGTAAAGAACGTTCTCAAGTACTTGAGAAGAACTAGAGATATGGTTCTGATGTATGGCGGTGGAGATTTGGATGTGGTGGGATTCACTGATTCGGACTTCCAAGGACTGAAGGACGACTCGATGTCTACTTCTGGCTACATATTTACTCTTAATGGAGGAGCAGTATCTTGGCGAAGCACCAAGCAAAGCGCAACTGATGATTCCACCTGTCAGGTTGAGTATCAAGCAGCCTCGGAGGCTTCCAAGGAAGGGTTCTGGATTAAGAAGTTTCTGGGAGAACTTCAAATAATACCATGTCTTTGTTGCTGTTCATTGTCTTTGCGACAACGACAGAGCTGTAGCGCAGGCCAAGGAGCCGAGGTTTCACAATAGCACCAAACATATTGAGAGGAAGTATCATCTCGTAAGAGAATTTGTTCGCAAGGGATACATTGTGCTGCATAGAGTAGATTCGGCTGACAACGTCGCCGATCCACTGACCAAGCCACTTTCTCAGACTAGCTTGGAGCGTCATATGGAGAACATGGGTATTAGATACCATAGTGTGTGGCATTGAGTGCAAGTGGGAGATTGTTAGGAGTATGCCCTCGAATGCCACTCAGAGGTTGTTGAGTGAGGGCATTGTACTTGTAATTATGTAAACCATTTATATAAGGCAAATGAATGTTTCTTTATTTACTGGTAGTTACTGGCATTCCTAACTCGTAAATAAACATATAGAAACTAGTCCGTATATTTGAGAGCAAAACGTTCCACTCCTTATTGGATAAGGGGGTCGGCACTGGAAAGGTTATAGCTCAAATACTTAATCGTTCGCAAGTCGATGAAACTTGGTAGGCGTTAAGTTTATGTGAAGACTTGTATGACGTGTTCTTTGACATGGAGAGTGCCCGTCGAACACTAATGGTTAGTGGGAGCACACGTTATAGGTATGCTAATTGGATTAGTATACTCGAACCGACTCACCCTCGATTCGTCACACGGATTTCACTCCGGGACAGTCAATGACGGAATCGAAAGGTTGTGATAGGTATTCGTGAACCTTCGACTTGAGGATTTAGTAGGGATGTGCTTGTGACGTCAAGATTTTCATTAGAGTAGTTCGACCCTGTAAACCGGAAGGCGGGGGTCAACCTCGACGTGCATCTTGACGGGCAAGTAGCAGGTCCTACTGAATACCAAGATAGAATTCTTTCTCCCGTTAGTGAGCGGGTTATATGTCCTATGCGGTTATTGGCAGATGAGATCATAAGTCTTTGGCCAAAGCATTGGAGCTAGTTGTATTAGATACACAACAGCTCGATGATCTCGATTTGCATTAATGAATGCATAGCGTCAAGTACAGATAGGGTTTGACTGATCGTGACTCTATAACTTGATCGGGACATTTGAAAGAAGGGTTTATACGTATACTGGTATTCACGACAGAATGGTTCTTGAATGATCCCAATCATTCGTTCTCAGTTGGGGTACAGTGTAGGCCGCCAGGCTGGCTAGGTGGTGCTACTACTCTTTGGTTCCTCCCATTGCTGACTGAGACGGACCTACCGAGTCGCGCAATAGGATTGACGACGTAATGAATAAAGCTAATTCTCTCATTATGAATATTAGATATTGGATATCTAATTTTGGAACATTGGATGTTTAAATCGATTTATTGGATAAATTGATTTACGGCCTAATGAATTAAATAAATTACTGGGTGATTAATTTAATTCATATATATAATTATTTCTTGGAGAAATTAATTATATTATTTTGTATTTGATATGATGAAATTAATTGGATTAATTAAACTATACAAATACATCGGAACGGAATTGGAATTTATCTGTTTGGACTCTCGGGAGTCCGAAACGAACCAAACTCATCCGTTTCTCCATGGCCCCCCCCCCATTTCTAGCCACCTTCTTTTTGGACTTGTCTCCATTCTTTAATGTATGATAATGGTGGAGGTGGGGTTAGATTCCCACATGCATTAGTTGTTGCTAGTGGTGGGGAGTTGAATAAGAGGAATGAAGACATCTTTCATTTCAACCTACACATTCCTACGTGAGAGTGAGATAGAAAGAGAGAGAGAGAAAAACCATTTTCTCAATTGTCTTCATCATCTTCTTCATATCATCTTAATTGTTCTTGGAGAAAATTAAAGATATATTGAGAGATATAAATTAAAACACTTAGAGTGTTATAACTAAAGTTTCATCACTTGATTCTAGCCGTAACCTTAGAGGTTAATCGAGTGTTGTCATTCCGTTCGTTTCTCCGACGCGTGACAAGTAGAGACGCGGTTTTTCGGCGTTGTATCATCCAAGGGCTTGGAGCATTTTGGATCGTTTGGGAATAGCTCAAGAGAAGGAAATCCATATAATCAACGGACGACAAGGGTATGATTTCGAATCTTTCTTTGTTTATTTTATATTCGTATATACGTAGCTCGATCGATCCTCGTAGGGATTCGGATCGAATTAATTTTCGTTTTACCGCTTCCGCTGGGCCTTCGTTTTAGGCACCGAATCCCAACAGATCGTGCGTAGGGTAATTCAATTCATACGGTTTCAACTGACGGGAAGCATAGGCAATCGTCCTCCCGTGCTTCATAAGTACGCATCCGAGCCCTTGGCCAGAAGCATCACTATAAATAGAGAAACCATCATTACCACTCGGTAAAGCCAAAACAAAGTCGTCAACCGCTTCTTCAATTCCTCAAAACTATTCTGCCTCTCATCGGTCCACACAAACTTTTGTGACTTCTGTAACAACTGAGTCAGCGGTCGAGCGAGCTTACAGAACCCCTCGACGAATCTACGGTAATACCCGGCTAATCCCAGAAAACTGCGGACCTCCTTCACATTCTTGGGCGGCGCCCAATCCAACACTGCCTCTACCTTATGTGGGTCCACACGAACACCCTCGGCCGAGATCACATGACCGAGAAACATAACCTCTCGTAACCAAAACTCACACTTTGAGAACTTCGCAAAAAGATGCTGAGTTCTCAAAATATCTAACACGATATGCAAATGACGGGCGTGCTCCTCCTCGCTTTTCGAGTAAATCAGGATATCATCGATAAAAATGACTACACACTTATCGAGGTACTCGATAAAGACTTTGTTCATAAGCTGCATGAACACGGCTGGGGCGTTGGTTAGCCCAAAAGGCATAACCACAAACTCGTAGTGACCGTATCTCGTCCGAAAGGCCGTCTTCGAAATGTCGGTATCCTTCACTCGGAGCTGATAATACCCCGATCTCAAATCAATCTTCGAAAACACAGTTACCCCTTGCACCTGATCAAACAAATCATCAATCCTCGGGAGCGGATACTTGTTTTTGATGGTCACTTTGTTCAACTCTCGGTAGTCGATACACAAACGAAGTGACCCATCCTTCTTTTTCACAAACAGGACCGGTGCGCCCCAAGGTGAAGCGCTCGGTCGAATATATCCCATGTCTAGCAACTCTCCCAACTGTTTCTTCAGCTCCAGCATCTCGGCGGGCGCCATACGGTATGGCGTCTTAGAGATCGGTGCTGCACCCGGCTCTAAATCGACGGTAAATTCAACTTCTCGGTCCGGCGGCAAACCCGACAACTCGTCTGGAAAGACATCAGGATACTCACACACTACCGGAATAGATGAGAGATCAACTCCCCCTTCTTCCGATCTCAAAGCGTAACACCAATAACCCGTGCAACCTCCCCGAAGAAGCCTCACCGCCCTCAAGGCGCTGATCAAGAGTCTCTGTCTACCCCGCTTACGCCCCACGAAAGAATGCTCAGTACCGTCAGAGGCTAACATCGAAATAGTCCTCGTTCTATAATTCATCATCGCCTCATGACGGTCCAGCCAATCCTCACCAAGAATTAAATCCTCATCTATAATATCTACTGCGATCAGATTAGAAGGCCAAACCCTCCCCGCGATACTCACTGGAAAATCTCTAACCTCACGATCCCCCACGATGCTATCCCCACTAGGGAGTTTAACAGCAAAAGGCTCACAAGCAACTAGGCAATCAACATGCAGACGACGCACACAATCCATAGATATAAAAGAATGCGTAGCACCAGAATCGAACAATACGGAAATAGGATGATCAAGGATGTGGACGGTACCTGTAGCCACCGTCGCGTCAGGATCTCCTGCTCGTCTCATCTCGTACACTCGGGGCGGAACAGACCCCGCACTAGAAGCTTCCCCTCTAGAAGGCTGACCACGACCTCGACCTCTACCAAAACTCTGTTGCGGCTGAGGAACTGTCGGTGCCTGATTCACACTCGGCTCTCCCGCAGCTGGGGCTGATATCTGAGTAACTGGAGCCCGAGCTGCATCCGTACAAAACTTAGCACGATGACCCATCCTACCACAAGCAAGACACTGAATCGGAGGCCTATCACACTCACTCATCATGTGGCCCGGACGACTACAGTTGAAGCACGTAGGACCACGAACGGAACCAGCAGGAGCGGACCTAGAACCGTTTCCTCGACCAACTGATGGCGACTGACTCCCGAAGACTCGCGAACTGCACCGAGCCTTGGATACCCTCTGACTTGCCTCCCGAACCGACTGCAGGTCTTACGCTTCTTTCCTTCGGTTGCCGTCTGCCGCAGTAAAACGACATCTCATAAGCCATCACTTTATTCGATAATCTTTCAAAGTCGTGCACCCTGCACTGGACATGTAGTGGCGCACCTCGGTTTCATCCGCATATCAAAGTGGCGGATCTTATCAAGCTCATCTCGGACTTGGTTTCTCACATAATGCAAATTGATTGTAGTCTTTGATAGCTTGAGATATAGGGACATCTTGGGGCTTAGCCTCAAAGAAGGCTCGGATACTCCCCTCTTTCACCGCCATGGACGAGTGCGTCTTCCATCGATCCCGAAACTCGCCCACATAGTTGCACAGTCACGCGGTTTCACCGCTTGCCACCACGTTCTTGCCTCCTTGGCGAGGAAGTCTTGAGCAATGGGTACTTTCCTCTCCTCGAACAATTAGCGACCTCAAATACTTTCTCCATCTCGAATAGCCAATTCTCCCAACCAAGGGTCGGAAGCACCATCAAATCGCTGGAGGACGATACGAATCACATCCTGAAGTAGCTTATCATTGCCGGATCCAGAGGCGTAACCGGTTGGCATTAGCTTGGGCCGACTAGAACGGCTGAGTCGCAGCGTCATCTGGTTCGCTACTTGTTGCAAAATGTTGGCCACTCCAACATTCTCGTGTGCATTACCGGAGCTAGCAGACTGGTCCTGCTGACCTCCGGAACTAGGGGGAACACTGTTCGACAAAGAAGGCATCGCCGAATCAGTTCCCGAGTGATCTGACATAGCCGCCCCACTGGCTGCGCCACGTCCCCTACCGCGTCCGCGACCGCGTCCGCGTCCTCTACCAGCAGGAATTCTGAAGAAGCAACGGGTAAGTACAATTCAAACGCAAAACACAATAAGATACTAAGACAGGAATAGAACAGAACGGTGAAACGTGTCAAGTTAGGAAAACTTACGAGCACCGGCGTACTGAGATGATGGCATAGCAGTGATACTGTCCCAAAAACGACACTCGACTAGACCCAAATAACCGACAGCCTAGGTATCCATAAACCTAAGCTCTGATACCATATTCTGTAACACCCCCAAGACATTCAGGGCATATTACAGTGCCGTGGACCCCACACTGTGGAATCCACCAGGCTAACTTACCAACAAGACATTCGTCAACGACACCAATCATCAATAAAACGACAATTCAAATATAAGACTACAACCCGACGAATAGAATCCAACATCAATCCATTTCCCAAAACGGGAACACAACATTAACAATTTGGAAAAGGAAGTACTCGAGTACTTAAACCAGTTTTATAATACAGAAACCCCAAAACAAGAAATCAAAAATAAGTGACATAACTGAACACCAACAAATGTCTACTGAGCAGTATCATGCTTGCCCCTCATCTTCATACGGCTCAAGTGCTCGTTTGTCCCCATGATCGATACATGAAATACAAAAAGTATTTCCCCCATTTAAGGGTTAGCGACAACTGCTAGTGCAAGTACAATCCATTTGAACTACATTCTAATCAGATGAATATATGCGCCAAAAAGTCATTTTAGAAAACATTTTATATTCCGGAATATTTATGATGTACAATCACAAAACACATTATCTCCAACAAATCACAATTCAAAGTTAACCGTTGGTACGAGACTCACGGCCACCGTACCCCGCAGAGCCCTGTCGGACATCCATGGGTGGCTAACCACAGTTCGCGATACGCACACTCACGGCAATACATATCCCTAGAGGCCCCGTCGGACCGTCCCTAGGTGAACATACACATAACCATCCACAACAACCACGATACAACCATAATTCAAATACTAGAACATGTAAACAAATGTAAAGTACTTGCCTTTGAGACATTCTTGAAGAAACGGAAGTGAAACACAACTACGAACGGTTTGGGTGGAAAACGACGGTTCCTAAACGAAGGATCAACATAGTTCAGTCCCAACGGACAATAATAACCGATCGTAATACACCCATAATCCCCGATTACAAGTCATGACAAAAACGTTCAATCGATACGGACGAGGGTTTACGTAAAATCTCCCCGTATCAACAATTCGCGGATTAAAATAGAGAAAAACGGATTGGGAATCACCCAATAACGATAATCAGTGGGGAATATCACAACATACTAGAATAATTCGAGTCCAATTAGCAAAACCCGGAAAACCCCCCAAATTTGACGAGTTAGGGTTCTAGACGAAAATACCTTGAATTCGGACGATGGATGATGATTATGCTGATGATAATATGTTAACACGACTCTACGGTGATGGTTTGAAGAGAACTCAGACCAGTACCGGTGGAAATCACCTTTGAGGTCGCACGTCGAAGAAACGAAGAGAAAAGAATAAAACTACTGTTCTGAAACTGCCCGCTGACTTATATAATCTGTGAAGTTAGCGCACGCTAACTGCCATATATAGCGCGCGCTAACGGGGCCGTGACAGGTCCAGTGGCTACTGCCACCATTCGTTAGCGTACGCTAACAATAGGGGGTTAGCGTACGCTAAATGCTTATCGGTAGCGCACGCAAGGTAACAGGAGTAGCGTGCGCTACCTACACAGCCAGATTCGATCTGCGATGTCACATCGCCAGTAAGTCTGTCGAGGGTACAATACACGAAACGCATGACGAGACCAGAATCCAGGAACATGAACGCGAAGCATACAAGACGACGGAGCTAAGCGCTGAAAGAAAAATACAATTCCGGCTACTGAAGGGTCCGTAATGCGACAACGAAAACGAGATTTCCCTAAACTATTAGAAAATTACAAAAATGGTCCAAATGACCGAAAATCACGAAACGACGTCGGATTTACAAACCGAAAGTCTCAACACGACCAACTCAATCATACGAACTTGTACAAACCAAGAAACAATGAAAACGAATGAGTTTTACAAGAATCGAACGTTCATATGGCAAAACATGTCACAAAATGAAATTACGTGAAAACATCATCAAAACTCGTCCAAATGGAAAAACTCCAAGAACAAAGTAGATTGGAAATGTCGAAATGGTTACAAGCGAGTCGATAAAGATAGACATACACTAAAAATGGAAACTGCTAAAAATGGAAAATTACGGATATTACAGAGTATGTGCTTGAGAACAATCCAATGTCCAGGTCCTGGGTTCGAATGATATCTAGCAGTTATACCTACGGCATGACAAATATATGGTCTAGCACAAAGCATAACATACATGAGGCTTCCCACAGCTGACGCATAAGGGACCAGCTTCATGTCATCTATATCTTTTTGTATCTTAGAACACATATCCTTAGATAGTTCAATTTTATATCTATAAGGTAGAAAACCTTTCTTCGAATTCTCCATGCTAAACCACTTTAGCACTATATCGATATAGGATGCCTGGGATAAGCACAACATCTTTTTCTTCCGATCATGAAAGATCCTGATCCCAAGGATATGTCATGCTTCTCCCAAATCCTTCATATCAAATTGCTCAGATAGCCATACTCGTACGTCCGATAATTCCTTCACGTTGTTTTCAGTAAGAATGATATCATCTACATACAGTACAAGAAACACCAACATGTTTCCATCGCATTTCTTATACACACAACTCTCACTCAGACATTGGACTAATCTATATGACTGGACAACCTCGTCAAATCGAGTGTTCCAAGATCTAGATGCTTGCTTAAGTCCATAAATGGATCTCTTAAGCTTGCACACTAAGTGCTCTTTTCCTTCAGCAATGAATCCTTTTGGTTGGCATATGTACATTTCCTTGTCTAGCTTCCATTCAAGAATGCAATATTGACATTCATTTGTCAAATCTACAGATCCAAATTCACAGCTATAGCTAAAAAAATCCGGATTGACTTAAACATGACCACCGATAAAAAAATTTCGTCGTAATCGATGCTCTCTTTCTGAGTGTAACCTTTTCATTACAAGTCCCGATTTGAAGGTTTCAACCTTTCCATAACCTCTTCGCTTGTAACTGTAACACCCCAAACTAAGTGGCTATTACAGTGCCGTGGACCCCCAACTGGGACCTACCAGGCGAATGAAAAACAATGAACTAAATAATATAACTGTAGTACCGCACCACATTATATTATCAATTACTCCGATGAGGAGTCTCAAGTACAATACACCCAGGAATACATAATACTTGTATATTTCATATGAAGATGAAATATACAACACCAAATGAAATGAAAATCCAAACGGAAACTGCAGCGGAAAACACAAATGTATAAAACATGAATAACTGGGAAGACTGGGCCCCCTACTAGTATCACTGGGACTCCTCGCCATCAACGTTCTCTTTCCGTACCTTTACCTTGCCATGATCTAAAAACAATATCCCCAACGGGGTCACTTACACAGAACAACAATCCTCAAGAGTTGAACAAATACAATAATCACATTAATTAGTTATGAAATCAAGTTGAATGAGGGGCATCATAGTACGCCACGAATGGGATGTGCAAGTGCACAAGCCTGACGAGTGCCCGACGTACCGCATAAACACCCGCAAAACTTGGCCTAACTAGTCTCACGGAGGCACGTTACCGTGTGCATAGTCCAATGTGTCCGAATTCCCGCATATACACAATGACCTTAGTGTGCCCGACTAAAAATTCCACACATATACCACCCAGAACGCAATACAATCCTGGAAGGTCACAAGAACAAAAGCGACCATGAATAAGAACAATGACTACAAAATCCGATAAGGGTCAAGAATGACTTACCGAGGTGAAATAATGACGAAATGAGTGATCGCTTCAAATGAAATGATTGGAACCATTGTTCCTCGTGAATTGAATGATTAGTTTAATAATTACAAGTCTCAACATGATTGATGTATGATGAATGACTTATATGTATGAATGAACAACAACGAACGGAATGATTATCCTTTTAACCGAGCAAGAATTAACTTGCCTCAATACCGGTGATGAAATGTCCTTCCTCGAACAAACGTCCTTAATGGAGTTATCGGTCGCTCGAACAACCTTGAATAACACAAGTACCAATAATTCACTTAATATTTGTATCAAATACGATCATAACCAATTCAAGAAGTCGATACAACAAATCCAAACTCAGAGGGGCATTTTGACAAACACGTTGCAAACATTCTTCCATTGTTTACAACCAACCCCAATTATATCGAAACCAACCTCCAAATGAGTGATTCAATCCAACAAAACATCATCAATACAATCAATAATCCAATAAAAATACTCCATTCGAGATTACGACAACATCTAGTCGAAACCCCAAAATTCCAAAGTCAGCATTCAAGGTGTTCTTGAACAATTCCCCAAATACTCAACAAATCCGAAAAAATACACCAACAAATCCGTAGGAACACATGTAACCAAGGTAGATAATCCATATTCAGCATATTCCAACATAATAGCAAGCTAACTTGAAGAGATCGGAAGAAAAACACTTAAATCCCAAAATTCTAGATTAAAAAAAAGTTTACCTTGATTTGGTGTGGTGGAGAGGATTAAATGTTGATTAATTTGAACTAGGAGCTTAAGGATGATGCTAGATGATTGCATCTCGAAGAACTCTTCTCAAAATGCACAAAATCGTCCAAAAACGCCCGAATGAGGAAGAGAGATGAAGCATTGACGAAATGGGGCTGAACTGTCCTATTTAAATCAAACACAGGTTAGCGTGCGCTAGCCTCTGATACTAGCGTGCGCTAGCGGGCTCACCGTGTAGTCCAGTGAATTCTGCCTGCCGCGTTAGCGTGCGATACGTACTTGGTAGCGTGGGCTAATGCCTTCCTCTTAGCGTGCGTTAACCAGATGTTAGCGTGCGCTACCTGATAGTTGGTGCCCAGTAACTGGAGTCCAGAACATACTGTCCTCTGTCCTGCTCGCCTTAGCGCGCGCTACACCGATAACTCAGCATGCGCTACTAAAACAGTTAGCATGCACTACCCTCACACATAGCGTGCTGTCACGCCCCACCTTAAAGCAGCAAGCATCGAACAGCATCCGACCGAAGCCGTGCGGACGGACAGGCGGCATGGCCGCGCGCGTGCAGGGACCATGTCAAGCTCACAGAGGACTACCCTCCCTATAATAGGCTTAGACGGAAAAAGCCTTGTGAGTGCAGTAGACATTAAAAGGCCGATGAGCACACTCTTCAGAAAGAAGACCTTAGAAGCTTCAAGAAGGAGACCAATCAGTTCCAGAAGGTCAAAGAGGATTCCAGAAGCTCAGAAATCGGGTCGGATTGCTACGGGCTGAATATGGCCTTGGTCGGGCCGGGCTGGGACACTTTGGGCCGGGTCGGGCCGGACATTCCAGAGAGGTCTGGGGACTCCAAGGAGTCTTCTTAGAATTGTTTAGAAGTGTATAGACCATTCTAGATGATGGCATTCTTGTAAATACTTGGAATAGTACTGTGATGTTGGTAATTTGTAGGCTTGGAGGATTATTATAAATACCCCCTTGGGGCTCATTTGTAAGACATCTTGAGAAATCTGATTTGCTACAGTAATACAAGAAAAACTTTCCCCAAGCATTCTCCTACTTTCCTTCCTAGCAATCTTAGTTGTTGAAAGGCTTACTACTTAGACTTGTGACAATCTAAGATAGTGCCGCACGGAAAGGCAACTTAGCGGGCACAAGTATAACCCCGTGACAGTTGATATCAGAGCCAAGGTTGAGACAACCAAGGCGGATTTTCAAAGATTGCTAGCTGATCGTGCAAGGAGGAAGATGGCACAATCATCCGATGTTACCCAACCCAATACTGAGGCCGAGAAGACCAAGAAGGGCAGAGACAAGTCTGTTGACCGGATTGCTTCCATGGACAGCCGAGTGACTCAACTGGAGGAGGTCTATGATGAGGTTGCGAAGAGGGTGGATGACTTAGAAGAAGTTGGTGAGGAGCTGCATAACCAGGTACTCTATACTATTAATGCTTGCGATGGGGACATGAAGCTAGAGTTGGCCAATTTTCGGGCCATGATCTTGGCCATGCAAGAAAGCATGAAGGTTCTCAAGATGGAGATGGCAACAGTGAAGAGGGCGATTGCCAATGGAGAAGGACATGTGGGTGCGAAACCCACAAGAATTAACATCCCAAGGCCTGGGAAGTTCAACGGATCGAGAAACGCCAAGGAGATTGACAATTTCTTATGGAACCTGGAACAACACTTTGGTGCATCGAACATTCGAGATGATGACACCAAGTTGCGGACGGCGCCCTTGTACTTAGCCGACACAACCGTACTATGGTGGCGGACCAATGACATTAAGAGCGGTGCGTGCAGGATGGCTTCCTGGAAAGACTTCAAGGCCGAATTTAAGACGCAATTCTATCCCGAGAATGTGGAGTTCGAGGCTCGGGGCAGGCTAAAGAGACTTAGCCACACTCATACTATCAAAGACTATGTCAAGGAGTTCCAAAAAATTGTACTCGAGATACCAAGCTTGACGGCGAGCGACAAGCTGTTTGAATTTATGGACGGACTCAAGCCTTTTACGAGGCAAGAGTTGGAAAGGCGCAATGTTCGGGATGTGGCGACTGCCATTGCCGTGGCCGAGGTCTTAAGGGAGTTGAAAACCAGCGATAAGCCAAGGACTTTCCGCATGGATAAAGGCAAAGGTAGGGGATACCTCCCATCAAGATTCAGGCCAAACAAATACTCGGGCAAGCAACCAGTGGACGAGATCGATAAGCCGAGAGGTTGTCACATTTGTCATAGTACCTCTCACATGAAGTACGATTGCCCATTTCGTAGAAAGAAGGTCGCATCCATTCAAGAGACCACGGAGACCGAGGTTGCAGATGGTGCGCACATGGGCTCATTGAGTTTGCTCAATGCTGTCAAAGCCGTCATAGAGCCGGCGAAGGGACCGAGAAAAGGGTCTATGTTCGTGGATGCCTTTATCGGGGGCACACACATTAAAGCCTTGGTGGATACAGGAGCTACGCACAACTTCATGCGGGACGGCATAGCCAAAGCATTACGACTTACCGTCACTCCAACACACGGATCGATCAAGTCAGTGAACACCCATGCTAAACCGGTGACCGGAGAAGCAAGAGGAGTGAAAGCAACTATAGGTGATTGACAGGGAATGATCACCTTCACCGTAGTGACCATCGATGACTACGATTTGGTTCTTGGGTTACAATGGTTCGATCAGGTTTGGGCTTACATTCTTCCCTTTTCAGATTCCTTAGTCATTTTGGACTCTGACAGGACACAGGCCATTCCGGCCAAGAGAGAAGCAAAGAGGACAAGCACCTTTTCAGCCATACAACTTAGTCGAGGTCTTCGGAAGAAGGAAGAGACCTTCACTGCATTTTACATTCCTGATGATGGGAACGACGTTGAAGGGACAGATGTACCAAAGGAAGTTCAATCCATTCTGAAGGAGTTCCAGGACGTGATGCCCGCGGAACTACCTAAGAAGTTACCGCCCAGACGGGATGTGGACTACAAAATTGAACTGATTTCCGAGGCGAAGCCACCTTCAAGGACACCATATAGGATGTCACCACCGGAACTGAAGGAGTTGTAGAAACAATTGAAAGAGTTGTTGGATTCCAAGATGATCGAACCATCCAAATCTCCTTATGGATCCCCCGTTCTGTTCCAGAAGAAGCATGATGGATCCTTACGTATGTGCGTGGACTATAGGGCACTCAATAAGCTGACGGTTCGCAATAAGTATCCCATTCCGCTCATTGGAGAATTGTTTGATCAACTGGGAGGTGCCAAATACTTTTCAAAGATCGATCTAAGATCCGGATATTGGCAGGTCCGGATAGCCGAAGGAGACGAACCCAGGACCGCTATGGCAACAAGGTGTGGATTGTTGGATTTTCTTGTGATGCCGTTCGGGCTTACAAACGCCCCAACGACCTTTTTCACATTGATGAATAAGGTATTTAAACCATACATAGACAAGTTTGTTGTTGTTTATTTGGATGATATAGTCATTTACTCATCATCGATGGAAGAGCATGTAGAACACTTGCGATAGGTGTTCCAGGCACTGCGGGGCAATGAACTCTATGCAAAGTTAGAGAAGTGCATGTTCGCCCAACAGGAAGTGACTTTTCTGGGGCATCGTATCAAGGATGGCCGCGTAATGATGGATGAGGCCAAAGTGAAAGCCGTTCGAGATTGGGAACCGCCGACCAGTGTAACCCAACTCCGATCTTTTCTGGGACTCGTGAACTACTACCGGAAGTTCATCGAGGGATACTCTTGGATAGCAGCACCATTAACGGACCTATTGAAGAAGGACCACAAATGGGAGTGGACGGATAAATGCCAAGAGGCCTTTGAGCGACTCAAAGGCAAAGTGACGGAGCAACCAGTCTTTGCCTTGCCAGATCATGCCAAGCCATACGAGGTTCAGACCAATGCATCTGATTATGCCATCGGTGGAGTATTGATGCAGCTAGGACATCCCGTTGCCTACGAGAGTAGAAAATTGAATGACACCGAGAGACGGTACTCGGTACATGAGAAGGAGATGACTGCCGTGGTACATTGCCTCAGGGCTTGGAGGCATTATTTACTTGGGAGTAAGTTTGTGGTATGAACAGACAACGTAGCCACAAGTTATTTTCAAGCTTAGAAGAAGCTCATGCCAAAGCAAGCAAGATGGTAGGAATTCTTAGCCGAGTTCGATTATAGCTTGGAGTATAAGCCGGGAGTGCTTAACCGAGTAGCCGATGCATTAAGCTGGAAGGCCGAGCTTGCAGCCTTGACCAAAGCTGAGGGAAGCATCAAGGACCGCATACGCAAGGGACTGAGGCAGGACCCCTTCACAGGAAACATCATGGAACTTGCCAGGAGCGGCAAGACAAGACGGTTCTGGGAACAAGATGGGCTACTCTTTACCAAAGGCAACCATTTGTACGTGCCCAAATGGGGAAACTTACGGAGGGACATCATGAAGGAATGCCACGATTCACTATGGGCTAGACACCCAGGTATGCACCGTACAATGGCTTTAATTGACAATTCTTACTTTTGGCCCATGATGCGTGAAGACGTAGAGGCATACGTCCGGACCTGTCTTGTATGCCAACAAGACAGGGTGGAGCAACAACAATCTGGTGGATTCAACCCTTACCCATACCGGAACATCATTTTGAAAGCATTTCAATGGACTTTATTACGGCATTACCTAAATCGGAGGGGCACGGGTCAATCATAGTTGTGGTGGACAGGTTCTCAAAATACGCAACCTTGATTCCAGTACCGCAGACATAACGGCTCCAGATACGGCCAAGTTGTCCTTAAAACATGTGTTAAAACATTGGGGCATTCCAAGGACAATCGTGAGTGACCGATACCCACGTTTCACAGGGAAGTTTTGGTCCGAACTTTTCAAACTATTGGGCTCGAATTTAGCATTCTTAACAAGTTTCCACCCACAGACGGACGGGCAGACTGAAAGAGTTAATGCACTGCTTGAGTCGTACTTGCGGCATACTGTGAGTGCCAATCAGCGGCATTGGGACAAACTCGTAGACACGGCCCAATTCTCATACAATTTGCAGAAAAGTGAATCAACCGGATGAAGTCCATTCGAGCTTGCCAGAGGGAGACAACCAGCAACAACGAACAACATTGCCACCGGATACACGGGACAGAGTCCCGCAGCATATACCTTTGCTAAGTCATTACAGGAGGAATCGGACTTGGCTCGAGCATCATTGGACAAAGCAGCCAAGAAGATGAAGAAATGGGCCGATATCAAGCGACGAGCAGTCGAGTTCACCGAAGGAGACTTAGTTATGGTGAAAATTCTCCCGCAGCAATTTAAAGCATTTCGGTCTGTGCATAAGGGACTTATCCGGAGATACAAGGGACCCTACAAGATCGAGCGGCGTGTTGGGACAGTTTCATATCGAGTGGAACTACCGCCGAAGATAAAGATACAACCGGTCTTTCATGTTAGCCAACTAAAGCCATACCATCAGGACATGGAGGATCCGGGCCGAGCTCAGTCACATCGAGCACCTACTGCCGTGATTACTTCTTCGACAAGGAAGTAGCCGAGATCATTTCGCATCGGGAGGTTTGACGAAGGGGCGTGGCCCCATACACCGAATACTTTGTGCATTGGAGGGACTCCCAAACGCTGAAAATAGCTAGGAACATGAGGATCACCTATGGCAATTCCGGAGAAGATCGAAGAATATCAGGACAGCATCGTGCCGAGGACGGTCACGACTTTGGTGGGGGAGAATGTCACGCCCCACCTTAAGGTAGCAAGCATCGAACAGCATCCGGACGAAGCCATGCGGGCGGACAGGCAGCATGGTTGCGCATGTGTAGGGACCGTGTCAAGCTCGCAGAGGACTACCCTCCCTATAATAGGCTTAGACGGAAAAAGCCTTGTGAGTGCAGTAGACATTAAAAGGTCGAGGAGCACACTCTTCAGAAAGAAGACCTTAGAAGCTTCAAGAAGGAGACCAATCAGTTCCAGAAGGTCAAAGAGGATTCCAGAAGCACAGAAATTGGGTCGGATTGCTACGGGCCGAATCGGGACACTTCGGGCCAGGTCGGGCCGGACGTTCCAGAGAGGTCTGGGGACTCCAAGGAGTCTTCTTAGAATTGTTTAGAATTGTATAGAGCATTCTAGATGATGGCATTCTTGTAAATACTTGGAATAGTATTGTGATGTTAGTAATTTGTAGGATTAGTATAAATACCCCCTTGGGGCTCATTTGTAAGACATCTTGAGAAATCTGATTTGCTACAGTAATACAAGCAAAACTTTCCCAAAGCATTCTCCTACTTTCCTTCCTAGCAATCTTAGTTGTTGAAAGGCTTACTACTTAGACTTGTGACAATCTAAGATAGTGCCGCACGGCAAGGTAACTTAGCGAGGCGCAAGTATAACCCCGTGATAGTGCGCTACAAATTTCCAATTCAGTCCAGTACCTACTGGACTGCCTGCCACAATTACACGAGTAGCGTGCGCTAATGAAGGCCGATATCGTGCGCTGCTGATACAACTAGCGTGCGCTATTTTCCACTCCTAGCGTGCATTACGAATACTCCGATTCAGTCCAGTGCCTTCTGGACTGTCTGTCTCAATTGTACTAGCGTGCACTAATGCTGAACGATAGCGTGCGCTACCAGTACTAAATTAGCGTGCGCTAAAAAGAGTATGTAGCGTGCGCTACTCATCACACATAGGCTGCCAACAACGATGATAATGATAGTGTTCTCGACTCGAGTCTCAACATGGTTGGATGACGAATGATAACTGATATACGATTCAAAAGTACGCCGAACGGTGAAACACAATGAATGAATATGAATGATGAATGGTTATTAATGAGTGAAAATTACTGAGTGATGATTATTGAATGATAATAAATGAATTTACAACCGGGTATTACATACCCCCCCTTAAAAAGAGTTTTGTTTTCGAAACTAAGGGTCGAACAATTCGGGATAACTCTCCCGCATACTATCCTCGGTTTCCCAAGTATCCTCTTCAACTCCGTGTCTAGACCACTTAATATTAACTAAAGGAATCGTCTTGTTCCTCAACTGTTTGATTCGTCGCTCTAGGACCCGTACAGGACGCTCCTTGTACGAATGATCATCCACGATCTCGATTTCATCGAACTGAAGTATGTGACTCGGGTCGGCAACATACTTCCACAGCTGAGAGACGTGAAACACATTATGAATTCGGCTCAAGGCCAGAGGTAAAGCCAATCGATAAGCCAGATCGCCTACTCGATCTAAAATCTCAAATGGTCTAATGAATCTCGGACTCAACTTTCCCCGCTTCCCGAGATGGAAGATACCTCGACTCGGGGTACCTTGACCAAAACATGGTCACCTTCCTCGAACTATAATGGTCGACGATGATTATTTGCATATGATTTTTGTCAACTATGAGCAGTCAACAAATGACTCCTGATCAAATATACCTTCTCGCGAGCGACTATAAACATATCGGGCTCAGTGCCGATTGATTCTGATAAGTCATCCCAACACAAGGGAGATCGACAATAAAGACCATAAGGCCTCGTAAGGTGCCATATTTATCGAAGCATGCCAACTGTTATTATACGTGAACTCGATCAATGGTATTTGGGCTTCCCTATCATCTTTCCAATCAAGAACACATGCCCTCAACATGTCCTCTAACGCCTGAATAGTTCTCTCTGATTATCCGTCGGACTGAGGGTGAAAAGCTGTGCTGAAGTTTAGCTAAGTTACCATGGCACGGTGAACGGATTTCAAAAAATGTGACACGAATCGTCCGTCATGATCAGAAACGATACTCTTAGGGGTACCGTGCAATCTCATGATCTCTTTAATGAATAACTGTGCAGGTCTCTCAGGACCCCACATATCCTTAATCTCAAGGAAATGAGCTGACTTAGTTAAACGATCCATAATTACCCAAATTGTGTTCATGCCACGACGACTCGTTGGCAAACTGGTGATGAAGTCTATTGAAATATCCTCCCACTTCCACTCCGGAATAGGGAGCAGTTTCAGCATACCCGCCGGTCGCTGATGTTCTATCTTGACTTGCTGACAGGTCAGACATATCGAAACAAATTCTGCGACTTCTCGCTTCATATTACTCCACTAATAATTTTGTTTCAAGTATTTGTACATCTTGCTAGACCCCGGATGGATAGAATAAGGGGTAGCATGGGCCTCTCTCAAAATCGAGTTTTCCAACTCGTTATCCGCCGGAACACATAACCGCTTCTTAAATCGCAAAAGTCCATCCTCGTGGACCACAAATCCAGGGGCTTTCCCCTGAGCCACATTATCTCGTATGCACAACAAAAATGGATCTGAACCCGGACTCGTTCTGATCGCCTCCTCCAGTGACGATGAAATCTCTAGCATGCACAGTTGCCCTTGCACTCGCTGTAACCAGACCTCGATCTAGGGTCTTAGGAATTCCATTTGAAGTTCCTTCTGAGAAGTCAAACGAGTAAGCATTTGGTCCTAAACGGACTTACTGCTCAAGGCGTTGGTGGCGACGTTCGCCTTACACGGGTGGTATTGTATCTCAATGTCATAATCTTTAATCAGTTCCAACCACCATCTCTGTCGCATATTTAACTCCTTCTGAGTAAATATATACTTCAAACTCTTATGATCGGTGAAAATATGACAGGTGACGCCATAAAGATAATGATGCCAAATCATCAACGCGAATACCACGGCTGCTAACTCCAGGCCGTGGGTCGGATAATTGACCTCGTAAGGCCTCAGTTGCCGCGAAGCATATGCAATCACTTTCCTGTTCTGCATTATTACACATCCGAGACCGTGTCTGGACGCGTCACTATAAACCATGAATCCTTCCGTCCCTTGTGGTAAAGAAGGGACATGCGCTGAAATAAACGGCTCTTGAGATCTTCAAAACTTTGCTGACATGCGTACGACCACGTGTATTTCTTATCCTTCCACAAAAGGTTAGTCATAGGTTGAGCGATTTTAGAAAATCCTTCCACAAATCGCCGGTAATAGCCTGCTAATCCGAGAAAGCTTCGAACTTCCTTAACATTCTTCGGAGGTTGCCAATCTCAGATAGCCTCCGTCTTCTGAGGGTCGATACATACTCCGTCTAATGAAATCACATGTCCGAGAAACGTCACCGCGGACATCTAGAACTCACATTTGGAAAATTTTCCATAGAGTTGCTCCCGTCTCAACACGTCGAGGACCTGATAAAGGTGAAGTTCGTGCTCCTCTCGGTTACAGGAATAAATCAAAATGTCATCTATGAAAACAACCAAGAACTGATCTAAATAGTCGATAAGAACTCGATTCATTAACTCTATGAATACCGCAAGTGCATTTGTTAACCCAAACGGCATCACTATAAACTCATAGTGCCCATAGCATGTTCGAAACACCATCCTTGTGATATCCGACTCTCGAATTTGCAACTGATGATACCCAGATCTTAAATCGATCTTGGAAAATACTGAAGCTCCCTGAAGTTGATCTAAGAGGTCATCAATGCGGGGTAGGGGATATTTATTCTTGATCGTCACTCTGTTCAACTCTCGATAATGAATGCACAAGCGAAATGAACCATCATTCTTCTTGACAAATAACACTGGTACTCCCTACGGGGATGCACTCGGTCGGATATAACCTTTTTCGGTCAATTCTTCTAGTTGATTTTTCAGTTCTTACATTTCGGTTGGGCCCATACGATACGATGCTTTCGATATTGGGGATGTACCAGGATCCAACTCTATCATGAATTCCACGTCTCTATGTGGAGGCAAACTAGGTAACTCGTCTAGGAATACATCGGCGTATTATCTCACTACCGGGATATCCGCCAACGTCACTGATGATTTTTCGGTCTTGGTCATATAGCACCAATAACCAACACACCCCTGATTGAGTAATTTCACTGCTTTCATCATATTAATGACTCTTCCGGAACGGCTGGGGTTACCCCCCGGAAATACACACTCGACTCCATCGTCTGAAATGGTAGTGACCATATGCTTACGGACACTAAGTATGGCATCATGACGATCCATCCAATCAATATCCAAAATTACATCGTCCTTAGGTAAGTCCACCATGATTAGGCCTGCCAGCCATTCAAGACCATTAAGCTGAATCAGACAATTCTTAACTTCACAATTCCCGATAATTCTTCTACCGTCTTGTAGGCCGATGACATAAGGTTCGCAACTAGTAGCACTACCCAGGTGTAGTCTACTCAAACATGACTCAGAAATGAATGAATGTGATGCGCCAGTATCAAAAAAGGTACACACAGGTTGAGATAGAATTTGGAGTGTACTTGAGATCATTTGGGCTGCCGGATCTTCGCTCCTCTTCATCTCGTAAATTCGGGGCTTGCCAGCCCGAGAACCGGATGCTCCTATCTGATAACTGTGGGTTTCGCCTTTGTTTGCTCCCGTCGTCTTAAACGACGCGGACTGAGTGGCCTGATTCTAAACGACCGACTGCTTCGGGGTCTGAGATGCCGTCGGAGTAGGTTTGGAGTCTCTTCGGCTGAAACGGGCCTTATGCCTGGCAATTTTACAGTTGTTACACGTGGTAGTCTGCCTCAGACACTTAGTGCTGAAATGACCCTGCTCTCCACAGTTGAAACAGGTGATGGCTGAACTGGCTGCTCGGGACTGACATTCCGCAGGTTTAGGCGCCATAGGAGGTCTCTCCGAAAAAGTAGGGCCACGAGGTTCCTTGAAGGTTGCCTGACCACCTTCGGACTGATTACGATTCTTCGATTTCTTGCCAGAAGATGAAGTTTGATTCTTAGCAATTTCCTTAGTGGTAAGTTCATAGGTAAGAGCTTTCTCGATGAATTCGGCCAGGGTGGTGCAATGATGATTAAGCAATCGCAACCTCATACGAGGTTTCAACCTCTTACTGAAATACTTGATCTTATCCGCCTCAGAGTGGATAATGGATGAGGCTAATGGAAGTAGCTCCTGAAACTTCTCGACGATGGTGAGAACATCTTCTTCCTCTGAGGGGTCGGGACTGAGTAACTCCGATAACTTGGCCTCCCTAAGTGGGACCGGATAATACCTTTCCATCATGAGGGTTTTGAACTGGTCTCAAGTGCAAGATCCGTCAGTGGGCTTCAAAGGTAGCCACCAAGGGTCAGCGCTCTTACCCAGATAGTAAGCCGCAACTAAAACCTTGTGTCCCTCAGAACACTCCACCATAACAAATAACTTCTCGAAATGCTCAAGCCAGTGAATAATATCCGCCGGCTCAGATGAGCCCTCAAAAGTAGGTGGTCTCTAGCGAGAGATGTCGCCAATTATACTTCTCACACTCCTCTCTTGCCTCTGAGGTGGTGGCGGAGGATCCTGTTGATTCTGAGCGGTTGAGTTCTGCATCGTATCCATCAGACGTGCCATCTGAGTCATTTGGGCCATCATGCCCTGCATAAAAGTGAGTGGATCAACCCGAACACCTTCCGATTGAGCTGTACCTCGGTTACGACTTCCTGACAGTGAATGATTATCTCCCGGTGAATGAGTGGAAACGTCGCTACTTGTTGAATTAACATTATTCCTTTCATTCGCATGGGTATTCGCACGAGCTCCCAGGTTTTGGCCCGCACCGCGACCTCTTCCCCTGTGTCCCTTGACAGCTCTATCCATACTGAAGTATGAAAGTCACAAGATAATTATAGATTTCGCATGAAAGATCAACTGAGGTGACATGATTATCTGATGAAATTATTGAAATGATCATCTTGAACAAGTTAACAAGATTGACGATACGATCCACAAGATCAACAACTGAGCGATGAAATTGACTGAGTGATTAATGAATTAACTTGATCGACATGATCAAAAATAAATATGATGATTGAGGATTGTTGACTAATGAATGAATAATGAGTGATTCTTATTGCCAGAAATTATACCATGGCATCAGAAATATTACTATTTCTTTGGTCTGAGGGCCTTGGCGCTTGCACAGGTCACACGTGATGCGAAAGTCCAATGATACTAATCTGATGAATGATGATTTCAATGAGACATGACTTGGATAGTAGTATTCAAAACCACGCTCCGATACCAACTTTGTAACACCCAAAACTAGGCGGCTATTACAGTGTCGTGGACCCCCAACTGGGACCCACCAGGCGAATGAAAAGCAATGAATTAAATAATATAACCGTAGTACCGCACCACATTATATTATAAATTACTCCGATGAGGAGTCTCAAGTATAATACACCCAGTAATATAGAATACCTATATATTTCATATGAAAATTAAATATACAACACCAAATGAAATGAAAGTCCAAACGGAAACTGCAGCGGAAAACACAAATGAATAAAACATGAATAACTGGGAAGACTGGGACCCCTTACTTGTATCACTGGGACTCCTTGCCGTCAACATTATCTTCCCGTGCCTTTGCCTTGCCATGACCTAAAAACAACATCCCCAACGGGGTCAGTTACACAGAACAACAATCCTCAAGAGTTGAACAAATACAATAATCACATTAATTAGTTATGAATCAAGTTGAATGTGGGGCATCATAGTATGCCACGAATGGGATGTGCAAGTGCACAAGCCTGTCGAGTGCCCGGCGTCCCGCATAAACACCCGCAAAACTTGGCCTAATTAGTCTCACAGAGGCACGTTACCGTGTGCACAGTCCAATGTGTTCGGATTCCCGCATATACACAATGACCTTAGTGTACGCGACTAAATATTTGTTACATGTTATTTTTGTGCGCTTTATTGTCATTATTCTATCTTTATTTTGGTTTAAATCTGCGTACATGAGCTCTTAATGCGTTATGTTTACATAGTTTGAAGGAAATTAGAATCCTGAAGCTTGAACGAAGAAAAACGGGCCAAAACGACATTTTTTGGTCGAGGGACGCGTCGCACCGAAGCTGGGCCGCGGCACAGGCACAACACCCAGCAAAGCGGTACAAACTGTACCGGGGGCCGCGAAACACTCTCTACAGGCTGCGACTTGTAATGACTTTACGCCCAGGTCTGGGCAGCGGAACAACTAGGGCCGCAGCACACTTAAGCCGGGCAGCGGCCCGCGGCGCGGGATCCCTAATTTTAGCTCGCGATTTTGGGCTGTTCTGGAGGCGGATTCGACCTAATCCTCGGACGTGTTTTTGGAGACAGAAGACAGTTATAAAAGCCGAGATAAGGTCAGAAAAGAAACCAGGGAAGGAGAGGAGAAGAACACCTAGCAGCAGACAGCAAGGCCAGAGAACGGAATAAGACAAGTTCATCAATTGTGTTTGAATTTCTTCCTTATGTTTAATTCAAATATTTGTGTATTGTTTTCTAGCATGTTGGGCTAGACCCTTTTTATTCTAGGATTGAGATGAAACCAAGATTATGATGGATTAATTCTTGATTTTACATTATTGATATATTTCCCTTTTCTATTGAGTTTTCCCCAATTGTTCTTAATGCTTTCAATTGTGTGGCCTATGATTGAATTGTTAAAACTACATAACTTGAATCGGGAGAGGAGAGTAAGTAGTGAAAATTGGGAGAAAATCGTTTTGTCTTGTGAGATAGGAATACTCATAAGAATTATGAAGCTCGTTTGAAGATTTTAGAACTTTTTGGCTATTGTCGGATTAACTCACCTAGGAATAGAGTAAATTATTCGCTTTGGAAAATTCTACTGGCCTCGGGAGAGGCATTAGATTAACTTAGAATCTTCGCTTTCAATAATTTGGGAAATTACATAAATTATATTTATCAAGATTAATTTGGATTAATTGAGGCGAATTCTCGATCCGAGATTCTTCTCCTAGTTGATCTCCTTTTATCGGACTGTCGATTTTATCGTTTGTTTTTAGTTTATCGTAATATTTAGTTATTAATAATTATTCAACCCCAAAATTTCGTTCGTTCAAATAAAATTAGAAATACCAATAAATTGGTACTTAGTACATCAGTCCTCGAGGGAACAATATTTTTCTCATCACTTTATTACTTGATTACGACAACATGCACTTGCATTCATAGAAATACATAACAAGTTTTTGGCGCCATTGGCGGGGACTGATTGTTTTTTACTAATATTAATTTCAGTATTTTTAGTCTTAATTTGAACATTATTTTATTTTTGTGTAAATTTGTTTTTATTTGTTTTCCTTTCAGGAGTTCGTTTAGTGCATGAGAAAATTTGGTAACGAAGGTTTATTCCTTTTGGATACCAAACTCGAACGCACTATGCGAGAAAACAGGAAGGAAAGAAGCGAGCTATTGATTACAGATATCATAGGAGACACAGTGGAAACCAAGGGATTGACAACCCAGTTCAGCAGGCTCAACCAGCATTGGCTCTCCGTGACTATGCACTTCCACAAATCAATGCAAACTTTTCGGGGATTCGATGCCCGACCATTCAAGCAAATAATTTTGAAATCAAGCCGGCTATCATCCAAATGGTACAAGCAAGCCAATTTTGCGGATTGGCGAATGACGACCCATATGCTCACATTGCTTCGTTTCTCGAGATTTGCGACACATTCAAGAACGACGGTGTTACCGATGATGCCATTCGCCTATGGCTTTTCCCATTCTCTCTAGGGGACAAGGCCAAGTTCTGGTTAAATTCACTCCCGCCTGGCTCTATCACAACTTGGGCAGAGTTAGCACAAACTTTTCTGGCTAAGTTCTTTCCGCCGGCGAAGACAGCAAGACTCAGGAATGAAATAACTACTTTCGGGCAATTTGAGATGGAATCGTTGCATGAGGCATGGGATCGATATAAGGATTTGCTAAGGAGATGCCCCCATCATGGTCTACCGGATTGGCTGCAGATTGAAACGTTCTACTATGGCCTGAGTGCTTATACACACACTCTTGTTGATGCAGCCGCTGAAGGTGCTTTAATGGGCAAGACGATGGTTGAAGCTCATTCTTTACTGGAAGCTATGGCGGCAAATGCTTATCAGTGGCCTTCAGAACGTGTGAATCCAAAGCGAGTTATGGGAATTTCAGACAACGATCCAATCTCTACGCTATCAACCCAAGTTACAGCTTTAACTCAACAACGACAAGCCTTTTCACATACTCCTTCTACCAGTTCCATGGAAACTTGCAATTGGTGCAACGGGTCTCATCCTAGTGCTGAATGTCAAGTCGGAAATCCATTTGAGCAATCTCATATGGAACAAGCTCAATTGTTAGGGAATGGGACTCAACAAAATAACCCGTATTCTAACACTTACAACCAAGGGTGGCAAAATCATCCAAATCTTTCATGGAGGAACGGGCAAGCATTGAAAAATCCTCCACAAGCTCAAGTCACTCAACCACTACAGCAGCCCCCTCAACCGCCAAAGGTTTCGTTAGAAGATGAAATTGCTCAATTGGCGGCTAACACGAGTCAATTCATGACTCGCACAGAAACTACTCTACAGAATCATTCTGCTTCCATTCGGAACTTGGAGGTTCAAATGGGGCAGATTGCAAATCTATTGTCATCTAGATCCCAAGGTGTCTTACCCAGTGCTACCGAAACGAATCCCAAGGAATATGTGCAAGCTACTAAGTTACGAAGTGAAAAGGAGCTACACGAGCAGCCCAAGAGTAGCAAAGAAAAGAGCAGCCCCGTTGCGAAAATGAATGGCGAAGAGCCCAAGTCAAAAGCAGTCTCGGCCACATATCCTACTTATGTACCACCAGTTCCGTTTCCACAGCGGCTACAAAACCAAAAGTTAGACAAGCAGTTTTCTAAGTTTCTTGATGTCTTTAAGAAATTGCATATTAATATCCCTTTTTCCGACACTTTGGAACAAATGCCGAGCTATGTGAAATTTATGAAGGATATTTTATCTAATAAAAGGAAGCTCGAAGAATATGAAACAGTGGAACTGACTGAAGAATGCAGCGCTATTCTACAGAAAAACTCCCACCTAAATTGAAGGATCCAGGAAGCTTCACTATCCCGTGTACTATTGGAAACTTGTCGTTTGATAGAGCTTTGTGTGACCTTGGAGCCAGTGTTAATCTTATGCCTCTCTCTATTTTCAAGAAACTAGGTATTGGGGAAGCCAAACCTACTACGATCTCTTTACAACTAGCAGATTGATCCATCAAGTACCCTAGAGGGGTGATAGAAGATGTTTTGGTCAAAGTTGATAAATTCATTTTCCCCGCTGATTTTATTGTGCTTGATATGGAAGAAGATCATGAGATTCCGATCATTTTGGGTAGACCATTTTTGGCCACTGGTAGGACCCTTATTGATGTTCAGGAGGGTGAATTGATGCTTCGGGTTCAAGATGAACAAGTCACATTCAAAGTGTTTTGATCTCTCCCGTATCCAAGCAATGTTGAGAAGTGTTCTCCAATTGAAAGCTTAGATATTTTATGAAAGACACACGCCGGGAGAGTTGTCAGTCGAAATGTTCAGAATCTGTTTTAGTTGCTCCAACATCTAAAAAAAATGTAGAACGAGTCGTGTATCTTAGGCATTTGGACATGTCGTCTTCATCATCCGTTCACCCACCATTAAAAATCTCTCATACCGTCATAAGTTCGTCTGTGGAAAGGAAAACTAAGCCGGAGGTGAAACAGATTCCAAGTCAGTTGCAATATGGGTGTTTTGGGAAGTTGCTATTGTTCAAGTCTTTTCGCAAAGAACATTGGATGTCCAAACCAAAAATCCAACGGTTAAAAACTAATGGTCAAAAATTTAACACACGTATTAACGGTTCAATGGACTTGGCGGAGTCCAAATGGTGTTTACGAAAAGCAAATTGATTTTAAAAAGGTCCATCAGAAGACTATAAACTTAGCGCTTCTTGGGAGGCAACCCGAGTATTAGTAGTAGATTCTAGTTTTCATTGTTTTCCCATTTTAGGATTTTTGGTATTTTTATTTTTCTGTGCCTCTCTATCATGTTTTATGTGTTTCCATTTGAAAAAAAAACCTTAGCAGGAACCTCTCCAGGGCCATTTTAAGTTAGGGCCGCAGCGCACTAAGAGCGGGACACGGCACACAAAATTCTCAAAGGTTGGCTCAGTACTCTGTACTAGGGGCCGCGACACTCATAATCTGGGTCGCGACACCCAAGCTTACGAGCCGCGACACGCAAGGAACTGGCCGCGAAACGCCAATGCCCCAGAAATACGCCCAGTTAGCTGTACTAAGTGCCGCGGCACGCTAACTCTGAGCCACGGCACACTTACCCTGGAAGCCGCGGCACCGGTACTTCAAGCCGCGGCACACTGCGAGACACCCGAGACGCCCAAACAACCTATACTGCGGGCCGCGGCTCACTTGCTACGTGCCGCGGCCCCTGCTGAAAGTTTTTTAAGCGGGCAGGGCATAAGGGGGGCAAGCGGCCGAGAAACAGGGTACACTTCAAAAATCCCTTTGGCATCCGCGACAGGTTTCCTTCAATCAAACTTCTCTTTATCATCATCATCGATCTAGCCCAGGTAATCATTAATCTTTCAGTTTATATTCGGAGATTAATTCAAGAATTGCGGAGTAGGTAGTCTTGTTTCCATTGGTTGATTTTACAATTCCTCCGATTTCTAGCAAGTTTTTTTAATCGAATTATATTGAGAATTACCGATTGATGTGATCGTATTTCATATGTTGTCATGGATTCATGCTAAAATTTTTTTGTTGTTGGTGAATAAATTCACAAGTAATCCTTTTGCTCTTGACTTGAGTACATGTGTATCAAGTGTTCGATGAAATACCCCAGTGAAACTCTTAAACAAAAAAAATCATCAATCTTTGGAATAAACATGATATTCTGAATAATGTATCTCCCCCTTGCCTTAATGCTTATCATGAGTTAAATTTTCGCATCATATCCCTCATACGAAAGTGAGAAGTTTTTAACGCTACATTCGTTTCTCTCACTTCATAAGTTGTGGGTTGTTCTTTCATATACCATTTTGTCCTGATATCCTGCGTTTATTTTCCAGGAATTCGCAATGGACCGAAAGAGAAAGTTGAGCCCTACAAGGACTAGGACTCGATCATCCCCCCCGAGAGGGGAAACCTCGCAAAACAGGACGGATGGGCAATCCCAACAGTTCTCTGACCATGAGATCCATCGAATCTTTAACGAGATAATTCGTCCTCGGCCCATAATTCCTGAAAGGGGATTCACTCCCGCCCCCTAAGACGGCGAACTATTAACCATGATCACCGAAATGGGGTGGACAAGATTTGTCGCCCAGCCCGAGCTGGCCGTAATCTCTATCGTACAAGAATTCTAAGCCACTGTTTTATTACTCCATATCCAGGGAGGATAGATATTGGGAAGACCGGATATACGTACTGAGGTCGTTGTCCGTGGCCAGACAGTGGAATTCTCGGCAGCAGCGATTCAGAGTCTATACGAGCTACCCGAGGTAGATGAATCGGCATTCATGCGGACAATGGGGAGCCTCACGAGGGAGGAATTGTTGGAGACACTTACTCAGCCGGAGTCCGCTTGGGAAACGCATGTCCCGGGGTCTGCGGCTTTCTTCTTCAAGAGCTCCCGGCTCAGTCGGCTCAGGCGAGCTTGGCTATATTTCCTCTGCTCGCGGGTCAACCCTACTTCGCAGATCCGCTAGGTCTTGCTTCCTCGCGCCCGACTTCTATATGCCATCATGACCAGACTTCGATTTGATGTGGCCCCACATCTGGCCCGGTCTATTCTCCAGTGCATTCAGGGAGGGGCCAAGACGGGACTAAAACATCTCTATCTGATTTGCGCCTTATGCCGCCAGTCGGGTGTGACTTGGTCGGATGACGAGCCTACTATATCACCCCAGGGTCCGATCGACCATCGTATTATTTCTCATTTGGATGAGTGGGGTGACACGCGGGCACACCCGCGAGGACGAGGATTTCTTCTAGATGAGCCACATGAGCACTCCTCAGAGCCACTTGTTCTGACTCATGACCCGGCGGCAGATACTGAGGATCAGACCGAGTCCACTCCACCGCCAGCGAGAGATCACCTTCTTCAGGCGATGTTTGACGACTTGAGGGAGGAGATACGAGCAGAGCGAGACAGCATGATTGCATCCGTGTGATAGGAGATGTACGAGCAGGTCCGCCGGGCCAATCGGCGTGCGGAGAGGCGCTTAGCTGCGAGGGACGCTTACCATCGGGACTACTTAGCTATCTGGACGGGCCATATCCTTCGCCCGGATGGACCCTTCATCCCTCCGACCAGGCCACCTACACCACCCACTTCACCGAACGAGGATCGTTGATGCCAATGCCTGAGCTCACTTTCATTCAGGGGAGTACTTGAACTATCCTTTACTTATTCCTATTTGTCGTCCATTGGGGTCAATGTACTTCCTCAAGTGGGGGGGGGGTTACTTTTTAGTTGTTATTAATTTTTATTTGTCATTTATTTAGTTGCCTTGCTTGTCTTCTATGGTATGCTGGATTTTGTCTTCATTCGTGAGTATGTCGTGCAGCCTTGTGTAAGACAGAATTTATGATACTGATCTCTATTTGAAGAAATGGATGAGTATTAATCGAGTTCACATTTTGCGATATTTGTTTCCCTCGAGTATTCATTTCGGTCTGATTTTTTGTGTTATTGTGGTAGTCTTGGCATATAAGAAATGAGACATACGTATTTGTATTGTCCGCATTACACGAGCCGCCATCTATATGTTTGGTGGCGCTATTCACTTGGCTAGTCGTCCAGTAACATTAGTCTTGTAAGCATTCAATTACGTACCTACGTTAAAACATTAGTTCGGACAGTTTAGATTCCAAAAATATATACATCCTGACATGTTCTAGGAGTGGAAGTCCGATAACCCGGTGTATTCACGTAACCCGTAGTTTACATTCGCGTAAAACGACGACCTTGAATAGACATGTGTAAGAGATTGAATTAGTGTTCAAAATAATCGCATCTCCGATAATAGGAAGCCAAGTAACCGGATGTATTCACGTGACCCGTCGTTTACATTCGCGTAAAACAGCAACCTTGAATCGGACGTGCGGGAGTAGCTATTCGAGTTTTTTCTCCGTTGTAGAGGGAGACTTAGTAACTAGAAGCATTCATGAGCCCCATGACTGTCTTTTACGTCAAACGGTTCCCCAATACATGAGAATGGAAATCCACCCTAGGGTTCTTCCGATGAAACATCCTGGGAGTCGAAACCTAGTGGTTAACTCGAATCATTATAATTATTAAATATAAGGGAGTGCTGTCCGGGGAATAGTATTTATGATGAAATTCTTGTGTTTTTGCCACGAGGCTGTGGGACTGGGCGAGTTAGCTTGTTATACTCTCAACATTCATATTGGCGGTCGGCTCAATTCACGTTTGTTAATCTTTGAGGCTTGACTTTGTTCATGAGCTGAGATTAGCACTAAAGTTGGTTACCTTGAGGATTCATTGTCCGTAATGTGACTCACTAGTATGATATTCGTATTATTCTTTGAGATTTTAGGGCAGTATTAATTAGTTGAGCACTATGGATTTGCACAATTGTCCACGATATTTGTATTCTTGTTTGAAATTGATTTTTTGCTTGAGGACAAGCAAAGGCTTAAGTTTGGGGGTATTTGTTACATGTTATTTTTGTGCTCTTTATTGTCATTATTCTATCTTTATTTTGGTTTAAATCTGTGTAAATGAGCTCTTAATGCGTTATGTTTAAATATTTTGAAGGAAATTAGAATCCTGAAGCTTGAACGAAGAAAAATGGGCCAAAAACGACATTTTTCGGTCGAGGGACGCGTCGCACCGAAGCTGGGCCGCGGCACAGGCACAGCACCCAGCAAAGCGGTACAAACTATACCGGGGTCCGCAGCACACTCTCTACGGGCCGTGGCCCATTATGACTTTACGACCAGGTCTGGGCAGCGGAACAACTAGGGCCGCAGCACACTTAAGCCGGGCCGCGGCCCGCGGCGCGGGATCCCTAATTTCAGCTCGCGTTTTTGGGTTGTTCTGGAGGTGGATTCGACCTAATCCTCGGACGTGTTTTTGGAGACAGAAGACAGTTATAAAATCCGAGAGAAGGTCAGAAAAGAAACCAGGGAAGGAGAGGAGAAGAACACCTAGCAGCAGAGAGCAAGGCCAGAGAATGGAAGAAGACAAGTTCATCAATTGTGTTTGAATTTCTTCCTTATGTTTAATTCAAATATTTGTGTATTGTTTTCTAGCATGTTGGGCTAGACCCTTTTTATTCTAGGATTGAGATGAAACCAAGATTATGATGGATTAATTCTTGATTTTATGTTGTTGATATCTTTCCCTTTTCTATTGAGTTTTTCCCAATTGTTCTTAATGCTTTCAATTGTGTGGCCTATGATTGAATTGTTAAAAATACATAACTTGAACCGGGAGAGGAGAGTAAGTAGTGAAAATTGGGAGAAAATCGTTTTGTCTTGTGAGATAGGAATACTCATAAGAATTATGAAGCTTGTTTGAAGATTTTAGAACTTTTTGGCTATTGTCGGATTAACTCACCTAGGAATAGAGTAAATTGTTCGCTTTGGAAAATTCTACTGGCCTCGGGAGAGGCATTAGATTAACTTAAAATCTTCGCTTTCAATAATTTGGGAAATTACATAAATTATATTTATCAAGATTAATTTGGATTAATCGAGGCGAATTCTCGATCCGAGATTCTTCTCCTAGTTGATCTCCTTTTATCGGATTGTCGATTTTATCGTTTGTTTTTAGTTTATCGCAATATTTAGTTATTAATAATTATTCAACCCCAAAATTTCGTTCGTTCAAATAAAATTAGAAATACTAATAAATTGGTACTTAGTACATCAGTCCTCGAGGGAACGATACTTTTCTCATCACTTTATTACTTGATTACGACAACGTGTACTTGCGTTCATAGAAATACATAACAAGTTTTTGGCGCCATTATCGGGGACTGATTGTTTTTACTAATATTAGTTTCAGTATTTTTATTCTTAATTTGAACATTATTTTATTTTTGTGTAAATTTGTTTTTATTTGTTTTCCTTTCAGGAGTTCGTCTAGTGCATGAGAAAATTTGGTAACGAAGGTTTATTCCTTTTGGATACCAAACTCGAACGCACTTTGCGAAAAAACAGGAAGGAAAGACGCGAGCTATTGATTACGGATATCATGGGAGACAACAGTGGAAACTAAGGGATTGACAACCCAGTTCAGCAGGCTCAACCAACATTGGCTCTCCGTGACTATGCACTTCCATAAATCAATGCAAACTTCTCGGGAATTCGATGCCCGACCATTCAAGCAAACAATTTTTAAATCAAGCCAGCTATCATCCAAATGGTACAAGCAAGCCAATTTTGCGGATTGGCGAATGACGACCCAAATGCTCACATTGCTTCGTTTCTCGAGATTTGCGACACATTCAAGAACAACGGTGTTACCGATGATGCCATTCGCCTATGGCTTTTCCCATTCTCTCTAAGGGACAAGGCCAAGTTCTGGTTGAATTCACTCCCGTCTGGCTCTATCACAACTTGGGAGGAGTTAGAACAAACTTTTATGGCTAAGTTCTTTCCACCGGCGAAGACAGCAAGACTCAGGAATGAAATAACTACTTTCGGGAAATTTGAGATGGAATCGCTGCATGAGGTATGGGATCGATATAAGGATTTGCTAAGGAGATGCCCCCATCATGGTCTACCGGATTAGCTGCAGATTTAAACGTTCTACTATGGCCTGAGTGCTTATACACACACTCTTGTTGATGCAGCCGCTGGAGGTGCTTTAATGGGCAAGACGATGGTTGAAGCTCATTCTTTACTGGAAGCTATGGCGGCAAATGCTTATCAGTGGCCTTCAGAACGTGTGAATCCAAAGCGAGTTATGGGAATTTCAGACAACGATCCAATCTCTACGCTTTACGCTATCAGCCCAAGTTACAGCTTTAACTCAACAACTGCAAGCCTTTTCACATACACCTACCAATTCCATGGAAACATGCAATTGGTGCAAGGGGTCTCATCCTAGTGCTGAATTTCAAGTCGTAAATCCATTTGAGCAATCTCATATGGAACAAACTCAATTTTCAGGGAATGGAACTCGACAAAATAACCCGTATTCTAACACTTACAACCAAGGGTGGCGAAATCATCCAAATCTTTCATGGGGGAACGGGCAAGCATTGAAAAATCCTCTACAAGATCAAGTCACTCAGCCACTACAGCAGCCCCCTCAACCACCGAAGGTTTCGTTAGAAGATGCAATTGCTCAATTGGCGGCTAACACGAGTCAATTCATGACTCGCACAAAAACTACTCTACAGAATCATTCCGCTTCCATTCGGAACTTGGAGGTTCAAATGGGGCAGATTGCAAATCTATTGTCGTCTAGATCCCAAGGTGTCTTACCCAGTGCTACCGAAACAAATCCCAAGGAATATGTGCAAGCTACTGAGTTACGAAGTGGAAAGGAGCTACATGAGCAGCCCAAGAGTACGAAAGAAAAAAGCAGCCCCATTGCGAAAATGAATGACGAAGAGCCCAAGTCAAAAGCAGTCTCGGCCACATATCCTACTTATGTACCACCAGTTCCATTTCCACGGCGGATGCAAAACCAAAAGTTAGACAACCAGTTTTCTAAGTTTCTTGATGTCTTTAAGAAATTGCATATTAATAGGAACAAATGCCGAGCTATGTGAAATTTATGAAGGAGATTTTATCTAATAAAAGGAAGCTCGAAGAATATGAAACGGTGGCACTGACTGAAGAATGCAGCGCTATTCTACAGAAAAACTCCCACCTAAATTGAAGGATCCAGGAAGCTTCACTATCCCGTGTACTATTGGAAACTTGTCGTTTGATAGAGCTTTGTGTGACCTTGGAGCCAGTGTTAATCTTATGCCTCTCTCTATTTTCAAGAAACTAGGTATTGGGGAAGCCAAACCTACTACGGTCTCTTTACAACTAGCAGATTGATCCATCAAGTACCCTAGAGGGGTGATAGAAGATGTTTTGGTCAAAGTTGATAAATTCATTTTCCCCGCTGATTTTATTGTGCTTGATATGGAAGAAGATCATGAGATTCCGATCATTTTGGGTAAACCATTTTTGGCCACTGGTAGGACCCTTATTGATATTCAGGAGGGTGAATTGATGCTTCGGGTTCAAGATGAACAAGTCACATTCAAAGTGTTTCGATCTCTCCCGTATCCAAGCAATGTTGAGAAGTGTTCTCCAATTGAAAGCTTAGATATTTTATGAAAGACAGACGACGGGAGAGTTGTCAGTCGAAATGTTCAGAATCTGTTTTAGTTGCTCCGACATCTAAGAAAAATGTAGAACGAGTCGTGTATCTTAGGCATTTGGACATGTCGTCTTCATCATCCGTTCACCCACCATTAAAAATATCTCATGCCGTCATAAGTTCGTCTGTGGAAAAGAAAACTAAGCCGGAGGTGAAACAGGTGCCAAGTCAGTTGCAATATGGGTGTTTTGGGAAGTTGCTATTGTTAAAGTCTTTTCGCAAAGAACGTTGGATGTCCAAACCAAAAATCAACGGTTAAAAACTAATGGTCAAAAATTTAACACACGTATTAATGGTTCAATGGACTTGGCGGAGTCCACATGGTGTTTACGAAAAGCAAATTGATTTTCAAAAGGTCCGTCAGAAGACTATAAACTTAGCGCTTCTTGGGAGGCAACCCAAGTATTAGTAGTAGATTCTAGTTTTCGTTGTTTTCCCATTTTAGGATTTTTGGTATTTTTGTTTTTCTGTGCCTCTCTATCATATTTTATGTGTTTACACTTGAAAAAAAACCTTAGCAGGAACCTCTCCAGGGCCATTTTAAGTTAGGGCCGCGGCGCACTAAGAGCGGGACACGGCACACAAAATTCTCAAAGGTTGGCTCAGCACTCTGTACTAGGGGCCGCGACACTCATAATCTGGTCCGCGGCACACAAGCTTACGAGCCCAGGCACGCAAGGAACTGGCCGCGAAACGCCAATGCCCCAGAAATACGCCCAGTTAGCTGTACTAAGTGCCGCGGCATGCTAACTCTGAGCCACGACACACTTACCCTGGAAGCCGCGACACCGGTACTTCAAGCCGCGGCACACTGCAAGACACCTGAAATGCCCAAACAACCTGTACTACGGGCCGCGACTCACTTGCTACGTGCCGCGGCCCCTGTTGAAAGTTTTTTAAGCGGGCAGGGCATAAGGGAGGCAAGCGGCCGAGAAACAGGGTATACTTCAAAAATCCCTTTGGCATCCGCGACAAGTTTCCTTCAATCAAACTCTTCTTTATCATTATCTTCGATATAGCCCAGGTAATCATTAATCTTTCAGTTTATATTCGGAGATTAATTCAAGAATTGCGGAGTAGGTAGTCTTGTTTCCATTGGTTGATTTTACAATTCCTCCGATCTCTAGCAAGTTTTTTTAATCGAATTATATTGAGAATTACCGATTGATGTGATCGTATTTCGTATGTTGTCATGGATTCATGCTAAAATTTTTTTGTTGTTGGTGAATAAATTCACAAATAATCCTTTTGCTCTTGACTTGAGTACATGTGTATCAAGTGTTCGATGAAATACCCCAGTGAAACTCTTAAACAAAAAAAATCATCAATCTTTGGAAATAAACATGATATTCTGAATAATGTATCTCCCCCTTGCCTTAATGCTTATTATGAGTTAAATTTTCGCATCATATCCCTCATACGAAAGTGAGAAGTTTTTAACGCTACATTCGTTTCTCGCACTTCATAAGTTGTGGGTTGTTCTTTCATATACCATTTTGTCCTGATATCCTGCGTTTATTTTCCAGGAATTCGCAATGGACCGAAAGAGAAAGTTGAGCCCTACAAGGACTAGGACTCGATCATCCCCCCCGAGAGGGGAAACCTCGCAAAACAAGACGGATGGGCAATCCCAACAATTCTCTGACCATGAGATCCATCGAATATTTAACGAGAGAATTCATCCTCGGCCCATAATTCCTGAAAGGGGATTCACTCCCGTCCCCTAAGATGGCGAACTATTAACCATGATCACCGAAATGAGGTGGACAAGATTTGTCGCCCAGCCCGAGCCGACCGTAATCTCTATCGTACAAGAATTATACGCCACTGTTTTATTACTCCATATCCAGGGAGGATAGATATTGGGAAGACCGGATATACGTACTGAGGTCGTTGTCCGTGGCCAGACAGTGGAATTCTCGGCAGCAGCGATTCAGAGTCTATACGAGCTACCCGAGGTAGATGAATCGGCATTCATGTGGACAATGGGGAGCCTCACGAGGGAGGAATTGTTGGAGACACTTACTGAGCCGGAGTCCGCTTGGGAAACGCGTGTCCCGGGGTCCGCGGCTTTCTTCTTCAAGAGCTCCCATCTCAGTCGGCTTGGGCGAGCTTGGCTATATTTCCTCTGCTCGCGGGTCGACCCTACTTCGCAGATCCGCTAGGTCTTGCTTCCTCGCGCCCGACTTCTATATGCCATCACGGCCCCACGTCTGGCCCGGTCTATTCTCCAGTGCATTCAGGGAGGGGCCAAGACGGGACTAAAACATCCCTCTCTGATTTGCGCCTTATGACGCCAGTCGGGTGTGACTTGGTCAGATGACGAGCCTACTATATCACCCCAGGGTCCGATCGACCATCGTATTATTTCTCATTTCGACCAGTGGGGTGGCACACGGGCAAACCCGCGAGGACGAGGATTTCTTCTATATGAGCCACATGAGCACTCCTCAGAGCCACTTGTTCTGAGTCATGACCCGGCGGCAGATACTGAGGATCAGACCGAGTCCACTCCACCAGCAGCGAGAGATCACCTTCTTCAGGCGATGTTTGACGACTTGAGGGAGGAGATACGAGCAGAGCGAGACAGCATGATTGCAGCCGTGCGATAGGAGATGTACGAGCAGGTCCGTCGGGCCAATCGGCGTGCGGAGAGGCGCTTAGCTGCGAGGGACGCTTACCATCGGGACTACTTAGCTATGTGGACGGGCCAAATCCTTCGCCCGGATGGACCCTTCATCCCTCCGACCAGTCCACCTACACCACCCACTTCACCGGACGAGGATCGTTGATGCCAATGCCTGAGCTCACTTTCATTCAGGGGAGTACTTGACCTATCCTTTACTTATTCCTATTTGTCGTCCATTGGGGTCAATGTACTTCTCAAGTTTGGGGGGGTTACTTTTTAGTTGTTATTAATTTTTATTTGTCATTTATTTAGTTGCCTTGCTTGTCTTCTATGGTATGCTGGATTTTGTTTTCATTCGTGAGTATGTCGTGCAGCCTTGTGTAAGACAGAATTTAGGATACTGATCTCTATTTGAAGAAACGGATGAGTATTAGTCGAGTTCACATTTTGTGATATTTGTTTCCCTCGAGTATTCATTTCGGTCTGATTTTTTTGTGTTATTATGGTAGTCTTGGCATATAAGAAATGAGACATACGTGTTTGTATTGTCCGCATTACACGAGCCGTCATCTATATGTTTGGTGGCGCTATTCACTTGGCTAGTCGTCCAGTAACATTAGTCTTGTAGGCATTCAATTACGTACCTACGTTAAAACATTAGTTCGGACAGTTTAGATTCCAAAAAATATATACATCCTGACATGTTGTAGGAGTGGAAGTCCGGTAACCGGGTGTATTCACGTAACCCGTAGTTTACATTCGTGTAAAACGACGACCTTGAATAGACATGTGTAAGAGATTGAATTAGTGTTCAAAATAATCACATCTCCGATGATAGGAAGCCAAGTAACTGGATGTATTCACGTGACCCGTCGTTTACATTCGCGTAAAACAGCAACCTTGAATCGGACGTGTGGGAGTAGCTATTCGAGTTTTTTCTCCGTTGTAGAGGGAGACTTAGTAACTAGAAGCATTCATGAGCCCCATTGTTAGGAATACTTATTAGATTTTGATGATGTCATTAATATAAATTCAAATGTTTATTACTTGGCAAAAATGTAAGGAAGAACCAAATGAGTATCTTCCATAGGCCAAATATGTTAAGTATAAAACTTGGCAAAATGTAAAGAAGAACCAAATGAGTATCTTCTGTAGGCCAAAAATTAGTTAGGCTGAAAATCGGCTAAGTACTGAGTACAACTAAGTTCATCAGAGAGGATCAGTCGAGTCGAGTCAGAGTAGTCCTGGTCAACATAATTTATCAGAGAAGTTTGACCAGACTGTAGCCAAGGCACCTCAGGGAAGTCACCTGATCAGATAAGTCACAAACAGTGAACAGTAGAGTGGTCCAGACTGCAGAGATGTTAGCTGCTCATCAGCCTAATCGAAGTCAGCCAAGTACTCCAAAGTCCACGTCAGCATGCGTTGAAAAGTCAAGTATTACGGAAAGTCACATGCAACGTGAAGAGACAAATTGGAGTGATTCCCGCTAGAGATATGATTTAAATAAATCATCCAGACCCACCTTGAAGACTTTAATCGTTTTATATTCAAAAAGATTCGGCGCTCACATGCAGAAGTCTTCACAATGGTCGGAAGATAAAATAAAATAATGGGAATCCAGCCTTGCAACGTTCAGAAAGATTAAACAAAGAAGTCTCCCTCTCCAACGGACGGATTTGTTCAAAAGATTTGCAACGGCTACAAGGAAAAAGCTCAGAGATCGTGACATATATATCCGAAGATTTGAAACTGAGCAACTACCGGTGCGAACATACTTTAAAGCGATCAAAGCAATCAAGCAATCTAAAGCAATCAATAGCATCGTGAAAAGTGCAGTTCTAAAAGTTCATACTTAAAGAAGCTCTTAGTTGGAGAAGACAAAAACTCTTGTCTATAATCCTGAGTACGGGGTACTTCACTAGTTGAAGTAAGAGACTGTAAAGGCATCCAAGGATCGAGGATCAAGAGGTGCAAGGCAGACAAGTGTGTACAACGGCACGGATTTCCACTGGTTGGAAGCTGTTGTAGTGTGGTTTGAATCACTGTAATATTTATCACTGGTTGAGAATTATAGTGAATTCATCTCCAACTGGTTTGGAGAAAAGTGGATTAGTAGAGGATTACCCCACCTCTGAGACCACTATAATCGCCTACGTTCTTTACTGTTTTATTGTATCATACTTTAACTGCTGCATTCATTGTTAAGTGTTTCATTAGTTACTTTCTATTCGTCATCAGCTGACTTCCGCATATATTATAGAACAAACGACTCCAAGTCATTTGTTTACCTATCAGCTGAAGAAACTCACTCTTCGCGAAAAAGAGTTTAAGAGTTTCTACAAGTCTATTCACCCCCCTCTAGACTTGTACCTAGACGACTTGTGACCTACAAGTGGTATCGGAGCGGTTGGTTCATTTATTTCACGAACCAGATCTATATCAGATATATATATCTTTACTCTCACTTTATAATGGAACACATGCATTCTAGACTCCTGCTTTTCGATTGTGAGTATGATCTGTGGAAGATAAGGATGCAGGCACACTTATCTTCGATTCATGACGACATGTGGTGCATCATCGAGGACGGTCCATTCATCTTTGAGAAGGACAACACAGCAGAGGAGATCACAGCAGGGAAGCCAGAGAAGATTCCTAAGAAGAGGACAGAGCTGACTCCCGAAGAAAGAAAGCTGGCCAATCTTGATAACCAGGCCAGAGATGTATTATATCAGACTCTTGACAAATCCACCATGGTCAAGATCAAGAACTGCAAAAATGCCAAGGAAATCTGGGACACATTAGCTTTAATGTGTGAGGGAACGGAGCTGATCAAAGAAAATAAATTGTCAATCGCTATTCAAAAGTTTGACAATTTCAAAATGAAGAACGGCGAATCCATAGATCAAGTGGACACAAGGTTCACTGAGATTATTAATGAGATCAACTCCCTGGGCAAAACCTATGGCAACAGGGAAATGGCACTAAAGGTTCTCAGATCTCTCAACCCCGAATGGAGCATGAAGGCCGTGGCCATGAGAGAGTCCAAGGACCTGAATAAAATAAAGATTCAGGAGCTGTTCTCTGATCTGAAGGCTTATGAGTTCGAGCTTCCAAGTTCATCCTCAACTGAGCCTGTAGAGAAGGGAATCGCATTTGCAGCCGAGTCCCCTGCCAAGAGCCTGTCTGATATAAAGCCTCCTAATCCATTAGATTTTGAGGAAGAAATGGCGTTTATAATGCAAAGGTTCAGCAATTTTAGAAAGAACTACTCCAAATACAAGAAAAATTATAAGGAGAATCCAAGAAGGAACCAGAAGGCTGGAAGCTGGAAAGTAGAATGCTACAACTGTCACAACACAGGACACATCCAAATGGACTGTCTTGAGCTCAAGAAGGACGAAACCAAGAAGGAGGTGGGCAGAAAAGAAGATAGAAGAAAGGCCCTCATCGGAGAAGACCAGGAGCATATCGAATCAAGCAGCGGATTCTTTTCTGATGAAGATGAGGAGTATGACTGCCTGATGGCAAACCTAGCTGATGAAGAGGTAACTTCTAAACCCACCGGTTCAAATAATAGCTCAGCCATGTCACAAGATATGGATCTACATGAATCGGTAAATCAATTATTTAAAGATTTTGAAACACTCAAATCTGCACACCAAACTGTATCAGCATAGAAGACTCAGCTACAAGATGAGAATAGGCAGCTGAAAAATGATTTCGAAAAACTCAGCCTAGATTTGAATAAGGCTGAGATAACTGCAGCTGACTTTAAAAACCAGGCTGATGTTAATACAATTGAGATAAACAGACTAACCATTTTACTTAAAGAAAAAACAGCTGCACTTACTCATGCCAAAAACGAGTTTACTAAGCTGACACAGGTGAATAAGACTCAGGCGCAGGAAATAACCTCCCTGAAGGCGTCTTCAACCCTGGAAGAATTGTGTACCAACAAAAGGCCACTATATTCCAAATTAGGCCTTGGATATTATCCTCACACTCCCTCTAGTTCTAAAAAAAAATTTATCAAGGGAGAAACAATTGTCTCGACTGTTGAGCCTACGTATAAACCGATATTCAAAAACAGGCAACAGCCAAGTCAAATGTCTAGGCTGCAGTCAGGTTACACCAGGCAGCCACCTAGACAGGCGACTAGGCAGTGGCCCAGGCAAAAGCAGCAGCCCACACAACATGCCCACTATTACCAACAACTCCCCAAAAACAGATTTCATGATGGAAACCTCAAGGTTATCCTAATTACCAAAATGAACAAGTGTGGAGACCACAAAGATTTAATAAATGGTCTCAACCTAGATTTAGAAACGGCCCACACCATCAACATTTTGAGGAATATCCGGTATACAATCCAAACAGGAGATACAGACCTCGACCTTACACACCTTATGAGGGTTATAATAATAATAACAATTTCTATAATCCAAGGAGAAATCAATTCTCCAGGAAACCAACTAACCCCAAAGGACCCACACAGATTTGGGTACCTAAATTTCAGCTTGTCTAATTGCAGAAAAGGTGGAAGGACTACAACCACATCTCCACAAGCTCAAATTTTGGAGGTGAAGAATGGTTTGTAGATTCTGGATGCTCGAGGCATATGACCGGGAACAAGAAGATGCTGTCCAAATACACCAAAGAAAAAGGTCCCGATGTAACCTTTGGAGATAGCTCTAGAGGACAGACAAAAGGCTTTGGAGAGCTGCACCGAGGAAACATTGTGATATCCAAAGTTCATTATGTCAAAGGGCTCAAGTACAACCTCCTGAGCATAAGCCAACTATGTGACAAGAAGAACCTAGTAGTCTTCACCATCTTGAAGTGTATGGTAATAGATATCTTATCTGGAGAAGTGAAGCTCCAAGGCTTCAGAAGGAGAGATGTCTACATGATTGATTGGAACACAGGAACACCTAACTCCTGTTTTCTATCCAAGACAGTAGCTGAAAATGGATGGATGTGGCACAAAAGACTATGTCACCTGAACTTCAAAGCCATCAACAAGATTAGTTCTCAGAAGCTGGTCAGAGGACTTCCAAATGAAGCATTTAAGAAGGAAGCACTTTGTGATGCATGTCAGAAAGGAAGCGAGACTGTGGCATCGTTCAAGCGATTCGGCTACAACGCTCACAACAAGGATCTTAGATCTACTCCATATGGATCTATTTGGTCCTATCAAGCCTAGGACACTGAGCGGCCGAAAGCATGCACTTGTTATAGTAGATGATTATTCAAAGTACACTTGGATTATCTTCCTATACAAGAAAAGTGAAACCTTGACCAAGTTACCTGAGCTGCTGAGAAGGATCCAGAATGAGAAATCCCTATCCATAATCATGATCGATCGGATAGAGGAGGAGAGTTTCTCAACAAGGCAATAGCGGTCTGATGATCGAATGGGATCCAAAGATGATCTCTCTACGGCAGACGCCCAGAGAATGGTGTTCTTTGAAAGAAGAAAGCAGAACCACGAAGGAAGCGGCAAGGTGCATGATTGCGAAGCGGACACCTTGAGGTTACGGGTCAAGCCGTCAACACAGCCTGTCACACCCAGAACAGGAGTATGATAGTAGGGAGACATGGCAAAACTCCCTATGAGGTTTGGAATAATAGAACTCCTACTGTTGCTTACTTTCATGTTTTTGGTTGTAAGTGTTTCATCCACAACAATGGTAAAACACAACTAAATGCCTTTGATGCTAAAACTGATGACGGTCTCTTTATGGGATATTCCCAAAGAAGCAAGGCATATAGAGTTTTTAATAAAAGAACCTTAGTTGTGGAGGAAACACCCCATGTTGTTTTTGATGAATCTACCGTTGAGTACAGGAAACAAATTGAGCTAATTGAGAACACGCTCAAGTCATCAACCCTTGAAGAAGTAATTGTTCATGACACTGGAATGGTGGACTCACCTGCAGACCAGCCTGATGACCCAACTGCAGCTGCTGAAGACCCAACTGCAGATCAGACAGGATCACCAAACCTATCTGATCCAGTTGCTGCTGAAGAAGACCCAACTGTAGCTGATAAAGACTCATCTGCAGATCAGAACCAACCTGCAGATGACAAGACGGTAGCTGATCCAGTTCCAGACCAGAATCCAGCTGATGCAGAAATTCAACAAGGCAATCCAACAGGGGGAACAAACCCAGAAGAGGACGATATCCCCAAATGGCTCAAGGATCATCCAATTCAGCAAATTATCGGAAAGTTGACTGATGGAGTTAAGACGAGACAGTCAACCCTACCAGCAGGAATGGCGATGTTCTCATGTTTTATGTCGTAAATTGAACCTAAAACTACAGAACAAGCCTTGGAAGATTATTCGTGGATCAATGCCATGCAAGAGGAATTGGAGCAGATGGAAAGAAACAAAGTTTGGGAACTAACAGACAGACCTGATCACAAGAAAGTTATTGGCACCAAATGGGTGTACAAAAATAAGAGTGATGAAGACGGAGCTGTTGTTAGGAATAAGGCCAGACTTGTAGCGAAAGGTTATGCACAGTGTGAAGGAATAGATTTTGATGAAACCTATGCACCCGTTGCAAGATTAGAGGCCATCAGACTATTCCTCGCATATGCTGCATTCAAGGATTTTGAAGTCTATCAGATGGATGTAAAAAGTGCTTTTCTAAATGGAATCCTAGAAGAAGAAGTCTATGTAGAGAAACCCCCAGGTTTTGTCAAATGAGACAAAGTCTATAAGCTGTTGAAGGCTCTTTATGGACTTAAGCAAGCACCAAGAGCGTGGTATGAAACACTGTCTGTGTTTCTTGAGAAAAATGGATTTTGCAAAGGGAAGGTGGACAAGACCCTATTCAGAGTGGAGCACGAAGGCCACATATTAATAGTCTAGATTTATGTGGATGACATCATATTCGGATCAACCAATCCAGAGCTATGCGAAAAATTCTCCAACCTCATGCAAGGAGAATTTGAGATGAGTATGATGGGAAAGCTTAACTTCTTTCTCGTACTACAAGTTAAGCAGATGGAAAAAGGAATTTTCATTAACCAAGCAAAGTATACCAGAGATCTTATCAAGAGATATGGAATGGAATCAGCCAAGCCCGCAAGAATTCCTATGAGCACAAGTACTCACCTGGATGCAGACGAGGCAGGCATATCAGTGGACTCAACCCACTACAGAGGACTCATTGGATCTCTTCTGTACCTCACTGCAAGCAGGCCAGACATATCCTATGCCGTTGGAGTTTGTGCACGATTCCAGTCCAAACCGAAGCAATCACACCTAGATGCAGCCAAGAGGATAATAAAATACCTGAAGTCTACAATCAATGTTGGACTATGGTATCCCAAGGATGATAATTTCGAGCTGTCAGGATACTCAGATGCGGATTTCGCAGGATGCAAAATCAACAGGAAGAGCACTAGTGGAACATGTCAATTCCTAGGAACCAGACTGATATCCTGGTTTAGCAAGAAGCAGGTTTCTAACTCTATCTCCACCACAGAGTCAGAATACCTAGCTGCAGTAGGTATTTGTGCATGATTCTATGGATCAGACAACAGTTAAGGGATTATAATATCATTGCAAACGAAGTTCCAATCTGGTGTGACAATAATAGTGCTATTGCAATAACCAACAATCCGGTTTTGCATTCAAGGACGAAGCACATTGATGTTAAGCACCACTTCATCAGAGACCATGTGCTTCACAAAAGGGTTAGAGTTGAAAGAGTCAGCACAGACTACCAGATAGCTGACATCTTTACCAAACCCTTGCCAGAAGAAAGATTTTTGGAGCTGAGCAGAGATCTTGGATTACTAGATTGGGAATCTAGTACTGAAGCAAGTTGAAGCATTCAGAGGAAGGACGGACCCAGCTGAAGAATCAGATCCTAGCTGATGCAGGCAAGAAGACGAATGACAGACAAAGCAACCTAGCTGATCAGAATATCAGGCGAGAAGTCAACTCACCTAATACAGAGCGGTCAACAGTTAACAAATCAGACCAGCTAAGTTTTCTAAACTGACCTCTGAATATTTAATTATTATCTGCCATAGTTATAATATTATTATATTAATTTTGGTTAATAAATGGCATTTAAATATACATTTTTCTAAGCCAAGTGGCAATTTTAATACAAGCGTCAATCGCTTATTAAATCGACCTCCACGGTGGCCAATCAAAATCAACCGTCAAATTTTTAAAATGGGCCACCGATTCAAATTTGAAATTCAAAAGAATATCAACAAGCGTACCACCGATTCAAATTTGAAATTCAAAATAATATCAAAAGGCGTACCACCATTTCAAATATATAATAAATTAATACATATGTCTTTTCATCTTCTTTATAAGGAAAGAAGACCTTTCACTTTATCCTTTACGCTTTCAAACCCTAGATTTTTCAGAGCAAAAATTTCCTGAACACCAAATACACTAAAATCTTTTATTTGCAGAAATGGCATCCTACTTCGAAGGAGTTAATTTGAAGGCGGTGAAAGACCAGATCATTTTCTCCCTGGTCGTCGACTTTGAAGGCTTATTGGAAGCGAATTTGGAGGATTATGATGTGTACAACCTAATCCGCGCAATGAAGCTCAATGGGATCTACCCATTCCTTGATGTCAACCCGCAACATCTGTTCAAGGAGGATGTCATCGAGTTCTATCGCGAAGCTTGTTTGATTCAAGACGGAATTCGAAGCACTGTTCGCGGAAGGCAAATCGACATTACGCGAGAGCCGATTCGCAGAGTTTTCGGTATGAAGCATCGCGGCATAGCCGTCGAAGCTCTCAAGCAGTCTTCTGCCGAAATCTGGAAGAAGATTAAGGTGGAGAATATCCCCGAAAAGTTGAAATTAACTGCCAAGAGAAATGAGATTAAGAAAGTGTATCGTCTTGCGTTGGACATAACCAACAAGATAATCATGGGGATGGCCGGCAGTTATGATCAACTGTCGTCGGCAAAATTTATGGTGCTGGGAGCACTAATCCAGGAAGAAGAAATCGACTGGGCTGATTACATCTTCAGGCAACTCGTGCGAGAGGTCAACAAAGTCGAGTGGCTTGACGATGAGAATAGATTTAAGACAAAGCTGGCATTTGGAATGCAGCTAAGTTGGTTTTTGGAAAAGACTGGTGTGGCAAAGGGAAACACTGACCCCTTCCACCCCAACAAAAGACTTGGTCATATGGACCACGAGAAGGTGAGGAAATTCGGAGGCGCAAAGAGAGCAGCTCAGATGCTGAAAGACCTACCTGACTCAAGGCCATATCCGAGATACTATTCATCAGGAGAGTCGGACAGACCTGCAGCCGACATCGCAACTGCAGTCGAGTCAGACACGGAGTCCGACGACACTCCCATTGCAGTCAGATTTAAGAGAAGGGGACCAGCCCCTGAAGGACCCTCTATCTTGCAGTCGTCACCAGAACCCTCTCCCAAGAGGCCAAGGAAACTGCAATTTAGTGAGGAAGAGCAGTCTGAACATCTTGCCAGCCCCTCAGCCAGATCACCAACTCATCTGGAAGACCAGCCTGTCCCAGGCACTCACGAGACTCGGAGTGTAGCTGTACTCACCCCCCAGCCTACATTTCCGAAGAAGAAGAAGCAGGTCTCATAATTTCTATCCCTGAAGCTAATTATACCTTTAACCTGCTAGAAAACAATACTTTCAACCTATCAGTTGAGCAACTCCAGCTTGTTAAGCCACAAGCATTAAAACACTCTTTTGTAAATATTTTTGAAGAGTGGAAGTTTTTCAAAACTCTGACATTTACAAACCTTCAAACTTACATTGGAACTAGTGGTTGGGAATATCCCCAAGCCACAGAGGAGGTTCTGATTCACTTTTGCAAAGAATCATACTTAGTGTTGATCCTCCAGGATAATTGGTTCATGTCCCATTTTAAAACAAACATGGACCAATTTATCCATTCCATAATGCTTAGCATTTTTGATGGTTCTTTTGGAGAAGAGGAGGAGGAGGAAGTTGAAAAAGAATAGAATTGAGGAGGTAGATGGAGAAGGAAATAAAGAAGTTGTTGATTTGGAAGAAGAAGAAGAGCAGGAAGAGAGAAGAACAGAAGAAAACACTCTAGTTGAAAAACAGTCAGAAGAAATTGAGAAAACAGAAGAGCTGGCTGATGAAGGAGAAGAAGAAAAAGGAGAAGAGGTAGAACAAGAAAAAGATGAAGGAGAAAAGAAGGATGATGATGAAAAGGATGATGATGATGAAGGAGAAAAAGAGGAGAAGGATGATGACAACACTGATGATGATAATGATGATGATGATGGAGGAGATGAAGGAGCCGAAAAAGAAAATAAAAAAGAAAAGGAAAATATTGAAGAAAAGGAAGAAGAAGAGAAGGAGGAGGATCAGGAGAAAGAGGAAGAGAAAGAAGAAGAAAAGGAGCCAGAGCCGGAGCCAGAGCCAATTCAAGAAACTGCAGATAGGACTGTGGTACCTGACCGGTACACCAGCCTAGACGCAGAGTTAGCTGAAGACTCCAGGTCAGGGACCCCGGAGAAAACCCCCTCTGGACTACCAGCTGCAGACAGAAGCTTGCAGTCTAGTGGTTCTTTTGCAGAAGGCTCAGGAGAGCACTCTCCATCAGCTCAGATATCTCCTGCCATGACTGAGCTGATCAGGCAGATAGTCAAAGATATAATTGGAGAGCTGCTGGAGTCTCAGGTCACTCCTGACCTTCAATAAATCAATGCAAAGATCGACACTCTGTTGCAGAGAGATATTCCTCAGCCCCCTCCCCCTACCAACAACAGAATGCCATTTGGCATGTCTGATTGGATGAGCAGAATGGAGCAGCAATTAACTACCCTTGTTGATGCTGGTAAAAAGGGGGAAGAGAGAGTTCAGGGGAAAGGAAGTAATCAAGGAGAGATAAGGGCAGAGATAAGAAGCAAGGAGAAGCAAGATATCCTTCAAATTGAAGGACCTTCAAGTCTGAAGAGGAAAGGAGAAGCAGATCCAGATGAACAGGCTGACCAGCCTGAAGGCAAGAAAAGGAGGACTAGAGGAGGTTTTGGGCCTACTCTAGAATGGGAAGGAAAGGAGCTGTGGTATGTTGAGGATTTTATACCATATGAAGCCCTGCCCATGTGGGGAACTGCAAAGAAGAAATTCATAAGAGACTACTACATCTGGGAAATACTCCAGGATGATAATCTCTCCCCACAGCAGATCTTCATCAATTTCATGGAAGAAGCTCACCCAAAACTCTGGACTATTCTGAAGAAGCATGCTAAGGATCAAAATTCTTACCCTATGATTCCCTCATTCAGAGCAGAGGAAGCGCCGACCCGTCTGGACAATGAGCTTAATGAGCTAGAGCTTCAAAGAGAAATCAAGCAGTTATGTCTTGAGAATAGATTTACATCACAACAAGAACAAGACTTTGCAGCTCTTGTTGTGAATGACGAAGAGCCCAAGTCAAAAGCACTCTCGGCCACATATCCTCCTTATGTACCACCAGTTCTATTTCCACAGCGGCTGCAAAACCAAAAGTTAGACAACCAATTTTCTAAGTTTCTTGATGTCTTTAAGAAATTGCATATTAATAGGAACAAATTCCGAGCTATGTGAAATTTATGAAGGAGATTTTATCTAATAAAAGGAAGCTCGAAGAATATGAAACGGTGGCACTGAGTGAAGAATGCAGCGCCATTCTGCATAAAAACTCCCACCTAAATTGAAGAATCCAGAAAGCTTCACTATCTCGTGTACTATTGGAAACTTGTCGTTTGATAGAGCTTTGTGTGACCTTGGAGCCAGTGTTAATCTTATGCCTCTCTCTATTTTTAAGAAACTAGGTATTGGGGAGGCCAAACCTACTACGGTCTCTTTACAACTAGCAGATTGATCCATCAAGTACCCTAGAGGGGTGATAGAAGATGTTCTGGTCAAAGTTTATAAATTCATTTTCCCTGCTGATTTTATTGTGCTTGATATGGAAGAAGATCATGAGATTCCGATCATTTTGGGTAGACCATTTTTGGCCACTGGGAGGACCCTTATTGATGTTCAGGAGGGTGAATTGATGCTTCGGGTTCAAGATGAACAAGTCACATTCAAAGTGTTTCGATCTCTCCCGTATCCAAGCAATGTTGAGAAGTGTTCTCCAATTGAAAGCTTAGATATTTTATGAAAGACACACGCCGGGAGAGTTGTCAGTCGAAATGTTCAGAATCTGTTTTAGTTGCTCCGAAATCTAAAAAAAATGTAGAACGAGTCGTGTATCTTAGGCATTTGGACATGTCGTCTTCATCATCCGTTCACCCACCATTAAAAATCTCTCATACCGTCATAAGTTCGTCTGTGGAAAAGAAAACTAAGCCGGAGGTGAAACAGATTCCAAGTCAGTTGCAATATGGGTGTTTTGGGAAGTTGCTATTGTTCAAGTCTTTTCGCAAAGAACGTTGGATGTCCAAACCAAAAATCGAACGGTTAAAAACTAATGGTCAAAAATTTAACACACGTATTAACGGTTCAATGGACTTGGCGGAGCCCAAATGGTGTTTACGAAAAGCAAATTGATTTTCAAAAGGTCCATCAGAAGACTATAAACTTAGCGCTTCTTGGGAGGCAACCCGAGTATTAGTAGTAGATTCTAGTTTTCGTTGTTTTCCCATTTTAGGATTTTTGGTATTTTTATTTTTCTGTGCCTCTCTATCATGTTTTATGTGTTTACATTTGAAAAAAAAACCTTAGCAGGAACCTCTCCAGGGCCATTTTAAGTTAGGGCCACGTCGCACTAAGAGCGGGACACGGCACACAAAATTCTCAAAGGTTGGCTCAGGACTCTGTACTAGGGGCTGCGACACTCATAATCTGGGCCGCGGCACACAAGCTTACGAGCCGCGGCACGCAAGGAACTAGCCGCGAAACGCCAATGCCCCAGAAATACGCCCAGTTAGCTGTACTAAGTGCCGTGGCACGCTAACTCTGAGCCACGACACACTTACCCTGGAAGCCGCGGCACCGGTACTTCAAGCCGCGGCACACTGCGAGACACCCGAAACGCCCAAACAACCTATACTACGGGCTGCGGCTCACTTGCTACGTGCCTCGGCCCCTGCTGAAAGTTTTTTAAGCAGGCAGGGCATAACGGAGGCAAGCGGCCGAGAAACAGGGTACACTTCAAAAATCCCTTTGGCATCCGCGACAGGTTTCCTTCAATCAAACTCTTCTTTATCATCATCTTCGATATAGCCCAGGTAATCCATTAATCTTTCAGTTTATATTCAGAGATTAATTCAAGAATTGCGGAGTAGGTAGTCTTGTTTCCATTGGTTGATTTTACAATTCCTCCGATTTCTAGCAAGTTTTTTTAATCAAATTATATTGAGAATTACCGATTGATGTGATCGTATTTCGTATGTTGTCATGGATTCATGCTAAAAAAATTTTGTTGTTGGTGAATAAATTCACAAATAATCCTTTTGGTCTTGACTTGAGTACATGTGTATCAAGTGTTCGATGAAATACCCCAGTGAAACTCTTAAACAAAAAAAATCATCAATCTTTGGAAATAAACATGATATTCTGAATAATGTATCTCCCCCTTGCCTTAATGCTTATTGTGAGTTAAATTTTCGCATCATATCCCTCATACGAAAGTGAGAAGTTTTTAACGCTACATTCATTTCTCGCACTTCATAAGTTGTGGGTTGTTCTTTCATATACCATTTTGTCCTGATATCCTGCATTTATTTTCCAGGAATTCGCAATGGACCGAAAGAGAAAGTTGAGCCCTACAAGGACTAGGACTCGATCATCCCCCCCGAGAGGGGAAACCTCGCAAAACAGGACGGATGGGCAATCCCAACAATTCTCTGACCATGAGATCCATCGAATCTTTAACGAGAGAATTCGTCCTCGACCCATAATTCCTGAAAGGGGATTCACTCCCGCCCCCTAAGACGGCGAACTATTAACCATGATCACCGAAATGGGGTGGACAAGATTTGTCGCCCAGCCCGAGCCGGCCGTAATCTCTATCGTACAAGAATTCTATGCCACTGTTTTATTAATCCATATCCAGGGAGGATAGATATTGGAAAGACCGGAGATACGTACTGAGGTCGTTGTCCGTGGCCAGACAGTGGAATTCTCGGCAGCAGCGATTCGGAGTCTATACGAGCTACCCGAGGTAGATGAATCGGCATTCATGCGGACAATGGGGAGCCTCACGAGGGAAGAATTGTTGGAGACACTTACTCAGCCGGAGTCCGCTTGGGAAACGCGTGTCCCGGGGTCCGCGGATTTCTTCTTCAAGAGCTCCCGTCTCAGTCGGCTCGGGCGAGCTTGGCTATATTTCCTCTGTTCGCGGGTCGACCCTACTTCGCAGATCCGCTAGGTCTTGCTTCCTCGCGCCCGACTTCTATATGCCATCACGGCCGGAATTCGATTTGATGTGGCCCCACGTCTGGCCCGGTCTATTCTCCAGTGCATTCAGGGAGGAGCCAAGACGGGACTAAAACATCCCTCTCTGATTTGCGCCTTATGCCGCCAGTCGGGTGTGACTTGGTCGGATGACGAGCCTACTATATCACCCCAGGGTCTGATCGACCATCGTATTATTTCTCATTTCGACCAGTGGGGTGGCACGCGGGCACACCCGCGAGGACGAGGATTTCTTCTAGATGAGCCACATGAGCACTCCTCAGAGCCACTTGTTCTGACTCATGACCCGGAGGCAGATACCGAGGATCAGACCGAGTCCACTCCACCGGCAGCGAGAGATCACCTTCTTCAGGCGATGTTTGACGACATGAGGGAGGAGATACGAGCAGAGCGAGACAGCATGATTGCAGCCGTGCGATAGGAGATGTACGAGCAGGTACGTCGGGCCAATCGGCGTGCGGAGAGGCGCTTAGCTGCGAGGGACGCTTACCATCAGGACTACTTAGCTATGTGGATGGGCCATATCCTTCGCCCGGATGGACCCTTCATCCCTCCGACCAGGCCACCTACACCACCCACTTCACCGGACGAGGATCGTTGATGCCAATGCCTGAGCTCACTTTCATTCAGGGGAGTATTTGACCTATCCTTTACTTATTCCTATTTGTCGTCCATTGGGGTCAATGTACTTCTCAAGTTTTGGGAGGGGGGGGGGGTTACTTTTTAATTGTTATTAATTTTTATTTGTCATTTATTTAGTTGCCTTGCTTGTCTTCTATGGTATGCTGGATTTTGTTTTCATTTGTGAGTATGTCGTGCAGCCTTGTGTAAGACAGAATTTATGATACTGATCTCTATTTGAAGAAACGAATGAGTATTAGTCGAGTTCACATTTTGCGATATTTGTTTCCCTCGAGTATTCATTTCGGTCTGATTTTTTTGTGTTATTGTGGTAGTCTTAGCATATAAGAAATGAGACATACGTGTTTGTATTGTCCGCATTACACGAGCCGTCGTCTATATGTTTGGTGGCGCTATTCACTTGGCTAGTCGTCCAGTAACATTAGTCTTGTAGGCATTCAATTACGTACCTACGATAAGACATTAGTTCGGACAGTTTAGATTCCCAAAAGTATATACATCCTGACATGTTCTAGGAGTGGAAGTGTGGTAACCGGGTGTATTCACGTAACCCGTAGTTTACATTCGCGTAAAACGACGACCTTGAATAGACATGTGTAAGAGACTGAATTAGTGTTCAGAATAATCGCATCTCCGATGATAGGAATCCAAGTAAGTGGATGTATTCACGTGACCCGTCGTTTACATTCGCGTAAAACAGCAACCTTGAATCGGACGTGCGGGAGTAGCTGTTCGAGTTTTTTCTCCGTTGTAGAGGGAGACTTAGTAACTAGAAGTATTCATGAGCCCCATGACTGTCTTTTACGTCAAACGGTTCCCCAATACATGAGAATGGAAATCCACACTAGGGTTCTTCCGATGAAACATCCCAGGAGTCGAAACCTAGTGGTTAACTCAAATCATTATAATTATTAAATATAAGGGAGTGCTGTCCGGGGAATAGTATTTATGATGAAATTCTTGTGTTTTTGCCACGAGGCTGTGGGACTAGGCGAGTTAGCTTGTTATACTCTCAACATTCATATTGGCGGTCGGCTCAATTCACGTTTGTTAATCTTTGAGGCTTGACTTTCTTCATGAGCTGAGATTAGCACTAAAGTTGGTTACCTTGAGGAATCATTGTCCGTAATGTGACTCACTAGTATGATATTCGTATTATTCTTTGAGATTTCAGGGTAGTATTAATTAGTTGAGCACTATGGATTTACACGATTGTCCACGATACTTGTATTCTTGTTTGAAATTGATTTTTTGCTTGAGGACAAGCAAAGGCTTAAGTTTGGGGGTATTTGTTACATGTTATTTTTGTGCTCTTTATTGTCATTATCCTATCTTTATTTTGGTTTAAATCTGTGTAAATGAGCTCTTAATGCGTTATGTTTACATATTTTGAAGGAAATTAGAATCCTGAAGCTTGAACGAAGAAAAACGGGCCAAAACGACATTTTCCGGTCGAGGGACGCGTCGCACCGAAGCTGGGCCGCGGCACAGGCACAACACCCAGCAAAGCGATACAAACTATACCAGGGGCCGCGGAACACTCTCTACGGGCCGCGGCCCATTATGACTTTACGCCCAGGTCTGGGCAGCGGAACAACTAGGGCCGCATCACACTTAAGCCGGGCCGCGGGCCACGGCGCGGGATCCCTAATTCCAGCTCTCGATTTTGGGCTGTTCTGGAGACGGATTCGACCTAATCCTCAGACGAGTTTTTGGAGACAGAAGACAATTATAAAAGGTGAGCGAAGGTCAGAAAAGAAACCAGGGAAAGAGAGGAGAAGAACACCTAGCAGCAGAGAGCAAGGCCACAGAACACAAGAAGACAAGTTCATCAATTGTGTTTGAATTTCTTCCTTATGTTTAATTCAAATATTTATGTATTGTTTTATAGCATGTCGGGCTAGACCCTTTTTATTCTAGGATTGAAATTAAACCAAGATTATGATGGATTAATTCTTGATTTTACGTTATTGATATTTTTCCCTTTTCTATTTAGTTTTCCCCAATTGTTCTTAATGCTTTCAATTGTGTGGCCTATGATGGAATTGTTAAAACTACATAACTTCAATCGAGAGAGGAGAGTAAGTAGTGAAAATTGGGAGAAAACCGTTTTGTCTTGTGAGATAGGAATATACTCATAAGAATTATGAAGCTCGTTTGAAGATTTTAGAAGTTTTTGGCTATTGTCGAATTAACTCACCTAGGAATAGAGTGAATTATTCGCTTTGGAAAATTCTACTGGCCTCGGGAGATGCATTAGATTAACTTAGAATCTTCGCTTTCAATAATTTGGGAAATTACATAAATTATATTTATCAAGATTAATTTGGATTAATCGAGGCGAATTCTCGATCCTAGATTCTTCTCCTAGTTGATCTCCTTTTATCGGACTGTCGATTTTATTGTTTATTTTTAGTTTATCGCAATCTTTAGTTATTAATAATTATTCAAACCCAAAATTTCGGTCGTTCAAATAAAATTAGAAATACTAATAAATTGGTACTTAGTACATCAGTCCTCGAGGGAACGATACTTTTCTTATCACTTTATTACTTGATTACGACAACGTGCACTTGCGTTCACAGAAATACGTAACAAAATTCCACACATATACCACCCGGAACGCAATACAATCCCGGAAGGTCACAAAAACAAAAGTGACCATGAAGAAAAACAATGACTAGAAAAGCCGACAAGGGTCAAGAATGACTTACCGAGGTGAAATAATGACGAAATGAGTGATAGTTTCAAATGAAATGATTGGAACCATTATTCCTCGTGAATTAAATTATTAGTTTGATAATTACAAGTCTCAACATGATTGATGTATGATGAATGAATTATATGTATGAATGAACAACAACGAAAGGAATGATTATCCTTTTAACCGAGCAAAAATTAACTTGCCTCAATACCGGTGATGAAATGTCCTTCCTCGAACAAACATCCTTAATAGAGTTATCGGTCGCTCGAACAACCTTGAATAACACAAGTACCAACAATTCGCTTAATATACGTATCAATTACGATCATAACCAATTCAAGAAGTCGATACAACAAATCCAAACTGATAGGGGCATTTTGACAAACATGTTGCAAACATTCTTCCATTGTTTACAACCAACCCCAATTATATCGAAACCAACCTCCAAATGAGTTATTCAATCCAACAAAACATCATCAATACAATCAATAATCCAATAGGAGCTTGAGGATGATGCTAGATGATTGCAGCTCGAAGAACTCTTCTCAAAACGCCCAAAATCGCCCAAAAACGCCCGGATGAGGAAGAGAGATGAAGAAATGACGAAATGGGGCTGAACTGTCCTATTTAAACCAAACCCAGCTTAGCGTGCGCTAGCCTCTGATACTAGCGTGCACTAGCGGGCTCACTGGGTAGTCCAGTGAACTCTGCCTGCCACGTTAGCATGCGCTACGCACTTGGTAGCGTGCGATAACGCCTTCTTCTTAGCGTGCGTTAACCGGATATTAGCATGCGCTACCTGATAGTTGGTGCCCATTAACTGGAGTCCAGAACCTACTATCCTCTGCCCTGCTCGCCTTAGCGCGTGCTACACCAATAAATCAGCGTGCGCTACTAAAACAGTTAGCGTGCGCTACCCTCACACATAGCGTGCGCTACGAATTTCCAATTCAGTCCAGTGCCTACTGGACTGGCTGCCACAATTACACAAGTAGCGTGCGCTAATGAAGGCCGATAGCATGCGCTGCTAATACAACTAGCATGCGCTATTTTCCACTCCTAGCATGCATTATGAATACCCTGATTCAATCCAGTGCCTTCTGGACTGTCTGCCTCAATTGCACTAGCGTGCGCTAATGCTGAACGATAGCGTGCGCTACCAGTACTCAATCAGCATGCGCTAAAAAGAGTATGTAGCGTGCGCTACTCATCACACATAGGCTGGCAACAACGATGATAATGATAGTGTTCTAGTCTCAACAGGGTTGGATGACGAATGATAACTGATATACGATTCAAAAGTACGCCGAACGGTGAAACACAATGAATGAATATGAATGATGAATGGTTATTAATGAGTGAAAATTACTGAGTGATGATTATTGAATGATAATAAATGAATTTGCATCCGGGTATTACAGTAACTTACTCCCAATTTCTTATACCCCATCAGGTAGTTCTACTAGCTCCCATACCTGATTGGAATCCATAGATCCCATTTCTGATTCCATTGCTACTTGTGAGGAATCAGCATCTTTACCTTAGATTGCCTCCTTGTAAGTCCAGGGATCTGATTCATCTTCGCCTGGGATTGAGTTCAAAGACTGTCCCATGCCTATGAACCATTCCGGTTGGCGAGCAACCCTCCTACTATGACAAGGCAAATCCTAAGTTGGTGTAAAAGTCTCAAAATTGATACGTGGTGCAGTATTAGTTGGTGCTTGTACGATTGGTATAGACGGAAACTCTTCCAAAATTATTTTGCTCATGGGCTTGTGGCTAATCACACAATCCTATTCCAGGAATCGGGTATTGGTGCTAACAATGACCTTCTGATCCTGAGGACTATAGAAAAAGCCACATTTCGTTCCCTTAGGGTATCCTACAAACACTCGTACCTCTGTGCGAGATGCCAACTTATCAGAATCCTTATTCAGCACATGTGCTGGAGTACCCCCAAATCTAAACATATTCTAGACTGGGCTTTCACACACTCCACAGTTCTGTAGGTGTTTTTGGAACTGATTTCGTGTTGGGATTCCGAAAATAAAACGAAATACGCAGCGGAAATAAAAACGAATCCCAAACAGGATCGATCAAGTAACGTATATACGAAAAATAAATACGAAGATAAAGATTCATACCCTTGAAGCCTTTTGAAATAAATCTTCGTAAAGTGTAGCCGATGATCACGATCCCGTCCCGAACACGAAATCCCTTCGTTCCAAGCACCAAAAATTCGAAGCCTCTACTTCACACGCGTCGGAAGTTGCCCGGAAAAATCTACAATACTCCGTTCTATGAAGAACACGGCTAGGAAGTGTTGTAGGAATTTTTTCTCTCTTAATTTTTCTTACTTCTTTTCACCTCAAAGATGAACAAAATGAAGAAGGAAAATTTTTCTCTCTCTCCTCACTAAAAACTCTCACGGATGGCAGCTCAATGAATGAGTATGAATTATTTTTTGTTATCTCATCTCATCTCATATATAATGTAATGATATATATATATTATAAAGGAATAATTATTCCTTTACAACTATCATTCACACTTATGTGGGAATCTCAACTCTAAGTGAGTTCCCACACACATGCAAGATCATGCCATGCCATGAGGAGTGGGTGGCCACAAGGAAGTTTCCTAGAAAACGAGCCGAGCCACTCGGCTCAGGTACCTGACGTTCACAAACGACTCGTTAAATACACTCCTTTTAATCATCAATGTATTTATATTAATTAATTAATCTAATTAATTAATTATATCAAATACAAATATATATTTATCTAAGAAATATAATTTATGAATTAAATTAATTACCCTAGAACTTAATTTAAATTCATAAGACCGATATTTGATTTATCCAATAAATCATAATTAGATATCCAATATCTAATATTAATAGAGAGATAATAAATTCACATTTATCCGTCAACGCTCCCGATGCGCGACTCAGAGGTCCGTCTCACCGGCATTGGGAGGAACCAATGAGTGCGGGCAAGACTTAGCCACTCTAGCGGGCCTTGTAAACCCCGATCGAGAACGAATGAAGGGATCATTCCGTAACCATTATGTCGTGAATACTATATACGTATAGACCCTTCATCGATGTCCCAAGTCTTCGGATCACGGTAAAGTCAAACCTCATCATTGACTAAACTCTATACATGTGTTAATGCAAATCAAAACCGACTGATTAATAGTGTATCTAATACGACTATATCAGAATGCTTTGGCCAAAGACTTATGATCTTATTTGCCATTAACCGTATAGGACATTCGCCTGCTCACTAACAGGAGATAGAATCCTTTCTTGGCGTACAGTAAAGACTGCTACCTGCCCGTATAGTCCGCACTTCGAGGTCGACTCAGTAATTAAGCAAATGAGTCTAACTACTCTAATGACAAACTAAACGTCACAAGCACATCTTCTAGTGAACCCTCAAGTCAAAGGTCCACGTACACTATCACAACCTTTCGATTCGTCATCGACTCTCCGAGAGTGAATACCGTGTGACTGAATCGAGTATGAGTCGTGTTCGAGTATACTGGCCCCACCAATATACTTATAACTATGCTATCAAGACGTGCACACGTCCTAGCATCAGTTATACAAGTCATATTAAAACTTAATGCCCATTTTAAGTTTATTGACTTGCGAACAATTTACGTAAATAAACTTTAAACACTTCCAGTACATTTTCTCTTATCCCATAACGAGAATGGAATGTTCGATTTATTTACATGGACTTCACTTCAATGTTTACCAAGTCAAGAATGCAATTGAAATACAATAAACAATGAATGAATCGTATTGCCTTTTTATTAATTATTCCATAATTACAAGTATAATGCCCTTACTCTCTCATCCCCTGAGTGGCATTCGAGGGCATATTCCTAACAATCTCCCACTTGCACTCAATGCCACACATCATGGTATCCAATACCCATGCTCTTCGGATGTCTTTCTAAGACGGCCCGAGATAATGGCTTAGTCACGGTCGAGACATTGTCTTCCGAGTCTACTCTTTCCAATGAAACATATCCTTTTTCCACCATCTCTCGAATGATGTGGTACTTTCTCTCTATATGCTTGGTGTTGTGGTGAGCCCTCGGCTCCTTGGCTTGGGCGATACTCCATCATTATCACAAAATAGTGATATAGGCAACTCCGCTGCTAGGCACCACTTGAAGTTCTTGTATAAACTTCGCATCCAAAATGCTTCTTTGCTAGCCTCTCGAGGCGCCTTGATACTCGCTTGGCGGTGGAATCTGCGAGAGCGGTTTGCTTGGAGCTTCTCCAAGATATCGCTCCTCCATTGAGAGTAAATAAATACCCAGATGTCGACTTAGAGTCGTCATTGTCTCCTTGAAAATCGAATCGGTGAATCCAATCACCTTCGGTTCTCCACCACCATAAGTAAGAACTAAATCTCTAGTTCTTCTTAAGTACTTAAGAATGTTCTTTACGGCACTCAATGTTCCCTTCCCGGTTTGCTTGAAATCGACTTACCATACTCACGGCGTAGGCTAAGTCTCGGTCTCGTACACAACATAGCGTACATGAGGCTACCCACCGCCGAGGCATAGGGTACCTTACTCATCTCTCTCTTATCTTCCTCACTTTGAGGACACATTTTCGTGGTGAGATGAATTCCATGTCGCATGGGAAGGAACCTCTCTTAGATTCATCTATCTTGAATCTTCTCAGATTTTATCGATATAAAGGGCTTGGGAAAGTCCTATCATTCTTCGCGGTCTATCTCTCGTAAAGACGGATCCCTAGAATATATGAAGCTTCTCCCAAGTCTTTCATGGAGAACGCTTTAGAAAGCCAAGCTTTCACAAAGGTCGAGCATTGCTATGTTATTTCCTATAAGTAGAATATCATCTACATATAGTACTAAGAACGCAATGTTGCTCCCACCGATCTTTTTGTAAACACACGGTTCCTCCTCATTTCGCTCAAGTCAAAGTCCTTAATCGCTTCACAAATCGAAGGTTCCAACTCCGAGAAGCTTGCTTCGCACCATAAATGGCTCGTTGCGCCTTACACACTTTATGAATATTAGCTTTGGACACAAAACCTTTAGTCGCTCCATATAGATTTCTCCTCGAGGTATCCATTTAGAAAAGCTGTTTTGACATCCATTTGCCATATTTCATAATCATAATAAAGAATGGCAAGCATCATACGAATCGACTTTATCATAGCTACGGGCGAGAAGGTATCATGATAATCGATTCCTTCCCTTTGGGTATAACCCTTTGCCACAAGCCTGGCCTTATAGGCATCAACCTTGCCATCCCCATCAGTCTTTCTCTTATTATTTCCAATAGTCCTCATGCCAGTTGGAAGATCTACTAGAGTCCAGACCTGATTGGTATGCATCGAGTCTATCTCAGCTTCCATTGCTTCTTTCCATTTATCAGAGTCTACATCCACTATCGCTTGGTCATAGGTGACAGGGTCGTTTTCATCACATCGGGTGTGTCGTGGAGACCCGGGCCTCGACATGTGTATAGCCATACCTCTCGTAAGTGAGATACCCTATCGACCTTCAAGTGGAGGTTGTGTTACAATAGGTTCGGTTCTTGATCCCCGATCGATGTCTCCTTAGGAGTTTCATTATGCTCTTCCAAAGAGATATTTCTACCCGAGCCACCTTCCCGAATGAATTCATCCTCAAGGAAGTGCGCTTGTAATGCCACAACGACCCTATGGTCTTCTCGGCATGTAGAATAGATAACCCATAGAGTCCTCTGGGTATCCTATGAAACGTCCTTTTATGGACCTCGCTCAGCTTGTCCACCTTAGCCTTTTTGACATAGCCGACATCCCTGCATCCTTATGTGATTAAGGCTTGGTTTCTTACCCTTCCACATCTCATGCGGAGTGATAGGAATGCATTTGGAAGGACATCTATTTAGGATATAGGCGGTGGTTAGTAAGGCATACCCCACAGGTAAATAGGTAAATCGGTGTAATTTAACATGGAGCGAACCATGTCCAACAAAGTCCGATTTCTCCTTTCAAACACCATTTAACCGTGGGGTTCCCGGAGGCGTGAATTGTGAAACTATTCCATGTTCCTTAAGGAACTCATCAAACTCAATGCTCATATATTCGCCACCTCGGTCCGACCAAGTGCTTTGATATGACATCCAGTTTGTTTTTCAACTAGGGCCTTAAATTCTTTGAATTTAGCAAAGGCTTCGATTTATGTTTCATTAAGTACACAATCCCATACCTAGTATGATCATCTGTGAACGTTATGAAATATTGATATCCGTTCGGCTACTTCTAAAGCACCACAAACATCGGTATGCACCAATCCAAGTTTATCGGCACTCTTTCAAAAGTCCCTGTGAAGGGGAACTTAGTCATTTGCCTCTAAGGCAATATTCACAAGTTGGATAGGGTTCTACACCCAATGGACTTAAAAGTCCATCTTTCTCCATTTTCGAACCTTGGTCGACCAACATGACCAAGTCTAAGGTGCCATTTAAGAGCTTGATTAGTATCTTGCCTACCACGTTTCCTAGTTATAGTGTTCACTGCTTTATTTTGCATGTTCGGATGATATAAACCATTCAACAATGTAGTGCTCCAACCAATTTATTTCAAAATAAATTTTACAATCGCCATTGCCAATGAAGAAACAAAATCCTTTCCGGTCCAAGACTGAATGGATAATGTTTTTATGCCCCTTGGGCAAAACAAGTACTTCATCTAATGTCAAAATAAAACCAGATTCTAAACCCGTAAGGATTGATCCAATATCGGTTGCCTCGACACTTTGTCCGCTTCCAACGGTGATTATTATTTCCGACTTCAAGTTTTCTACTGCCCGCATCCCGATTCGTAGTACAAATGTGAGAAGTGGCACCGAATCCGTAATCCATGAAGCGTAATATACAGAGCGGAACAATTAGTTTCAAAAACAAAAAGTTCCGCACTGATGCGCCATTAATCTTGGGACAAGTCCTTCGCCAAGGCCCACTCACCGCATTCAAGGCATTTGTCCGTAGGTTTTGGACCGCCTACCTTTTGAACCTTTCGGCCTTGCCCTTTCCTTTGCACCCCTTTCTTGGCTCAGACTTGCTCGTAGGTCTTTTTCTTCTTGTTCTTGGACCTCTTAGGCCCAAGAAATCACAAGAGCAAATTTCTCTCGGTTTAGTCTTCATGTTAGATCGTGCCGTCACCAGCTTATTCATTAGCCCACTAATGTGCATGTAATTTCATTACGGTTGAAATTCATTACAAACTGCGTGAAAGAGTCGTAGAGATTGAAGGATGAGATCAATTTGAAGGGATAAATCCATATTAAAGTTGAGCACCTCGAGCCTCTCAATCATAGAGATCATCTTAAGGACGTGGTCTCCCACTTTCTCCCCTTCTTTCATCCTAGACCGAACAACCGCTTTGATATCTCATATCTAGCATTCTACCGTGCTCTCCATAAAGTTCGGTCAAGTGTGCGAGAATCGCCAGCGTAAATCATTTTCGTGCGCTCGCAGCCTCATTAGTCATTGAGCCCATCATAAAACCACGAACTAGCACATCATCCTTGACCCATTTTTCATGGACGTCAATGTCTTCCTGATTACCCCTAGTCCGGATTGGAGTCGGTGGAATGTCCGCCTCCAAGACGTATCCCAGACTCCATACCGAGTACAATCATCGATTCCGCAACTACCAACAAAGTTAGGGCCGCTTAGGAGATTCTTTTCAAGTAGTATTGCAAGTGGGTTTTAGCCATTTTAGAGAGATTCAATTTCGTTTCGCAAAGATTTAGACAAGATTAAATTAGTTACTTGTTTAATTATGACCGAGTATAGAACTTAAGGGCTTGTATAATTCTTGTCTCGGCTCCCACTAATTTTATCTAATTATACACTCCCATGTTATAATCCGAAATCATGGTTAGATCGACTTCTTAGTGGTGATCAAGTTCTTTACAAATTTTAACAGACGCAACCTATCGTTTCTTGCCAATTAATTTCTAAAGTGGTGTCTAACACCAACCCGTCCTGACGGATGATTTGATCTTCTTTTACCCCTAGTCTTCATGCCCTCAACCTATCGTGTTTCTTGGCAATCCAGACTATCTAAGTTGTTGACCATCAACGCCTCATCGCTTTGACTATCAATCTCACCCGCAACCTATCGTGTTCTAGCGAAATTTATCACCAACCGAAGACATCTAATGCACTCAAGAATTTTTCAACCTCTACCAAATGTACTACCCCGATAACTCGGAAGCATAGCACACCAAATCGGGTATCAATTTTCTACGAGTTTGATGGAGGGTTGGAAACCTCGTAACCTTTTTCAAACTTAGTCTGTTTGTAGTCTGAGAATTTCGCGATTAATGTTACACTTTGCACATTAATTCAATTATACGCGTTTGTATGTTTGTCAATCATTCAAAATGAAAATGTAAAATAGTAACCTAGTTACTACCAACATATAGCTCATGGACCTAATTCCCAAGTACCAAGCGAATGACCCAATAAATAAAAAAATACGCCTTCGATTCTTCGTCTTCTCGGTCGGTTGTCTTCGGTCTTCGTCATACCCAAAATAATACTTACATCATTGAAAAATGCATCCTATACAAATTTTCTAGTAAAAATAAATAGGCTCAAAACGGCCTTTACAACCCAATCGAATCGAACAAATCAAAAACTAAGTCCACGAGCTATATCACCATCACATAAGGATTCCATACAACATGTAATGGCAACGAAATTAAACAATTAATTTTAATATAAATTAATCTATTCAATTTCTACTATATTAATCCAATTAATATAAAGTGGCATTAAAATTAAATAATCAATTAATATATTAATCCAATCAATATAAAATTAATCTATTCAATTTTAATGATATTAATCAAATTAATACTAATAATCATCATTTTAATTCGCTCAAGTAATCCGCCAAAATAATATTCTCGTTTAATTTATTTCCCTTAACTCAAAATATTCCAAATATTAATTTAGTCAAAATAAAATCCAATTTAAATTTTGGGAAATAATTAAAACGAAATATAAACTTAAAACGGAGTCCCGGACAATCCGATTTAGGCCCAGCCCGCGGCCCGATTCAAAATCGGGCCAAAAACCCGAGGGCTGCCTGGCCGAGCCACTGCTCGGCAGACTGGCCGATCATGCTCGGCCCCCTGGCCGAGCACTCTCAGCTCCTGGCCGAGTCATGGCCGAGCACGCTCGGCAGCCTGGGCAGGCAGCCCAGGCAGTGCTGCCGGCACCACTGCCAGCAGCCCCGTTTCTTCGTTTTTCGGCCCGTTTCCAAAAACGTGATGCTACAACGAACAATTTAAAATCTAAAATTATTCCCAATATGATTCTAAATCATAATCATCATCCAAAAGCATTCAAAATGCACAAATAATCGTATATACGATATCATTGACCTCGCTCCGATACCACTGTTGGGATTCCGAAAATAAAACGAAATACGCAGCGGAAATAAAAACGAATCCCAAACAGGATCGATCAAGTAACGTATATACGAAAAATAAATACGAAGATAAAGATTCATACCCTTGAAGCCTTTTGAAATAAATCTTCGTAAAGTGTAGCCGATGATCACGATCCCGTCCCGAACAGGAAATCCCTTCGTTCCAAGCACCAAAAATTCGAAGCCTCTACTTCACACGCGTCGGAAGTTGCCCGGAAAAATCTACAATACTCCGTTCTATGAAGAACACGGCTAGGAAGTGTTGTAGGAATTTTTTCTCTCTTAATTTTTCTTACTTCTTTTCACCTCAAAGATGAACAAAATGAAGAAGGAAAATTTTTCTCTCTCTCCTCACTAAAAACTCTCACGGATGGCAGCTCAATGAATGAGTATGAATTATTTTTTATTATCTCATCTCATCTCATATATAATGTAATGATATATATATTATAAAGGAATAATTATTCCTTTACAACTATCATTCACAATTATGTGGGAATCTCAACTCTAAGTGAGTTCCCACACACATGCAAGATCATGCCATGCCATGAGGAGTGGGTGGCCACAAGGAAGTTTCTAGAAAACGAGCCGAGCCACTCGGCTCGTATGCGGACGTTCACAAACGACTCGTTAAATACACTCCTTTTAATCATCAATGTATATATAATAATTAATAAATCTAATAAATTAAATATAACAAATACAAAAATATATTTCACTAAGAAATATAATTTATGAATTAAATTAATTACCAGGTAACTTAATTTAAATTCATAAGACCGATATTTGATTTATCCAATAAATCATAATAAGATATCCAATAACTAATATAAATAGATAGATAATAATTTCACATTTAACCGTAAACGCTCCTGATGCGCGACTCCGTAGGTCCGTCTCACCGGCATTGGGAGGAACCAATGAGTGCGGGCAAGACTTAGCCACTTAGCGGCCGCACCGTAAACCCCGATCGAGAACGAATGAAGGGATCATTCCGTAACCATTATGTCGTGAATACTATATAAGTATATACCATTCATCGATGTCCCACCAAGTCTTCGGTCACGGTAAAGTCAAACCCTCATCGTTGACTAAACTCTATACATGTGTTAATGCAAATCAAAACCGATCGATTAATAGTGTATCTAATACGACTATATCGTAATGCTTTGCCAAAGACTTATGATCTTATTTGCCATTAACCGTATAGGACATTCGCCCGCTCACTAACAGAGATAGAATCCTTTCTTGGCGTACAAGAAGATCGCTACCCGCACGTATAGTCCGCACTTCGAGGTCGACTCAAGAATTAAGCAAATGAGTCTAACTACTCTAATGACAAACTAAACGTCACAGCACATCTTCTATCGAACCCTCAAGTCAAAGGTCCACGTATACTATCACAACCTTTCGATTCGTCATCGACTCTCCGAGAGTGAATACCGTGTGATCAATCGAGTATGAGTCGTGTTCGAGTATACTGCCCCACCAATATACTTATAACTATGCTATCAAGACGCACACGCCCTAGCATCGATTATACAAGTCATATTAAAACTTAATGCCCATTTTAAGTTTATTGACTTGCGAACAATTTACGTAAATAAACTTTAAACACTTCCAGTACATTTTCTCTTATCCCATAACGAGAATGGAATGTTCGATTTATTTACATGGACTTCACTTCAATGTTTACCAAGTCAAGAATGCAATTGAAATACAATAAACAGTGAATGAATCGTATTGCCTTTTTATTAATTATTCCATAATTACAAGTATAATGCCCTTACTCTCTCATCCCCTGAGTGGCATTCGAGGGCATATTCCTAACATTTCGAAGGCACCAGGTTTAGAATGTACACCGTTGTTTCCAAGGAGTACCCCTATAATGAAATAGATAAATCTGAGTAACTCATCATTGACCTAACCATTTCTAAAGAGTTTTGTTCCGTCTTTCAGCAACACCATTTTGTTGTGGAGGTCCCGACATAGTGAGCAGGGACGAAATCCCCTTATTTTCCAAGAAATCCAAAAACTCTCCCCTAAGGTATTCGCCACCACGATCAGATCGTAGTAACTTGATACTCTTCCCATAACGCTTCTCCATTTCAGCCTTGATATCTCCGAACTTTTCAAAGGCTTCAGACTTAGGTCATATCAAATAGATGTATTAATATCTCCAATAATCATCTATAAATGTGATGAAGTATTCGAAAACACCCCTAGTCTGGATGTTCATTGGACCACATACCCGTATGAACCAATTATAATACATTCTCAGCACGGTTTCCCTTGGTTTTAAGAACCCTTTTGGTCATTTTACTTTCCAGATAGTAAACTTGGAGGTAATCCAATGGACCATCATCTACTAATCTTTGAATTCTTCTAAGGTTTACATGACCTAACCGTAGATGCCACAGATATGTTTGGTTTATGCTTGAAGGTTTTTTTTTCTCTTTTTAGGTTTGGACAAAGAGTTAAGCGATTTATGTTTATTCGTGGGAGTTTGTGCAGTATTAATGACATACAGTTCATCAATATAGATATCTTTGCAAACATATTCACCATTCTTTTAATAATAGCATCACCATAAAAAGAAACTGCATAACCATCACAACTCAATTTAGAAACTAAAATTAAATTCATTCTAAATTCAGGTACCAATAATACATTATTAAGGACTAATAATTTATCATTAATCTTTAACTACATGCCTCCCACTGCTACAGCCATAAGCCTGGAATAATTGCCCCAGTTGATGGTGATCTCGCCCGCACTAAGCTGCTTGGTTACCTGAAAACCATACGTGTCAAAGAAAACATGATCAGTAGGGCCTGAATATACTATCCACGAAGTGGTAGAACAAGCTGCCAAACATGTTTTGACTACTAGTGCACGAGACATACCTTTCTTAAGAGTAGGGCATTCCGCTTTGAAATGTCCTTTCTGACCGCACTTGTAGCACTTTCTCTTTGACTTTTTGTTCGCCTCAGGATGAGAAGCCTTGCTCTTTACTTTAAGAGTTGCCACTTACTTCTGGCCTACTTGTTTCTTATTCTTCCCCCACTTGGGTTTATAAGTTAAAACACCAATTGCCACAATAACTTGATACCCTTGCCTGAAACTTCCGCAACTTGAAGTTGTGTCAGCAATTCCGCCAAGTTATAATCCCTACGATTCATATTTAGATGGAACTTCTCAAAGCTCCTTAGTAAGCTACCTAGGATGATATCGACCTGCGTTTCCGCATCGATAGTAGCCCCTAAGATATCAAGTTCGTTCATTTGAGAAATCGTCTTTAGAACATGATCCCTTACCGGGGTTCCTTCAGGCATTTGGGTCGTCATCAAGATCTCATAGCATTTTGCCTAGACGCCCAGTTCTGATGACCAAATATCTCGTCGAGATTTTTCATCATTTATGCGACCGTGCCCATACTTCGATGCTGATGCTGCAATACATTTGCTAAAGAAGCCAAGATGTAACAACGAGCCATCTCATCAAATTTCTTCCATTTGCGGTATTATTTAACCTTATAAGGTGTCAAATTCACATTTGATTCCAATGGACATTTCTCAGTTAGAATAAACTTTTGTTCTTCAGTAGTCAGGACAATATTTAAATTACGTTTCCAATCAGCAAAGTTAGTGCGATCAAGTTTGTTTTCTTTGAGAATTATAGCAAGTGTATTGAAAGACATCTCAGATAAAATTAAAAACATTCATCACATAATGCATAGTAAAATATATTGAAAAACCTCAAAACACAATATGTAAGCTAGCAACCAACACCTCGATCGTGTGGACGTTTACACATACATTTTTCAAGTAGAGTTTTACGTCTTTAATTTTACTATCTAGTCAATTTACGTTATGACAAGTAAAATTAATAGTTGGTTCCTCTTGGTCATGTACTAATTACCATAGATATTGATGGGGAATTTATTAAATAATACACCTAAGTGAACACCACAATATAACAACTTTAAAATATTATCTCTTAAATAATAGTCCTACAAATGGATAGGTCTATCATAAAAAATAATTTTACCTTTTGTTATCGTTTGAAATTTAAAACCAGTGAACCTTTAATTAGCATATCCGATATGGAGGAAGACCCTAATGCCAACCCACATGCTAATTACTTCATAATTTAAATTAATTATAGAGGCTAATTTGATTTTATTAAAAATAAATTAATTTTAATCACTTAGTTATTTTAGCCTCAATGTTTTAATTTTCTTGTCCCAGCATGCAAGAAAACATATCACGCATACATCATACATGTCATACATCAAAACAGTAAAAACCAAAAATAATTTCGTGGATAATTAAATTATCCAATTATCATGGTCTTCTTCCTTGAATTGAACCCGAGAAAATCTCTGACTCGATATCTCCCACTGGATCAAAACCTCGTCACTCCTTTCCGGCCGGACGCAACGAACGGCGGTGAAACAGAACAGACCAAAAACTAGACGACCCAACTCGAACCGGCTAACCGGACCGGAACAAGTTACCCGTGGCCCTAGGCAGCAGTCTTTCAGCGCCTTCGCGTCTTCTTTGTTTCGCCACGACTCATCAAAGATCCGAGTGTTCCAATTATGCTCTATATGATTTTGTCTTTTCCGAATTCGATTACAATTTTATACAAAATAAAATACATCGAATTTACAGCAAATTACACGAGAAATAAGATCCTAGATTTATCCACGGATATTCTCACGGGAAAAACCATTACATGCCCCAAAACCGACCAAACCAATAATTGCATAAAGAGTAATAAAATTTACCATTCACATAACCATGATAATTGGATCATATTCCCTGCAAAAACACATCTAGCAAAATATTCCAACATCAAATTATATGAATATTTAAATTGCTATCAATTAAATATCAAAATTAAATAAAATAGCGAAAGCCTAAAATCTGTCCCCGATACCAATTGTTGGAAATAAGACACAGCGAAAGCAAAGTTCGGGAAAATTTGATAAAAGCGTTTTACGCATCCACGAGCACAAAACCTACTTAGGCATGCTAATTAATTAACTACTAAGATTAATAAGCAATTTAAATACTATTTATCATTTAATAAATAATCTTGTTGGTAAATTCAATATCCTAATATAGATCAAAAGATCATAGGATATTTACCTCTTGAAGCGTAATGGTTACTTTCTTGATCTCTTCCTCAAAATCTTCTAAGTATGATTCCGCCTTAATCCGGACGTTGTGTGGGCAACGAGCTACCGAATCTTGCTTGAACTACAAAGTGGATCGGCCAAATCTATGTTCCTCACAACTCTCTATTTTCTTTCCTTCAAGTAATTCCGATTTGTAGCAAGAATTAAAGTGTTATCTCAATCGTGGAATTAAAGATACAAGTCAAGATCCACAATTAAACACTTAGAAGAAAAATCGCAATCCTTGTGTAGGATATAATATATCACGGCCGAACCCCTCCCCTATATCCCTATTTATAGGCTTTGGACTACTCTAGGGATCTTAAGGAGGATTAGGGTTAAGACTCCTAGTGCAACCCAACTTTCCATAATAAGCCCTTCCTAATATGGTTGAGTTCACTTATATCAATTCAGTCCACTAAATGATTTATATTGCACTTCCAACCCAAATCCAAATTTATGAAATCGGGCTTCTTATTTAAATATATTATTTACCGTGTTTAAGATATTGAATGTCCATTAATTAATTTAAGTTACTGACAACTTTAATTAATTAATTTCTTATCCAAGAGTAGTACCACTCGAACTTTATTATTATATCAGAATTAAATCCACCTGCAGGGTTTAATATAATAATCTTTACCAATCTCCGCAAGGGGACAACACCAATCCGCACGAGTCGGGGCACGATTTCCAGTTATAATAATAATTGTCATATAAATAATATTATTGCCCAATATATGAAACATATTGAGTCAATCAATGTGACTCTCACCCGCAGTTCAACGTATGCAAATACGCTAATGCATATTAATAGTGAAGAACAACTAATATCAAATATACATTACAACCTTTCATATAATTTGTCTAGAATTACATAGGTTTTGAACTATTATATTATTTTATAAGGCACCGATAATATGATCTTCCGTGTGACACCAACACACCACATTATCTACAATATAAAATAATTTAGACAATACATCTACATAACCATAATGTGAATAAATATGCAAAACATGTGATTAAGTGTAATTTATATTCTCATAGGTAGTTACAGGGAAATAGGGTAATACAAATATAAATTTTTTCTTGCAGTATACAACCCCCACAAATGAAAATAAATTAATACAAGCATAACATATGTTTTATGCTTTATCTCATCAGAATCCAAGACACTTTAGGTGTCACTAAAATAGGTTCAAAATCCGTGTTTTTTTAGCGACATGTTTGTTTGTCACGGATTTGGACCATGGCAAACATTCAATGCATTTATTAGTCAGTTCCGTTGATTTGATGTAATGCTTAATGCGAAAAATCGGGCATTCACGTCTAATTTAGCTATGTTTTTTTAACCATGTAATTTTTTAGCTATTTTAATAATATGACCAAACTCGCTTTGCATATTTGGTTAAGCTAATCAATAAGTATGTTTGAATCAGCGGGATTAGGGGTGTAAATTGTTGAGTTTGGTACCGCCACTAGAATGGGGGGTTAGATAGTGCGTTTAAGAGTATATAATTCTTTTGCGATTGCGGAAGCGATTAAGTGCGGAATGTAATGACACAATGATATATAGAGGTTTGGCCAAATATGCCTACGCCCTCTCTTCGTATCTTTATCTATAGGCTTAAGATAAACCTTCCCGCCTTGTCTTCTATCGGTCTAAGGGAAACCATTACAATCTTATCTTCTATCGATCCAAGATAAACTGTTTCAATCTCGTCCTTATGTTGGTCCAAGATCAACCGTTTTCCTTTTCTATCGGAGAAGGAACCAACCTTTCTAGCTTTCTATCGGTACCACAAAAACTTCACTTGGATTTAGATTATGATTATAACAATGCCGGATCCACGATCCTAATAACACCAAATCAAATCTATAATCCTTTCTTTTCTCTCGTATTTGGTTGAGTGAATGAAACACTCGAACTCTTATGAATTAAGCTCGATTACAACAACAATAATGAATATAACAATATCTGATGTATGTATACTTTGCTTGAAGTTGTTGTTAGGTGAATACCATATGAAGTGGTATTTATAGGCTTCAAATCCTAAACTACCCATTGGTCACTGTCCTCTTCATAGCGTACGTTAACTTTCTTCGTAGCATACGTTAGTTCCTCCTTTTAGCGTACGTTAATATCTATACATTTCGTACGTTATCTTCACATATCCGTTGCATGCTTTTTGACCTTCAAGAATCAATCCAACGGATTGATTTATTTGAATTCGAACTTCACTCGCAGCGTACGTTAACCCATTCGTATTATGGATGTTAATCACAGATCATTGCGTATGTTGGTCTTTGTTCGTTGCGTACGTTATCCATGTAGTATCTTCAGCTGGTCTTCATTACATACGTTAGCCTTATTGTGTAGCGTAAGTTATATGTGTTTGTGTTTCAATTCAAAGTTCTTCTGTATAGCTCATGCGTCTTCGACTTCTTCTTGATTCATTGTTGTTTTTCTTTGTTTAGCAACTTATCATCAAAACCTCTAAAATGAATGTGTTGAATAAAATGTTTCAACCATCTCCCCCTTTTTGATGATGACTGTAACACCCCAAAAGGCGGCTATTACAGTGTTGTGGACCCTACACTGGGACCCACCAGGCGATACCAAAAAACAGATTAAATATGTGTTACCTTGTGATACCGAACCACAATAAATAGTCATTACTCTGATTAGGAGTTTATAAATAGCATAGCCAATGGCCTTAACATATATAGGATCCAAAAACAAGTATACACCATATGGAGATGGAATATACTTCAAATAACAATACAATACAATCAGACAATAGTTTAAAGGAAACGGAAAAATAACATTACACGGTTTGAACATAACCGGACAACAAAAGACTTAGGCCCCCCGAACTAGTATCCTTCGAACCCTTTGCCGTTACCATGCTCTTCCCGTGCCTTGCCTTTGCCTCGACCTAAAATACAACACAAGTATCTCGCCCAAAACACAGGGGCAAATATACATGATAAATGATTATCCAGACATTATACAATTCATATATATTTCAGATCTCAAAGAAAACATCCCAACTATTGAACACACCCCTCGAGCATATGAACAATCAGTCACAAACCGTCGAACATATCCAATCATACATGGACTATGAACGATAAAAAAATATGGCTCAATATGGACATCACAGTACGCCCGATCCGGAATTGTGTCCGTGCACAGGTCCACCCCGTATACGGAATCCAGAATATATGTGTGATAATGTACCTAATTAGCCTCACGAACTACGTCTCGTGTGCACAGTCCAATACGGAAACATCCACGTATGACTACATATGTGCCTGGCTAAAAATCCTACACAATAACCAATCGGCACGCAGATATGATTCCAGATATGTCACGATACAACATGACAATGAATTCAATAAATCACATATCCGATTAAGGATTAATGTTGGTCCCCTTCTTAAGTATACTCGACACAGCTTGGGAAATGTTTAAGCAACAGGCTGTATGGTTTTCGAATCTGAGTGCGTAGCGGAAGTCTTTAATATAGTAAGTTGCCGTCGATACAGCAACTCGGTCTATCCTCCTGTTAGCTTGGTGCGTACAGGGTTTTGCAGTGTATACTTGTATAAATCACAGTTATGAAAACAGTAACAGCGAAAGGTAAATAACACAGTATTTAAGTGGTTCGAGGTAAACCCCTCTACGTCCACTGGTCCTCCACACAGGAGTAAAACGTTTATTATAAATACTGCGTACACAACTATGTATTTATAATCAAACCTATCCTTGTATCGTTCACACAGATTGATACAAAGAATGTCGCTTTCAACCGTTCACACAGATTTGGTTAAAGCTTCCTTCTTGACTAGCTTCTTCACACACAGTTCCAAAGCTTCGTCCTCTTATTCGTCCCACAGTGTCGAATAACTTGTTGAGTTCACACAGAGCTCAGTTTTTACACAAGGTAAAAGGTAGGTAACCAGGTAAGAACAGCAGCTTTGAATATGAAGTTTTTGAGCAGATGATGACTGTTCTTGATGTTGAGCACTGTATATCTCTTTGGATCTTAATTGCAGTAAGCTTCTGGAGATATGTTTTGCTCTGATGTATATAATGATAGCTTCTTTACTTGGTAACTTCGGTTATATTATCTTCAACGCTCTTATGAGATATATATAGTCTTCTGAATAATATATCCGTTGAGATATATCCGTTGGGCAAGATTCCGTGATAACTTGAATTGACCAGGATCCGGATATTGCGGGATTTGAAGATCTCTGACAGCTTCAGTATTTAAATACTTTATCCTTTCAGTATTTAAATACCTCTTTATCAAACGGTACTTGACTTTAGTGAATACTAAAGATTCCTTTCCAAACGGTCTTCAGCCATGTTCTGATGTGAATGCTGTATCCACTAGAGCTGTAGCCATATTGGAATAGTCAGGCGCTGTATGGAAGGGTGCTGTATTGAGGTTTCGAGACAGCTTCCATACTTCGCGCTTATTTAGACTTTGTTGCTGTATCTTGGTAGCGCGAGAGCTTGCTGTATGCTGGCGCTATGATAAGGTCTTCGATACAGGATTGCAACTTCAACCGGCTTTCGATACAGGGCTTGCTGTATCAAGCTTTGATTGTTTGGCAATTATCAAAACAACATTATTTTCCCAACAATTTCCCCCTTTTTGATAATTTCCAAAACTTCTTGATGATTCCAAGACTTCTTGATCATGCCAAGGTTTTGATACCAAAAACCTCTTCAAGCTAAAACAATTTCCCTTTCGATAACCACTTGTTGGTAACATGAGAAGACTTCGATACAGGAGATGTTTAATCCAACTGTTTCTTCCTTTTTTTTTTTTTTGGGGAAATATCAAAAGCGGACTTCTTGATCTTCTGTCAAATGATCTGGTCTTCAGCACTTGATCTAAAAGAAATGTGAACTGCTTGTAGGCAAGTTCTAAAAAATGATAACATCTAATAGGGAAGTGTATTACATCTTAAACTTATGATTGGCGCGCAGGCACAATTTTACATTGTGATCTAGTTAGGTACAACTTAACCTATGAACTGTTCGTAGACGAGTTCTTACAGTAATAATAAGATAAAATTTGTTTTAAACAACAAACTGTATCTTCTGATAATATAGCGTTCCTTCTCAAAAGGTACATACAAGATTCAATTAATTAATGTTAGGATTAACACTGTATTCATGGGTCGTACTGTATTCCCCCTTAATTAATGCACACGTCAGCTGTAGGAAGGTTTCATGCCTTCTTTGTCCTACAAAGGTCTTTCGACTGCTCGAGTGTACGCTAATTAATGGCGAATCTTGTATTCTTGGGTCTTACAGCATTCCCCCTCACTTAATAAGTAAAAGCATAAAAACTTACAGGGATTTCTGGCTGTAGCGTTTCCCGATTCATGTTGACACATTAAGTAAATTTGGGTCCTGATGTGATAGTGCCTTTTGGTACCCAAATTTGCCGGGCAACAATTTGTTTGTTGTAGGCTACTTTTGGTCTATTATATCGATATCTACGTGGGGCAGGCACGTAGTCATTGTAATCATGATAATTATGATGCATGAAAAATCGAGAATTATAGTTGTTATTCCAGTACGATTGTCGTCTCGGAGGTGGAGCCATTTTCATAGATCTTGCATATTGCCTCCTGGGTCTCCAGTTGGATTCCCAATTCTGTTGTTGATACTGTGCGGGCACCTGCTGTCTCGAGGAATAGCGGGGCTCTTGTATTCAATGTCTAGGCACGGTGTACCGAGAGTGCAGCTGTACGGGCCTTTGTTGGTTGGATCTGACCTTCTTCTGAATGATCTTTGGCGTTTATGATATGCTTGTGGAGCATCTTGAGTACGCCTTCGAGTGGCCGTTGGTTCCACTGTCTCGAATAATAGAGTTGCGGGGTGGAATGGCGGCTTTTCTTTGTTCATGCGGTGCAACAGTTCCTTCACGAACTCGGAACTTCTTTTGATACAGAATGGATTCCTCACTCTGACGAATCCGTACTAGATTTTTCTTTGTTGGAGAATGAGTTGTACCTAAGCCACGTTTATCATGAGCATGTTGCCCAAAGGCTTAGGATCTCTTCCATTCTTTTAGAGGATTTCTCGAAAGATTTCAAGATTGTCTCTAATTCTCCTTCACGTTTCTCGAGAGATTTTACTTTGGCTTCGAGTAGAGCCAAATCATTTGTCTTGCTTTCAAGATGAGACTTAGTCTCATTTAGATTATAAGCAAGTTGATGATTGCTCTCCATGAGTTTTTCTAAATTGACTTTGCTGTTTTCGCAATCAACTGACATATTTTCGTAATTATTCTTCAGCAAGTCATTTTCTTGTTTCAGCTCTAAGTTAGAAATTTCAAGCTGTATGTTTTCTCCTTTCAATATCTCATGGGCCGTTTGAATGTTATTAAATTCATTCAGCATATTTTCAAAGGTATGAGATGCATTTATAGGAATAGTTGAGGTGGAGCTTACCTCATCATCATCGCCGTCTTCATTTTCTTCTTTAACTTTGGCCATAGAGCACACATAGGCTCTATCCTCTAGCTCATCATCAGACGAGTCACTATCAGTGACTACCTGAAGACATTCTTCGGTCTTTGTTGATGCGGGCGGAACTTTTGATTCTCTAATGAAGGCTTTGAGTTTGTTCTTCATCCTGTTTCTCCAGTTATCAAACTCGTTAATGTGAAACATAGATATCTTATTAGACATAAAGGTATCCATATTAGAAGATGGGAATTACAAAGACTGTTTTCGAAAATAAGTGTTTTTAAGGATCTAATTCAGTTAAAAATACGACTGATTCTTTTTAGAATCAACCGCTCTGATACCACTTGTTGGTCCCCTTCTTAAGTATACTCGACACATCTTGGGAAATGTTTAAGCAACAGGCAGTATGGTTTTCGAATCTGAGTGCGTAGCGGAAGTCTTTAATATAGTAAGTTGTCGTCGATACAGCAACTCGGTCTATTCTCCTGTTAGCTTGGTGCGTACAGGGTTTTGCAGTGTATACTTGTATAAATCACAGTTCTGAAAACAGTAACGGCGAAAGGTAAATACCACAGTATTTAAGTGGTTCGAGGTAAACCCCTCTACGTCCACTGGTCCTCCACACAGGAGTAAAACGTTTATTATAAATACTGCGTACACAACTATGTATTTATAATCAAACCTATCCTTGTATCGTTCACACAGATTGATACAAAGAATGTCGCTTTCAACTGTTCACACAGATCTGGTTAAAGCTTCCTTCTTGACTAGCTTCTTCACACACAGTTCCAAAGCTTCGTCCTCTTATTCATCCCACACAGGTCAGAATAACTTGTTGAGTTCACACAGAGCTCAGTTTTTACACAAGGTAAAAGGTAGGTAACCAGGTAAGAACAGCAGCTTTGAATATGAAGTTCTTGAGCAGATGATGACTGTTCTTGATGTTGAGCACTGTATATCTCTTTGGATCTTAATTGCAGTAAGCTTCTGGAGATATGTTTTGCTCTGATGTATATAATGATAGCTTTTTTACTTGGTAACTTCGGTTATATTATCTTCAACGCTCTTATGAGATATATATAGTCTTCTGAATAATATATCCGTTGAGATATATCCGTTGGGCAAGATTCCGTGATAACTTGAATTGACCAGGATCCGGATATTGCGGGATTTGAAGATCTCTGACAGCTTCAGTATTTAAATACTTTATCCTTTCAGTATTTAAATACCTCTTTATCAAACGGTACTTGACTTTAGTGAATACTAAAGATTCCTTTCCAAACGGTCTTCAGTCCTGTTCCGATGTGAATGCTGTATCCACTAGAGCTGTAGCCATATTGGAATAGTCAGGCGCTGTATGGAAGGGTGCTGTATTGAGGTTTCGAGATAACTTCCATACTTCGCGCTTATTTAGACTTTGTTGCTGTATCTTGGTAGCGCGAGAGATTGCTGTATGCTGGCGCTATGATAAGGTCTTCGATACAGGATTGCAAATTCAACCGGCTTTCGATACAGGGCTTGCTGTATCAAGCTTTGATTGTTTGGCAATTATCAAAACAACATTATTTTCCCAACAATTAAGAAACTCACTGAAGTGACAATAATGATCAATGAGATCAACGATTCAAAGGTGATGAACTTGGGAATGTAATCCCATGGTGAAAAATGGAACATCATTAAGAACAATATCGAACTACGAATCACAGATTCAATAAGTGTTTCATACATACGAAACGCATAACCATCACAAGAATTCAATCATCATTATTACCAAGCAAGATAACTTGCCTCAATTCCGTAGGTGAACGATAGACTTTCTCCAAACGATCAAACAAACGGTATCCTCGATTAAATACTCAATCGAACAAGCAACCTTGAATGAAACGTAATTCATTCAATAATACATTCACACAATATTGATTTCAATTCGTAGGAAACGACACCCGAACCTACTAGTTCAATTAATTCTATTGTAATGAACAGCCTACCGGTTATTGATGAATTTCAGTACATATGGTTTGTCTTCCACAATTCAGTTTACTATACTAAATGTCCTTTTAATACTCTTGTTATCACTATAAACAAGTTTATACATTAAACACGTTCGATTAGTCATTAACAATCGGATTAACCAAGTTATTTAACATCTACGTCCATTAATACACAAGGATCGTTTGAGAACTAACGCTATCACCAATAATCAACAATATCTTTCTAAGAACATTATCAACTTATTATGATGATGAATACATTCCTAAGGCTTTAATATAACCGATTATCATGAACATATCAGAGTTTGTGTTTATCAAAACCCTATTATTATTTCTCAAAGACTTTGCCAAGCTGAGACAATAATGGTGTTATGTCTATTAAGATTTCAGGACCAAGGAAAAATCACTCTAATTCTCTAACATTCATCAAGTTTTAAACATGGTGTTCTAATACAATTTATGTCAACAATTCCATCGATTAAACATAACTACGATGAAACTAAGAATTATTATTATCCTAATGATGTTAATAATTTAGCAAGAAGAGTATGATTCTTATAAACATGATCATTACCATTAAAACATCAAGAACTCCTCATTCCAAACCCTTAATTACCATATTCATCAATAAGTGTTAAAAAGCTTAACTACAAACATGTTTTACTTGATTAATTCAACACTAGGTGTAGTATACTATATCACTAACATCATAACTATGAAAATATAGAGTAGAATCGCACAATATACCTTCAGAAATGAAGAACAACCACCAAGAACAGAAGAACACACTCCAAGCTACAAGAACAACTCTAAACTTCCAATCAACAAGCTCCAATCCCAGATGCAAGGCTCAAACACAAGTTGGAAGGGAGTAAAGTCGGTGTAGGGAGGCAGGGGGATGATTGTTGGAGAGAAAAATCGGAGTTTGGACGTGCAAATGAAAGATACAAGCTGTCTTTTTATAAACTGCACAACTCGTTACGTACGTTATCGCATGAAGATAACGTACGTTAACCCCTTTCCATGCGCTACACCGAAAATGTGACGTACGTAATCTGCCTCCAGAGGCTACTGCCTCAAAATACCATCATCATTACATACATTATGGCCTCTGCATTATGTACGTAATGTATGTCAACTTGGCTGCCTCGAAAAGGCCATTTATCCGGACCATGTCCGCCCCCACGCCGAAAGTAGGGATGGCAATGGGGCGGGTCGGGGCCAGGTATTGCCTACCCAGACCCGGACCCGCGGTTAAAAACTGGCCCCAGACCCGCCCCGCTCGGTTCTGGGTACCCAGCGGGTACCCGCAGATTAATTTTTTTCTCGAATTAATATTATATATATATATATATATATAATATATTACTAATTTAAATTTATTACTAATTTAATATATATAAAATATATTACTAATTTAATTACTAATATATATTTAATTTATAAAGTATTAATATTATATATATTATATATAATATATTACTAATTTAAATTTATTACTAATTTAATATATAAATATATATATATATATATAATATTACTAATTTAATTACTAATATATATTTAATTTATTAAGTATTAATATTATATATATATATTTATATTTATATTTATATATATCGGGGCGGGTTCGGGGTGGGTACCCCATACCCCGGAACCGAACCGGACCCGAACTTATTTTTCTCTACCCGCCCCAGACCCGGACCCGGACTCGAATTTTGTTACCCGAATTGGACCCATTCGGGTAAAAAGCCGCGGGTACCCGAACCCGTGGTTTTTTTTGCCATCCCAAGCCGAAAGTTGTGATCGGATAAGATTCCAAGTATTACGTACGTAACCAGCAATCTATTACGTAAATAAAACCAACAAATTAGTGTACGTTAGGTTAAATCCTTAGCGTACGTTAAACACAGAAAATCTAGCCCAAAAATGTAACAATCTACATAACATTAAGAAATCAATCACAATGCGAATGATAGTTATAATCAAGTCTATTCTGATATATCCCGACATAAATAAACATTAACTAAATGTAACATAAGAAATTACTGTACTCAAATTATCCGAATAATACAACAGTATATAAGAAATTACTGTCGGATATTACATACTCCGCTCCTTAAAAGGAGTTTCGTCCTCGAAACTAAAGGGTAAACAACTAGGGATACCTCTCTCGCATGCTGCTCTCCGTCTCCCACATAGCCTTCTCGACTCCGTGTCATGACCACTGAACCTTCAGTAGGCGAATCGTCTTGTTCCGCAACTGTTTGATCCTCCTCTCAAGTATCTGTACGGGACGCTCCTCATACGAATGATCATCCGCTATCTCGATCTCATCGAACTGAAGTATATGACTCGGATTAGCAACATATTTCCTCAACTGGGAGATATGAAACATGTTATGAATCCGGCTCAGAGCTGGTGGCAACGCCAGACGATAGGCCAGATCGCCTATTCGTTCCAAAACCTCAAACGGCCCGATATACTTCGGACTCAGCTTGCCACTCTTCCCAAAACGAAAGACACCTCGAGTAGGGGACACCTTTATTAGCACATGGTCTCCAACCTCAAACTCAAACGGTCGTCGACGGTTGTCTGCTTAAGACTTCTGCAGGCTTTGAGCCGTTAGCAAACGACTCCTAATCAGGGCGATCTTCTCACGAGCTGCCAACAACATATCAGGTTCCGTACCCAAAGATTCATACAGGTCGTCCCTACACAAAGGAGACCTACAACAATGGCAATACAATGCTTCATAAGGTGCCATCTGAATCGAAGCGTGCCAACTACTATTGTAAGTGAATTCCACCAAAGGCAGTTGGGCTTCCCAATCGTCCTTCCAATCAAGAGCGCACGCCCTCAACATATCCTCTACAGTTTGGATAGTCCTTTCAGACTGACCATCAGTCTGCAGATGAAATGCCGTATTGAAGTTCAACTACATACCCATCGCACGATGAACTGCTTTCCAGAAGTGTGACACGAATCGCCCGTCACAATACAATACAATACTCTTGGGGGTACCATATAACCTTACAATCTCTTTAATAAACAACTGGGCCAATCTCTCGGGTCCCCATGTGTCTCTAATCTCCAAAAAGTGGGCTGATGTGGTTAGACGGTCCACAATCACCCAAACCGTATTCATCCCTCGACGACTCGTCGGTAAGCTAGTGATAAAATCCATCGATATGTCCTCCTATTTCCACTCGGGAATCAGGAGCGGTTTCAGCATTCATGCGGGTCGTTGATGCTCAATCTTAACCTGGTGATAGGTTAAACATCTCAAAACAAACTCTGCAACTTCATGTTTCATATTCCCCCACCAATAACATTGCTTCAAATCCTTATAGATCTTGCTAGACCCCGGGTGAATGGAGTACGGGGTAGCATGGGCCTCTCTCAGGATAGAGTTCCTCAACTCTTCGTCTGCGTGTACACAAACTCGATTCCTGAAGCGTATCAATCAATTCTCGTGGATCATAAATCCAGGGGCTTTCCATTGAGTTACTTCATCCCGAACTCGAGATAAGAATGGGTCCGTAACCTGCTTTGATCTGATTATATCATCAAGGGATGATGAAATCTCAAGTATGCAGAGTTGTCCCTGAATACGCTGTAACCAGACTTTAATTTCTGGCCTCACAAACTCTAACTGCAATTCTCTCTGAGCTGTCAAGCGGGCAAGCATCTGCTTCTATACTGTCTTACGACTCAAGGCGTCGGCAACCATATTTGCTTTGCCTAGATGATAAAGGATCTCGATATCATAGTCTTTGATCAGTTCTAGCCACCTTCTCTGCCTCATGTTCAACTCCTTCTGAGTAAAAATGTACTTCTGGCTCTTGTGATCAGTAAAAATCTGACAGGTAACTCCATACAGATAGTGACGCCAAATTTTCAAATCAAACACCACGGCTGCTAGCTCCAAATCATGGGTTGGATAGTTAACTTCATAAGGTCGCAACTGTATCGATGCATAGACAAGCACTTTCCCTTCCTGCATCAACACACATCCAAGGCCCTGTCTCGACGCGTCACTATACATAACGAATCCTTCTGTTCCTTTTGGTAGAACCAAAATAGGTGCTGAAATCAATCGACTATTGAGTTCATTAAAACTTTGATGACATGCCTATGACCACAAATAATTCTTATCCTTCCTCAACATGTTAGTCATCGGTTGCGCAATCTTGGAAAAACCTTCCACGAACCGTCGGTAATAACCTGATAGACCCAGGAAACTACGAACTTCCTTCGAATTCTTCGGAGGTAGCTAGTCTCACTATAAGAATAAACGTCAAAGACTTCGGATAATATCCGAAGTAAAAATGTTATAATTACCGAAGTCTATGTTCGTGTAGTTAAAGGTATACTTTAGACTTCGCTGATTATGCGAAGTCTAATATCGTAATAACCGAAGTCTATATCGGTTTTTAGAACCCGAATATGGGGGTTTGCGAAGTAAAAAATGTCCTTCCACTTCACTTATTTTATAATTGCTGAAGTGTATATTTCCTATTCACTTCGGCAAAATATATACAGATGAAGTAAAAAATGTCCTTCCACTTCACTTATTTTATAATCGCTGAAGTGTATATTTCCTATTTTATGTTATCGACTTCGCTTATTTATAGATAACGAAGTTAAAGATACCACATTGACTTCACTTTTATTTATTTAGCCAAGCATTACACTCCTTTTTACTTCGCTTATTCTATTTTGTGTTGCTAATTATATATCTCGACTTCGTTTTTATCCGAAGTAAATAACCACATTGCATATTTCTTTTCAATTTGTAAATATAGAATCCTGTTGTACAAAAAATGATCCATCCAATAAAAACCTCAATTCACAAGATCTCAACAACACAACCTCAAATACATCAATCCACCTCATTAAAAATCCAACAAACTCAAATCACAAGATCCCAATTCAATAACACAAGATTATAAGCATTGATAATAGTAATAAACCACACTTTCATCTATAAACGGCGGATTGTCATACAAAAATGCCAAATATTGATTCGCGTGATTCACAAGTTTGCATTGGGCATAACTATAATATGCCAACATCAAATAAACTTCCATAATGTCTACGAGACACATGCATAGGTCTAGATAATAGATTGCATACATCAACCAAACATTCACCATATTTACCCGATGAAACGAAATGTTCCGATCTAACTATACCAATGACATTCACCATCATCACCCGAGTACCGCACCATACATATATAGATCGAATCGAAACTAGACAGAACTTCCGACAATGAAGCCACTTAAGCACCATCAACAAACGTGTAGACAAACTCGCTCCACTCGTTCCTAACTTCATCATACCGCTCCCGAGTGTAGTATTGGTCTTTGATGAACCAGATACCGATCAAATCACATTGAAACAAAAAAATAGATAAAGTACATTCATAAAAGATGCATCAACATCAAAAATTTCAGACCAAAACAGACTAGATGTGGAAATTACCATCTTCCTGAAATCATATAATAGAAAAGGATGACAATGAAAATTACCATCTTCTCAAGTCATGGATCTTCGCTTTCAACGATCTCTTTGATGTAGCGGAGGACACAAAATCCGCAGATGAAGGGAGGATAGTTCTTGTTTCGATTGCCCTATAAAATTTAAAAGCCATGAATCGGATGTCAAATTTATATATACAATGTAAACGGGGGTTCCTTATAAAATTTAAAAGCCATGAATCGATGCCAAATTTATATATACAATGAAGCACGGGGTTCCTTATAAAATTTAAAAGCCATGAATCGGATGCCAAATTTATATATACAATGTACAGGGTTCCTTATAAAATTTAAAAGCCATGAATCGATGCCAAATTTAAAATTTCCGATTGACGGAATAAGGTCGAAGTAGGGTTTCCTTATATGGTCGCTTTTCGTAAAAGATTAAAAATAATAAAAAGTACCCCGAGGTTTAGGGTAATTACAAAGAAATATCCGTAAATATTACAATTAGACCCTTAGGTTTTGTATGAATATATATATATATAGTTCGCAAAATGATATCTCCATACACTTACAAGTGATTTGCTTATAACCCGAGCCTTATTATATCCTCTGGATGCATTGATGGTTTTCACAGCGCTACATTTAAAAATAGAAGAATTATACCTTTGGAACATTAATGAATCTTCAAGAAAAGAATCAAGACATATATATATATATATATATATATATACCGATCACGATATTCTTCCAACCATCTAATCGAGTTCTATTGCCAAGGGATCAATCGGGTAGACCATGTTCTTGTCATCATTGACCACGATCGGGATCCAATGGTTACTGCGTAATTGGTAAAGAAGCATTAATAATGTCACATGATAATATGATATGCATTATCATAATAGAAATAGTATTATTTACCCATTGTTATATGGGATAAGGCAAATGCAAATTCTCGGTGATGCCATCAAGCGAGCAATGATGTGTTTTTCCCGCACACTCTTCTCTAAAGCATGATCCACGCACCCAGATCCACGAAGCAAAAAGAATACGGATGATTTTTCGCATTCAAGTTATTGAAGAGCTTACGCATTAGGCCATACGATTACAATTGTATCAAGGCCATAGGTCTACCAGAGATACATAACAAGAGAGGAAAAAACATAAGATGCAATTGTATTATGTTATACGATCTTACCCCATATAAGCCAATATATGCATACCACCAATTGCTTTCATTTCCATGAAGTCAAAGATTTGATTTCTCGACAAGGACTATTTTTTTCCTCCAAACATTGCCTCATCAAGTACAACGCGCAAGGAAGTATCATTGGTCATGAATCTATCAGTGAGAATATACAAACTTGCAAGCCATGGGTAATGATCTCTCTATTTCCTTCAACTTCGATCGAACAACATCATCATCCTTCTTTCCCGACTTGATTTTCTTCCCAACCCGATTCAACTCAAGTGGATCTTCATGAGCATTAGTTAGATCGATGAGTGCATGAGCAACTTCTTCTTTTCGGGGAGAATCAACCTTCTCCTGCACAATATTTAATTAATGTAAGCCATAATGTTCTAACTATCTATTCTTAATATACAAAACATCTATATACCCATTATATGAGAGAATTACCTCGAATCGCTAGAATTACCATGTCTTTTGGCCAAGCAACGATAGCGCCAAGGGCATCCGCAATAGTTAGTGGACCATTTTTAATGGGAACAGGAGATCCTCATCATACCCATCCTCGACGACACCGTCAATAGACACTTTCCAGTTGTCTTTGCCAATTGGTACAGTATGGATCAACACATGCGGCCCTCCAACCGACACTCACTGTCCCATATGCAATAATATGGTCAACTTGTCCTTTGGCGAGTGCAAGATCTCCCCTAAACAGTATCATACGATGAGAATTAAACATAGGATCATATAATAAAAATGGCATGGATAATGAAAACTCTAGAGTTGAAAACCTCTATTTCACGTGGATCGACCTCATCTAATTTGCTAATAGGTTGTCTTACTTTCACTTGTTCTTTTTCCCCTTGAAAGAACAATAAGGTAAGAATTAGCTTTGATGTACATATGAGGAAATAATATATCGACTTAATATTTATAAGAAAGTCAAATGACCTTAGGATCTGAGTCGCTTCTTCAACATCATTTTGTCTTTGGGAGGACCTTGGACTTCCTACCCTTCTATTGACAAAAATATGTTGATTAAAATCGTAGATGCTATAAAGTGAATGAAATATTGAAAGTCTTTAAGTAATTAAAATTATAAGTAACCTTCGCCTTTGGACCGCCAACCACTCCATCTTTCCCCACGTATATCTCAGCAGACTTCAATGATTTGTTTCCTCTGTCAAGAATGTATGCAATTAAAACAGAAGAGGAAGAAAGAATGTATACAAGTGCCTACATACATACGGGAATGCGGTGGTGTAATATTTTAAATAAATAACCTTCAAGAATCCGTAAACTCCTTCACGGAGAAAGTCTTCCATCAAGTTGCTTTTTCCTTCTTAAAATTCTGTTTAAGATCAATTTTTAGGCCATTTTACCAAATTAACAAAATATATCGTCATCCTAAAGGGTATAACGGTGAATTACCATTGGCTTTGGAGCATCACAGTCATCCATTCCCACTTGGTTTGTGTCCGACCGGATTGGCCATGTTTGACGATCTCTTTGATGAAGTAGTCGGGCTTTTGCTTCCTTTTCTGCAGCAAGTTCGACTTTCAATCATCCACTTCAGCCCTCAAACTAGACACTTCTTGATCTTTTCTTTTAGGTTCTCAACCAAGGCCTTTGAAATTGGTTCTCTCTGTCTTTCGTGCGATCCGAAATAAACTTGTGGTTTGACGAACCCTCCTACGCCTCTTACTCTTCCATATTTCTCGTTTGTTCCCAACGCTTGATTAAAGCATCATGAGATCCTTGTGGAATAAAATCTCCCTTAGCTTGTTTCTTCAAGACTTCCTCCTAGAACAATCCACACGCCATACATGTAAAAGAAAGTGTTTAGATAATAAGATAAGACAAATAGAGCAAAAGTATTTGAATTTAAATTAAAGAGCCTAATTAGTTAAAAATACTCACAATGTCTGCTACCATCGCCGCTGTCTCCTCATCTGCTATATGACCTTTGTCATTTTGGCGGGCTAAGATCCAAAGCAGCGATCTATCGATTTCGTCATCCTCACCAAGTAATCCCTTCTTTCTCTGTTTTTCAACGATAAAAAACTATTACGTCACCCAAAGGTTTATAAATATCTGAATAGAAAAAGGGCAAGTCCGGGGAAGGGTCACACGACAATAGCTTTATAAAAATCTAAATACGGTGATTAAATAATTTTCTTACTAGCTCAGCTTCCAGACCGCAATAACCCTTTCGAGATGCCTTGTGACGATATTTGATCTGTTTAGTCCGATCCTTCCGCTCCTTGTGTGTAATCTAGATGATTCCCAAATAAGTACATATTTGAGAGATTTAAATGGAAAAATGTCAACTTTTAATACCTTCCACGAAGGGTCCATTCTCTTATCCACAAACTCTTTCCAAACTTCAGCTGAGATGTGATATTCAGTGGGTGGAGAAGATCGCACTGCAATGTGATTTTTGCGAAATGGCCACACAAACTTCTTAGTCATTTTAGTCTTCCACCACGCCATTTCGGTTCGCGGAAGCCAGACCGTCTTCTTAGTTTGTGGCGCTAATTCAAATACATTACGCGATTATCAAAAAATTGTTAATATTAGAACAAACCATCAACAAATATCGATATCATATAAAACACATATATAACATTGCAACATTTAGTCTTACCAAGATCTCTTCCCGGATCTTATCTTTGATATCCTTTGAACGAACCTCCGATTGTCTATGTTGCATGGAACCATGGATCTTGCAACATGTCCAATGTATGACCGCAAGGCCTTATTATCCTCATACAAAGCCCGCCCAAGGCTATCGTAACGGACCTTAACCTTATTCCCTCTTGCCTCAAATTAACCAACTTCCACATAGATGATGGACCCCGTTTGGTTCTTTTTGCTCGTGAACAGTACTTCTTCATCTGTAGCTACAGGATGTTTAGCCTCCTCATGTTCAGTGCCCGCTTCTCGAAGCATTAACCATCTTCTTCCTTTGCCGAACACTCCTTTTCTTCGTTTTCTTAGGAGACATCTGCTTTTTTCCTGCAATAACCCATAAAATACATCATATAAGTTTTTCATAATTCGGATAAAAATAAATAATAAAGTGAAAAAGCACATAAAACATTATAACGTAACAGAACACATAACAATCATAATATGTACAAGAAAAAGACAATAACATAAATTGATGTTCATCATTTTAAGCAATACATAACAAATCACATCATTTTTTCTTTTTCACCACCCAAACACCCTCACCCTTACTACCATCCTTACTACCCGGCCTAACATATCGTTGATGAGTAGGAATACAATGAGTTGCCAAGTCATCTAAAGGACGAGAAAGTGGAATGGTAGTCACTTCCTCATTCTCCCCTCACTATTATTCTTATGAATTGGTAGAACCACCGACCATCCTTTTCTTAACGGGTCATCAACGTAAAAAACCCGACTAACTTGACTTGCTAGCACAAACTCTTCTTTTCTATGACCCCGTTTGTTCAAATTGACTAAGGTGAATCCACATTCGCTGCTCGTGATTATTCCCTTATCATTTGGAACCCATGCGCACTTGAAAACAGAACTTGAAACCGATGATAGTTTAACTCCCATATCTCCTCGATTACTCCATAGTAGCACATCCGCAAACAAGGGGTTCTTATCTTTTGACCGCTAAAAAGCATTGTGTTCGCCACTTGAGACACCCCACTTATTTGACAAAAACTTTCAAAATCTCTGGCCTATGTTTGTTACAAACTACCGATTATGACATATCTACTGTACTTAATGACTCGCGCACGTGGCCCATGTGCCAACCATGTTAATGTTGACGCTGCCCCCATTGCAACTATTTATTTCCTCGACCACCTTCCTTTGAACCACCCGTGAATCGCTTGTTGTGAATATCTTGTATCCACTTGTCATCTTTCGCTTTCTTTGGATTCAAGACTTTCAAATGGGCCTTATGCTCACTAGAAGTGTATATACATCACATTATTAGTTCAAAGCAACACCATATATAGTATGTATAGAAAATTATAAACAATGAATGTGTAATTTTTGAAAATTGAATTAGGCTTACATGATGAAGGGAGACACTTCTTCACGCTTTCTAACACAATTTTGTGTGCCCTATGCAAGTCAACTTCTTCCACCGGTTTAGCGGCCGTCTGTCTAGGAAACCGGAGTTGTGGTATTGAGGTCTCTAATCGAAATAGGTATCCCAACAGATCGAGATCTTTCATGTATTCCGAACAAAACTCGATAAATTTCTTCTCGCAAAGATATCGTTGAACAATGCAGCCTTTCTGGGTGTTTTCGACTTGCCACATATCCTTTATACACCTTCATGCACCTTTCAAATGGATACATCCACCTAAAGTGAATCGTCCACATAACCGACTTCTCGAACAAGGTGGACTGTAAGGTGAACCATGATATCGAAGAAAGAGAGTGGAAAGTATTGCTCCAACAGGCAAAGGGTCTCAATCAAGTCAGATTGCAGCTTATCTAGCATGAGTACGTCGACGACTTTCGAACAAAGATCTTTGAAGAAGAAGCAAAATCTCATAACAGCATATCTCACATGCTTTGGCAGAGCATCACGTATAAGTATAGGCAGAATTGTTGCATTAGCACATGACAATCATGTGATTTTAGGCCCGACAGCTTCAACTCATCGAGGCAAACAATACTTTTCATGTTTGAAGAGAAGCCCTCCGGCACTTTTATATCCATCAATGATGTGCAGAATTGCAGCTTTTCTTTTTTCGTGAACGAGCATGCGCTAAGAGGAAGAAATGTTCTCTTCTCCCCAACTTCGGGTGCTAGTTCTGGCCTGATCCCCATCTCCACAAAGTCTAGCCTTGCCTCTACATTATCTTTAGTCTTGCCTTTGATATTCATCGAGTATTCATCAAGGACTCCAAGACGTTCTTCTCAATATGCATAACATCCAAAGGCCTCACGTGCAAGTGCTTCCAATAAGGAAGATCGAAAAGATAGACTTCTTCTTCCAAAGATTTTTGAACTTAGCATCTTCTACACCGCTCGCTGCCTTCCTCTATCTGCTCACTTCTTTTTTCTTTCTTTTAGCTCCCACATTGACCTTCTTACCAAACTGAAACTTGATGTGCGACAGTTTCTCGAACAATTTTATTCCAGATAATGGTTTGGGTGCTTCTCCAAGTTCTTCCATGCCATTAAACTCCTTCGTTAGTCTTCGATATGGATGAGACTCTTTAAGAAACTGTCTATGGCCAGGAAACGACATTTTCTTCCCCTTGGTCAAGTGCTTTGCATGTGTATTTACTCCACATTTTGGACACGCGAAGTTTCCTTGTGTAGCTCATCCTCTAAGATTTCCGTATGCGGGGAAGTCGTTAATTGTCCATAGTAGAACCGCTCTCAATGTGAAAAGTTGGTCTCTATATGCATCATACACACCATCAACTCCCTCCCACAACAACCGCAAGTCCTCAACTAACAACTCAAGGTAGACATCTATATCATTTCCCATTGCTTTGGACCAGATATAAGCATTGTTAACATGATGAATTTCCTCTTCATGCACATCTCTGGAGGCAAGTTATACGTGACTAACATTACAGCCAACAATCTGTGTCTCCGCTCATAGTACTATGAGGATTAATTCCATCGATGCGAGCGCCACGAAGATTTCTTGACTCTTCCTCAAAATCCTTCCACTTATGGTCAATCAACTTCCATGCGGGAGAATCGCATGGATATCGTAATTGACCGGCAACTTTTGGAGTATCGGCATGCCAGTTAGGTTCTTTGAAGTCTCCAAAGATTTGAACATTCTTTTGAATCTTGGAATGGGAGGAAAATACCAAACAACCTTGGCCGGACGCCGATCTTCTCCTTCTTGTTCTTAGTTAGTTTCCACTGGACACATCACATTTTGGGCGTGGGTATGATGCATATTGTTTCCTATATAGGATACAATCGTTGGAGCACGCGTGTATTTTCTCGTGCTTCAACCCCAAACAACTCAAAGTCTTCTTAGCTTCGTACATTGAGGATGGTAGGTTGTGGTTCTCTGGTAACATATCCCCGAAATCGGCTAGTAGATCTCAAAAAGTGCATCTGTCATCCCATGTCTTGCTTTTGTATTGTAGAGTTTTACAAGCGCACTCAACTTTGTATCTTGTCGGACCTTTATACAAGGGTTTTTCGCTTCCTCGACAAATTTGACAAACTCTTCGTGATCTTCGAGAACTTCTCAAAGGCCGCCTCACACATATCACCCAGTTCTTCATTCATGTCACCATGTTCAGTGGATCTTGGTTGACACTCTCACGATCATTCGTGCTCGATCCCCATGCCAAATCCAATTGGTGTAAATTGGACTAAAACCGTTGAAATAAAGATGCTCTCACAACATCTTCACCGACCCTTTTTCATATTGTTGCACTTGCAACACGGACAAGGAATGAAGTTCGATCAATTTCAATTCTCTAAACATTCTCTAATGAACTTTTCGACACCTTCCCCATATACTGCACTCCTCCTATCTGATTTAATCCAAGATCTATCCATTACTAACTACCGAATTCTAACAGAACTCGGCAAATTATGTGCTCTTACCACCGATCTTGTCTTCTCAAAGTAGTCAGCGATCTTTCTTTCAGCAAGGAAGAAAATCTACATAAATAAATTTTGAAACCAGTTAGATCGAACCAAAATTAATATGAGTAAATAATCCACTTAGCTCCAAGGGACACATTTATGATAATCAATGATACATTCTCTTCAATCTGATCAGCAATACTCTTCGGCTCATGCATTGACAACCAAATATAAAATTTTATCACATCAATCAAGCACTCTACAACTCATGCATCAAATCTCGCCAACAATCTTGCTAATTAACAAACACACTAAAACTTGCATCAAATCTTGCACAATACTCACTTACATACACACTAAACAAACTCAAACAGAATCACCACCAACACTATCAACAAAGACAATATACAGAAACATGATCACAAATTAACATCACTCACGCACCACGATTAAGACTAACATCACTCTAACACACTATACAAAAACACAATTAACATAACCCAAACATGGCCCCTAATTAACATATATGCGGAAACAACATATACCTTGAACCCCAACGAAAAGCATTCAAACAATACACTCAAACAATACACATATATTCCACAAAACCCAAAATCAATCCATAGAAAAAACTTTTTCGAATCGCAAAGAAAACGCCAAAGAAAGACTCGAGAAACTCGAAACACAATATTCACATACATACAAAGAACAAACACATACGAAACCCCACCACACATATCTGCGAAGAATAAAAACCCAAAGAAAGACCTTACCTAAGCCAATTCGTACAATGTCACCACCAGTCGTCCGATTATGAGCAATTTCGCCAGCAGACATTCGATTATGAGAAGAACAAAAGAAAATGTGTGAGTAAAAACTATAATAAAAGATAGATTGAAAATATCCCCAAACAATTCACTGAAACTGAAAAACCTTGAAGGGCCGATGAAAGAACCCTAATAATCGGTCTCCACAAGAAGCTTAATCGCGGGCGGGTTTTTTTACTGGAGCGGGAAAATTTTTTTGGAGGAAATATTGGAGGAAAATGAGCGGGCGAAGGAGGAGGGTTTTTTGGACGGTGAAAAATTTTGGGAGTCTGAATAGTTGCGAGTCTTGCGACTGTTGTAAAAATTTTGTGTTAATAATATACTTCACTGTTGTAAAAATATTGCATCAAAAAAAAAAAATTCACACTTTTTACTTCAGTAATTATACAATTAGCGAAGTCTTTGGAACTTAAAATTTCTAACTATCTCATGCCTTTCTATTTGATACCATTTACTGAAGTCTATGTGTGTAGTTTACTTCCCTAAATTGAAAAGCGAAGTTGTTGTTTGTTTTTACTTCACTAATATACATTACCGAAGTGAGACGTACCGAAGTCTTTGATGTTTTTTCTACTAGTGGTCTCAGATAGCTTCTGTCTTCTGTTGGTCTACTCTCATCCCTTCGGCTGATATCACATGCCCAAGAAAAATAACCTCAGGCATCCAAAACTCACATTTGGAAAACTTCCCATAAAGCTGTTCCCGCCTCAACGCATCAAGAACTTGATGGAGATGACGTTCATGCTCTTCATGGTCATGAGAGTAAATCAAAATGTCGCCAATAAAAATGACTACAAAGCGATCCAGGTAATTAATAAAAACCCGATTCATCAACTCCATGAATACTGTCGGTGCATTAGTCAGTCCAAAAGGCATCACTACGAACTCATAATGCCCATAGCGAGTACAAAAAGCGGTCTTCAAAATGTCAGACTCTCGAATCCTCAACTGATGGTACCCAGATCTCAAGTCGATCTTAGAAAACACAGCAGCTCCCTGAAGTTGATCCAACAAATCATCAATACACGACAATGGATATTTGTTCTTGATGGTTACCCTGTTCAGCTCACGGTAATCAATACACAAACGCAGAGATCCGTCTTTCTTCCGTACAAATATCACTGGTGCTCCCCAAGGGGACGCATTAGGTCGAATATAGCCTTTCTCAGTCAACTCCTCAAGCTGGTTCTTCAACTCCTGCATCTCAGTCAGAGCCATACGAAACGGTGCTTTCAAAAGCTGGTTCTTCAACTCCTGCATCTCAGTCGGAGCCATATGATACGGTTTTTCAACACTTTCTTACGATAGGAGGGAAGAAGATTTGGATGTACAAGAGAGGCATGAAACTTTCCTAGTCTCATCTTTGGGGCAAAGTCAGCTGCTTAACCCTCTACCTCTCGATGTGGAGGTAAGCCTGGCAACTCATCTGGAAATACATCTAGGTAGTCTCGGACTACCGGAATATCGGCCAATTCAACTGGTCGATCCGTTTTTTTTGGTCATGTAACACCAATAACCAATACACCCTTGATTAAGCAATTTCACTGCTTTCATAGCTCTGATGACTCTTCTGGAATGGCTGGGATTATCACCCTGAAAAATACATTCAACACCATCGTCAGATGTGATGGTCACTATCCGCTTGCGGATGCTAAGTATGGCATCATGATGATCCATCCAATCGATACTCAAGATCACGTCATCTTTTGGTAAATAGACCACAATTAAGTTTGACAACCACTCACGGTCGTTCATGCGAATCAGACAGTTCTGCACTTCACGATTCCTAACAATTCTTCTACCATCGGGTAGACCAATTACATAAGGTTCACAGTTGGTAACATGATCTAATTGCAAATGACTCAAACAAGAATCATATTAAAAGGAGTGTGAAGCACCAGTATCAAAAAGAACACAGACAGGCTGAGATCGGATCTCAAGAGTATCTGCAATCATGCTGGCTTCGGGATTGTCAACCTTCTTCATCTCGTAAATCCTGGGTTTCGTAGCTCCGGCACCAGATGTACCAGCTTGGTTTCCACGGCCCATCCCTCTATTCGCCCCGGTAGTCTGATAAGAAGAGGACGGAGGTACGCGGTCCTGGACAGAAGACTGAACCGGAGCATGAGATGCTACTGGATCACGTCCCGGTCCATTCCTGCAATAACGAGCACGATGCCAATTCTTCCCAAAAGTATGGCATGCGACGGTCGGCTTCGGGCATTTGGAGCTGATGTGCCCCTGGTCCCCACAGTTATAGCACACAACAGATGAGTTGACCGCTCGAGAGTGCGATCTGGCCGGCTTCGACGCCATGGGTGGCCGTTCAGAAGGGTTCAGTAACAACTGGAGCTTCCTGAACGTCCCCTGGTTACTGTCAGTCTCGTTATGGTTCCTGAATCTCTTGTTGTTGGATTGTGGTTGCTTCTTGGAAATCTCCTTGTTGGAGCACTGTTGGTCGGTATCGCCATTTAGAGATAGAGTTGTGAAACTCTTTTGCGTTGCGGAAGCGATTTAAATAAAGTGCAGAAAATAAATCGACACAAGGATTTATAGAGGTTCGGCCAAACGTGCCTACGTCCTCTCTCGGTATCTTTTTCAATAGGATGAAGATAAACCTCTGCCTCTCTTCTATCGGTCGAGGGATAACCGTTACAAACTTGTCTTCTGTCGGTCCAAGTTAACCATACAATCTCTCTCCTATCGGTCGAGATATTACCACTTGTACTTGTCTTTGTGTCGGTCCAAGTTAAACCGTTTTTCTTTTCTATTGGACAAGGAATCAACCACTCTAGCTTTCTATGGGTACTGGATAAACCTCACTTAGATATCGATTGTGATTCTAACGATGCTAGATCCTTGATCCTAATAAAACCGTATCCAATCGTATCTTTTCTTTTACCTCTCGTGTATGTGTTGAATGTATAAACACTCAAACTATCAATATAAGCACAATTACAACAACTAGAATGTGTATATGAATCTCTGATCAATGTATCTAATGCTTTGCGTTGTTGTTGAATGAATACCATTAGAAGTGTATTTATAGGCCTTTCTCTTCCAACTAGCCGTTAGCTTTCTGTGCCTTCCTTACGTACGTTACCAGCCTTCTATTACGTACGCTAGCCACCTTACGTACGTTAACGTCTACATGTTACGCACGTTATCCTCTTCACAAAACAGTCCAGTAGCCTTCGTCTTCTGTGTTACGTACGTTAGCCAATCTTACATTACGTACATTATCATAGTCAATATGTCCGTTGCATGCTGACCTATGCCATGACGTCATCTTCAACGTTCTTCTTGTTTGAATTCAGAAATACTCTATTACGTACGTTAATCACGTAGAGTTACGTACGTTAATCTTGCTTTGTTACGTACGCTATGATTTCCTTGTTACGTACGTTAAACATGTAATTTCCACCTTTTTGCGTCTTCGACTTCTTCGATGTTTTGCTTCGCTTCTTTGTTGTTTTGCTTTGTTTAGCAACTTTAATCATCAAAACTCCATTAATGAATGTATGGAATAAAATATTCCAACAATCTCCCCCTTTTTGATGATTACAAAACAACCCTTGAATTGGATAAAACCTGCAAAAATAAAAATATATATATATATTTGCACAGATCAAAGTTTTCGACTTTTTCCGTTTCGTTAGTTTCACCCATCATTTCTTTTTATGTTATTTTTGGAATATCCGAATTAATTATTGAGTATTTCATCTTTAATTGAACCCTGTATTATTCGGATTTGTGATATCGATAATCGAAGTATGATATTTCTCATATTCGTATCCATGTGCATGATAATATCAACATATGTATTTTCACATGTAAACACGTGATAACATATGCTACGAAGTGAGCATAGCGTACGTTATGTGCCAAGATTAGCGTACACTACGAATGAAGCGTAGCATACGTAAGGCAGCCAATAATTGAGCTGGGCGGCTAGCACATGCGCCAGCGGATCGATGGGACCGGATAAGATTCCCACGAATGAACCTGGACAGTTCTGAAGTCAACGGATATTAACGTATTTTAAGGTAAGTATGTAGCATACACTAATAGTATGGATTACATACGTAACATGATAAGTATAGCGTATGTAAGTGTGTACAGAATGAGAACAGTTAGCTACCATGGAACGATAGCGTACGCTAAGGATATCGGGTAGCGTACGCTAAGCGACTAACGTATGTTATGTTCGAAGGCTAACGTACGTTAAGGTCATAATATTATAAATGGGACAGCACCCCATTTCATTTCATTCGTTTCTTTCTCTTGGCTTTCAACATACTTCACCCCCAGAGAATTCCCAGCCACCTTAAACCTTTAGATCACTTAATACTTGGTCATTGAAGATTGGATATTTACTTATACTTGATTATTGGAGTTGAGATACATCTTGGATTGGCACACAAGCAACCGAAGTTGGATTCTACCTATTGTCTCAGCATTTTCTTCATCTTAAGATATGTTGTGCTATCTCCAACTTTGGATTCGTGTTCTTAAGGATATTATGATCATGCTATCAAGATATTGAGTTACATAGATGATTTATTCTACCAAACATCATGTCTAGGAAGTTGAGATGATTATGCTTTAAGTGCCTTGGTTAAGAACATCATAATTTGAATTTTGTTGCGATGAACAAGTAAAGGAAGTTTTCTGAGATTGATAATCCACATTTGGAAGGTGTCTTCGTAGTAATCGCGGACTTGGTATTAATATCACTTTTGTTAGATGAACCTAGGAGGTTGATCACGAAAGGATTTGTTGTATCTTGTAAAGGTGGATAGTGAACTAATCTTCAAGATGATGGTTTGAATGTAATAATGACATTGATAACAACCTTAGATGTTTCAAACTACATTTGAGGATTTATCATCAAGATTGGAGTATAATATTATGATGGCATGTTTATCCTGGAAATTCGGAGACGTCAAACACTCTAGGATCAGTCTTGTTTGCATGAGAAGTGTATTTGTGAGTATGACATACGTTAAGAATCATGTATTACGTACGTTATACCATCAGGCAAGTCAGTCGCATGATCAAAGGAGAACTGTCAAATACATGCTTAGCGTGCGCTAGGATTCGTATCTAGCGTACGCTATCCAGTAGACTTAACGTACGCTACAAAGAGTATGTAACGTACGTTATGCAGGCCAGACAGAATGAGTTTTGTGAACTTTCGGCCATAGTTTGGATTGTTAGATGTTTATATGTTAGTTATTCGACGGGAAATGAACTCTATATTATTTTTTTTTGTTTAAAGGTTCGAGTATTTCCTACGTAGTTGATTGAACGAACGACCGTTGAGGTGTATTGATATTTGTTGAAGTATTACTCTTATCATCGAATCGAGGCAAGTACTTTAATTTTATTTGTGCGTATTAATGTCAATTATGCTATTATTGTATTGTTTGCGTACTTGTAAATTGTCCACCATGCGTTGGTCCGACGGGGTCATCATGGGAATCTATAGCTGTGTGCGCTGGATCGCTAGACAGGTATTTCCACCATGCGTTGGTTCAACGGGGTCATCATGGGAATATATAGTTGTGTGCGCTGGATCGTTGGAATACCATGAGTATATGGAATTGTCATGATGTGATATATATTATTATTAATTCTCGTTGGAGAAACTGGATATGATTATGATGATGATATTGATGTGATGATTTAAGGATTTATGAATAAATCCTCATTATATAATTATCATACTTGTACTAGCATCGTTGTGCTAACCCTTCGGGGGTGAACATTTGTTTTATGTTCAGGTTCCAGGACAATGGGGAAACAAGCACCAGAGATGCATGACGACGAGGGTGCAGAGTGATGTTGCGGCTGGGGATATTATCAGAAAATTTGTGTTGTTTTTATTAAGTACTCGAGTACGTGTCCTTTTATGATTTGTGTATTAATAATTCGTTGTTGAACGTTTGAACTATCGGTACCGTTCAGACTGTTGTACTTTAATTCTGTTGTTATTATGTATTGGTGTTGGCTATTGTCATTTCGTATTCACAGCCTTGTAAATTCTTAAGTAAAGGATTTACGGCGCTGTAATATCCCTGAACATATCGGGGGTGTTACAATTTTCGACTTCTCCTTTTCATTTTTCAACTCCTTCGTTTCTCCCCCTTTTTGTATACTTTATTTTTCTCCTTGTCGACTTCTTCGATTTTTATTATTCTCTCCTCCTTTTTACTTTTTATTTTTTTCGTCATTTCTTCCATGACGTTTTTTATCAATTCAACTCTTTTCTCCCCCTTTTTGTATTCAGCAAAAAGTGTAAATAATATAAATGAATAAAAATACCAATTGATATATATATATATATATATATAAAATACGCATGATAGGGTATAACTCCCCTGACAAAAATATCCGTTTAAAAATTAATACTCCCCCTGAGTAAAATATCAATTGTTAAAAGTTAATTTTTGGGGATCCAACCAATAGTTGGTTTTTGTTTCGAAACATAGACGATATTAGGAATAACGGTTCTCTTGGGAATCCAAATTTTCTTAGTTTTTATCGTCCGTCTTGGGCTTTTGCAATTCGAAATGTGGTGCTCAATTTTCAAACATTTTTCGCATCGGGGTATTTTGAAATTTACGGATTCATTTTTAGAACGTGGTTTGAATCCCAACCCCTGTTTGTTCAACGTAAACTTTTTCACCGAGAGCATTTGTTCAAATTTCTCGTTTCCACACAAGAATTTCTTTGTTAAATTTTTCAGCTCGGTTTGAATTTTCAAAAGATCATTCTTTAAAATATTTTCGTTTTCAACACATTTAGAATGATCGGTCTCGACAAATTTTTCCTTTTCAAGAATTTTGGAATTTTCAATTTCCAATGATTTATTTTTAGATTTAAGGGATTTAATCTTGGATAAAGCATTTTGAAAATCGGTATGCAATAATTCAAATGCTTCAAATAACTCATCATGAGAGGATGTACTTACTTGACTTTCGATGTAGCTATCGTCGAATGAGCTTCGGGCCTTAAGAGCGAGATTATTTTGATTGATAAAATCATCATCTTCATCTTCATCGCTCCATATTGCAACTAGAACCTCCTTTTTGGGTTTTGCTCGGCAATTCTTTGCAAAATGGCCTGATTTACCACATAATCGACAATTGTTGTCGAATTTCTTAGATTCGCCCTTTTGAATGTCCTGATTTCTCCTTGGAACTTAGTAATATTTTTGGCATAATATGATGATTCTTTGTTGCTTTTATCAACCAAGATTTCTTCCTTAGATCTTGACATCTTAGACTTCATGGCTATCGATCTTTCCTTCGGCTTTGGTTGGCATTCCGAGATTTTAGGACAATCTCATAGTTTATAAGTGAACCAACGAGAGCACTAAAATCAAGATTGTTTAAATCTTTAGATTCCATTATCACCGTAACTGTGCCGTCCATTAAACAGGTAGTGATCTTAAGATTTTCTTGACTTTCTCACTACTTGATAATGGTTAACCGAACGAAGCTAGTCCATTGGTGATGACCACAAATTGGTCGAGCATGTTGATGATGGACTCGTCACTCTTCATCATGAATAACTCGTAGTCATGGAGAAGCATATTGATCTTCGTCTCCTTGACTTGAGTTGTCTCTTCGTGTGTGAGTTCAAGAATTTTACATATTTCTTTAGCACTTTCACACGACGAGATACGATTGACCTCTTCTGGATTTAAGGCACAATATAGAAGTTGAGTAGCCTTACAATTTAGATGGTCGTTGTTCCAATCCTCGTCATTATATTCTTCGAAACTCTTAAGAGATCCGTCGGATTTGATTGGAACTTTCGGGCCAAGACACATGATCTTCCAAATTTATATATCATAGGCACAAATAAAGATCGGCATCTTTTTCTTCCATGTCATATAATTTGATCCATCAAAGAATGGTGGTCGGTTCAAAGCAAGACCTTCGACCGGAGCAATTGGAACTCCATTTAGATCTTCTCGTGGATGTTAAGCTGCTTATTGGAGGTACCGCTCCGATACCAATTGTTGGAGCACTATTGGTCGGTATCGCCATTTGGAGATAGAGATGTGAAACTCTTTTGCATTGCGGAAGCGATTTAGATAAAGTGCAGAAAATAAATCGACACAAGGATTTATAGAGGTTCGGCCAAACGTGCCTACATCCTCTCTCGGTATCTTTTTCAATAGGATGAAGATAAACCTCTGCACCTCTCTTCTATCGGTCGAGGGATAACCGTTAAAAACTTGTCTTCTGTCAGTCCAAGTTAACCGTACAATCTCTCTTCTATCGGTCGAGATATTACCGCTTGTACTTGTCTCTGTGTCGGTCCAAGTTAAACCGTTTTCTTTTTCTATTGGACAAGGAATCAACCACTCTAGCTTTCTATGAGTACTAGATAAACCTCACTTAGATATCGATTATGATTCTAACAATGCTGGATCGTTGATCCTAATAACACCAAATCCAATCGTATCTTTTCTTTTACCTCTCGTATATGTGTTGAATGTATAAACACTCAAACTATCAATATAAGCACAATTACAACAACTAGAATGTGTATATGAATCTCTGATCAATGTATCGAATGCTTTCCATTGTTGTTGGCTGAATACCATTAGAAGTGGTATTTATAGGCATTTCTCTTCCAACTAGCCGTTAGCTTTATGTGCCTTTCTTACGTACGTTACCAGCCTTCTATTACGTAGGCTAGCCATCTTACGTACGTTAACGTCAACATGTTACGCACGTTATCCTCTTCACAAAATAGTGTAATACCCGGTTGTAATTCATTCATTATCATTCAGTAATTATCAGTCAGTAATTGTCACTCAGTAATTTTTACTCATTAATAATCACTCATCATTCATAATTCATTCATTTGCGTTCATTGTTGGCATGTAGTAATTGTGTATCAGTTACCGATCATCATTTCATCTCCGTTTGAGTGTCGGAACGGGAGTATTATCATTATCATAGTGATTGGTAGTCTTGTGCTGGAAATATCATCTTTGGCATGTGTTGGACTTGTTCACTTTCACATACGTATGGTATGTCGGATCATTCATCAATCGTAGCGAGAAATCGGAGTTGTCGGATTTTCATCTTGTCCAGCCACGAGTTACGGCCGTAACTAGTCATACATTACGGCCGTAACATGCATTCGTTGGTTCAAGGTGATTTTGGACGAAGGCGAGTTACGACCGTAAGGATTGTCGGATACGACCGTAACAGGCGTTCGTTGATTTCAGGCCAGTTCGGACGAATGGGACTTACAGCCATAAGGGTTTCAAAATACGTCCGTAAGGTGAGGCGAGATACGGCCGTAAGGTGGACAGGCTACGGCCGTAAGGGGTGTTCATAATTTTCAGGATTTGTCGGACGAGAAGGACTGACGACCGTAAGGGTTGCGGCATACGGGCGTAAGATGAGGCAGGTACGGCCGTAAGGCCTGGCCGGATACGGCCGTACGTTGCAGGCAAGGTGCCTGGTCAGTTTCGATGAAGGGGTCGTACGCCCGTAAGTTTGGCCGGGTACGACCGTATCGGTCGAGTTACGTCTGTAAGGTGTGCGGGTACGGCCGAATGGATGTCGGCAGGTGTTTTGGACGAGGGCGAGTTACGCCCGTAAGTCAGGTGCGGGTATGGCTGTATGGCTGTCGGCATTTTTTGGACGAAGCCGAGTTACGGCCGTACGAGATGGCTGGTTACGGCCGGTGACCTGGGATGTTACGGCCATAAGTAGGCCGAGTTACGGCCGTAACTTCCGTCAGTGTATAAGGGATTGGACGGGACTTTTTCTCATTTTCTCATTCTTCAACTTATATCCGAGAGATAGAGCTTGAGGGAGAGATTTTTCCATCATCTATCACTTGGGTGTTAGATTTTCATCATCTTCATTCGTTTGGGAAGCTTGGATACTCGATTTAACTCGTGTTCATTGGATCGAAGTGTTTGGATCTTCAAGAGGTAATTTCTTCAACATCTTGGATTTCGATTTTATGTTGAGATGTGATGTTTTGGACATTTTAATCATGTTGTATGAAGAGATATACATATGATTATGAGTTTGTATAAATATTCATTGGATTATTGAAGGATTATTCAAGAACACTTTGAATATTAAGTTGGATTTGGGAGTTTTCGATTAATTGTTGTTGAAATCACGAGTTTGGATATTCATATTGGATTATTAATTGTATTGAAGATGTTTTGTTGGTTGAAAACACTTCTTGGGGATTTAATATTTGTATAATTAAGGTTTGGTTGTAAACGATCGGAGATTGGTCTCAACGTGTTTGATATAATGCCCCAATGAACTTGGTTTAGTCGTATCGACGTTTTGAGTTCGTTATATTCGTGTTTGATTAGTATGTTGAATGGATTGTTGGTAATTGTGTTGTTCAAGGTTTTTCGAGCGACCGACATCTCATTTAGGATGTTTGTTCGTGGAAGGACAATTGTCACCGGTGTTGTGTAAGTTAATTCTTACTCGGTTAAAAGGATATTCATTCCTTTTGTAGTTGATTCATTCATAATCATAACTCATTCATAATGTATTAACCGTATTGAGACTTGTAATTATCGAATAATCACTTCATTCACGAGGAACGACGGTTCCAATTATTTCATTGAGCTATCATTCACTTCACTATTATTTTCATCTCGGTAAGTCATTTTTGACCTTGTCGGATTATTATTCATTGATATTCATTTTGGTCATTCTCGTTCATATGACCTTCTGGGTTCATATTGCGTGGCCGGGTGTGGATGTGTGGAATTTTTAGTTGAGCACACGATGGTCATGTGTTGGGTTCACCGATACATTGGACTGTGCATACGGTAACGCTTACCTCCGTGAGACTAATTAGGTATAAGGATGGGTGTGTCCGGTCATTCGTCTTGTACACTTGCACAGAACATTACGGGCGTACTATGATGCTCCTCTTCAGCTTAAATTCATAACTAAGGATATTTCATAACTAAAGATATATCATGATTGTGTATATTCAACCCTGGAGGATTGTTGTTCTGTGCCCGTTGGGGGATATTGTTTTCAGGTTATGGCAAGGCAAAAGCACGGGAAGAGCATATTGACGGCGAGGAGTCCCAGTGATACTAGTAGGGGCCCCCAGTCCTTTCAGTCATTCTTGTTTCTCTTCATATGTATTTCCACTACAAAATTCCGTTTGAGATGTTTATTTATTCAGGGTGGTGTATTTTATCTTCATATAAAATATACTAGTATTCTGTATTGTCCTGGTGTATTGTACTTAAGCTCCTCATCGGAGTATTTGGTAATATAATGTGGTTCAGTACTACAATTATATTATTTAATTCATCAGTTTTCATTCGCCTGGTGGGTCCCAGTCGGGGGTCCACGGCACTGTAATATCCGCCTAGTTTGGGGGTGTTACAAACAGTCCAGTAGCCTTCGTCTTCTGTGTTACATACGTTAGCCAATCTTACATTACGTACATTATCATAGTCAATATGTCAATTGCATGCTGACCTATGCCATGACGTCAGCTCCAACGTTCTTCTTGTTTGAATTCAGAAATACTCTATTACGTACATTAATCACGTAGAGTTACATACGTTAATCTTGCTTTGTTACGTACGCTATGATTTCCTTGTTACATACGTTAAGCATGTAATTTCCAGCTTTTTGCGTCTTCGACTTCTTCGATGTTTTGCTTCGCTTCTTTATTGTTTTGCTTTGTTTAGCAACTTTAATCATCAAAACTCTATTAATGAATGTATGGAATAAAATATTCCATCACTCCTTTGCGGTAAGTTCGCATTCCAGAGCTTTCTCGATGAACTCCGGTAGGGTCGTACAATGGTGATTCAATAGTTGCATTCTCATTCGGGGTTTAAGCCTCTTGAGATAATATTTGATCTTATCGGCCTCCGTTCGGACAATCGGCGAGGCGAAAGGAAGAAGTGCCTGAAATTTCTCGGCAACAGATAGTACATCATCGTCTTCAGACGGGTCTGGGTTCAGCAATTCTGACAGCTTGGCCTCACGGAGTGGCCCTGGATAGTAACGGTCTAGCATGAGGTTTTTAAATTCCTCCCAAGTATATACACCATCGGCTGGCCTCAATGAAAGCTACCAGGTGTGGGCGCCCTTGCTAAGATAGTAAGCTGCTACGGAGACGCGCTTCTCTTCTGGCAGTCCACCATCTCGAATAATTTCTCAAAGTGTTCAATCCAATGTATAATATCAGCAGGCTCAGAGAAGCCTTCAAAAGTCGGAGGTCGTTGGCGAGAGATGTCGCTGATGATCCGACTCACGGGTCCGCCATGCACAGGAGGTGGTGGATGAGGCCCCTATTGCTGGACAGTAGTAGCTCTCTGCATAGCTTCCATCAATTGACCAATCTGGGTCATCTGAGCCATCATGTCCTGCATAACAACATAATGATCGACACGCACATCCTCGCGTCCAGTGTGGTGCGATTTGTCCCTAGAAGGCGAATCACTGGCTGCGGAACTTTGCTCCACATTCGAACGCGTGTTGGCTCGTGGTCTCGGGATTCGGCCCCTTCCGCGGCCTCGTCCCTCTCTACCACGGCCTCTCAAATTTCTTTCCATACTAAAAGAATCAAACAATAATAATAACCATAAGTACAGTTCATGACCGTCTTTATGACCAATCAAAATTCATGCTAAGTTAATAGCAACAAGGAACTACATATTCAAGAAAACAATTCATAATGAATTATCGACACTATGAGTGCCACACAGAATATGATATCGACGTAGAGTCGAACAATTTCAATCACATAATCAATCCAAAATTTACCTCGAAATATCAATTAGATAAATCCTGCCACAGATCCTCGAAATGTCAAGATCAACAAAGAGATCTATACCAATATCAATATCATGCCAGCAATTAAATCATGGCTCATAAAGTACATACCGTATTTGGCTCGTAGGGTCACGTGCTTGCACAGGTCACACGTGACATGAAGGTCTCTTGATACTAGTTCATTTCACAATGACTCTTAAAGAGAAACGACTCTCTGATACCATCTTCTGTAACACCCCAAAAGGTGTCTATTACAGTGCCGTAGACCCCACACTGGGACCCACCAAGCAATACCGAAATACAGATTAAATATGTGTTACCTTGTGATACCGAACCACAATAAATAGTCATTACTCCGATTAGGAGTTTATAAATGGCATGGCCAATGGCCTTAACATACACAGGATCCAAAAACAAGTATAAACCATATGGAGATGGAATATATTTCAAATGAAACAGAAAAATAACATTACACGGTTTGAACATAACCGGACAACAAAAGGCTTGGGCCCCCCCGAACTAGTATCCTTCAAACCCTTCGCCGTCACCATGCTCTTCCTGTGCCTTGCCTTTGCCTCGATCTAAAATACAACACAAGTATCTCCCACAAAACACAGGGTCAGATATGCATGATAAATGATTCTCCAGACATTATACAATTCATACATATTTTAGATCTCAAAGAAAACATCCCGACTATTGAACACACCCCTCGGGCGTATGAACAATCAGTCACAAATCATCGAATATATCCAATCATACATGGACTATGAACGATCAAACAATATGGCTCAAGATGGACATCACAGTACGCCCGATCCAGAAATGTGTCCGTGCACATGTCCACCCTGTATACGGAATCCAGAATATACGTGTGACAATGTACCTAATTAGCCTCACGAACTACGTCTCGTGTGCACAGTCCAATACGGAAACATCCACGTATGACTTTATATGTGCCTGGCTAAAAATCCTATACAATAACAAATCAGCACGCAGATATGATTCCAGATATGTCATGGTACAACATGACAACGAATTCAATAAATCACATATCCAATTAAGGATAAAAAAACTCACTGAAGTGACAATAAGGATCAACGAGATCAATGATTCAAAGGTGATGAACTTGGGAATGTAATCCCATGGTGAAAAATGGAACATCATCAAGAACAATATCGAACTACGAATCACAGATTCACTAAGTGTTTCATATATACGAAACACATAACCATCACAAGAATTCAATCATCATTATAACCAAGCAAGATAACTTGCCTCAATTCCGTAGGCGAACGATAGTCTTTCTCCAAATGATCAAACGGACGGTATCCTCGATTAAATACTCAATCGAACAAGCAACCTTGAATGAAACATAATTTATTTAATAATACATTCACACAATATTGATATCAATTCATAGGAAACGACAACCGAACCTACTCGCTCAATTAATTCTATTCTAATGAACAGTTTACCGATTAATGATGAATTTCAATGCATATGGTTTGTCTTCCACAATTCAGTTTACTATACTAAATGTCCTTTTAATACTCTTGTTATCACTATAAACAAGTTTATACATTAAACACCTTCGATTAGTCATTAACAATTAGATTAACCAAGTTCTTTAACATCTACGTCCTTTAATACACAAGGATCATTTGAGAACTAACGTTATACAATATCTTTCTAAGAACATTATCAACTTATTATGATGATCAATACATTCCTAAGGCTTTAATATAACCGATTATCATGAACATATCAGAGTTTGTGTTTATCAAAACCCTATTATTATTTCTCAAAGACTTTGCCGAGCCGAGACAACAATGGTGTCATGTCTATTAAGATTTCTGGACCAAGGAAAAATCACTCTAATTCTCTAACATTCATCAAGTTTTAAACATGGTGTTCTAATACATTTTATGTCAACAATTCCATCGATTAAACTTAACTATGATGAAACTAAGGATTATTATTGTCCTAATGATGTTAACAATCTAGCAAGAAGAGTATGATTCTTATAAACATGATCATTACCATTAAAGCATCAAGAATACCTCATTCCAATCCCTTAATTACCATATTCATCAATAAGTGTTAAAAAGCTTAACTACAAACATGTTCTACTTGATTAATTCAATACTAGGTGTAGTATACCATATCACTAACATCATAACTATGAAAATATAGAGTAGAATCGCACAACATACCTTCAGAAACGAAGAACAACCACCAAGAACACAAGAACACACTCCAAGATACAAGAACAACTCTAAACTTCCAATCAACAAGCTCCAATCCAAGAAGGCTCAAACACAAGTTGGAAGGGAATAAAGTGGGTCTAGGGAGGCAGGGGGACGATTGTTGGAGAGAAAAATCGGAGCTTGGACGTGCAAATGAAAGACACAAGCTGTCTTTTTATAAACTGCACAGCTCTTTACGTACGTTATCGCATGAAGATAACGTACGTTAACCCCTTTACATACGCTACATCGAGGATGTTACGTACGTAATCTGCCTCCAGAGGCTACTGCCTCAAAATACTATCATCATTACGTACGTTATGGTCTCAGCATTACGTACGTAATGTATGTCAACTTGGCTGTCTCAAAAGGCCATTTATCCGGATCATGCCCAGCCCCCCACGCCGAAAGTTGAGATCGGATAAGATTCCAAGCATTACGTACGTAACCAGCAATCCATTACGTACGTAAAACCAACAAATTAGCGTACGTTAGGTTAAATCCTTAGCATACGTTAAACACAGAAAATCTAGCCCAAAAATGTAACAATCTACACAACGTCAAGAAATCAATCACAATGCGAATGATAGTTATAATCAAGTCTATTCTGATATATCCCGACATAAATAAACATTAACTAAATGTAACATGATTACAACGATACTCAAATTATCCGAATAATACAACAGTATATAATAAATTACTATCAAATATTACAAAAGCAACAATACTTCATTGGAATTTATACCTGCAAAATATAAAAAATATACAGATCAAAGTTTTCGGCTTTGTCCGTTTCGTTAGTTTTCTTCTCCCCCCATTCCTTCTCTTTTTCTCTTCTTCTCCTCCATTATATTTTTCTCTTATTTTTCTCCTCATTCTTCTCCCCCTTTTTGTCATTAGCAAAAGTGTATGAAAAATCATAAAATCAATGGAAAATCAAATACGAAAAGAAATGGGTAAAAACTCTCCCTGAAAAATATCTCCCCTTTAAAAATAACTCCCCCTGAGTTAAATAACTATTATTATTTGAAATAATTAATTTTGAATTTTGGGGATCCAACCGACTCTTGGTCGTTTTTCATTTGGTAAATAGACGATGTTTGGTATTATGGTTCCTTTTGGAATCCATATCTTTTTTATTTTGATTGTTCGTCTTAGGATTTTACAGTTTGATATATGATGCCCGATTTTTAAATTTACGGATTCGTTTTTATCATTATGTTTGAATCCTAAACCTTGTTTATTTAACGAAACTTTTTGAACACTTAGTAATTTCTCAAATTTCTCATTTCCGAGAGAAAATTTGGACGTTAAATTTTTGAGTTCATTTTGAACTTTTAATAAATCATTCTTTAAATTATTTTCATTTTGAAGGCATAGAGAATGATCGATTTCAATAAATTTTTCTTTCTTTATTTGTAATTTGGAGATTTCATCTTCCAACACTTTATTTTTAATTTTAAGGGATTTATTATCTTTTAGCGAATTTTGAAAATCTGAGTGTAATTGTTCGAAAGCATTAAAAAATTTGTCGTGAGACGAGGTACTTACCTGACTTTCGTCATCACTATCGTCAAATGAGCTCCTTGCCATGAGTGCGAGATTGTTATGAATATTATCTTCTTCTTCATCCTCATCACTCCAGGTGGCTATCAATACTTCCTTCTTAGAAGTCGAGCCACGACAATTCTTCACAAAGTGGTCGGATTTTTCACAATTTCGACAATTATTGTCGAACCGATTTGACTCATTCCGGACTTGCGAGTTGAAGTCTCTTCTTCTCCGATTTAATAAGTTTTGATACTTATTGATGTTTTTGTTAGGAGTATGCCCTCGAATGCCACTCAGAAGATGACAGAGTGAGAGCATTGTATTGTTATTATGAATATTATATTAAATAAGGCATTTATTATTTCTATATTATTGTATATCAGAGGCATTGTGATTTGGTATATAAAATAATAGTCCTTGCATTTGAGAGCAAACATTCCACTTCTTATGGAGATAAGGAGATATGCACTGGAGGTGTTTAGGACTCGAATGCTTAATTGGTTCGCAAGTCAATAAAACTTAACTAGGCAGTAAGTTTAGACAAGACTTGTATAATGTGTACTTTGACATGTAGAGTGCCTGTCTTCATTAAGGGTTAGTGGGAGCACACGTTATAGGTAAGCTAATGGGATTAGTATACTCAAACACGACTCAACTCGATTCGGTCACATGGATATCACTCAGGGATTGTCAATGACTGAATCGAAAGATTGTGATAGGTATACGTGGACCTTTGACTTGAGGTTTCAGTAGGAGATGTGCTTGTGACATTAAGTTAGTCATTAGAGTAGTTCGATCTAATCGCCCGTTGGTGGGGTCAACCTCGAAATACAACTTAGTGGGCAAGTAGCAGTCTCTACTGAATACCAAGATATGATTCTTTCTCCTGTTAGTGAGCAGGTAAATGTCTTATGCAGTTAATGGCGAATGTGATCATAAGTCTTTGGCCAAAGCAGTAGAGCTAGTTGTATTTGATACATGAGAGCTCGGTGATCTCGGTTTATATTAACAAATGCATAGAGTCAAGATACAATAGGATATGACTTTACCATGACCCTGATACTTGACCGGGACATATGATTGAAGGGTTTATATGTATACGGTATTCACAACTGATGAGTCAATTTTTGATCATCTCATTTTATTCTATTGAGTCGTGCTTTTATTTGTTTTTAAGTGTTTTTGTGCTTTTTACGCTTGGTGTAACACCCCCAAGTTATTCAGGGTATATTACAGCGCCGTGAGCCCCGCCGTGGGACCCACAAGGCTAAACATACGCGGAACTATAAACTTGACCGAGAAGGTCTACATACAATGGAGAGAAAGACGATACAAATGGTATTCAAAACCATAACCAATGAAACCATATACATCACTGCACAAATCAATACCGCGGCAACACAGGCCGGAACATCAAGGAAACTGAAATACAATACTCGAGTATTTAAAAATCTATTCCAGTACAACAACACTGAGTGGAGGAATCCAAGAAAATAACCGGAGACAAAACACAGTATCACACTTGCCCATCATCTTCATGCCGACCCGGTACCCACCTGTCCGCTCTCCTGGAACCTGAAATACATGAAACGTATTTCCCCCATAAATGGGTTAGCCGTCGAATAGCTAGTGAAAGTATAACAATATGAAACATAATACTCCTCGACAATAAAGTAAATGTAATCCGTCAAGTCATCAATATCCGTCAATTCATCAATTTAAGACTAGTATTCCGGAATAACTAAAATCTCAAGACGTATGTGAATGCCGTAGAAACGGTTCGTTCATATCATACGCCGTTACATGTAGGAATGCCGTCAAAACGGTTCGTTCATTACATGCCAACATTATTTCATATGAATGCCGTAGAAACGGTTCATTCATATCAACCATGGAATCGCACCAGAGGCTACGAAACCCTCAAAGGACCATAGGCCCGTCCCGGAGTGGCTAGAAATAATCATACCATCAATATTTCATACTTTCAAAGTCGAGAACGTACAATCATAAATGTATACTTGCCTTAATAATCGTTACCGAAGATCCCGAAGAACACGGTTCGACCGAGAAGCTTGAACCACGAAGAAGACAACGAACGGAAGGGTTCCGACTTGAGTTCTTCACAAGGATTTCGTCCCTAAGTCATATCAATGATAAATCAACAATCGTATTTATGAATAATAATCGTACAACGCACAAAAACCCCTCTTCGACCTTTTGTCGGACACCTTCAAGGCGTCGACTAATAACTTAACCGAAACGACGAATCAATACACTCCAACCGTGGAATAACGATGGAAATGATAGAATACACCTAAATCATCATCAATCCATCACTAATCTAAATTACTACGGATTAAAAGGATGAAGTCAAACAAAATCCCCAATTTCCAACACAAAATTCAAGTGTTCGAATAATCTTTCAATAATCCGATGAATACTCCAACAAGTCCATAATCATGCGTATATCACTTCATACCCCATGATTTTAACATCCAAAACATCATTACCCAATACAAAATCGAAATCCAAGATGTTGAAGAAATTACCTCTTGAAGATTCAAGCACTATGATTCAAGAGCACGCGATAGAACGATGATCCGGCTTCACAATCGAAAATAGATGAAGGAAGTCACCCACTCAAGTGATAGATGAAGAAACTTCCTCTCTCAAGCCTTCTCTCCCGTGTGAAGGTGAAGAAATGAAAAAGTATCGGTTGAATCGCACAAAAATGCGGATATAGGGTAAATCACATGTGTGCCGCGGCTCAAGATAGGTGTGCCGCGCACAGCCCAAAATTTGCTCCTAGGGCTCGGCGGTGTGCCGCGGCTCAGCCAGTGTGCCGCGGCACCGGTACAAAGCGGTTTTGGCCGAACTGGAAAATGAGAGTGACTTAGCTATTTCGACCATAACTCCCTCCCTGACTCCGATTGACTCACCGCTTGAACCATTGGAAATCTAACTCGATGCTTTATAATATTGCCAAGATTCAGAATTTTTGGAGTTTCCAAAAATTTATGGTGATTTAACAAAGTCGAACTCATACGTGGAAAAGTCGCTAAAGAACACGGAATTCAACGAACGATACCGAAACGAACTCGGATGACAAAAAGTGTAGAATTAATCATTCTCGGGATGACGAAACGGTCCCAAGAAAGTCATCAAAATAGACTTCCGCCAAAAATAGAAAATTTCCGGGATCAAAATTACGGTATTACATTCTACCCTCTTAAAAGAAGTTTCGTCCCAAACTTAAAACAGTAGGAGAAGAAATATTTCGCCAGAAAACTCAACGAGATGCACAAGAACCAAACTTACGCCCAAACGGCGAATCATCAATATAGAACACCACAATACATTACCCGAAGGCAAACCAAACCAATGCCGAAAAGATACGAATTCATAATGCCCGAAGGCTCCAACGGAAATACCGATACATCACAATGGCTCGAAAGCCGAATGCCCCAAAGTCAGAATCATCACAATACAGATTTCAAAGGAGCAAACCTGACTGTCGGACATACCCCTCGGCGTATGAACAACCAGTCGCAAATCGTCGGACATATCCAATACAACATGGACTACGAACGATCAATCAATAAAGCTCAAGAGGGACATCACAGTACGCCCGATCCGGAAATGTGTCTGTGCACATGTCCACCCCGTATACGGAATCCAGAATATACGTGTGACAATGTACCTAATTAGCCTCAAGAACTACGTCTCGTGTGCACGGTCCAATGCGAAAATATCCACGCATGACCATCGAGTGCCTGGCTAAAAATTCTACACATAACCAATCAGAACGCAGACATGATTCCGGATATGCCACGATACAACATGACAACGAAACTCAAGGGATAAAACATCCAATATGGATCATACGACTCACCAAGTGAACGATGACACACGAATAATGAAAGATCGACACGACCAACGATATTTAAAACAACCATCCTGGGATCAGAATTCCCTAAGGACCGATTAACACGAGCAACGATCACAACACAACAGTTCGGGAAATCCTCAACTCTCAACGATCACAAAATTACCGAGTTCACAAGAATAATAGTGTGCTGCCTTGAGTCGGCCAACACGGCAATAATAATTCAACGGATGGAACTATCCTCGACAGTCCCAATTCAATGCTTCGATTACCGTAGAATGGCCAATCGATAACAAAGATACCACGGATGAGAGTATCTTCGACAACGGATGGGAATTATCTTCGATAATCCCAATTCAATACCTCGATTACCTTAGAACGGTCAATCGATAATCAATGATACGATAGAATAGATGTCCCGGTGTCTTAAACCGACCACCGAAACGGAGATGACAAAAGGATATATCAAACGTCCCCAATCGGTTAACGCAACATCATAGCAACAGTTCCAATTCGACGACAAAGATTCAACGATGTCTCAGAACGACATTAATCGCGAACAATAATAATCGATACATCGATACCGCGAACCGGCTATCGACAACAATATCTCGAAGAAACATCAATCAACAATAACAATCGATATGTCGATACCGCGAACCGGCTATCGACAAATATATTACCAACAAGTATCGCAATGCCTTAAATCGGCCATTTACGAACAACAATAATATTTGGCATAATTTGCCGAAGGGTATCGTATCAAACAATCCCCTGATATCAACAAAATCATAAAGAGACCAAGTCTCGAAATGATACACACATTCATACACATACATGATAACATTAATCTCATTGACCAGTACAAGTATAAAACTTGCCTCGATATCAATACAACGTCATTACCAATTCGATTGATTTCGTCTTACGAATTCCCGCCTCGACCAAGTTAATCTACGAACCCTTCAACCTTAACCGCAACACAACAGTCATAATTCACGATCAAACATCATACCTTATTGTAAAACGAAGGATTGATAATCAACCGGTTCGATGACGACCAATATCAATACCACCAAACCACGAACTCAATCGTTTTACCATATCTCGACTAATCACACCGAACAATCCAACTCAGACACTTACAAATCCTGTCCACAATATGAGTCGAAATATGATGATCATATCAGCAACCAATTCGGACCAATAATAAGGGTCTAAATGTTCCAAACTCAATTCTTAAATACGAATTGACAAGGTTCCCTTCTCGTAAATCCATCGTTAAAATTTACTTATGACCGTCATCAATTCGAATCATCCGACTGGTTCAAAACAATAGATAATCATATTAAAAAGGTTATCAAACAATCCAATCATTCGATTTGAATATTTGCTCCATACGTATGGGCTTCCAAATTCATAGATGAATAATAGTCTCATCAAACTCATAATCACATTCGTATTCCTATACGAATATTATTTCCAACACATAGTTTAGCTCTAGATATGAACATTCCATATTCATTTTCAAAACATCAACACTTCTAAAAAAAAAATTTTTATCACCTCGTATAATTCAAGAGTTCTTCAAGAACATGAAATATCCGAAATCACGTTCAGAACAACATATCCGAGGTATATATCTCCATGTTACCATTTTCTTCATCATGTCATTCATACAATCTCAAGAATCGCAACAAAACCCTTATCACCATATGAAGAAGATCTCAATGATCATATCAACATCCGAAATCTCTTATTACAATTCCAATAAATCTCGTATAACATTATCACATGATACCATAATTGTAACACCCTGCATCCTCCTGAATATTACACGCCGTAAACCCTTCTCACAAGGATTTACCAGGCTAAGCACAATGTCCACGTCATTCCAAAAATGCCAAAAGACCGATCACGGTAATATTTTTCAAATACTAAAAAAAATCATTTTCCAAATACCGTCAAAACGATCAAGGTTAAAATGCCAAAAACTCAGTTTAGGGAATCGGTTTTACAAAATAAAATTTCATTGGCAAAATACCAAAATCCATTTCAAAAATACTCACGCAATGGATAAAAGTACACCCAATTTATGCATTTTCATTGAAATAAGACGAACATCAAAATACACGATTCCCAACATACTCCCTCCCAAGTAGTAATCCAAAAAGAAAAAATGAGCCACTATCAAAGGGATACGAGGATTACCTTGTATGGGCGAACCACGAAGAAAGAATAATTGAACTCCATCCAAGAATCATTAAATCATCATAGTCATCATATGGCCTCAAGAACATCAAGATCTCTATGATTCCATAATCATAATCAACATATTCAAAGCATATCATTATCTTCCTTCAACATAAACCTCATAGAATATGGATAACACAAGAAATCACTTCAAGAATCAACAATAGTTCCATAACCAAGTTCTAATTCCATGATTCCAAGCTCACAATCATGTTAAAAGTGTTTAGAACACTCTTAAAAGTGAAGAGGGACGAGTTTTGGAGAGAAATATCTCAAAGGATCGTGAGAGAAATGAAAGGCAACACTTCAATATATAAATTGCACTCTTATTACGTACGTAAGTGTCCTTTCTTAACGTACGTAACAACTTTAACGTACGTAATCCAATATCCATAACGTACATAACCAACTCACTTTCTCATTCCGTGCAGTCCATTACGTACGTAACCCATACCATATAACGTACGTAATATACCAGTTGACTTGCTACAGTACAATGGTTGTGTTACGTACGTAACACGTCCTGTATAACGTACGTAACACGTACGTTGACTCACCTGTCAACATCCTCCGCCGAAAGTTGCCGGAACAGGGTCCCACCTGCCGACCAGGACTCGGTTCTGTCCGATGCCTTCGTTACATACGTAATACCTTAGTCTTAACGTACGTAACCATGCCAATCTTACGTACGTAATCTCACCTTATTAACGTACGTAATAATTCCATACTTAGCCAATTTCAACAATTCCTGTCCAAAGTCATGACATACCAAATACGAGCATACGGAAAAATCAATACATATACTCAATTCAATAACATTGTCATACGTTCACAACGTCCTCGAGCATAATTAACCATCCACGATATCCAATATATAAACGAAAAAAAATATATCCGAAAAATCGGGGTATTACACTCTACCCCCCTTAAAAATAAGTTTCGTCCTCGAAACTTACAATCACTCGTACAAACAACATTTCAACGGGAATTCAATTTCACCAAGAATTATCGAATAATTCGAACAACATACTTACAAGTCTGCGAAGTCGAAGATCTCCCGTGATACTAGCATGCGACTCCTAAACAAAGTCTCAACATAATATCGATACACACCATTATCGCCATTAGCAACTTAACAAAATCTCAAGGAAGAGTTCACGTCCGTGACCACGGCCACGATTCTTCCTACTTTCAGCCAACATTCTGAAAGGCACACACGTGCGTAAGTATAATCCGAATCGCACATTCTCGAAGTGACCAATTCCCAAGAATACCAAGCTATAAACGAAACGATTAAGAAAAATACGAGAAGAGTGAGAGGACTTACAAGTACCGGTCGCACTGTGATGATGGCAGAGTAGTGATACTGTGGGCAAATGCCGACTCAATCGACCCAAAAGACCGACAACCTAGGTATCCATAAACCAAATCTCCGATACCATATTCTGTAACACCCCCAAGTTATTCAGGGTATATTACAGCGCCGTGAGCCCCGCCGTGGGACCCACAAGGCTAAACATACGCGGAACTATAAACTTGACCGAGAAGGTCTACATACAATGGAAAGAAAGACGATACAAATGGTATTCAAAACCATAACCAATGAAACCATATACATCACTGCACAAATCAATACCTCGGCAACACAGGCCGGAACATCAAGAAAACTGAAATACAATACTCGAGTATTTAAAAATCCATTCCAGTACAACAACACTGAATGGAGGAATCCAAGAAAATAACCGGAGACAAAACACAGTATCACACTTGCCCATCATCTTCATGCCGACCCGGTACCCACCTGTCCGCTCTCCTGGAACCTGAAATACATGAAACGTATTTCCCCCATAAAGGGGTTAGCCGTCGAATAGCTAGTGCAAGTATAACAATATGAAACATAATACTCGACAATAAAGTAAATGTAATCCAAGTCATCAATATCCGCTTCATCAATTTAACAATAGTATTCATTAATAACTAAAATCTAAAGACGTATGTGAATGCCGTAGAAACGGTTCGTTCATATCATACGCCGTTACATGTAGGAATGCCGTCAAAACGGTTCGTTCATTACATGCCAACATTATTTCATATGAATGCCGTAGAAACGGTTCGTTCATATCAACCATGGAATCGCACTGAGGCTACGAAACCCTCGAGAGGACCATAGGCCGTCCGGAGTGGCTAGAAATAATCATACATTCTCTATTTCATACTTTCAAAGTCGAGAACGCATAATCATAAATGTATACTTGCCTTAATAATCGTTATCAAGATCCCGAAGAACACGGTTCGACCGAAGCTTGAACCATGAAGAAGACAACGAACGGAAGGGTTCCACTTGAGTTCTTCACAAGGATTTCGTCCCTAAGTCATATCAATGATAAATCAACAATCGTACGATGAATAATAATCGTACAACGCACAAAAACCCCTCTTAGACCTTTGTCGGACACCTTCAAGGCGTCGACTAATAACTCAACCGAAACGACGAATCAATACACTCCAACCGTGGAATAACGATGGAAATGATAGAATACACCTAAATCATCATCAATCCATCACTAATCTAAATTACTACGGATTAAAAGGATGAAGTCAAACAAAATCCCCAATTTCCAACACAAAATTCAAGTGTTCGAATAATCTTTCAATAATCCGATGAATACTCCAACAAGTCCATAATCATGCGTATATCACTTCATACCCCATGATTTTAACATCCAAAACATCATTACCCAATACAAAATCGAAATCCAAGATGTTGAAGAAATTACCTCTTGAAGATTCAAGCACTATGATTCAAGAGCACACGATAGAACGATGATCCGGCTTCACAATCGAAAATAGATGAAGGAAGTCACCCACTCAAGTGATAGATGAAGAAACTTCCTCTCTCAAGCCTTCTCTCCGTGTGAAGGTGAAGAAATGAAAAAGTATCGGTTGAATCGCACAAAAACGCAGATATAGGGTAAATCGTCATGTGTGCCGCGGCTCAAGATAGGTTTGCCGCGCACAGTGCCCAAAATTTGCTCCTGTGGCTCGGCGGTGCCGCGGCTCAGCCCAGGTGTGCCGCGGCACCGGGTACAGGCGGTTTTGGCCGAATCTGGAAAATGAGAGTAACTTAGCTATTTCGACCATAACTCCCTCGTCTGGACTCCGATTGACTCACCGTTTGAACCTTTTGAAAGCTAACTCGATGCTTTATAATATTGCCAAGATTCAGAATTTTTGGAGTTTCCAAGAATTTTTGGTGATTTAACAAAGTCGAACTCATACGTGGAAAAGTCGCTAAAGAACACGGAATTCAACAGAACGATACCGAAACGAACTCGGATGACAAAAAGTGTAGAATTAATCATTCTCAGGATGATGAAACGATCCCAAGAAAGTCATCAAAATAGACTTCCGCCAAAAATAGAAAATTTCCGGGGATCAAAATTACGGGTATTACACTTGGTATGTTGTGTTTTTGTTTGTAGGTAGCCGGACGAAGATTGTGGTGAAATATGTGCTTTTATGGCCAATATTGGAGTTTATGACGATCAAGAGCAATTTGGGAGCAAGAACAGAACTTAAACGATGAAGAATGAAGCAATGTCGGTGGTATTTCCTAATTTCCAGATTCATTACTTCGAATTAGGCTGTGTTCTCTATATGTATGAATTCCTCGTGAAATCAGCATCGCAACGGCATATCATAGGTTAAATTCCGAGGTCTATTGTGGGAGATATGGCTTCTAGACCATAGCCTCACATTTCGGACCGCATTAGGGCCGCGGTCCGAATCTTGGACCGCATCAGGACCGCGATCCAAAATTCATACCGTGCAGCAGCTATTTTTCCAAAATATCCGGATCGCGATCCCGGACACCCGAATCGCAATCCACCCATATTGTGTAGAAAACGCGTTTTTTGTGATTTTTTACGGGTATAAAAGGGAAACCCTAGACACAACTTGGGAAAGAGCCGAAAAACTCGAGAGAAACACTCTTGGAACTCAGTTTTCATCTTTGTTTTGGTATTCTAAACATATAGAGATATATTTGTGAGTGATATTCATAACTAGTAAGGAGATTTTGTGATTTTTTGAAGGAAGAACATCAAATCTTCCTTGGGAATTCGATTCCATTTTTGCAAGAGAAGATTTCTACCATGTTTTATTCTATGATTTTTGATATTATTATTGAAATGATCATGAGTAACTAATATTATCGTATGGTGTTTAGATTGAACCACACACATGTTGTTAGTTGTTAGTTTTGATTGATTTTCTAGGTAAGATTTTGAGATTGGTCCTCTTTATTTGTTCTTCATAATCTATCGGTGTTCTTGATGATATTTGTGCACGAATATTGTTTAGACGCAAGAGAACTTATGATTGAGATCATCAAACCTTTTTCATAGTTGTTATTATTGTCAAAATCGAGGGTTTTGTCGGTGTTCGCCATCAAACGACCCGATAGAAGTGATTGTGAATGTTCTGAACCTTTTTCCGCGATATTTTAGCGAATTAGCCCATCAAAGGTATTTAGCTTGTCGATTCTTAGTAGGGATTCATCCCCATCAGAGGAGTTCCTCTTGTTTTTGAAAAGAACAATCATGATTTTTATAATTTGCTGCCATCAAGCGGATTTCTTTTCATTGTGAGCAATCGGTAATTCCAAACCTTAAATTCCTTGGATATCGAAACTAATGATTGATTACGTGTATGTCGGTGATTATAAACTCCCATATCATTCTCATAATAGTAATCTCTAGATAATCCTTGCTATTTATTCGTTCATTTCGTATTTACTTAATTTTCTACACTCGTGTTCTTGATCATCCCTCAATCGGATTTTTCATTGTGATTTGATTTATGTTGATCTCTTTGTTCTAATTCGACTACTTGCCAAATAAAATTGAACCTCAAATCATTTCCAACTCCTTGTGAGATTGACCTCGGAGTTACTTGCCGCTACCTACAAAGGCGATTCGTACACTTGTGAGTTTATAATTTGTTCATCAAGTTTTTGGCGCCGTTGCTGGGGAGTTGGCGTTTAATTTTTAGTTTTGTTTAAATAATAGTTGAATTATTTTCCGTGTTTTGGGCGTGTATTTATTATTTTTTTTCGCTCTAAAATTTTTGTTCTAGCTGTTTGGATATTGCAGTGCTCGGTAGAAGATCATTGGGAATCTGCTTCTACCATTGATCGACAAATGCTATACGGTTGGAACACACCCGAGAAGAGTAACACATTGCGAGTTGGACTACGAGAGGAATTGCAGTTATCGGGATTGTGGAATGAGTTATTATGATCATAATTTCAAGGAATTTGAACATCAACGAAGAAAAGTTTGCTATGCATATGGAATGAACGGGCACGGAGCTAATGTTTGTCCATATAGATATGACTGCGAGCAAGATCCGGAGCAATCTTATCGGGCTATGTGGCATAATGAAGAAACGCCTGAGTGGGGGGAGAGGAGAAATAATTATATGGAGGAAACACAAGAAACGCACCTCTCCCGAACACTTATCATCCTGGGATAAGAAAACCATTCGAATTTCTTGTGGAGAAACAACAACCCAATACCATACGACACAAGTGCTCAAGTTCAATACAACGGAGGAAATCGAGCCCAACAAACAACGCAAAATGAACCTCATCCCCAGCAAAGGAATTCTCTTGAGGAGAGTGTTATGGCATTCATAAAGGCAAGCCAAGAAAATAAAGTTGTGAACAATAAAAGGTTCGAATTCTTAGAAGCTTCGGTTGAGAAGATCGAGACTCAAATACGACAACTCGCTACCGATGCACACAGATAAGAAAAGGGTAAGCCCGAGCAATCTCAAGCTATCACCACCCTTCGGAGCGGTAAAGTGATAAATAAGGAGGACCTAGAAAACTTTGACATAGAAGTTCTTTTCGTGGAGAAAGAAGTTCACACTGCGAACTTAGGAGCGAGTATTAATTTAACGCAAAAACCAATATACTCACAACTAGGTTTGGGGGAGGTGATAGCCCGATGGATTTCGTGATACCAAACATAGAAGAAACATCACCAACAAAAATCACGTCACTTATTCTTCAAGGAAGACATTTCATGGTGACGATGATAATGAAAATCGAAATGGTGACAAAAGCACTCACAATGGAAATCCATGGAACCACTATCCATATCGTGACGAAGGAAAACAAGCGAAAAATGACGAGCTATGTGGATGGACCTGACACTTTTCCATTTAATCCAGGATAGAAGAAGCTGAAGAGTCGAGCTAAAGACTATAAAAAAACCGCTGCTTGGGAGGCAACCCAAGGGAGTTTTTAAATTTTCATCGCTTTTATTATTATTATTATTATTATTATTATTATTATTATTATTATTATATTTATTTGTTTTTGTCTGTGGCGTGTGTAGGAAATCTAAAAAGGAGGTATTTATGGGAGGAAGAAGCCTAGCCTATTGAAAGTTGAGACCCGAGCACAAAACATGGTGCCCCGCGATAAAAAACCACACTTCTTAATCCGTTAGTTTTATTTTATTTCCTTTTAATTTGCATTTTTGCATTTTTCCTGACTTAATTTTTTGCTTGAGACAAGCAAAGGTTTTGGTTTGGGGGGGGGGGGGGGTGCAACTTCGTTAGTTTTCACTTGTTTTTAGTTTGCGTGATTTTTTTTTATTTTTTGGTTTCTTTTCTTTATTTTATCTAGCGTGATGTAGTAGTTGGATTGTAATAACCTCGTTAACTGTGGGGTATATGGATGATTAGTTGTGTTTGTACCCGACTCATGGATTTCTATAAATCTAATTGATTGTTTGACATTGCGTGTGAATGTATAGTTTTGGTTACTTGATTTGATGTGTAAGGAATGAATGTGGTAGTCCAAAAACTGTGAGTTCTAGTGCCTAATTGAACCGTTTACTTTTAGCGGTAAAATTCTTTCGTGTGTGGTTTCTCTTCTTATAGTTTATATTCTTTAGAACTTGCATGATTCTGTCTGATTGTGTGTTGATATTTACATACATGAGAAATGATTAGGGCTGCCCATTCTTTGTCTTGAACCTACTTATCTAAAAATACCCACCATTTCATATCAATATCCTTTGCTAGCCCGTTTGAGCCTTTAGCCGTATTTTTATTCGAAAAACCCGTATCTTATAGCTCTATATCCAAAAGCCATAACTTACCCAAGTGTTGGTCCTCGTAAGAGCATGAGAGGGTATATTTGGAAAACGAGGGTGTGCAAAGTTTGTGGTGTATAGAGGCAAAAATCTTTTCTCCCGTTCCCCTAAATAATGAGCCTCACTAAAATAATAATAATAATAATAATAATAATAGTGGGCTAGAAAAGAAAGGGGAGGAGAGGAGTGAGCCTAAGAAAAACAAAAGGGAAAGTCATTGGGTTGTAAGAACTAGGCTAATATCAAAAGAATTTCGCTTAACAAGGCCTAGAATTGAAAAAAATTATATATACGGGAGAATTGAAGTAGATTGATCGATCTTGCTTTGAGTGTATTTCATATATGTGAGGATTGTATATGATCTACTTGGACTAAACTTGTAACCACTAGCCAAATTTTCCCAACTTGAGCCACAACCCCGTTACAACCAAAAGTAAGACCCTATGACTTGTGTTTTGTGAATATTGATGCGTTTGATGAAGAGAAGAAGCGCAAGCATATAGTAGAACTTTCCATTCGAATCAAGTTGAGCGTATTGACCTATCTAAACACTTGAGAGATGACTGAATCGATAAAATTCTGTGAGGGACTACTAAGACTTGTTTTCTTGCACGTTCGATTAAGTGCCATTGCTGTCAATTCATTTGTGAGTTTACACTTCCATGACGAATTATGAGACTTTACGATACTTTTACATTCTCGGTTGATTGTTTGTATACCCGATGATTAACTTGATTATTCAGTCCTCCTCATTTTTTGTGTCATGTGTTTTATTTCTTTTTGCTTGGGGACAAGCAAAGGTTTAGGTTTGGGGGGATTTGATGAGTCGATTTTGATCGTCTCATTCTATCTATTGAGTCGTGCTTTTGTTTGTTTTAAGTGTTTTTATGTTTGTTACGCTTGGTATGTTGTGTTTTTGCTTTTTAGGTAGCCGGACGAAGATTGTGGTGAAATATGCGCTTTTATGGCCAGTATTAAAGTTTATGACGATCAAGAGCAATTCGGGAGCAAGAACATAACTTAAACGATGAAGAATAAAACAATGTCGGTCGTACTTTCTAATTTCAGGTTCATTACTTCTAACTAGGATGTGTTCTCCATATTTGTGGATTCCTTGTGAAATCGGCTTCACAAGGTATATTATACGCTAAATTCCGAGGTGTATTGATGGAGATATGACTTCTAGACCACAGCCTCACAGTCCGGACCGCATCAGGACCGCGGTTCGGATCTTGGACCGCATCAGGACCATGATCCCAAATTCAGACCGTGCGGTAGCTGTTTTACCAAAACATACGGATCGCGATCCTGGATACCCGGATCGCGATCCACCCTTGTTGTGCAGAAAATGCATTTTCTGCATTTTTGTGATTTTTTTTACGGGTATAAAAGGGAAACCCTAGACACAATTTGGAAAAGAGCCGAAAAACTCGAGAGAAACACTCTTGGAACTCAGTTTTCATCTTTGTTTTGGTATTCTAAACATTTAGAGATATATTTGTGAGTGATATTCATAAATTATAAGGAGATTTTGTCAATTTTTGAAGGAAGAACATCAAATCTTCCTCGGAAATTCGATTTCGTTTTTGCAAGGGGAGATTTCTACCATGTTTTATTCTATGATTTTTGCTATTATTATTGAAATGATCATGAGTATCTAATCTTATCGTATGGTGTTTAGATTGAACCACACACATGTTGTTAGTTGTTAGTTTTGATTGATTTTCTAGGTAAGAGTTTGGGATTGTTCCTCTTTCTTGTTCTTCATAATCTATCGGTGTTCTTGATGATATCTGTGCACAAATATTGTTTAGACGCAAGAGAACTTATGATTTAGATCATCAAACCTTTTTCATAGTTGTTATTATTGTCAAAATCGAGGGTTTTGTCGGTGTTCGCCATCAAACGGCCCGATAGAAGTGATTTTCTAAACCTTTTTTCCGCGATCTTTTAGCGAATTACCCTATCAAAGGTATTTAGAGAGTCGATTGTTAGTAGGGATTCATCCTCATCAAAGGAGTTTCTCTTGTTTTTGAAAAGAACAATCGCGATTTTTGGAATTTACCGCCATTAAACGGATTTCTTTTAATTGTGAGCAATCGGTAATTCCAAACCTTAAATTCTTTGAGTATCGAAACTAATGATTGATTACGTGTGTCGGTGATTCTAAACTCCCATATCATTCTCATAGTAGTAATAATGATGTCAATATACTTCTTAGACACGCCCTTTTTGGAATTTTTAATGGAATGATACGTTAAGTTGGGACTAAATGTAAAATTCCGATAAAACCACAAGGACTATCTAATAAAAATGATGTGAAATTGAGGTAATGAGAGTTTGGTATTTAAAAGACCTCCAAGGCCCATAAGAAATATCAGGTGCAATATATTTTCCATTTGTCTTAATTTTTGAGAAGGGCTCATGACGGATGATGATAGTTATGTCATTCGCGTCTCTAGATAATCCTTGCCATTTATTCGTTCATTTCATATTTACTTAATTTTCTACACTCGTGTTCTTGATCATCCCTCAATCGGATTTTTCATTATGATTTGATTTATGTTGCTCTCTTTGTTCTAATTCGACTATTTGCCAAACAAAATTGAATTTCAAACCGTTTCCAACTCCTTGTGAGATAGACCTCGGAGTTACTTGCCGCTAGAGGTGGTCGTGGGCCTGGGATGGGCATCCGAAGCCCACTGCCCGCCCGCCCCTGGGCTTCCAGTGGGCCGGTCTGGGCCCGATAAGTAAAAAAAATAATTTATATGTTGACATTAAATTAAAAAATAATTTGTAAAATCTATTTTAGATTTTTAAGATAAATTAATTAATATTATTTAAAAAATCAATTTAAAAAAACTGTTTTGACTTTAAAAATTTGTTAAACTTAGTAAAAAAAACTGTTTCAATCTGTTTAAGAAAATTCATTTTGAATTTTAAGATATGTAAATATTAAATTAAATGGGGAGAAAAGGGAAAAAAATTGGACTTGGACTTAATTTGAAAAAATTAGATTATTTTCTGAAATTTAATCTAATTTTTAAAATTAAGTTGCCTACGTATCTTAAGAAATCAAAATCCACGTAGTTCTTTTACTTACCTCTTTACTTACCTAGAACTTAAAGGTAGAATGATGTGCTCAATCGACGTGTTGGCCACTCCCTGAAGCTCCCGATTCGGATGAAGAATACATCATCATCTACGGATCATCATCCTCGTTGTGTTCGTCTTCTTCTTCCGTTCGTCCTTGTTGACGTTTTTCCGTTTGTTCCCAATCTTTTTTACAGACCAGAATCTTCACAACGTTGGGTGATAAAGATGTCCGTTTATCTGTTATAACTCTTCTACCTGCACTAAAATCGGGCTCCGAAGCAATTCTAGAGGCGGGAAGGACAAGGAGACCCCTTGCAATTCTAGCCAATATAGGATATTGTTCTTCACGTAATTTCCACCATTTTAAAATCTCAAAATCGACATCAAGCTCATGCGAACACGTAAAATACTCATTTAAGATTTGACTAGAAGAAGTTGAAGAAGTAGAGCTTGATGACGGTTTTGGTTTTTTGAAAAGTATTGAAGATGTAAATTGATCAAATCTACCGTTATTTTTTGAAGTTGACTGGGAGGTTAGAACCTCCGGTTTATATTTTTTAATGTACAAATCAACTAATGAAGCTAATATTTTGACGCACTTATTTACGTACTCCTCACTATCAAAAGAAATATTACCTAATGCATTATAATAATAATCAATAAGATTACTGAGTGCTTTTTTTTCACACCCGGGTCAAGAAGACATGCAACACCATATATGCAAGGAAATTATATTTGAATGGTTATTTATGGTGGGCTTGGGGGGGTTAGGGTGGGCTTGGTGGGCTGAGGGTGGGCTTGGGGTGGACTGGGGGTGGGCTACGGGTGGGCCACATGTGGGTTGGAGCCGGGCTGGGGGCCGGGCCTGTCTGGGCTCGTAGGTGGGCGGCTGGGCTGGGCCTGGGCTGGAGAGTCCGGGACTAGGACCGCCTGGGTAGCCAGGTGGCTAGGCTCGGTCCCAGGCCGGGATGGCCCGGTCGGCCCGTGGGCCTAGAAAATCGGGGCTGGGCCGGCCCGACCCACTGGCCACCTCTACTTGCCGCTACGTACAAAAGCGATTCGTACACTTGCGAGTTTATAATTTGTTCATCAACGACATAATAGTTTTGGAATGATCCGATCATTCGTTCTTAGTTGGGTTACGGTATGGAGCACTAGACTGGCTAAGTATTACTCGAACTCCTTGGTTCCCCCCATTGCCGACTAAGACAGACCTATAGAGTCGCGCACAAGGATATTGATGGATAAAATATGTATTTATTATCTCTTCATTAATATTGAATATTTGTTATCTAATTTGATTTATTTGATAAATCATGCGGTCTAGTAAATTGAAATTAATTACCGGGTGATTAATTTAATTCATAAATAATTATTTCTTGGAAATATATTATTATAATTTTGTATTTGATAAAATTAATTAATTGAATTAATTAATTAAGTATAAATACATTTGAGATAAAACGAAGTGTACCTAACGGACTAGACACGCGAACGTCCGGTACACGAACCGAGTGGCTCGGCTCTTTGTCTTACCAAGTTAATGTGGGCCGCCCCCTCTCCTTCCTTGATGTTTTCTTTCTTGTCTTGATTAGGTGTGGAGTGTCTTGGCCTTGTTTTTTAATATGAAGACATAAGATACCAAGATATGGTTTATCTTGAAAATCTTATCACACCAGGTTATAAAGCATGACAAAAGGACACACCTCATTTGTAATGAGAAAGTCGTGAGCATCAAAGCAATTAGGAGGGAAAAATTCTCTTGTTTCTTGTTCATCTTAGAGAGAAAGAAAAGGAAGAAGAGAAGAGAAGAAAAATACTATATCGATTCCTAGCGGTCGTGAAGAGATGAGCTTCCCAGAGGATACTGGCTAGGACATGTAATTGTGTATCGAGTATTCTGATTATATTGTTGTATTCCGTTGCTAGAGTATTTTTAGTTGTTTGTCTTTTCCACTGCGTGAATATTTTTAAATGGCCTTTTGGTATCTGGTAACTTAGATTACTTTGGCAATCATTTTCTAAACTATTTTTGTCAGTACGTGTAAGCGATAGCTTAGCGTATGTTTGTAAACCATGGAGTTTTGGCATTTCGGGCCTTGTGATTTCAAATGAGATTTTACGACGGTTTTGATAAACGGATTTTATTTAGTCTTCGAATGTTTTTAAAAGATAGTACCGTCGTTAGCCTCTTGGGTGTCTGTAAATATTTGCGAAAATTGCCTTCAGCCTTGTGGGTTCCATCTGGGGGCCCACGGTGCTGTAATATCCCCGGATGGCTCTGGGGGTGTTACAGCAAGGGGGCCAAGAAAATGGATGTATGCCTCAACTGCTGTGAGGTAGGCCACTGGAGGAGGTAATGTCCAAAGCTTGACCGTAAATGCGCCTTCAGGTACGAAACTACCAATTTTGGAAATAAATTTTTCTGTAACTATATATTCTACTTCTTGGATACTAGATTCCGGTGCTAGTTCTCACATTTGTACAATGAATCAGTATCTGGAACGAAGTAGGAAGGTGGATTCAGTGGAGGTGATGGTCACCGTCGGAAGTGGACATAGTGTCGAGGCTTATGATATTGGATCCCTTATGTTGAATTTAGAATCTGGTTTTATTCTTACTTTAGATGATGTACTTGTTTTGCCAAGGGGCATAAAAATATTGTATCAATTCTGGTCATGGACCGAAAAGGATTTCACTTTTTTATTGGAGATGGGTCCTGTTGAATTTATTTTAGAAATAAATTGGTTGGTACTGCTATATTATTAAATGGTTTATACCATTTGAATCTAAAGAATAAAACAACTGGGAACACTATATCTAGGAAGTGTGGTATGGATGAAACAAACCATGCACTTAAGTGGCATCTTAGACTTGGTCATATTGGTCAGACCAAGGTTCACAAAATGGAGAAAGATGGACTTACGGGTCCATTGGGATCGGATCCCTAACCAACTTGTGAATCTTGCCTTCAAGGCAAAATGACTAAGTTACCCTTCGCAGGGACTTTTGAAAGAGCTGCTAAAAAACTTGGATTGATCCATACCGACGTTTTTGGCCCTTTTGAAGTGGCACGAGATGGCTTTCAGTATTTCATTACATTCACTAATGACCATACTAGGTATGGGTTCGTGTACTTAATGAAATATAAGTCTGAAGCTTTTGATATATTCAAGGAATTTAAAGCCCTAGTTGAAAATCAAATAGGTAACCGTGTTAAGAGTACTCGGTCAGATCGAGGTGGTGAGTACATGAGTACCGAGTTTGATGAGTTCTTAAAAGAACAAGGAATAGTGTCACAATTCACTCCTCCAGCTACTCCACAATTAAATGGTGTATCAGGTCTGAGATAGAAGCTATGGAAGCTGAGATAGACTCGATGCATGCTAATCAAGTCTGGACTTTAGTAGATCGTCCGAAAGGCATGGTGCCTATTGGAAACAAATGGATCTATAAAAGAAAGACTGATGGAGATGGCAAGGTTAATACCTATAAGGCCAGGCTTGTGGCAAAGGGTTATTCCCAAAGAGAAGGAATAATTTATTTCGAGACCTTCTCGCCTATAGCTATGATTAAGTTTATTCGCATGATGCTTGCCATAGCAGCACACTTAGATTATGAAGTATGGCAAATGGATGTGAAAACGACATTCCTAAATAGATTCCTCGAGGAGGAGATTTACATGGAATAGTCTAACCAATACTAATAAAGTATGCAAACTTCAGCGTGCCATTTATGGACTGAAGCAAGCTTCATGAAGTTGGAATCTTCATTTTAACGAGACAGTCAAAGAGTTTGATTTTGTCCAAAATAAAGAGGAGCCATGTATTTACAAGAAGGTTAGTGGGAGCAAAATTGCGTTCTTAATATTATATGTAGATGTCATTCTACTTATAGGAAATGATGTAGGAATGCTCAGTTTTGTGAAAGCTTGGCTTTTTAAAGAGTTATCAATGAAAGACTTGGGAGAAGCTACTATATTCTGGGTATTCGCCTCTATCGGGATAGAGCAAAAAGAATGTTAGGTCTTTCTCAAGCCCTATACATAGAAAAGATCCTAAAGCGATTTAGGATGGAAAAAATTCTAAAAGAGGGTTCCTATCTATGCAACATGGTGCAAAACTTTCCTTAGAGATGTGTCCTCAATGTGAGGAAGACCGAAAGGAAATGAGCAAGGTATTCTATGATTCGGCAGTTGGTAGCCTCATGTATGCTATGATTTGCACTAGATCGGACATTGCCTATACTGTGAGCGTAGTAAGTCGGTTTCATTCAAATCCAGGGCTAGAACATTGGACTGCTGTGAAGAACATTCTTAAGTACTTGAATAGGACTAAACACTTGGTCCTTACATACGGCGGTGGAGAACTTAAAATGATGGGTTACGGACTCAGACTTTTAGGGGGACATGGATGCTCAGATGTCCACATCAGGGTATATCTTTACTCTGAATGGTGGGGCAGTCTCTTGGAGAAGTGCCAAGCAAAGCTCAACTGCAATCTCTACATGTCAAGCCGAATATCAGGCAGCCACGGAGGCTGCTGAAGAAGCTTTTTGGATTAAGAAGTTCACTGAGGAACTTCAAGTGGTTCCTAACGCAGAGAAGCTTGTGACGCTGTTTTGTGACAACGACGGAGCTGTTGCACAAGCTAAGGAGCCTAGGGCTCACCACAACACCAAACATATTGCGAGAAAATATCATTTTGTTAGAGAAATGGTTCAGGAAGGGAATGTTATACTGCAGAGAGTAAATACAACAAATAACGTTGCTGATCCGCTTACCAAGCCACTATCTCAGAAGGTCTTAGAGAGACATCTAGAGGTATTGTAATATCCGCATTTTTCTTTCCCTTGTATTTTCATTTTCGGTGTATTTCTCGATCGTAGTGACCCTCGTGTATTTTTCAGTGTATCTTTTCCATCAACTACTGATCTGATTCTCGTTATTTTTGTGCGGAACCGCCGTTTCGGGGTTGCCGTGGATCCATTCTACATTATGATGCGTTTTGAGATATTCCATTTGATGTTTCGTTCATATTCCGGTGTTTTGGACCATTTATATTCGGTATCTAGCGCACGCTAAATTTTCTGCATAGCGCACGCTAGAGGTTCCTTAGTAGCGCACGCTACGTTTACTTTGTAGCGCGCGCTAGCGAGTTAGCCCTGGGAGTGGCGGTTCTGTTCCCAGCCCTCTGGACTATCGGATTAGCGCACGCTACATTTGTATGTTAGCGCACGCTAACGGGTCAGGTGAGTCTTGGGAAGTTGGCTTCTGGACTCGGCTGATGTCCAGGTAGCGCACGCTATTGGTCGATAGCACGCGCTACCGAGAAGTTATTAGCGCACGCTACGTTCCGAGTAGCGCACGCTAACGGCCAGGAATCTGGCTACTGGACTGGGACGCTAACTGTATGGATTGGAATTTTACCCCGTTAGCGCACGCTAACCTTGAGGAATTAGCGCGCGCTAACACTTCCTGGCTATATAAACCAGGCAGTTGACCGAGATGAACACAATTTCTCATTTTCTTCCTCCTCTCCGCGGCTTAGGCGACTCCGAGCGATTTTCTTGGCGATTTCTTCCTCCAATCATCTCATCCAACGTCTCCCTTGAGTTCTTGGTGTATTATAACAACATCAACACGAATCTTTCATCCTAATCCAAAGTAAAATCTCTTAGAATCCTACTTTTGGATAAATTGGGGGTTTTAGGATTTTCGTCCGATTCATTCCATTTTGTTGGTGGATTCATGATGAATATGATAAATCTTGTTGATATCATTAGTTTTCCTACGGATTCATGGTATATTTTCATAGTTTTGCGAAATCGGGAGGGTTTGGCTGTGGTCCGCCCTCGTTGTTACTTTTATACGAATATACATGAATCGCAGGCGGATTTCCGGGTGTATTCTATTTCCGTAATCGTTTAGAAGTGGTTGTGATTATGTTATTCGAATCGTTAGGTTCATTTCGTCTATTCCTCGCGTTCGTGCTTGATTCTTCCATTCCGTTCGTGTCACCGTCTATAAATCGAGGCAAGTACCCTTATGAACTTACAATCTTAACGTAGTAGTATTGCATGAGACTTGTGTGTGTGTGTGTGTATGCTCACTATGGGTTAGATCCGACGGGGTCTCGGTAGGGGTCCACGGAGGGGTGGATCCACGAGCTTGCTTTTAACCACTATGGGTTAGATCCGACGGGGTCTCGGTAGGGGTCCACGGAGGGGTGGATCCACGGTTAATTGTGGTGCATTTTACAAACGTGATTTGATTATGGCATTTCCGGAAATGAGTGCTTTTTGAATGGTTTTCTTGATTGCATGCATTTACTATATGTATAAGATGTAAGTTGTTCATTTGGTTACTTGTACTAGCGTAATTGCTAACCTCTTTGGGGAACCGTTTTGGGGAAATTCGTTTTATGAATTTCAGGCCAGGTTCATCGAGACGAGCGGGCGCTGGACCAGTATGCGGATGATGGCCGTGCGTGATGATTGTGCACGAGTGGTGTCTTATTGCCTTTTATCTTTTTACCTTTTGTGGTCTTTAAACTAATAGAAGTACTCGAGTACTTAAGAATTTTTACTCGTCTGGATTGTACTGTTGTTTAATTATGTTGGTGTCGGATTATGGTGTTATGTTTGACCGGTTGAACTGGGTGGATTATTTCATTTGGAGTCTTTATGACGAGGTGTTGTTCTGTTGTTTCTATGATTCGATGAGTATGATGTTTGTTCAGCCTGGTGGGTCCCATATAGGGATTCACGGCGCTGTAATATACCTCGAATATCTTGGGGGTGTTACAGAAAATGGTATCAGAGCTCTAGGTTTATGGATACCTAGGCTTGTCGATTTATTGGGTCTTGTGGTGTTTTGTTTTGCACATCATCGTCACGCTGCCATGATTCCGGTACTACCAGTGTCCGTAAGTTTCCCTTCATCTGTTCCTTATTTCCTTGTATCGTACCTTTGATTCTCGACCTGTGATTGTTCTTTTCTTGTACTTACTATCGTATGGCTTTTGCTACTTATTTAACATCAGTATGGATGCTGGAAGAGGCCGTGGTCGTGGACGTGGTCGTGGACGCGGCCGAGGACGTGGGGCAGTCGGTGGAGCAGCCACGTCGCAGTCTTCGGGAGCCGGCAGTATCGGCGACCGTCATAGTCATGCTTCTTCTCAGGAGCGTGCCGACCTTGGTATTGCGGCCGTTATGCAGCAAATGGTGAACCAAATGGCGGCGATAGCTCAGGCGGTTCAGAACCCGGATCAGGCCCACGCTAATCGGGGCGGAGCGGACCGTTGGCTCCAAGATGTCATCAAGATGCACCCTCCTCAGTTTTCGGGAGCTTCAGACCCGATTGGCTAGGAAGGGTGGATCAAGGAGATATCTAAAGTCTTCACTGCTACCAACTGTCCCGAGGACCGTAAGGTCCCTATTTCCCAGTACTTTCTCACTGGGGACGCTACGGACTGGTGGGAGGCCGTTGGGCCCAAAGATCATACTGCTTCGTGTGCCGAGTTTCAAGAATTGATGGAGACTGAATATTGCCCGTGGCCGGTCAGACAGGCTCGGGTACATGCTTTCTATGATGCTCAACCGCGGGATATCCCCATATCTCAAGCTATTGCTGATTTCAACAAGGAGTTGGGTTATGTGAAGACCCAAGTTGTCGAGGAGAGCGACAAAATTTTCCATTTTTCCAGACGGATGAAGTTGTCGATTCGGGACTATATGTCGGGGCTCGTCTGTACTACCTTGAAGGATTATCAGAGTAGGGCCCTTGCTTACGATATGTCTGTGACGGCGAGTGAGGCGTCCCGCGAGAGCAAGAAGCAGAAGTCTGCCGGGAATTTTTCGGGCCACAAAGGTGGGGGTCAGCAGAAATTTCAGTCTGCTAACTTTTCCGCTGACGGTGGCCCAGCTCGATCTACTGGATTTCCCCGCAGGCTGGCAGTGCCCCTTCTCGGGAAGTGAAGTGTTTCAATTGTGGCCAGCCAGGCCACATCAGTCGTAATTGTCCGAGTCCTTTATTGACATGTAATCAGTGTGGCTAGCCGGACCACAAGGCGGCTTTCTGTGCTGAGAGGGAGAGAATCGTGGGTGCCCGGACTTCCATTCCAGCGCCTAGGGAACCGAGTGTGAATCAAGGATCGTTTGCTTCTCAATCTCCGCCGAGTGCTAGTCGAGGGAGAGGACGGGGTCAGCCCGGTAAGGGGGGAGCTTCCAGTGTCGGCTTAGCCCACCCGCGTGTCTATGAGATGCGGAGAGCCGATGACCCAGCGGCTACTGTGGCGACAGGTACCGTTCATATTCTTTCTCACCTTGTCAGTGTGCTTTTCGATTACGGTGCTACGCATTCGTTCATATCTTTGGATTGTGTGCGCCGTTTGAGTCTCGACTGTTTGATGCCTTGTGAACCCTTCATCGTTAAGCTTCCTAGCGGTGATAGGATCGTTGGTGATCAGGAGGTTCGAGACTGTTCTGTGCTTATTTGTGAGAAGACTTGGCCCTCTAATCTTATTGTTGTGGGTATCGAGGGTGAGGATTTGATTCTTGGGGATGATTGGCTCAAGCGGTGTAATACCCGAGATTTCTGTTATGTAATTGGAGCTTGCGATATTGTAATGATTGTACTTTTGTCTGAATACTATTCTCCGTAGTTCATAATCCGATATCGTCGAGCATATAATTTTGTGTATGTGATTTAAAGGTTGAAATTCTGTGCATGTAGCGCACGCTACAGGCTAAGGGTAGCGTACGCTAACATGGTTTTATAGCGCACGCTACCGAGTGTAATTAGCGCACGCTATGCGTGGTCAGACTGATGGAGACGTGCGGTAGGTGAGATCTGGCCGGGGGACCCCTGTAGGATCGTGTCGGATGTACCTGGACGGCTTTCGGGAAAAGCCGGGTCAACGCCTTAGCGCACGCTACAGGTATATGCGTAGCGTACGCTAAGTGCCGAGTACAGTTTAGACTGTGAGCCGTTAGCGCACGCTACGAACAGGGTGTAGCGCGCGCTAATAGCCATTTATTATAAATAGGACAGCATCCTATTCGTGATTTTAGTCCTTTCTTCCCACATAACCCGAACTCTTGCACTTGAAATATAACTCCATTCGTCCTAAACACTTCGTATCAACCACTTAGTTCGAGATTGAAGATCTTATATCATTGGAGATTGGTGTTCAAGCCTTTGGTGTTGGATTGCTTCATTTTCATCCGTGTTCTTCATTACTTTGAGGTAGGTGATTTTTCACCAATGATTAGTAAGGTTCCTAAGGAAGTTTGAATCATGTTTGGATAGCAAGTATTTCGTTTTTATCGGTCATCGCATGTTAGAAGGATACTTTTGACGTATAGATGCTAGATATCGAATGAACCTTTGAACCACCTTATTATAAGGACTCCTAAGCATGTTTAAATCGATTTATGATCAAGTAATTGGATATTACCCAGTTGATACGTTGTATACGTTGGAATCATGTGTTTTGGAACGTTAAACGATGGAACTTAGATTATTTCTGGAAGATCGTAGAGGAATTGTGATATCGAGATAACTATCCGTATATTGGTATTTCATAATCATAAATCTTCCAGAAACCTTATTATCATGATATGCCCGAGGATAACTTGTAACATCGCCATAGGATTCATAAGTTCTTCATCATTCAACCCAGTTTTCGGTTTGCAGTATTCTGCCATGCAAGATTAGCGCACGCTAACCTATGTGAGTTAACGTGCGCTATCGAGGTTCGGTTTTCGCACAAAACGTACGTAGCGTACGTTATGAGACCAGCCGAGTCGATCGCGTATCGTGGCTAGCGCACGCTAGTCTTATAAGACAACAGACGCTATCAGCCGTCTTAGCGCACGCTACGTAGGTACGTAGCGCGCTAAGCAAACGGCAGATTGTTTATTTTGAGCTTTTCGGCCGAAGACCGAAGTGTTAGGCCAACGATCGACTTGAGAAGATTAGTATAACGATCCTTTTGATAAGGTTCGATCAAGATACGAGGATCGGAGGAGGCGGCCTTCGAGCGCCGAGAGCATTGAAGTATATCGTTCTTGCCATCTTCGAGGCAAGTATCGTGATATGTTAATATCGGTATTTTTGGAGTATGCGTATGATTATGCAAGTTGTTGAACAAGATATTTACTTCGTTGATTTGTCATGATATTCGTTATATAGTGTTTATATGTTCATGTTGATGAACATAATGATTTGGCATATGTGTATGCATGAGTTGTGTTTGTATACGTTGAACGATCTATGCTGAGGGCGCTGGATCGGATGTCCACCTCGTGTTGATCCGACGGATCATCTTGGGATCTAGGCCGAGGGCGCCGGATCATTGGACGGGTTATTTCCACCTCGTGTTGGTCCGACGGATCATCTTGGGATCTATGCCGAGGGCGCCTGGATCATTGGAATACCCATGCCGTGTAATGGAATCTTGTGGATTCGCATTGTCGGATTCCGGTAGCGGAAGTCCGTGTGGTGTATCTTGTTATGTATTATTGATGCATATTCGAATTGTTTAACATGATACTTGTACTAGCATCGTTTTGCTAACCCCTTCGGGGTGGACATTTGTTTTGATGTTCGTGTAGCCGAGAGCAGGGAAACAACACAGACCGACGTGACGACGAAGGGGTTCATGATGTTTATTGTTATTGGAGATTTGTGGTCTTGGTTTGGTTTCGTACTCGAGTACGCGTGTCCTTTTGATATTAATTCGATATGGTTGTATTAATTACCCGTTGAACCACCAGACGCTCCATAAACTTGAATTTTCGCAGTTGTTGATGTCTTATATTTACTTTCTTTTTTATTAGCCTTGTAAATCCTTACTTAAAGGGTTTACGGCGCCGTAATTATTCGAACATCTCGGGGTGTTACGAATATGGTATCGGAGCTAAGATTCATGGATATCTTGGCAATGGGTTTTAGTTGGTCTGCATTTACGTATTTGATTTACGGGTCATTTGTAACATCACCGTTTCACCCTAAGTCGTCATGTGGACCGTGGTTGTAAGTCTCTTAATCTCTTATACTACCGTTTTACTTAATTATTGTTTTGTGAGTATTGACGGACTTTATTTCAAAATTTTGTTCGGATATTGAGAAATTGTGTTTACGGTATGTTGAGAGGAGGACGTGGACGCAGACGCGGTCGTGGACGCGGACGTGGTAACATGAGACATGAGGATTCCGCAACTACCCCAGAAATATCGGCTAGTCGAACCGATTCCCATTCTGGAGGGCAACAAGGATCAGCGAATGGTGACGCAAATCCTAACATGCCAGGGGTGCTTCAACAGGTGGTGGCGCAGAAAAACCAGCCGCCAGTGTCGTTGATCGCATGCAGACAGCCGATGGGACAGCAGCACCACGAGGATAACCGGGGAGACAGATGGCTTGCTGAGGTGGTTAAATTGCACCCGCCAAAATTTGACGGATCTGCTGAGGCACTTATTTGGGATCACTGGCTCAAGGAGTTGGAGAAAATATTCGCGGGTCTTAACTGTCCCGAGGACCGGAAGGTTCCCATCGCCCAGTATTTTCTGACTGGGGAGGCCTTTGATTGGTGGGAAGCTGTTCGACCCGAGGATCATAATGCGGATTGGACGGAATTCAAACAAATGATGGAAGCACAGTATTGTCCCCGTCCAGTAAGAGAGGCGAAGATCCGAGAGTTTTTCTCACCACAGAGTTCGGAGGCATCTGTGACAGATGTAATTAAAACTTTTAATCATCAGCTGACTTGTGTGCGACACTTGGTCAGAACGGAGGCAGAAAAGATTTTTCATTTTGATATGCGGATGAAGCCGGAGATTCAGCAGACATGTCCGGATTCGAGTGTACTACGTTGCGGCAGTATCAAGACAAAGCGCCGGCCTACGACATGAAAGAGGCGGCGGTAGAGAAATCGGTAGAGGCAAAGAAGCGAAGGTGACCGGCACTTTGCAGAAAACAAGAGTGGTGGGGCCCGCAAAGGCCGGTCTTCCTTTATTCGGCTAGAAACCTCCACATCCTTCTAGAGGCGGAAAGAAGTTCCTGACAAGACGCAGCTTTGACGCATCAAAGAAATGTTAAAATTGTGGTCGAAAGGTGGCATGTTCAACGTGATTGCCCCGCATCTTCTTGACTTGTTACGATCAGGCAAGAAGGGCACCGTGCGGCCTTCGTGGAGCCGCTACGAGATCTTTTGGTGCCCGCACTCCAGACTGGATCCTAAGGAGATAAGTGTGAACCAGACACGGATAGTGGATTCCAGCAGCAGAACGCTGGGAAGAGAGAGACATCCAGGCCGGGTCCGTTCCTCCGCGCCTGTACGAAATGAGGAGATCTCGACGACTGAACACTCGTTGCATCGTACGATTCAGATCCTTTTGCAACAAGTTTGTGTTTTATTAGATTCCTGATCCACACATTCTTTTATATCTTTGAACTGTGTTAATCGTTTGAAAATCTCGTGCTTAATTGATTGTGAACCGTATGTTGTGGGATTGCCGAGTGGAGAGAGAACTATGGGAACACTTGAAGCTAGGGATTTCCCAGTATCTATAGAAGGAAGAGATTGGCCATCGAATCTTATTGTAGTTGACATCTGCGGTGACGATTTAATTCTCGGAGATGATTGGCTCAACCGTTATGGAGTCAGGTCAATTACCGAGAGAGAGTCATTTCCATCATTGCCGATGACGGATCTCAACACTTATTCCGAGGATGGAGACCGGAAGCTCGGGAAATTGATCAAGGCAATGAAAGCGGTGAAATTATCAAGGTGGATGTCATGGACTTTGGTGCTATGCCATGAGGAAAGAGGAATGAATAGAGCTCGTCTATCTCGATTGTGAATGAGTTCTCGGATGTATTTCTGACGAGCTACTGTGGTTACCTCCGCAAAGAGAAGTGGAATTCACCATCGAATTAGAGCCTGTAGCAACCCCTATTTCAAGGGCACCATACCGTATGCCGCCAACCGATATGTAAGAACTCAAGAAGCAACAGGAGTAATTGCTACATAAGCGATATATACAACCTAGCGTTTCTCCTTGGGGGCGCCTGCTCTTTGTCCTAAGAAAGACGGATCCCTCCGATCGTATTGATTACAGGAGCTTAACAAAATGACGATCAAGAATAAGTATCCTATACCTCGGATCGACGACTTGTTTGATCAACTGCAAGGGGCAAGGGTATTCTCGAAGATTGACTTGCGATCAGGATACCATCAGTTGAGAATTAAGGAATCGGATATACCGAAATCTGCTTTCAGATCCCGGTACGGGCATTATGAATTTGTAGTGATGCCATTTGGACTTACAAATGCTCCTGCGGTATTCATGCAATTGATGAATCGGGTATTCTTGGAGTACTTGGATAAATTTGTGGTTGTCTTCATTGACGACATCTTGATATATTCGAGGGACGCAGAGGAACATGCTGAACATTTACGTGTGGTTTTGAGCATCTTGAGAAAGGAACAGCTGTATGCTAAGCTTTCTAAATGCGAATTCTGGCTTAAGGAAGTAACCTTCCTTGGGCACGTGATATCATCCGACGGAGTTCAGGTGGACCCGAAGAAAGTCGAAGCAATCTTGGAATGGGAAGCCCCTAAAAACGTGAAAGAAGTCCGAAGCTTCTTAGGACTTGCTGGATATTATCGCCGCTTTGTAGAGGGATTTTCCAAAATTGCTCGTCCGCTCACCCAGCTGTTACAGAAAACTCAAAAGTTCGCGTGGAATGAGAAGTGCCAGGATGGTTTTGACGAACTTAAGAAGAGACTGATGACAGCACCTATATTAGCGCTGCCAGAAGGAACTGACGGATTTTTGATATACAGCGACGCTTCGAATCAGGGTTTGGGTTGTGTGTTGATGCAAAAGGGTAAAGTAATTGCTTATGCTTCTCGGCAATTGAAACCGTACGAAGTTAATTATCCGACTCATGATCTGGAGCTAGCAGCTGTGGTCTTTGCCTTGAAAATTTGGAGACATTATTTGTACGGCACTCATTGTCAGATCTTTACAGATCATAAGAGCCTCAAATACATTTTCAGTCAGAAAGAATTAAACATGAGGCAGAGAAGGTGGCTGGAATTGATCAAGGATTACGACTTGGAGATTCTCTATCATCCGGGAAAGCAAATGTAGTAGCCGATGCCTTGAGCCGAAAACCCGCTTTCTTCGATTGGAAGCACTTACATCCCAAACCAAGATTCAACGGAACCGATCCGCGAGGATTGAAGTATGGGCACCAGGAATCCAAGGACAACTTTATGTGATGGAACTGACTTCATCACTAGTCGAGGGGATCAAGTCTAAACAGTTGAACGATTCTCTGATCCTTCGATTATGTGATGAAATAAAGAAAGGAAAAGCCCCAGGATTCGTAATACAAGATGATGGAGTTCTGAGATTTCAGAGTCGACTTTGCGTTCCCGATGATGATGATTTGAGACGGACTATTCTGAAGGAAGCTCACAGCGCGCCCTATTCTATTCACCCGGCAAAGAAGAAATGTATAAGGATCTAAAACAAAACTTCCGGTGGGGAATATGAAGAAGGACGTAGCAGAGTACGTTTCGAAGTGTTTGACTTGTCAGCAGGTCAAGATTGAGCATCAGCGACCTGCCGGGATGTTAAAGCCGCTTCCGATCCCTGAGTGGAAGTGGGAGGATATCTCGATGGATTTCATCACCAGTATGCCAAGGACTAGAGCGGGAATGAACATGATTTGGGTTATAGTTGATCGACTAACCAAGTCAGCTCATTTCCTAGGGATCAAAGATACTTGGGGACCCGAAAGTTTGGCGCGAGTATTTATTGCGGAGATAGTCAGATTGCACGGGACGCCGAAGACCATTATTTGGGATCGAGATGGTCGTTTCGTGTCGCACTTCTGGAAAGCAGTTCACAAAGCTTTGGGGATCGAGCTCAACTTTAGCACACTTATCATCCCCAAACGGACGGTCATCAGAAAGGACTATTCAAACTGTAGAAGACATGCTTAGAGCTTGTGCGTTGGATTGGTCAACTGATTGGGAAGTTCACTTGCCCTTGATCGAATTTACTTACAATAATAGTTGGCATGCTTCTATTAAGATGGCACCATTTGAAGCTTTGTACGGGAGGAGGTGCCGATCACCCCTGTGTTGGGATGATTCTTCGGATTTGATCGGGACGGAACCGGATTTGATTATTCAGACTCAAGAGAAGATAGCGGTGATTCGAGAGAGACTGCTGACGCCTGCAGTCGAAGTCTTATGCAGATGTACGTCGTCGCCCTCTAGAGTTCGACGTTGGGAACCACGTACTATTGAAGGTGTCTCCTACACGAGGGATTTTCCGTTTTGGGAGAAGAGGCAAGCTTAGTCCAAGATATATCGGACCATTTGAGATCCTAGAGAGAGTTGGGGATTTAGCATACAGGTTGGCCTTACCGCCATCGCTGAGTCATGTTCACAGTGTATTTCACGTATCCCAATCATGAAGTATATACCGGACCTACCACGTCATTGATTTCGACGAGATCGAGATAGCTAATGATGGCACCTTCAAGAGAGACCAATCAAGATACTTGAAAGCCGGATCAAACAATTAATGAATAAACCGATACATTAGGTAAAAGTACAATGGTCACGACATTGAGACGAAGAGTCCAAAAGGGAAACGGATGACGATATGAAGGCTAAATATCCTGAGTTGTTTTCATCCTAAGTTTCGGGACGAAACTTCTTTTTAGGGAGGAAGGATGTAATACCCGAGATTTCGTTATGTAATCGAGCTTGCGATATTGTAATGATTGTACTTTGTCTCGAATACTATTCTCCGTAGTTCATAATCCGATATCGTCGAGCATATAATTTCGTGTATGTGATTTAAAGGTTGAAATTGCGCATGTAGCGCACGCCACAAAGCTAAGGGTAGCGACGCTAACATGGTTTTATAGCGCACGCTACCGAGTGTAATTAGCGCACGCTATGCGTGGTCGACCGATGGAGACGTGCGGTAGGTGAGATCTGGCCGGGACCCCGTCGGATCGTGTCGGATGTACACGGACGGCTTTCGAAAAGCCGGGTCAACGCCTTAGCACACGCCATGTATATGCGTAGCGTACGCTAAGTGCCGAGTACTGATTTAGATCGTGAGCCGTTAGCGCATGCTACGAACAGGTGTAGCGCGCTAATAGCCATTTATTATAAATAGACAAAGATCCTATTCGTGATTTCATCCTTTCTTCCCACATAACCCGAACTCTTGCACTTGAAACATAACTCCATTCGTCCTAAACACTTCGTATCAACCACTTAGTTCGAGATTGAAGATCTTATATCATCGAGATTGGTGTTCAAGCCTTTGGTGTTGGATTGCTTCATTTTCATCCGTGTTCTTCATTACTTTGAGGTAGGTGATTTTTCACCAATGATTAGTAAGGTTCCTAAGGAAGTTTGAATCATGTTTGGATAGCAAGTATTTCGTTTTTATCGGCCATCGCATGTTAGAAGGATACTTTTGACGTATAGATGCTAGATATCGAATGAACCTTTGAACCACCTTATTATAAGGACTCCTAAGCATGTTTAAATCGATTTATGATCAAGTAATCGGATATTACCCAGTTGATACGTTGTATATGTTGGAATCATGTGTTTTGGAACGTTAAACGATGGAACTTAGATTATTTCTGGAAGATCGTAGAGGAATTGTGATATCGAGATAACTATCCGTATATTGGTATTTCATAATCATAAATCTTCCAGAAACCTTATTATCATGATATGCCCGAGGATAACTTGTAACATCACAATAGGATTCATAAGTTCTTCATCATTCAACCCAGTTTTCGGTTTGCAGTATTCTGCCATGCAAGATTAGCGCACGCTAACCTGTGTGAGTTAACGTGCGCTATCGAGGTTCGGTTTTCGCACAAAACGTACGTAGCGTACGTTATGAGACCAGCCGAGTCAGACTGCCAGACCGTGGCTAGCGCACGCTAGTCTTATAAGACAGCGTACGCTAACAGTCCGTCTTAGCGCACGTTACGTAGGGTACGTAGCGCGCGCTAAACAGTCCGGGCAGATTGTTTATTTTGAGCTTTTCGGCCGTAGACCGAATTGTTAGGCCATCGTTCGACTTGAGATGATTTGTATATCGTTCCTTTTGTTAAGGTTCGAGCTTGTTACGTTGATCGGAGGAGGCGGCCTTCGAGTGCGTCGAGAGCATTGAAGTATATCATTCTTGCCATCTTCGAGGCAAGTATCGTGATATGTTAATATCGGTATTTTTGGAGTATGCGTATGATTATGCAAGTTGTTGAACAAGATATTTACTTCGTTGATTTGTCATGATATTCGTTATATAGTGTTTATATGTTCATGTTGAAGAACATAATGATTTGGCATATGTGTATGCATGAGTTGTGTTTGTATACGTTGAACGATCTATGCTGAGGGCGCTGGATCGGATGTCCACCTCGTGTTGATCCGACGGGATCATCTTGGGATCTAGGCTGAGGGCGCTGGATCATTGGACGGGTTATTTCCACCTCGTGTTGGTCCGACGGGATCATCTTGGGATCTATGCTGAGGGCGCTGGATCATTGGAATACCCATGCTGTGTAATGGAATCTTGTGGATTCGCATTGTCGGATTCCGGTAGCGGAAGTCCGTGTGGTGTATCTTGTTATGTATTATTGATGCATATTCGAATTGTTTAACATGATACTTGTACTAGCATCATTTTGCTAACCCCTTCGGGGGTGGACATTTGTTTTGATGTTCAGGTAGCCGAGGAGCAGGGAAACAGCCACAGGACCGACGTGACGACGAAGGGGTTTAGTGATGTTTATTGTTATTGGAGATTTGTGGTCTTGGTTTGGTTTCTGTACTCGAGTACGCGTGTCCTTTTGATATTAATTCGATATGGTTGTATTAATTACCCGTTGAACCAGTTGTACGTTCCATAAACTTGAATTTTCGCAGTGTTGATGTCTTATATTTACTTTCTTTTTTTATTAGCCTTGTAAATCCTTACTTAAAGGGTTTACGGCGCTGTAATTATTCCGAACATCTCGGGGTGTTACAAGCGGCATGGTGCGATCATGAACTACCGCACGAGAATCATCACTATGTTAGCCGAGGACGGCACCGAGCACTCTTTCGCGGGGCGAAAGAGGGGAAACCAGAAGTTCGTTATTAATGCCTTGAAGGCAATGAGACTCCTGCGAAAGGGGTGTACTGGTTATTGGTGCTACGCCTTGAAGACAGAGAGTAGTGGAGTTGAGTTGTCTTCGATTCCAATCGTTAGTGAGTTTCCTGATGTATTTCCTGACGAGTTACCAGGATTGCCACCGGATCGTGAGGTCGAGTTTGCTATAGAGTTAGAGCCGGGCGCGGCTCCTATTTCGAAGGCGCCGTATCGTATGGCACCTTCAGAGATGTCTGAGTTGAAGAAGCAGTTGAGTGAGCTTCTTGAGTCGGGGTATGTTCGACCGAGCGCCTCGCCTTGGGGCGCACCGGTCCTGTTTGTGCGGAAGAAGGATGGTTCACTACGTTTGTGTATCGACTATCGCGAACTAAACAAGGTGACCATCAAGAACAAGTATCCTTTGCCGAGAATTGATGACTTGTTCGATCAGTTGCAGGGAGTTGCGGTGTTCTCGAAAATTGATTTGAAATCGGGGTACTATCAGCTCCGGGTGAGAGAGTCCGATGTGCCGAAAACAGCTTTTCGGATGAGATACGGACATTATGAGTTCGTAGTTATGCCTTTCGGGTTAACTAATGCGCCGGCGGTGTTCATACAGTTGATGAACAAAGTCTTTATCGAGTATTTGGATAAGTGTGTCGTCGTCTTCATTGACGATATTCTTATTTATTCGAGGAATGAGGAAGAGCATGCCCATCATTTGCGGGTAGTATTAGACATTTTGAGGACCGAGCAACTCTATGCAAAGTTCTCGAAATGTGAGTTCTGGCTGAAGGAAGTGATGTTTTTAGGTCACGTGATTTCAGCCGAGGGGGTTCGTGTGGATCCGCAGAAGATTGAGGCAGTGTTAGATTGGGCACCGCCCAAGAATGTGAAGGAGCTCCGTAGTTTCTTGGGTTTGGCTGGCTACTATCGTAGGTTCGTCGATGGTTTCTCGAAACTAGCTCGGCCACTTACGCAGTTGCTCCAGAAATCCGAGAAGTTCGTCTGGAATGACGAGAGGCAGTCGAGTTTTGAGGAACTGAAGAAACGTTTGACTTCAGCCCCGGTTTTGGCATTGCCATGTGGCAATGAGGGTTTTGCCGTTTATAGCGATGCTTCAGATCAGGGCCTTGGGTGCGTATTGATGCAGCACGGCAAGACCATTGCCTATGCGTCGAGACAATTGAGGTCGTATGAGCTGAACTACCCTACTCATGATTTGGAGTTAGCGGCAGTCGTTTTTGCGCTAAAGATTTGGCGTCACTATCTTTTCGGCTCTGCATGTCAGATTTTTACCGATCATAAAAGTCTGAAATACATATTTACTCAGCGGGAGTTGAATATGAGGCAGAGGAGGTGGTTAGAGCTGATTAAGGATTATGACCTCGAAATCCTTTATCATCCGGGCAAGGCGAACGTCGTGGCCGACACCTTGAGTCGGAAACCGGTGGCGTTGCGAATGCTTGAGATCCTTACATATCAGTATGAGCTTCGGAGGGCTTTGATCGAGTTAGATGTTGAGGTTTTGCTGCCTGGAGCTGTCGGGCAACTTTGTGCTTTAGAGATTTCGTCATCTTTGATCGATGAAATTAAGCTGAAGCAGTTAGAGGATCCGATGATTACTCAAATCCGAGAGAACGTTCTTAAAGGAAAGTCTCCTGGGTTTGTGATTCACGAGGATAGTGTCTTGAGATTCCAGAGTCGGCTTTGCGTACCAAACGACTCGGAGTTGAGACAGAGTATTTTGCGTGAGGCCCATGCTACACCTTACTCCGTTCATCCTGGTTCGAGTAAGATGTACAAGGACCTGAGAAGGAATTTCTGGTGGAACGATATGAAGGAGGAGGTCGCACAGTTTGTAGCGAAATGTTTGACTTGTCAGCAGGTCAAAATCAAGCATCAGTGACCGGCTGGGTTATTGCAGTCACTTCCCATTCCGGAATGGAAATGGGAAGATATATCGATGGATTTCGTTACGAGTTTGCCGAGATCGAGGTCGGGCATGAATATGGTATGGGTGATTTTTGATCGTCTGACCAAGTCGGCACATTTTCTGGGCATCAAGGACACTTGGGGTCCAGAGAAGTTGGCTCGTGTGTTTATCGCGCAGATTGTGAGGCTTCACGGTAATCCAAAGTCTATTGTTTTGGATCGTGATGGCCATTTCGTATCGCACTTTTGGCAGGCGGTGTATAAGGCGTTGGGTACCCGTTTGCATTTGAGTACCTCTTTTCATCCCCAGTCAGATGGACAGTCGGAACGCACTATCCAGACATTCGAGGATATATTGCGTGCTTATGCTCTCGATTGGAGTAGCGATTGGGAGGAACATTTGCCATTGATCGAATTCACGTACAACAACAGTTGGCACGCGTCGATTTGGATGGCACCGTATGAGGCACTTTATGGGCGGCGATGTCGATCACCAATTTGTTGGAATGAGACGTCCGATTTGGTCGGGACCGAGCCAGATGTCGTTTTAGAGACGAGGCGGAAGATAGAATTAATTCAGGAATGGATGTTGACTTCCCAGAGTCGACAGAAGTCGTATGCCGACGTCCGTCGTCGATCTTTGGAATTCGAGGTGGGAGACCACGTTTTGCTAAAGGTGTCGCCGATGAAGGGAGTTTTTCGTTTCAGGAAGAAAGGGAAGTTGAGTCCGAGATTTATTGGACCCTTTGAGATTCTCGAGCGAGTCGGTGGGTTGGCATACCGTTTGGCGTTACCTCCGGCCTTGAGTCATGTCCATAGCGTTTTTCATGTTTCCCAACTGAGGAAATATGTCCCGGATCCTAGTCACGTCATCGATTATGGTGAGATTGATGTCGCCGATGATATTACTTTCGAAGAGCGTCCTTTGAAGATTTTGGAGCATCGTGAGAAACGACTGAGGCATAAGACCATCCTTTTGGTCAAGGTGCAGTGGTCGAGACACGGTGTCAAGGAGGCAACTTGGGAAACCAAAGATAGCATGCGTGCTAGCTACCCTGAGTTGTTTGTTTGTTAAGTTTCGGGACGAAACTTATTTTTAGAGGGGTAGAATGTAATATCCGCATTTTTCTTTCCCTTGTATTTTCATTTTCGGTGTATTTCTCGATCGTAGTGACCCTCGTGTATTTTTCAGTGTATCTTTTCCGTCAACTACTGATTTGATTCTCGTTATTTTTGTGCGGAACCGCCGTTTCGGGGTTGCAGTGGATCCATTCTACGTTATGATGCGTTTTGAGATATTCCATTTGATGTTTCGTTCATATTCCGGTGTTTTGGACCGTTTATATTCGGTATCTAGCGCACGCTAAATTTTCTGCATAGCGCACGCTAGAGGTTCCTTAGTAGCGCACGCTACGTTTACTTCGTAGCGCGCGCTAGCGAGTTACCCCTGGGAGTGGCAGTTCTGTTCCCAGCCCTCTGGACTATCGAATTAGCGCATGCTACATTTGTACGTTAGCGCACGCTAACGGGTCAGGTGAGTCTTGGGCAGTTGGCTTCTGGACTCGGCTGATGTCCAGGTAGCGCACGTTATTGGTCGATAGCGCGCGCTACCGAGAAGTTATTAGCGCACGCTACGTTCCGAGTAGCGCACGCTAACAGCCAGGAATCTGGCTACTGGACTGGGACGCTAACTGTATGGATTGGAATTTTACCCCGTTAGCGCATGCTAACCTTGAGGAATTAGCGCGCGCTAACACTCCCTGGCTATATAAACTAGGGAGTTGACCGAGATGAACACAATTTCTCATTTTCTTCCTCCTCTCTGCGGCTTAGGCGACTCCGGGCGATTTTCTTGGCGATTTCTTCCTCCAATCATCTCATCCAACGTCTCCCTTGAGTTCTTAGTGTATTATAACAACATCAACACGAATCTTTCATCCTAATCCAAGGTAAAATCTCTTAGAACCCTACTTTTGGATAAATTGGGGGTTTTGGGATTTTCGTCCGATTCATTCCGTTTTGTTGGTGGATTCATGATGAATATGATAAATCTTGTTGATATCATTAGTTTTCCTACGGATTCATGGTATATTTTCATAGTTTTGCGAAATCGGGAGGGTTTGGTTATGGTCCGCCCTCGTTGTTACTTTTATACGAATATACATGAATCGTAGGCGGATTTCCGGGTGTATTCTATTTCCGTAATCGTTTAGAAGTGGTTGTGATTATGTTATTCGAATTGTTAGGTTCATTTCGTCGATTCCTCGCGTTCGTGCTTGATTCTTCCGTTCCGTTCGTGTCACCGTCTATAAATCGAGGCAAGTACCCTTATGAACTTACAATCTTAACGTAGTAGTATTGCATGAGACTTGTGTGTGTGTGTATGCTCACTATGGGTTAGATCCGACGGGATCTCGGTAGGGGTCCACGGAGGGGTGGATCCGCGAGCTTGCTTTTAACCACTATCGGTTAGATCCGACGGGGTCTCGGTAGGGGTCCACGGAGGGGTGGATCCACGGTTAATTGTGGTGCATTTTACAAACGTGATTTGATTATGGCATTTCCGGAAATGAGTGTTTTTTGAATGGTTTTCTTGATTGCATGCATTTACTATATGTATACGATGTAAGTTGTTCATTTGGTTACTTGTACTAGCGTAATTGCTAACCCCTTTGGGGACCCATTTTGGGGAAATTCGTTTTATGAATTTCAGGTCAGGTTCATCGAGACGAGCGGGCGCTGGACCAGTATGCGGATGATGGTCGTGCATGATGATTGTGCACGAGTGGTGTCTTATTGCCTTTTATCTTTTTACCTTTTGTGGTCTGTAAACTAATAGAAGTACTCGAGTACTTAAGAATTTTTACTCGTCTGGATTGTACTGTTGTTTAATTATGTTGGTGTCGGAATATGGTGTTATGTTTGACTGGTTGAACTGGGTGGATTATTTCATTTGGCGTCTTTATGATGAGGTATTGTTCTGTTGTTTCTATGATTCGATGAGTATGATGTTTGTTCAGCCTGGTGGGTCCCATATAGGGATTCACGGCGCTGTAATATACCTCGAATATCTTGGGGGTGTTACAGGTATGGGTATTAGATACCATAGTTTGTGGCACTGAGTGCAAGTGCGATATTGTTAGGAATATGCCCTCGAACACCACTCAGAGGATGAGAGAGTGAGAGCATTGTATAGTTATTATGAATATGATATTAAATAAGGCATTTATTATTTCTATATTATTGTATATCACACGCATTGTGATTTGGTATATAAAATAATAGTCTTTGCATTTGAGAGCAAACATTCCACTTCTTATGGAGATAAGAAGATAGGCACTGGAAGTGTTTAGGACTCGAATGCTTAACTGGTTCGCAAGTCGATAAAACTTAATTGGGCAGTAAGTTTAGACAAAACTTATATAATGTGTACTTTGACATGTGGAGTGCCTGTCTTCACTAAGGGTTAGTGGGAGCACACATTATAGGTATGCTAATGGGATTAGTATACTCGAACACAACTCAACTCGATTCGGTCACATGGATATCATTCAGGGATTTTTAATGACTGAATCAAAAGGTTGTGATAGGTATACGTGGACCTTTGACTTGAGGTCTCAGTAGGAGATGTGCTTGTGACACTAAGTTAGTCATTAGAGTAGTTCGATCCAATCTCCGGTTCGTGGGGTCAACCTTGAAATGCAACTTAGTGGGCAAGTAGCAGTCTCCACTGAATACCAAGATATGATTCTTTCTCCTATTGGTGAGCAGGTAAATGTCCTATGCGGTTAATGGCAAATGAGATCATAAGTCTTTGGCCAAAGAAGTTAGAGCAAGTTATATTTGATACACGAGAGCTCGGTGATCTCGGTTTGTATTAACAAATGCATAGAGTCAAGATACAATAGGATTTGACTTTACCGTAACCCTAATACATGACCGGGACATATGATTGAAGGGTTTATATATATATACGGTATTCACGACATAATGGTTTTGGAATGATCCGATCATTCGTCCTTAGTTGGGTTACGGTACAGAGCACTAGACTGACTAAGTGTTACCCGTACTCCTTTGTTTCTCCCATTGACGACTAACACGGACCTATGGAGTCGCGCACAAGGATATTTTATGGATAAAATATGTACTTATTATCTCTTCATTAATATTTGATATCTAATTTGATTTATTTGATAAATCATGCGGTCTAGTGAATTGAAATTAATTATCGGGTGATTAATTTAATTCATAAATAATTATTTCTTGAAATATATTATTATAATTTTTTATTTGATAAAATTAATTAATTAGATTAATTAATTAAGTATAAATAAATTTGAGATAAAACGAAGTGTACTTAACGGACTAGACACGTGAACGTCCGGTACACGAACCGAGTGGTTCGGCTCGTTCTCTCACCAACTTAGTGTGGACCGCCCCATCACATTCCTTGATGTTTCCTTTCTTGTCTTGATTAGGTGTTGTTAGGAATACTTGTTAGATTTTGATGATGTCATTAATTTAAAATCAAATGTTTATTAATTGACAAAATGTAAGGAAGAACCAAATGAGTATCTTCCATAGGCCAAAATATATTAAGTATAACTTGGCAAAATGTAAAGAAGAACCAAATGAGTGTCTTCTGTAGGCCAAAGTTAGTTAGGCTAAAAATCGGCTAAGTACTAAAGTACAGCCTAGTCCATCAGAGAAGAAGTACAAATTGACTCAGAGTAGCTCCGTCAACTAAAATTTATCGAGAAGTTTGACTGATCACACTGAGGTACCTCGTGGAAGTCACCCGACTGCACAAGTCACAAACAAAGGAATACCGAGAGGACCTACTGCAGAGATGTAAGCCGCACATCACCTACTCAACTACAAATTCTAGTACTCCAAGTCCACGTCAGCATGCTTTGAAAAGTCAAATATTACGGAAAGCTCACATGCAACGTGAAGAGACAAATTGGAGTGATTCCCGCAAGAGATATGATTTAATTAAATCATCCTGACCCACCGTGAAGACTTTTTATCCTTTTATATTCAAAAGATTCGGCGCTCACATGCGTAAGTCCTCACAACGGTCAAGATAAAATTAAATAATGGGAATCCACTTGCAACGCTCGTAAAAGATTAAACAATGAAGTCTCCTCCAACGGACGGATTTGTTCAAAGATTTGCAACGGCTACAAGGAAGAAGCTCAAGATCCGACCTATATATATCCAGAGATTTGAATCTGAGCAACTACCGGTGCGAACATATACTCTAGCGATCAAAGCAAACAAAGCAATCTCAAGCAATCAAATAGCATCGTGAAAAGAGCAGATCTAGAAGTTCATTCTTAAAGAAGCTCTTAAGTTGGAGAAGACAAACACTCTTGTCTATAAATCTTGAGTACGGGGTACTTCACTGGTTGAAGTAAGAGACTGTAAGGGCATCCGAGGATCGAGGATCAAGAGGTGCAAGGCGCCAAGTGTGTATACAACGGCACGGAATTCCACCGGTTGGAAGTCATGTAGTGTGTTGTGAATCACCGTAATATTTATCACCGGTTGAAAATTATAGTGAATTCATCTCCAATCGGTTTGGAGAAAAGTGGATTAGTAGAGGATTACCCCACCTCTGAGACCACTATAATCACTGTGTCATTTATCGCTTTACTGCATCATACTCTAACTGCTGCATACATTGTTAAGTGTTTCATTAAGTTAATTTATATTCGTCATCAGCTGACTTCCGCACATATCCAAGAACAAACGACTCCAAGTCATTTGTTTGACCGTCAGCTGAAGAAACTCACTCCGAGAAAAAGAGTTCAAGAGTTTCAACAAGTCTGTTCACCCCCCCCCCTCTAGACTTGTTCCTGGACGACTTGTGACCTACAAGTGGTATCGGAGCGGTTGGTTCATTTTTTTTCCACGAACCAGATCTATACTAGATATATATCTTATCTCTCACTTTATAATGGAACACATGCACTCTAGACTACCTGTCTTTTCAGTTGATGAGTATGATCTCTGGAAGATAAGAATGCAGGCACACTTATCTTCAATCCATGACGACATGTGGTGCATCATTGAAGACGGTCCATTCATTTTCGAGAAGGACAACACAATGAGGAGATCGCACTGGGAGGCCCGAAAAGATCCCTAAGAAGAGAACGGAGCTGACCCCGAAGAGAGAAAAGCGCCAATCTTGACAACAGGCCGAGATGTGCTATACCAAACTCTTGACAAATCCACAATGGTCAAGATCAAAATTGTAAGAATGCCAAAGAGATTTGGGACACATTAGCTCTAATGTGTGAAGGAACGGAGTCGATCAAGGAAAACAAGTTGTCAATAGCTATCCAAAAGTTTGACAACTTTAAAATGAAGAATGGAGAATCTATAGACCAAGTGGACACAAGGTTCATCAAATTATCAATGAAATCAACTCCCCGGGCAAAACCTATGGCAACAGTGGAAATGGCACTAAAGGTCCTCGATCTCTAAATCCCGAATGGAGCATGAAGGTCAGTAGCTATGAGAGAGTCCAAAGACTGAATAAGATAAAAATTCAGAGCCGTTTCTCGATCTAAAGGCTTATGAGTTCGAGCTTCCAAGCTCATCCTCAATCGAGCCTCGCAGAGAAGGGAATCGCATTTGCAACCGAGTCCCCGCTAAGAGCCTATCGATGTGAAACCTCCAAATCCACTAGATTTTGAGGAAGAAATGGCTTTCATAATGCAAAGGTTCAGAATTCCGAAAGAACTACTCCAAGTATAAGAAAAACTACAAGGAGAATCCTAGAAGGAACCGTAAGGTCGAAGTCGGAAAGTTGAATGCTACAATCACAAAATAGGACACATCCAAATGGATTGTCCCGAGCTCAAGAAGGACGAAACCAAGAAGGAGGTGGGCGTAAAGGAAGACAAGAAAAGCTCTCATCGGAGAAGACCAGAGCATGTCGAATCAAGCGGCGGTTTCTTTTCCGATGAAGACGAGGAGTATGATTGCACGATGGCAAACTTAGCCGATGAAGAGGTAACTTCTAAACCTACCGGTTCAAATAATAGCTCACCATGTCACAAGATATGGATTTACATGAATCGGTAAATCAATTATTCAAAGATTTTGAAACACTTAAATCGCACACCAAGTCAGATCAGAGAGAAGACTCACCGCAAGATGAGAATAGGCAATGAAAAATGATTTCAAAACTCACTTAGATTTAAATAAGGTTGAGACAACTACAATGACTTTAAAACTGTGCAAGTGTCAATACATTGAGATAGACCGGCTAAATATTTTACTTAAAGAAAAGTCACCGCACTTGCTCATGCCAAAGCCGAGTTTACTAAGTCGCACGTATAAATAAAACTCAAAGCGCAGAAATAACCTCCTGAAGGCGTCTTCAACTCTGGGCGAATTGTGTACCTATAAAAGGTCATTATATACCAAATCAGCCTTGGATATGATTCTCACACTCCCTCTAGTTCAAACCAAGTTTATCAAGGGAGAAACAATAGTCTCGATCACCGAGCCTGTATAAACCGATATTCAAAAATGTGCAACAAACAGTCAAACGTCTAGCCGCAAATGTTACACTGCATACCACCTAGACAGCGACTAAGCAAAGGCCTGTGCAAAAGCAAGAAATCAGCATAACATGCCCACTATTACCAACAACTCCCAAAAATAGATTTCATAATGGGAGGGGCAGATGGAAACCTCAAGGTTATCCAAATTACCAAAATGAACAAGTGTGGAGACCACAAAGATTTAATAAATGGTCTCAAATTTAGATTTAGAAATGGCCCACACTATTTTGAGGAATATCCTAGATACAATCCAACCGTAAGATTTAGACCTCAACCACGTGCACCTTATAAGGGTTATAATAATAATAACAATTTCCATAATCCAAGGAGAAATCAATTCTCCAGGAAACCAACTAACCCCAAAGGACCCACACAAATTTGGGTACCTAAATCTCTGCTTGTTTAATTGCAGAAAAGATGGAAGGACTACAACCACATCTCCTCAAGCTCAAATTTTGGAGGAGAAGAATGGTTTGTAGACTTTGGATGCTCGAGGCATATGACCGGGAACAAGAAGATGCTGACCAAATATATCAAAGAAAGAGGTCCCGATGTAACCTTTGGAGATAGCTCTAGAGGACAGACAAAAGGCTTTGGAGAGCTGCACCGAGGAAACATTGTAATATCCAAAGTTCATTATGTCAAAGGGCTCAAGTACAACCTCCTGAGCATCAGCCAGTTCTGTGACGAGAAGAATCTAGTAGTCTTCACCATTTTGAAGTGTATGGTGATAGACATCTTATCTGGAGAAATAAAGCTACAAGGTTTCCGAAGAACAGATGTATACATGATTGATTGGAACACAGGAACACCTAACTCCTGCTTTCTATCCAAGACAGAGCCGAGAATGGATGGCTGTGGCACAAAAGACTATGTCACCCGAACTTCAAAGCCATCAACAAGATTAGCTCTCGGAGTCGGTCGAGGACTTCCAAATGAAGTATTCAAAAAGGAAGCACTCTGTGATGCATGTCGAAGGGAAAGCAGACTAAGGCATCATTCAACCCTGTTCACCTACAACGCTCACAACAAGGATCTTAGATCTACTCCACATGGATCTATTTGGTCCTATCAAACCAAGGACTTTGAGCGGGAGAAAGCATGCTCTTGTGATTGTAGATGATTATTCAAGGTACACTTGGATCATTTTTCTATTCAAGAAAAGTGAAACCACGACCAAGTTACCCGAGTCTGAGAAGGATCCAATGAGAAATCCCTCTCTATAATCAAGATCGATCGTATAGAGGAGGAGAGTATCTCAACAAGGCGATAATCGATTTCGCCGATCGAATGGGATCCAAAGATGAGCTCTCTGCACAGTGACGCCCAGAATGGTGTTGCCGAAAGAAGGAACGAGAACTCAAGGAAGCAAAGAAGGTCCATGATTGCGTATGACCTACCAAGAGGTTCTGGGTGAAGCCATTAACACACCGCCACACCTGCAGCAGAGTATGATAGTAGGGAGACATGGCAAAACTCCCTATGAGGTTTGGAATAATAGAACTCCTACTTTTGCTTACTTTCATGTTTTGTTGTAAGTGTTTCATCCACAACAACGGTAAAACACAAATAAATGCCTTTGATGCTAAACCGATGATGGTCTATTTATGGGATATTCCCAAAGAAGCAAGGCATATAGAGTTTTTAACAAAAGAACCTTAGTTGTGGAAGAAACACCCCATGTTGTTTTTGATGAATCTATCGTTGAGTACAGAAACAACTTGAGCAAATTGAGAACAAGCTCAAGTCGGAACCCTTGAAGAAGTCATTATTCATGACACGGAATGGTGGACTCACTGCAGATCACCTGATGACCCAATGCGGTGATGAAGACCCAATGCAGATCGACAGATCACCAAACCTATCTCGATCCGATTCTTTGAGAAGACCAATGAGTGACAAAGACTCATCTGCGATTCGAGAACCAAGCTGCAGATGACAAGGCGGTAGCCGATCCGATTGCACTTAATCCACCGATGCAGATAACCACCAGAGCAATCCATCGTGGGGAACAAACCCGAAGAGGACGAGATCCCCAAATGGCTTAAGGATCATCCAATTCAGCAAATCATCGGAAAGTTGGTCGATGGAGTCAAGACAAGACATCAACTCTACCAAATAGAATGGCGATGTTCTCATGTTTCATGTCACAAATTGAACCCAAAACCACAGAACAAGCCTTGGAAGATTATTCATGGATTAATGCCATGCAAGAGGAATTGGAGCAGATGGAAAGAAACAAAGTTTGGGAACTAACAGACAGACCTGATCACAAGAAAGTTATTGGCACCAAATGGGTGTATAAAAACAAGAGTGATGAAGACGGAGCTGTTGTTAGGAATAAAGCCAGACTCGTAGCAAAAGGTTATGCACAGTGTGAGGGAATAGATTTTGATGAAACTTATGCACCTGTTGCAAGATTAGAAGCCATCAGACTATTCCTCGCATATGCTGTATTCAAGGACTTTGAAGTCTACCAGATGGATGTAAAAAGTGCGTTTCTGAATGGAATCCTAGAAGAAGAAGTCTATGTAGAGCAACCCCCAGGTTTTGTCAAAGGAGACAAAGTCTACGAGCTGTTGAAGGCTCTGTATGGACTCAAGCAAGCACCAAGAGCGTGGTATGAAACACTGTCTGTGTTTCTTGAGAAAAATGGATTTTGCAAGGGAAAAGTGGACAAGACCCTATTCAGAGTGGAACACGAAGGCCACATTTTAATAGTTCAGATTTATGTGGATGACATCATATTCGGGTCAACCAATCCTGAACTATGCGAGAAATTCTCCAACCTCATGCAAGGAGAATTCGAGATGAGTATGATGGGAAAGCTTAACTTCTTTCTCGGATTACAAGTTAAGCAGATGGAAAAAGGAATTTTCATCAACCAAGCAAAGTATACTAGAGATCTTATCAAGAGATATGGAATGGAATCAGCCAAGCCCACAAGAATTCCAATGAGCACAAGCACTCACCGGATGCGAGGCAGGCGAGGCATATCGGTGGACTCAACCCACTGAGAGGACTCATCGGATCTCTTCGTACCTAGCGCAGCGAGCCGGACATATCATATGCGGTTGGAGTGTGTGCAAGATTCCATCAAGCCGAAGCAATCACACCTAGATGCGGCAAGAGAATAATTAAGTACCTAAAGTCTACAATTAATGTTGGTGTGGTACCCCAAGGATGACAACTTCGAGCCGTCAGATACTCGAATGCGGATTTCGCCGGATGCAAAATCAATAGGAAGAGCACTAGTGGAACGTGTCAATTCCTAGGAACCAGATCGATATCCTGGTTTAGCAAGAAGCGTGTTTCTAACTCTATCTCCACTACAGTCGAATACCTAGTTGCAGTAGTGTTGTGCCTGATTCTATGGATCAGACAACAGTTAAGGGACTATAATATTATTGCCAATGAAGTTCCAATATGGTGTGACAACAATAGTGCTATTGCAATAACCAACAATCCGGTTTTGCACTCAAGGATGAAGCACATTGACGTTAAGCACCATTTCATTCGAGACCATGTGCTTAACAAAAGGGTTAGAGTTGAAAGAGTCAGCACAGACTACCAAATAGCTGACATCTTCACCAAACCATTGCCAGAAGAAAGATTCCTAGAGCTTAGCAGAGACCTTGGATTACTAGATTGGGAATCTAGTTCTGAAGCAAGTTGAAGGAAGGACGGACCCTCGGATTCACCTGGCGATGCAAAGTAGAAGACGAAGGCGAGAATAAGCAACTTAGTCATGCAGAATACCAAAGCGGCCAACTAACTGTTGCGAGTGGTCAACAATCAACGAAATCGGACCGGCTAAGTTCTCTAAACTGATCTCTAATTTTTTAATTAATATCTCGCCACATTTATAAATATTATTTTGGCTAAAATGGCATTTAAAATATACATCTTTATAAGCCAAGTGACAATTTTAAATACACGCGTCACGCCTATTTAATTAACCTCTACGGTGGCCAATCGAATCAACCGTCAAATTTTAAATGGGGCCACCGATTCAAATTTGAAATTCAAAAGAATATCAAAAGGCGTACCACCGTTTAAATTTATAATAAACTAATCCAAACGTCTTTTCATCTTCTTTATAAGGAAGAAAACCTTTCACTTTACCCTTTACGCCTACAGAACCCTAGAATTTACAGAGCAAAATATACACTAAAAATCCAAAAATCCTTTTGCGAAATGGCATCTTTTGAAGGCGTAAACTTGAAGGCGGTGAAGGATCAAGTCATCTTCTCCATGGTCGTCGATTTTGAAGGTTTATTGGAAGCAAATCTAGATGACTTCGATATGCTCAATCGATCCGGCGATGAAGTCGACGGAATCTACCCGTTTCGACATCAACCCACAACATTTGTTCAAGGAATATGTCGTCGAATTTTATCGTAATGCCTCTCTCGATTCAAGACGGATTAACGGTCGATCGGCGGAACCCCTATCACCATAGATCGAGAGAAGATCCATTCCGTATTCGGGATGAAACATCGCGGCTTGGCGGTCGAAGCTCTTAAACAATCACCCGCCGAAACCTGGAAGACGATCAAAATCGAAAACATCCCAGAGAAATTGAAGTTTACAGCAAATAGGAATGAGTTGAAAAGGATTTATCGAGTTGCCTTGGACATCACAAACAAGATAGTGATGGGGATGGCAGGCAGCTATGACCAACTGTCATCATCCAAATTCATGGTATTGGATGCGTTGATCCAAGAAGAAGAAGTTGATTGGGCGGACTATATTTTCAGGCAACTTGTTCGCGAGGTGAACAAAGTCGAATGGCTTGAAGGTGAGAAGAAATTCAAAACTAAGTTGGCGTTCGGAACACATCTTAGTTGGCTTTCGGAGAAAATCGGAGTGGCCAAGGGAAACATTCACCCTTTCCACCCGAACAAGAGGCTAGGTCACATGGACCATGACAAGAAAAAAGTTGGAGTCACTGGGAGAGCAGCCCAGTTGTTGAAGGATTTGCCAGACTCAAGCTATTGCCCAAGATACGATTTATCAGACTCGGACCAACCTGCAGCTGAGATCGGAACTGCAGTCGAGTCCGGGAATGAGTCTGACGATACACCAATCGCCATCCGATTGAAGAGACGGGGACCAGCCACAGCAGGACCCTCTAACCTGCAGTCATCACCTGAACCCTCACCAAAGAGGCCAAGGAAGCTGCAGTTCAGCGAGGGAGAGCAGCCTGAGCACCATACTGCACCATCACCCAGTCACCAATCCATCCAGACTTGCCTGCACCAGATACTAAAACTCGGATTGTACCCATTATTACACCTCCTGTGTACATAACCGAAGAAGAGGAAGCAGGTCTTGTTATCTCTATTCCTGAAGCAGATTACACTTTCAATCTTTTAGAAAATAATACTTTTAATCTCTCTATTGAGCAACTTCAGCTTGTCAAACCGCAAGCAGAAAAACACTCCTTTGTAAATATTTTTAAAGAGTGGAAAACTCTCAAAACCATGTCTTTTACAAATTTTCAAATCTTTATTGAAACTATTGGTTGGGAATATCCCCAAGCCACTGAGGATGTTCTGACTAATTTTTGCAAAGAGTCAGATTTAGCTTTACTTCTCCAGGATAACTGGTTCATGTCACATTTTGAGACAAACATGGACCAATTTATCCACTCTATAATGCTCAGTATTTTTAATGGCACTTTTGGAGAAGAGGAGGAAGAGGAAGTAGAGAAGGAGATTAGGATTGAAGAAGTTGATAGTGAGAATGAAATTAGCAATTTGGAGGCTGAAGAAGAAGAAGAGAAAGAATCTGAAGAAAATATACCAGTTGAAAAACAAACAGAGGAGATTGAGAAAACAGAAGAAGTGATGGATGAAGGAGATGAAGAAGAAGGAGAAGAAGTAGAGCAGGAAAAAGATGAAGAAGAGAAAGAGGATGATAATGATGAAGGAGAAGAGAAGGAGAAAGATGATGATAAAAATGATAATGATGATGATGATGATAATGATGATGGAGGTGAAGGAGGAGCAGAAAAAGAAAAAGAAAAAGATGAGGAAAAAGAGAAAGAAAAATCTGGAGAAGAAGAGAAAGAAAAATCTGGAGAAGCAGAGAAAGAAAAATCTGGAGAAGAAGAAGGAAAAGAAGGAGAGAGAGAAGGAGCCAAAGAGCCAGAGCCAGAGCCAGAGGCAACTCATGAAGCTGCAGATAGGATTGTTGTACCTGCCCGGTACACACCGGCTGAACCTTGACGCAGAGGACTCAGTCGGGACCCGGAGAAAACCCAATCGACTACCTGCTGCAGCCAGGAGCCTGCAGTCTAGTGGTTCTCTTGCAGAAGGTTCAGGAGAGCACTCCCCATCAGCTCAGTTATCACCTACCATGACTGAGCTGATCAAGCAAATTGTCAGAGACACTATTGGGGAGCTGCTCTCAACTCAGGTCACTCCTGACCTTCAAACCATAAATGCCAAGATTGACACCCTACTTCAGCGAGAAATCCCTCAGCCTCCTCCTCCTACAAACAACAGAATGCCTTTTGGCATGTCTGACTGGATGAGCCGCATGGAACAGCAGTTGACAACCCTTATTGATGCTGGCAAAAAGGGGGAAGTGAGGATTCATGGGGAAGAAAGAGAAATCAGAAGCAAGAAGAAGCAGGATGTCCCTCAGATTGAAGGACCCTCCAGCCTGAAAAGAAAGGAAGCTGAAGACCCAGAAGACCAGGCTGTGCAGCCTGTAGGAAAAAGAAGAAGGACCAGAGGCAGCTTTGAACCTACTCTTGAATGGGAAGGGATGGAGCTATGGTATGTTGAGGATTTCATCCCATTTGAAGCTCTTGAAATGTGGGGAGCTGCTAAGAAGAGGTTCATCAAAGACTATTATGTCTGGGAACTACTTCAAGATGACAAACTCTCCCCACAGGAAATCTTCATAAACTTCATGGAAGAAGTTCATTCGAATCTTTGGGCTGTTCTGAAGAAGCACGCTAAGGAGCAAAATGCCTTTCCTATGATTCTCTTATTCAGAGCTGAAGAAGCACCAATCCGCATGGATGGTGAACTTGATGAGTTACAACTTCAAAAGGAAATCAAGCTAGTGTGCCTTGAGAACAGATTCAGATCTCAGCAGGAGCAGGATTTCGCAGCACTCGTGGTGAAAAGAAAATATGGCCTTGCTCCAGTCAAGGTAAGACCCATCGGAGCCAAACCATTCAAGCCTGCCAAGCAGCCTATTCGAAGAGGCAGGGGAAGAGGCAGATGACTTTAATTATTTTTCTTACTTGTAATTTTATTTTCTGTACTTAAAACATTCTTGCAAAATTTCAATAATAAGTCAGAAAAATTTTATGAACAGTCTGTTGAATGACAATTTTCCAGTTGTCTCAATATTAGATCAATTCGTGTTTTGTCTCGCACCTAAGTGCAGACTTGGTTATTTGATTTCTTACTTAGTTTTGCCATCATCAAAATAGGGGGAATTTGTTAGGAATACTTGTTAGATTTTGATGATGTCATTAATTTAAAATCAAATGTTTATTAATTGGCAAAATGTAAGGAAGAACCAAATGAGTATCTTCCATAGGCCAAAATATGTTAAGTATAACTTGGCAAAATGTAAAGAAGAACCAAATGAGTGTCTTCTGTAGGCCAAAGTTAGTTAGGCTGAAAATCGGCTAAGTACTAAAGTACACCTAGTCCATCGTGAGAAGTACAAATTGACTCAGTGAGTAGCTCGTCAACTAAAATTTATCGAGAAGTTTGACCAGATCAAACCGAGGTACCTCGTGGAAGTCACTCGACTGCATAAGTCACAAACAAAGGAATGTACCGAGAGGACCTACTCGCAGAGATGTAAGCCGCACATCAGCCTACTCAACTACAGCCTAGTACTCCAAGTCCACGTCAGCATGCTTTGAAAAGTCAAATATTACGGAAAGCTCACATGCAACGTGAAGAGACAAATTGGAGTGATTCCCGCAAGAGATATGATTTAATTAAATCATCCTGATCCACCGTGAAGACTTTTTATCCTTTTATATTCAAAAGATTCGGCGCTCACATGCAGAAGTCCTCACAACGGTCGGAAGATAAAATTAAATAATGGGAATCCAGCCTTGCAACGCTCGTAAAAGATTAAACAATGAAGTCTCCTCCAACGGACGGATTTGTTCAAAGATTTGCAACGGCTACAAGGAAGAAGCTCAAGATCCGACCTATATATATCCAGAGATTTGAATCTGAGCAACTACCGGTGCGAACATATACTCTAGCGATCAAAGCAAACAAAGCAATCTCAAGCAATCAAATAGCATCGTGAAAAGAGCAGATCTAGAAGTTCATTCTTAAATAAGCTCTTAAGTTGGAGAAGACAAACACTCTTGTCTATAAATCTTGAGTACGGGGTACTTCACTGGTTGAAGTAAGAGACTGTAAGGGCATCCGAGGATCGAGGATCAAGAGGTGCAAGGCAACAAGTGTGTATACAACGGCACGGAATTCCACCGGTTGGAAGTCATTGTAGTGTGTTGTGAATCACCGTAATATTTATCAACGGTTGAAAATTATAGTGAATTCATCTCCAACTAGTTTGGAGAAAAGTGGATTAGTAGAGGATTACCCCACCTCTGAGACCACTATAACTGCCTGTGTCATTTACTGTTTTACTGCATCATACTCTAACTGCTGCATACATTGTTAAGTGTTTCATTAAGTTAATTTATATTCGTCATCAGCTGACTTCTGCACATATCCAAGAACAAACGACTCCAAGTCATTTGTTTGACCATCAGCTGAAGAAACTCACTCCGAGAAAAAGAGTTCAAGAGTTTCAACAAGTCTATTCACCCCCCCCTCTAGACTTGTTCCTGGACGACTTGTGACCTACAGGTGTGGGGTGTCTTGGTCTTGTTTTTAATATGAAGAAATAAGATATCAAGATATCGTTTATCTTGAAAATCTTATCACATCATGTTATAAAACCTGACAAAAAGACACACCTCATTTGTGATGAGAAAGCTGAGAGCATCAAAGCAATTAGGAGAAAAATTTTCTTGTTTCTTGTTCATCTTAGAGAGAAAGAAAAGGAAGAAGAGAAGAGAAGAAAAATATTATATCGATTCCTAGCCGTGTTCTTTAAGAACGGATTGATATATTATTTTTCCGATCAATATCCGACGCGTGATAACATAGAGACACTCGGCATATTCGGTATTTTGATCATTCATCAAGTTTGAACGAATTGGATTCGTCTTCGTGTTGGTAACCGGGAAATGATCAAAGCTTGGCTCGGGAATTTTTCTTCAAGAAGATATTATCAAAGGTTTACGAGGGTATGATCTCTTAATTTTATCTTCGTCATTTTATATTCTTTTATATGATGCTTGATCGATCCGTGTTTGGGGTTTGGTTTTATCCTATTGGACCGATTTATATCTCGATTTTAATCACCGAATCCCAATAGTTTTTGGCATAAAATGCCGATTCTTCACCATCGTCATCAATCGGGATATCTTCTTCATTTCTTGACATTTTCTTAGATTTTAAAGCTATAGATTTTTCCATCGATTTTGGCTTCGTGTTTCGAGATTTAAGGACAATCTCGTAATTTATTAGTGAATCAACAAGGGCGCTAAAATCAAGAGTATTGAGATCTTTAGATTCCATAATTGCCATAACCGTGCCGTCCCGTCCACGAGGTAGTGATCGTAATATTTTCTTGACCTTTTCACTACTCGATAAGGGTTTTCCGAAGCATGCTAGCCGATTTGTAATAACTGAGAATCGGTCTAGCATATTTGTGATGGACTCTCCGTCTTTCATCATAAAAAGCTCATAGTCGTGGAGAAGCATATTTATCTTCGTCTCCTTGACTTGATTCGTTCATTCGTGAGTTACCTTTAACATTTTTCAAATTTCTTTGGCACTAACACATGAGTAAATCCGATTATGTTCTTCCGGATTTAAAGCACAATAAAGCAATTGTGTTGCTTTGCTGTTGTAATGGTCGTTCTTCCAATTCGTATAATCGTATTCTTCGAAGCCTTTTGGAGTACCATTGGAATTTGTGGGAATTTTTGGACCAAGACAGATGACTTTCCAGAGCTCAATATCATAGGCTCGGATGAATATTGATATCTTCTTTTTCCATGTCATAAATTTTGATCCATCGAAAAATAAAGGTCGGTTTAAGGTGTGGCCTTCGACAGGGGCATAGTGAAGTGCCATTGGATCTTTTTCTCCGTGAATGTTATGCAGACTATCAGAGATACCCGCCCCGATACCAATTGTTGAGTTTGGTACCACCACTAGAATGGGGCTTTAGATAGTACGATTAAGAGTATAGTATTCTTTTGCGGTGGCAGAAGCGATCAAGTGCGGAATGTAAATGACACAGCGATATATAGAGGTTCGGCCAAATATGACTACGTCCTCTCTTCGTATCTTTTTCTATAGGCTTAATATAAACCTTTTCGACTTGTCTTCTGTCGGTCCGAGAGAAACCGTTACTATCTTGTCTTCTATCGGTCTAAGATAAACCGTTTCAATCTTGTCTTTATATCGGTCCAAGATAAACCATTTACTTTTCTTTCGGGTAAGGAATCAATCTTTCTAGATTATTGGTACTATAAAAACCTCACTTCGGTTTAGATTATGATTCTAACAATACCGGATCTATGATCCTAAGAACACCGAATCAAATCTATAATCCTTTCTTTTCTCTCGTGTTTGGTTGAGTGAATTAAACACTCGAACTCTTATGAAGCTCGACTACAATAATAATAATAATGAATAAACAATATCTCGTGTATGTATACTTTGCTTGAAGTGGTATTTATAGGCTTCAAAGTCTAAACTAGCCGTTGGTCATTGCCCTCTTCATAGTGTACATTAAGCTTACTGCGTAGCGTACGTAATGCTCTTTAGCGTACGTAACCCTTACATGTTGCATACATTATATGCTATTCGGTTCAGTCCAGTTGCTTCTGTATCTTCCGTAGCATACGTTAACTATCTTGGTAGCATACGTTAGTTCCTCCTTTTAGGGTACCTTAATATCTCTACGTTGCGTACATTATCTTCACATATCCGTTGTATGCTTTTGACTTTATAGAATCAATCCAACGAATTGATTTATTTGAATTCGAACTTCACTCATAGCGTATGTTACCCCATTCGTATTACGTACGTTTATTGCAGATCATTGCGTACGTTGGTCTTTGTTCGTTGCATACGTTATCCATGACGTATCTTCAGCTGGTCCTCATTACGTACGTTAGCCTTGTTGCGTAGCGTACATTATATGTGTTTTTGTTTCAATTCAAATTTCTTCTGTCTAGCTCGTGCGTCTTCGACTTCTTCTTGATTCATTGTTGTTTTTCTTTGTTTAGCAACTTATCATCAAAACCTCTAAAATGAATGTGTGGAATAAAATGTTCCAACATAAATGAACTAAGGTTCTTGAAAATATCATGAAAACGTCCAATCAACATTCATCTCGTGTTCGGTTCGATCAAACTCGAACAGTTCGCGAACATGTTCGTTACATACACGAACCAAACACGAACAAAATAATATATGTTCATTAATTCTCGGAATACACTCCTAAGCGGAATGTTTCTTGGCACCCAGCAAATGAAAAAAAATGAATAAAATGGACAACTGAGCTCAAGAATAGCTTAAACATATTTCTGGAAACATGGCTAAAACACTCAAAGAAACTATAGCTGTGTTTTTTAGATATGGATAGATGGTTAAAAAGACCACATGGCTATTTAGGAAAAAAACTCTCATAATATCTTATTGCCTGTTTAAGTTTGGAATTTCATCTTAAAATCAACTAACAATGAGAAGATTAATACATTATCTTTATTATATATGAAGGCAAGCCTTGTATCCACCCAATATGGAATACGCAAAATTTATCTAATATTCCTTGTCTCATAATATGACATGGGATGATATAACGTAGGAAACAAATGCTCTTAGTACGAGAGAAAATTTAAATTTTATTGCTCAAGACTATCAAAAGTGTGGCCTGGAAAAGTGGAAAAGGGGAAACTCATACCATGCAATAGGGTGCATGATGCATCATCAACTCGTGATGAATATGTAAGAGCTAAAGGATCAATGACATACATACCTCATTCAATCTATCCACACATGCCTTGTTTATTGAGTCCGGTCCATATTGTATCATGAACACTGATGCATGATATAAGAACTCTTGTTAAGTAATCAAAACCAAAAAGGAAACTAAAGCAAAAAAAAGATGCAAGATATTAAAAGGATCGAATGGACCTCAAAGCGAGTGGATTTGGGCTCTGGAACCTACAGGTCACTGCAAAGCCGCGAGTCTTGCTCGTTCCGCTGTTCCACTTTGGGAAAGAATACAATAGTAATTCAAATTTCAAAACCAAAAGTTATGGCCGTTTTTATCTCTACCGACCACTACTCTTCTCTCAAATTTTGACCATCAAATAATATTCAGCGAGCTGATTCTCATCATAATATGAGATTAGAAATTTTTTTTATAAGCACGAGCAATTTTTTTATACTCACACAAGTGTCTATGAGTTTTGAACAGTGATCTTTGGTCTCCGAGCAACACCACCACTACGCCATAAGTGCTCATAGGCAATGCCTGTTTATTGTTGCAGAAGACACAAAAAGTGTTGCCTTAGGCCAAATGCAACACCAAACTCTTGTTGCCAATACGGCCGTTGCCTTTGACACCTAAGGCAACACTTTTAGTCTCTACTGCAACAACGGAAAAGTATTGCATTACGCCTCTAATACAACAACATAACCAAGTAAGGCAACAACAAACGATGTTGCCTAAGATTAAAAAAAAAACAGAACATAGGATCCACATGTGCCACATCATCAGTGGGTCCCACCTTTATGCCATGCCATCAATGGGTCCCATCTTGATGCCACGTTACCAATGGGCTCTACATTTGTGCCAAGTCAGCAATGGGCCCCACATCTATGCCACATCGGCGGTTTTTTTATAATACTAGTTTTATAAAATACAACAGCACCTAAAGTAAAAGGCAAGACTTCATACAAATATTTTGAAATAACCATTTTATTTTTACATCAAACCATCCAAAATAAACCAAGGCATCCAAAATCCAATAAGGATGCCAATACAAAATACAAAGTCCTAAATTCATACAAAGCAACAAACCACCAATTTAACTTCAAAAGTACAAAAACCAAGCAACACCACCAATCTAACTTAAAAAGTACAAAATTACTAAGTCTAAATACAAGTGATCGAAAGTTGCATATTGAAATAACTGATAAGTGGTGCCGTCTATAGGAGTAGCATTATCATCTTGATCACTTGATATTATTGCACAAAATTCTCCAATATCCCAGTTGAAGCCGGGATTAGCTTCTCCCACTTTTCTGCTTCACTTTTCATATCAGGATCATCCCTGAATGAAAAAATAAAAACTTTATTTAAATCTCGAGTCGTTTGTAAAAGTTGAAAGAAAAGAATTTGAGATTCATGGCGTGTTCAAAATTCAATTATCTCACGTTTTAACATTACTACAAGTAAACATCCCAACTAGGACATTTATGTATTCATCACAAAGCTTCAAATGCTGAAGAAATGTCCCAGGAAATAGGCAGAAATGAAACATTAATAACCAGAAAACTACAACAGTATTTGTTGGGATAACAATACCCTGTATCGAAATTGTTGGGATAACAATGCCCGATATCAAAACAGTTAAGATAAACAATCCCTATATCGAGTAGTGGTGATAAGATGTTTTGACAATATGCCAATCCAGCATACAGTAAGCAAACTCTATCGAAAAGCTGATCAATAGTATCAAGCTGTATCGAAGACCTCTCGTAGACTCAGCATATTGATCATACAGCAAAGAGTCCCGCAAAGCTAAAGTACGAAAGCTGTCTCGAATATCAATACAGTAATCCTTCCATACAGCTCTCAACAGGACACAGAAAGAATCTTCAGTAATTCGCTAGAAGTCAAGTCCCGTTGATAAAGAAGTATTTAAATACTAAAGGATAAAGTATTTAAATATTGTAAGTCAGAAGATCTTCAAATCCCGCAATATCCGGATCTCAGTCAAATGTCTGTTGTCACAGAATCTTGCCCAACGGATAGATTTCGAACGGATATATGTCAGAAGACTATATATATCCCATTAAGGCTTTGAAGATCAGTTACTAAAAACTTACGAAGTTATTATCATATACATCAGAGCAAAACATATCTCCAAAGCTCACTGCTATTCTGAAAGAAGAGATATACAGTGCTCAAACCTTGAACAACACATCATCAGCTTTAAGCCTAGAAAGTCATTAGCTGTTGTTCAACCCTGTTCTATCTTTGAGCAAACCCAGATCAGCCCTGTGTGGACTGAGAATCTTTGCTTCTCCCGAACTGTGAAGGACTTTCATCGAAGAAGACGAAGCTTCAGAACTGTGTGTGAAGAAGCTAGTCAAAGTGTTAGCTCAAACCAATCTGTGTGAACGGTTGAAAGCTAAGATCTTTATATCAATCTGTGTGAACGATATACTGATTGAGTGTTGTTATAATTACGTAGTTGTGTATGCAGTAATTATAATAAACTTTTTACTCCTGTGTGGAGGACCAGTGGACGTAGAGGGGTTCACCTCCAACCACTTTAAATATTGTGTTATTTACCTTCTCCCTTTATTGTTTTAATAACTGTGATTATTTAAGTATACTCTGCATATCGAGTTGTTGTATCCATAGCAACTTACTGTATTTAAGACTTCCGCTACACACTCAGATTTAAAACCGTACAACTTGTTGTTTAAAACACTTTCCAAGCTGTATCCAGTATACTTAGTGGCCAACAAGTGGTATCAGAGCGGTTGATTCTAAAAAGAATCAGTCGTATTTTTAACCGAATCAGATACAAAATCACTTAATTTTTAAAACAGTCTTTTTCATTCCTTTATTCTCACATGGATACATCTATGATCAACAAAGTACCCATGTTCTCTATTAATGAATTTGATGATTGGAGAATCAGGATGGAGGCTCATCTTGCAGCAATGCACGAAGAAATGATTTTTGTTATACAGGATGGCCCCATTAAGATCATGAAGGTAAATACAGCCGCAAGGATTGAAGGCCAAGCCCATGCTGAGATGCTCGATAAGGAGCGCGAACAATGGACCATAGATGAAAGAAAGCGCGCTAATCTCGACAATGTGGCTAAGAACGCGTTATTTGTCACTCTTGACAAAGGCACGTTCTCAAAGGTAAAGAGCTGTAAAACAGCCAAGGAAATCTGGGATAAACTCAAGTTGATTTGTGAGGGAACTGAGCTCTCAAAAAAAAATTTCAAAACTGACTCAGCAATTTGAATCTTTTGAAATGAAACCAACTGAGACACTTGAGGAACTTGACCTCAGATTCACTGGTATTGTTGGTGAACTTGAAGCTTTGAGCAAAATTTATACCCAAAAGGAGAAGAATTTAAAAATTTTCAGATCTCTTCCTGCCCGATGGGACATTAAGACCACAGCTATGTGTGTGTCGTGTAATCTAAATGAAATATCTACTTTTGATCTCTTCTCTGACCTCAAAGCTTTTGAGTATGATATTGACAGAAGAGAGAAAGCTGAAGAATCTCCTTCAAAGGTTACAGCACTAGCCGCTGTATCGAATCGTCGACACAGCATGCCCAGCTCGTCGAATCCTAGTCACAAGAGTGCTGACAGTGACGAAGACATCCTGTCTCAAGATGAAATGGCGCTTCTCATGCACAAGTTCAAGAAGTTCATCAAGCAATCGGGAAAAACTCCCATGTGCCCAAACTCATCCACAAGGTAAGTACCGAAACTTCATCCGGTGATGCTAACCTGTGCTATAATTGCAGGAAACCAGGGCATTATGCAAACAAATGTCCTCATCCCAAAGTTCAAAGGTTGCTAGAATCCGAGCAACAAGAGAGGGATGAACGAAGACGTGTTTGGAAAAACAAGCTCAAGGCCCTGGTTGGAGAATCAGAAGCCTCCCCCACACCATCCAAATCCGAAGAATGCCTTCAGGTGGTCACTGAAAGTGATTCATCTGACGATGAGTTCGATGATAAAGCATATATGTGCTTTATGGCTAAGGACATTCCGGAAGATGAAGATAGCGATGATGAGGTAAGCTCAACCTCAGCTATTCCAGTAAATGCATCTCATACTTTTGAAAACATGATGAATGAGTTTAAAAACATTCAAAAGGCCCATGAGACACTGAAAAATGAGAATATACAGCTCCAACTGTCTAACCTAGAGTTGAAAGATGAAAATGACTTGCTGAAAATAAATTATGAAAATATGTCTATTGATTGTGAAACCAGCAAAGTCGATTATGAAAAACTCATGGAGAGCAATCATCAACTTGCTCATGAACTAAGTGAGGTTAAAACTCACAATGAGAGCAATACAAATGATTTTGTTCTACTTCAAGCCAAAGTCAAAACTCTCGAAAAACGAGAAGATGAACTTGAGACCATTCTGAAATCGTTCGAGAAATCGTCCAAAAGAATGGAAGAAATTCTAAGCACTGGGCAACATGCTCATGATAAAAGTGTCTTAGGATACAGCTCATGTTCAAACAAAGGGAAAACTAGTACAGTGTTTGTCAAGAGTGTGGAACACATTCCTGTATCGAAAGAAACTTCGAGTCCTGTGAAGGAACCTGTTGCACAGCAAACAGCAAAGGCTGCCATTCCGCCACCACAATCATACTCCAGACAGCGGAATCACCAGCTATTCAGACCTGAAAGGCACACTCAACAGCATGCTCCCCGAGCATATCAACAGCGCCAACAGCCGTTCAGAAGGAAGGCTGTATCCAAATACCAAAGGCCCGCACGAGAGTACTATCAGTACAGCACGCCTAGGTATTGGATACAGGAGCCCCGTTATTCCTCGAGAATATAGATGTCCGCACAATATCAACCACAGTGTTGGGAATCCAACTGGAGACCCAGAAGGCAAGCTGTTAGGCCAAAGAAAATGGCTCCACCTCCAAGACGTCACTCGTACTGGACTAATAATAATAACCCTGAATTTTACATGCATAACAATTATCATGGTTATAGCGACTACGTATCTGCCCCACGTAGATACCGCAACACTGTACCGAATGTGACCTACAGTAAACCAATTGCTGTCAGGAAAATTTGGGTACCTAAAGGCACTAACATTCATGGACCCAAAAATCAAAGGGGACCTAAATCTACCTAATCTCTTTTCATGCAGGACATCCTAGAGGAGAACAACTGGTACTTCGATAGTGGATGCTCTCGGCATATGACCGGAGATAGAAGCAAGCTATCAGATTTCATAGAAGGTCGCGGTCCAAAAGTTCGCTTCGGTGATAAATCTAAAGGAAGAACAAGAGAGAAAGGAAACCTTCTTGTAGGAAAATTCAAAGTCACCGATGTTGCATATGTTGAAGGCTTACAGTACAATCTACTTAGTATTAGCCAGTTCTGTGATAAACAGTTCTCGGTGAAATTCTATATAGATCGCTGTAGAGTCAAGAACATCCAGACCAAAGAAGTTGTGCTTATAGGAAGCAGATAAGGTAACATGTATATTGCTGACTGGAAGCCTATGAGCTTCTCAATTCCATGCTTTGTTGCCAAAGGCACTGCAGATCTAAGCTGGTTATGGCACAAGAAGATGTCTCACGTCAACTTCAAGATGATCAACAAGATCTCAAGACAGGGAATGGTGAGAGGATTGCCAAATGTGTCATTAAAAAAGGACAGCGTCTACGGACCATGTCAGAAAGGCAAGCAAATCAAGTCCACCCTGAAGAGCAAATCCTACCTTTCAACCCAAAGAGTGTTGGAGATGCTACACATGGATCTCTATGGTCCTGTAGACCCAGTAAGTTTGGGAGGTAAGAAACACTATCTTGTTGTTGTTGATGATTACTCCAGGTATGCTTGTACAATCTTCTTAAGCAAGAAGAAGGAAACAACATCAAAGCTGCCCGAGCTCCTGATAAAGCTTCAAAATGAAAAGGCATTGAGTATCGTGTCCATTCGTTCCGACAGAGGTACATAATTTACTAACCGCTTTATAGAGCAATACTGTTCGGAAAATGGATACAGCACGAATACTCAGTTGCCTGTACACCTAAACAAAATGGTGTTGCCGAGCGAAAGAATAGGACTGTGAAAGAAGCTACAAGGACAATGATTGCCGCAAGCAAGTTGCCACAGCGTTTCTGGGGTGAAGCAACCAATACAGCATGCTTCACTCAAAACCGCTGTATCGTCAACAAGCACCACAACAAAACAGCATACGAGGTATGGAACAACAAAACTCCATTAGTTTCATATTTTCACATTTTTGGATGCAGGTGCTATGTGTTGAATAATGGGAAGGATCAACTTAGAATCTTCGATGTGAAGTCGGATGAAGGAATATTTGTAGAATATTCCTCCGTCAGCAAAGCTTACAGGATCTTTAATAAAAGGAAGCTGACGATCGAGGAATCAGTTCATGTAGTGTTCGACGAATCTCACCATGACCCTACAGGAGTAGAAGCTGTTACTCAGAACATCAAACAACTTTCCATCTTAGATCCACCAACTCCCATAGAACCTGTTGTTGACCTAGAAATCAACCCCGCAGCTTGATAAGTGTCAGTTTTGTACACTTATCTATGGTTTGTATCGATAAAATTCACCCATAATTGAGCTAGTCTACTCGTTTTTTGCTTTTAATTTATTAGTTTTAATAATTTTATTTTTATCGGATGATGATCGGATTAAATAACTGAATTACTCAAGAAACAACATGTTTAATAAATATTCTCTTTATTGAATTTTGATATATTCATGTTGTAGGGCTTTCCGAGACGAATTCGGCTTTTCCGGATTCAAAATCGAGTTATATATCAAAAGTTATCATCCGAAGAAGATCCAGGGCAAAAACGCAAAGTTTGAGGAATTCGGGCAAAACGTAACTTTCAAAGCAACCGTGAACAAATTTACGGTTAGTTACGGCCGTAACATTCGGGAGTTACGGTCGTAAGTCACTTGTTACGGCCGTAACTCCGAATGTTACGGCCGTAACTCTTGACAGATTCCGTGATTTGTCTAATTTTTTATACTTTTTGTGTATTATTGAGGGGATGGCTGGCATTGATCCGATCTAATGTAATAATGCTGGAGTTTTGGAGCTATTAGATGACTTTAGGTGTATAAATAGACCCCTTAGATCCTTCATCATTCATCTTATAATTTTCCATTTCTTTTGTAAACTTTTCTTTTTGTGTGAAGAACACACTTGTGTTCTTGAGTGATCTTTGTAAGTGTGGTATAGCATATGTTGTTCAGAGAGTTTATTGCTTCGATCTCCTTTATCTACTAAGGGAGTTAGGATCAATTCTTTCTCTTGATTCAACTAATAATGACCACCAAAGCTTGTAACATGTGTAATAAACCCTTCATGGGCTAAGTAACCTTTAGTTGGGATTATAAACAAGGTTAGTCATGTTATTTATGTTTGTATAAAGATCTATTGTGAATTACTTATTATTGTGTGTGATTTTCATTGTTTTAACAATCTTTATTTATTTGTCCAATAAATGACGATATTTATGGTCTTCATATGTTTCGAAAGAAAATATATTTGATTAGATCAAATGATCTTCACTCTAAGTTGTTCTAGGGGATAGAAATATACTCCTAGTCCTTAGATGATTCTTTGAGTTATTTTCATAAATCCTAATGCTATGTATTGAAGCCAATCAACATAGAAATATAGTGGATTGATTCAATATGTAAGGGGCGTTTTATAGTTCGAAAGAGAAACCGTCTTTTTAAGGAAAATCGAATCTACACAACATAATAAGTAAATTCATTTTATGATCTCCTATACATCTTTTATAACTAATGACGAACTAAGTTTGTAATCCCAACTATTTCATTTTATCGTTTAATCAATCTATAATTATTGCAATCTTTTTATTTCCTTAAAATATTAGAACTATTATTGCATTTACTTTGCAACAATTAAACCAAACTCTTTAAATTGTGTGTTTCACTCATCTTAGTATCTATAAAAATAGACTAATAGTGTATAATTCAAATTATAACCAAGCTTCCTTGTGGGATCGATAAACCGGACTCAAAAAGTCCACTTTACTACTTGATACAATATCGTGCACTTGCTATAGTTACACTAAAAACGTGTCAAGTTTTTGGTGCCGTTGCCGGGGAAGTATAAGTTATATTTGAAATCTTACATTGTAAACTATTTTTATAAGTACAAATTTCTCGACGTTGTAACTTAGTACTAAATTGTGTTTGTCCGGTCAAGTGGCGGATAACGGTACTCCGTGACTATTAAAGTCGGATTTTTCAGTTTCCCACAACAACTGATATTTGTAGATATTTTCTTCAATTATTTTCAGTGTCATTTTATTTTTATTTTTTTGTCATGGAAGAAACATTGTATAAAATCGAAAAAAGATTTCCCTTTCTAAGCAAAAATGCAATTTTAAAAATTTACAAGACAAGGCTTGAAAGGATGAGGTTGCTTATGAATAAAAGCATACCTTTTGACGTAAGATTCATTATCGAAGCCAAAGTAAGAATAGAAGGTGAATTCACAGAAACACCGACTAGATTTTTACCAGGGCATGGAAAAAGTTCATATGCCAAGAAAAGACGAGCAAAGATGCTAGCCGTTTGCTATAAATGTGCTAGATGGAACTGTAATGTAAAATGTCGATCTTTAGGAATTCCATCTACAATAAACAGAGAAGATAAAATTCAGTTCATTAATGATGGTCTGAATAAGGAGAATTTAGATAATATCGAAATTTCTCTTGACACGCATCCTAGTGGACTTGTATATTACGGAATTCAATGTTTGTGGAATATATTCAAACCAGAATATGAACAACGTCTTGGGAATCTGACGTTAAAAGACCCTGTTTGCCAATTTGTAAGAAAATTGGATGGGAAGCTTCTCCCCGACTCATAGAAGGCGTTTAGGCCGTTTCTGAACGTAAAATCAGAGGAAGATGTGAGCCACAATCACAACTACTGTACATACGCGTAAGTATCTTTATTTTTGTCGTGTGGTGAGATTTTCTGAATAAAAAATGTGATACGCGATAAATGCTTTCATTATTCTATTGAGTAGTTGAAGCACAATCAAACGCAATCACAAACTTGTTAAATAATTTTTACCTTCTTTTTCTTCTATAAATAAACTTTCTACTGGTTTCTTTCATTCATCCCTCAAACTTGCACTTTTCTCTGTTTCTCTCTAAAAAAAATTTTCTTTTCAAAAATGGAGTCATCATCTTCAACAAAAAAATTTAACACAGTATGCATTTTTGGTGGAGCTAGTTCTGGAAAAGAGGCATGCTTTACTGAAGCAGCCCACAACTTGGGTCCTACCTTAGGAGAAAAGTGCATTCATGTAGTTTACGGAGGAGGAAGTCTAGGATTAATGGGACGAGCTGCTGCTTCTGCCTATATGAAAGGAGTAAGAGTGTTGGGAATAATCCCAAAACCTCTGGCTGAAAGTAAAATCACCGGGTCAACTATTGGAGATGAGTTTAGATCTGTGAATATGCAAGATCGCATAACTCACATGATTAGAGCTGCAAATTCGGTCGAGTATACCCGGGTTCGACTCGAATTTTTGGTACTCGACTCGGCTCCGTGAGTCCGACCCGGTCGAGTTCGGCGCGTATCGAGAGCTCGTTTTTGTACTCGGGTCGAGTCGAGTATACCCGACTACCCGATAGAGTACTAGATTAGATGACCCGGATTCGACTCGACTCGTCAGGTACCCGACTCGGCTAGGTTAATTAAAAGGTGCAGGTGCAGTCTAGTGAGTCAGTGGCTCTTTATTCTCTCACCTAGAGCTGCAAATTCGGTCGAGTATACTCGGGTTCGACCCGACCCGCCCGACTCGGCGAGCTACTCGAGTGACCCGAGTGTACTCGATCGGGTCGAACTCGGCAGGCTTATATGCTACTCGACTCGACTCGGTATGACTCGACCCGAATTCCAAAACTGAATAACTCGACTCGAGTTCGGGTGTACTCGACTCGAATCCGACCCGTTTGCAGCTCTAATCAATGGCCTACCGAGAGGAGTAATATTCGTAGAGTGGCTGAAGTTTCAGACTCGGATCCTATAAAGGCTTTAACTGCACAAATGTCGATTTTGACCAACCATTTGGGAATTCTGACGAAGAGTGCAAATGAAAAAATAAATCCAAAAGGAAGTTCAAGTTCACTACCATCCGATCCGTTGGAGGAGGCACATTACATTAATAATCGGAGTTACAACAATTTCCGGAATAATCCACCACCGAGCTTCTACCATCCCTCCAATCGAAATCATGAAAATTTTAGCTATGCTAATCCAAAGAATGCTTTGCAACCACTGGCCGGATTCAAGGTGTCGAATGGTGAGATAATTGAAGAATCAAATCCGACGTCAAATCTCGAGAATATTCTAGCTACCTTCATGATGGAGACGAAAAACCGATTTACCCGAGATGAAGAAAAACTTGATCGAATTGAAAATCATGTGACTCAATTAGCAACCACCGTGGGAGACCAAATGAGAAACTTAGAAACGCAAATCGGTCAATTGGCTAAGATTGTGGGTAACCAACATCAAACGGGACAATTTCCAAGCAACACCGAAGAAAATCCAAAAGTCCAATGCAATGCCATTTTTTCATGCACCATGAATGAAGTGATACCGAAATTGGAGAATGAAGACGAAGATGCAATCGTGTTGTCTAATAATGCTGATGAGGAGAAAGATCGATCTGAAATTGAACATATCGAGGAGAAGAAAAATTTTGAGGTTTTCGTGCAAGACATGACGTCAAAGAAAAAAGAATTGGAGCGCCTACCGACTAAGCTTAATGATCCAGGGAGTTTTTCAATTCCTTGCTCTATTTTGGGTTGTTCATTAAATGATGTATTTGTTGATCATGGTTCAAGTGTCAATATATTGCCTTTGTCTATTTTCAGGACACTTGGATTAGGAGAGTTGAGACCATCTCCAATGAGCTTATAATTCATAGATCGATCTTTAGCTTACCCAAAGGGAATTGTGGAGGATGTAATTTTAAAAATTGATAAGTTCGCCTTCCCCATTGATTTTATAGTGCTTGATGATGATGAAAAGCAAAATGGTCTAGTAATACTTGGACGTCCGTTCTTAGCCACTGCACGAGCATTAATTGATGTGGATCGAGGAGAATTAACAATTAGGACGCATAGTCAAAATGTTGTATTTTTGATGAATCCTCCCGATAAAATTGCACGTAAACCGGATTATAAGAGCTCGTTTGATGATCTGGGATGAAGGAAACATGCGTCTGGCTGAAGACGTTAAATTTAGCGCTGGTTGGGAGACAACCCAACACTTGCGTCCGGCTGAAGACGTTAAACTTAGCGCTAATTGGGAGGCAACCCAATGGTTCTTGTTAGTTTATTTTGTTCTTATTCGCATTTTATTTCTATTTTTACTTGATGAGGAACTGACCGGTTCAACTGTAGCTGTCCAATTCACAGGAAAAAGATCCGGAGACCAGAAGCGCACTATCCAGGCTAGTACGACACGGGCCGTGTCATTCGACACGGTCGGATTGGCCATCCAGATGTTTTTTGAGTTTCTGGGCAAGTATGACATGGGCCGTGTCATTTGACACGGTCGGGTCAGATGGGCAGACGATTTTTGGCAAATATGAGCAGGTGTGACACGTGGCATGTCCAACAAGGCCACTTCCCTCCGCCCAATCAATATGATCGGTTGTAAGTATTTCTTGACCCAAAGTTTTTATTGCTTAAATACTATACCCCCTTCGTGTGTACATTCTTTAATTCAAATTTGGGGGGAGATATTGGGTCAAGATATACTTATATTGTTCGTTTATTTTTTTTTATTCTTTTTAACACCTTGTTTTGTTTGTTTATTTTATTATTTGTTTGTTTCTATTTTTTTTTCGAATTTTAGTGTGAAGATTTGCTTGGATTTTGGTGTGGATTGTTGTTTTTGAACTTGATGTGTTTTGAGTATCATGTACTTGGATGAAACTCGAAAGAATGAACTCTTGTCTTGGATACCTCGGGATTTATTTTGTTATTTTGATATACAAATCGAGGATAATTTGAAGAGGAAAAATTGTAGAATAATCAAAAGGGTGTGGAATTGAATAAATAGTTTAATATCTTGGAAATATGAACAAATCTAACTTGTGAGCTTTTGAGCCTTCGTGCATTATTAAATATGCAAGTTTCATTGTCGAGTGTATCATTCATATTTTAAGACTTTAGAACTTGCCTTGGTATCTTATTCAAAACTACAAACGTGTGTGCAAATTAGTGAAAATGATTATAGGCGATTTTTATTGGCAACCCTTTAAACCTTTTGGCCAACCCGAAAATTTATTTCCCTAGTTCGCCCGATTGAGCTTAAAGCCTATTTCTTGTTAGCCACATTATGAGCTTTCCGTTCCATTATAAACTTTTGTCCCTATACTTGAGCTATTTAGAACATATTGGCAAAAGAATGAAAAGATGTGTGGAAGCGATTGGGAAGATTGTTGGTTCAAATGCAATGATTTATCAAAATAAATTTGAAGGAAGAATGATGTGATTTAATGATGATGTTGTCCACCACATGAAAACATAAAAAGAAAAAAGTTTGTGGACACAAAAGAAATGAGATGTATTGGAGCGATAAGGGGGAATAAAGTTGTGATTCTGACTTTCAAAAGCGCTTAGTGCGATTATATTGAAATCAAGGGGTTGAAGGAAGCAAATTCCAAGGGATTATTGAGCTTCTAATTGAGTGAAGTGATTATTAAGATGATGTTCTAATTTGCTTAAGTCAAGTCACTTTAAGCCATACTTATCCTACCCCGACCAAAAAGCCTACATTACAACCGATAAAGTCCTTTTTGATTCACCAAATTTACATGCACAACTAGTGGTAGAGATGTAGACGATTGGCAAGCCTATAGGGATTCTTATTTCATTGAATGAGTTTTGAGCGTCAATTATCCCATTATACACTTCAAGAGTGAGGGAATATAATTGACCGGTGAGGTTTATATCTTCCAAGTATTGATTATAATGTTAAGGAAGCACCCTAGAGATTTGAATACTTTACAGAACTCGACTTATTTATTACTTGAGGCGTATTGATGAATTTTCATAATGATCCTTTGAGGTGTGTTGAGGGATGAGTTCCCTTAAGAGTGGTTATTTTGAAGTGCATTGCCCGGGACGATCAACATTCAAGTTTGGGGGATTTTGATAACACTCATTTTTACACATATTTTTATAAGGTTTTTCCGGATTTTAAGATCCTAAAATGTGTAGAATTGTGTCGTTTGTACTCGTATTATGTTTGTTGGACTCGATCACGCTTGGGTATATTTTATTTGATTTTATAGGTGTTTTAAGGACATTATCAAGCAAGACTGAAGTCTCAATCCCCAAATACATATCAAGCAATGCAGAAACGAGAGTACGAGGCCTAAAACGATGAAGATTGAAGCACTACCTGTCGTATTTTCTAATTTCCAGATTCATTACTTCGAATCAGGATGTGTTCTATATATATGGATTCCTCATGAAATAAGATTCGCAACGGTATATCATACTCTAAATTCCGAGGTGTATTGAGGGAGATATGGCTTCTAGACCACGACTTCACATTTAAGAAAGTTTTTGCATTTTCTGGGACAATATGACATGGGCCGTGTCAAATGACACGACCGGGTCTGCTGTCCAGAAAGTTTTTGCATTTTCTGGGACAGTATGACACGGGCCGTGTCATTTGACACGCGCCGTGTCACTTTTCGGTGAAAAAATCACTTTTTGACATTTTTGAAGATTTGAACATGAAAAGGATGATATTTTGGCTTTATAAAAAAGTCTTGGGGCTGGACTTGAGAGAAAAATCTTGATGAAGGGAGTCTTGGAGAGTTGGAGAGGGAAGAAAAACACAAGATTAAAGAAGAAACCTACCAAAAGAAGGAGACTTGGAGGAAGAAAATGATGAACTCTTGAAGAACATTTTGAAGGCTTGATCCTACATCCATTCAAGACACCATTCGAGTTTTATCTTCTCCCTATCTTTTACTTATTTTTGTTGTTTTATTTAGCATGAACATGATGAACATTATGATTATTAATCTTTCTTTCATTACCATGTCCGGCTAAACTCGTTAGATTCCGGGCATGGGAGTACGTTGATTTGCTATGGTTTTGAGGGATTAATGATTATATATATCTAGTGTGTTTTTTTTATCAAATGCTTGGTTTTAATTCATGTTTAGACACTTGATCAATGTTTTTACATGTCAAACTTAATTGCTCATAATTTGAGAGAAGAGGGCATTAATAGGTTTCGAGTATTTGACGTAGTAAATTACGAGATTGAGAAATCGGTGATAAACTATGATGATGTTTAAATCTTGTGAACATTTTGGAGTTAGATAATTTATAGTAAACGGAGACGTTGTTATAAGTTGTTTAATCTACGTTTTAATGCATCTCGAGAGGGACTTTAGAATATTATTGTGATTATCATTTTGGAAACGCATTTAGAACTTTTGGAACCAATCTCGACTAAACTTAGTGATCAACGGAAACCGAGCCTTGGAATCTTTCTTTCTAAACTCTTACAATTCTCCTTAATTCGGATATTTTCTTTTATTGTCATAATTTTATTTTTATTTCGTTAATCATCCATTTTACCTTTCGATCGTCTAGATAAAACCGAAATCATTATAATCTAGTACTCAACACAATAAGAATATTTAGTCTCTGTGGAATACGACCTTGCTCGCCGCTTTCTACATATTCTACGTATATTTGCGGATTGTTTAAAAATATAGCGAACAGGAACGCTGTATCGTCGCGGATACAACACATACTATAGGATTTTAATTTAGTATATATATTATATTATAATATTTCATTTTAAAATAATTTTTGTCCACGTGCCCTATTTTCATGTCAAACGTCATTTACATTAAATGCCTTACACGACATCTGGACAATTGAATCTCAAAAGCCACGATGCTTTCAAATTGTTTAATGTTTAATACCGCCGTTTCAGGCATCGAGGGTAATAACAAATGTCAGAAGTGGGATCCATTCATATTTTAAAATTCAATAGATAAGTGTACCAGTTACACTCAGTCCATCGTGACCGTTCATTTCAAATGACGGTTCCCATCCCTTAAATCTGACCATTCGTTCTCTGAAAACCCTTCTTCGCTGCCTACTATAAAAGGACTGCAATTGCCATTTGAGACTCTTTACACTTTCTGCATATTTTAAGAGCGCTCAAGCAAATTAGCCTACAAGTTTTTCTGTGTTTATTGCATACTCTTCTTGAATCTTTTTCATCTTTTCTTGAGATTCATCAATGGCGTCTGCTCAGACCTCTACCACCGCCCTCAAGAAATCTCTGAACTTCATCGATGGACGGATCTTCACCCGATCTGTCGTCATCGAGCGCATTCATGCTGAAACTGATGACGTCGATACGATGGAGGTCGTCATTGTAACACCTCCAATCCACTCAGGGATATTACACGCCGTAGACCCTCTCCTCGAGGAGCTACCAGGCTGATAACTAAAATCAAACATCTAAACGTCGCCTTTAAGGCTAAGATGACTTAGTAGACCGATTTGGTCTTTCAAAAAAAACATACAACTCAATTCCAAACACATACCCACGCAGGGGTCAAAATACAATAAACTCCCGTACAACGGGGAAAAAATACTGCAGCGGAAAAGAAAATACAACTAGACCAATACGTCATCAACGGATCCTCGTGTGATTAGTATCGTTCATCTTTCATCATCCTTCGTGCCGACCCTGTGTTATGCTCCAAAACCTGAATGCAAAAATAGACATCCACCCCCCGAATACTCGGGGGTTATGTGTAAAAACATTGATCAAGTGGATTTATTGTACAACAACATCTCTCCATGATCAACACACCCTCGGCCGCGGAAGAGAAGAAAACCGAGTGAAAATGGCTGAAGAAAACGTCTGCTGGCCTTAAATAGGCCGACTGCCGGCCGGGTTACGTACGTAACCGGCCAAGGCTTACGACGAATCGAAGTCATCGCCCCAAATCGCCAAATTACGTACGACGAATCGCCGTGGCCTTACGACGAATCGCCTTACGACGAATCGCCGATCACTACCGTCCGTAACTCGCCGGCTGCCTGGCTCAACGACGGCCCGAACGACCCCGAAACCCGAACCTGAATACGAATCGAAGATACGATTATGAAGTACTCGCAAAGACGAACTCGAGCACTAAGAGAACACACGATTCCGACCACCCGAAGGCTCGAAATTCGACAACGGAAAGTAATTACCCCAAACTTTGGGAAATTACGAAAATGGCCCAAAACGTCCGAAATACACGATACATGATCGAAACACCAAGCCGAAGCTTGCAACATGAATAATAACATTAAATGAACTTACGAGAAAGTCGAAACAACAGTTTCGGACGAGATTCGCAAGAATCGAACTCAAGTGCGGAAAAATCGCTAAAAAGCACGGAACTCAACAAAACGATACCGAAACGAGCTCGGATGACAAAAAGTGCAGAATTAATCATTCTCGGAATGACGAAACGGTCATGAGCGAGTCGCCAAAACGGACTTTCTCCGAAAAAAAGAAATTACCGGAAATCGAAATTACGGGTATTACATTCTACCCTCCTTAAAAGAAGTTTCGTCCCGAAACTTAAAATAAGTAGGGAGAAGCAATATCCACTGTCAGGAAAACTCGACGAGATACCCGAAAAACCGAAAACTCGCGCCGACGCCGAAACGCTGCAAGAAACGCAAAGGAACATACGGCGTGAAAACACGCTCCACGACGACCAACACAACGCCACCGATAGAGACATAATAAAACCAACAAGTGACAAGCGTCATCAAATAGATAATACAACCAAGTCGATTATCCGAACAATCACAAAACACAACGAACGAAAATCAATATGATTGACCACCCCAACGGTACATCAATCAAAACGCGAGCCAATCGCTGAAGAAGTACGGAATTCCACCGCCCAAGGGTTGGAAGATCGAAAACGAGACAAATTTCCCGAATATAAGGAAATTAGAAAGGAGTCTGAATGCTCAACAATCACGAAACGAGATCAACAAAAACCGAACAATCAAACGATCGAACCACAACAGTCGAGACAACAAAAATCGAACAATCATGTTCGAATCACGAAGAACAATAAAATTCAAACAACAACTCCCAGTTTCACGTCTCGGCTCGAGACAATATTTGATCCGGTGAAAACAACAAGATGTGATTCACATAAGATCGACATGAAAGGGAATAGCAATTGAAAAGTCACAACGACAAACGAGTAATTTCGAAACACCACACTCGTTCGATCAATAAAAGCAAGGGATAGGGCAAGCTCAGAAAATGTTAACGAACATAAACGAGTCGACAGAGTCGAAAATACAGAAGTTAAAAATCCGATCCACTTCGAATAAAAGAACTAGTAGAACCAAAGGGTGTTACTTTCGAACAAGGTTCACAAAAATCGAACCGAACTCGGTAAAGTTACAGCGATAACCAGATCGACCCAAAACAAGATCACAGCTCGTTCGAACGATGAAACCAAAATACAGAACAAGTTCAGAAAGTATCAACGAACACGAGCGAGTCGATAGACTTCAGAGAGAGAAAAAATGCGGAAGTCAAAAATGATACGGGCATTACATTCGACCTCTTATGAAAGAAATGTCATTCCCGTAAACCACAACAACGGGAGTAAGGTGACAACACAAAAAGCAAACAACAGAAACATCTCCCATGGGCCTCTCAGAGCCGATCCTCATATCTGCATCGAAGTTCGCGCCCCGAAAGACTCGGAACCCAACTCGCAAAATAGAATCTTGTGTCTCTCGGGTCCACACTTGAAAAGTGTTACTAACGAGAGGGGCAATTTGCACGTACATGCCCCCGGCACAATACGTTCGAAATGCCTCGGCTCGGCATACCGAAAATATAGATGCTAGATACAATGGAACATAACGTCGCAAAACAACATAGCGGAGATGCCAACTCGGCACAACGAAGAATCATAACACATACCGTATACAACGATTACCATCGTAAAGTAATACACACACACAAACATTACAGCAACGACGGTATCGTTCGGCGACCTCAACGGTCCGAACAATAACCAGCACATAATTACAAACATCATGAAACAATCACACATGTACACAATCATATAAACCCAAGCTCTAACAGCTCGCACAGGTGCGATAACACGCAAGCCACCATAAAATGATAACATTAAAGATCGTCATCATACCTCCCACAAAGGGCTAACAAAACATATGCGTGACGAATGACTCGACGCTCACGCCACCAATTCAATCACAATTCGGAGTTAACACCGTAACAAAAGTTCGAAAACCATACATGCATTTCCGGTCCGCAAACAGGAATGATAGGTTTTAAAAATGAAAACCACCTTTTGAAAATAGTTTGGAACACCAGTTGATCTTGAGTATCACTTTACAAAAAGTAGTGCAAACATTGTTATCGAGACTTTGAAAATCATCTTGCGTTTGAACACAAATGTGGACACCTTCTCTTAGTGAAAAACTTTCAGAATATTCGACACTTGGGTCTAAGCAACTGCATTTCAAAACAAATAATTGAAAATGTCTCAAAATATTTTGGTCCTCAATTGGAATAATTTTGAGACATATTGCGGCACTAGAAGGCACCTTGAAAGTACCGCGAGAAAATAATTCATTTTAAAAGTACGTCTCGAAATTTATTTTCTAAGATACTCAAGGTTTTCAAAGATAATTCAATGGGCTAGAATGCCCAAAAATTTCAGGTAATCACACGGAACATTATAGCGCCGTGGGTCCCGCGCCGGAACCCACCAGGATAAAACCATTTACAAAAACGCCAAAAAGGCCGATGACGGTAATATTTCAAAAACTCACAAAAGCCATTTACAAAATAATAAATACCGTCATAAGAATTTCGCAAAATGATCAAGGCCATAATGCCAAAAACTCGGTTAAGGAAATCGGTTTTCGAAATAAAACTCAGTCGGTAAAATACCGAAAGCCATTACAAAAGAACTCACGCAGCGGATAAAAGAAATAAAGTCAAACATACACAATCCAGCAACACTACTCCTCATAGGAACGAAATATGAGGGTCAAATAACCGCATATCAAGAAATCAAAATCCATAAGAAGATTCCATCACTTAATAAATAATCATAAAAATAGCTTGTGTCACACGAGGCACAACACAAAGAAGGGAGACTTACATCCACAGGTCGCACGAAGATGATGATCGCCCCACGATACTAATCACGACCAATAAACTCAGACGACGCGTCGCGACATGACTCAGTCAGAAAAAATCCGACGAGAAAAAACTCAACAGACACCACTGACCCGACAGCCTAAGTTTCCACAACCTAAGCTCCGATACCATTTATGTAACACCCCCAATCCACTCAGCGATATTACACGCCGTAGACCCTCTCCTCGAGGAGCTACCAGGCTGATAACTAAAATCAAACATCTAAACGTCGCCTTTAAGGCTAAGATGACTCAGTAGACCGATTTGGTCTTTCAACAAAAACATACAACTCAATTCCAAACACATACCCACGCAGGGGTCAAAATACAATAAACTCCCGTATAACGGGGAAAAAATACTGCAGCGGAAAAGAAAATACAACTAGACCAATACGACATCAACGGATCCTCGTGTGATTAGTATCTTTCATCTTTCATCATCCTTCGTGCCGACCCTGTGTTATGCTCCAAAACCTGAATGCAAAAATAGACATCCACCCCCCGAATACTTGGGGGTTATAAAAACTCCACTGTTTTGCTAGTGCAAGAACAAAGTGCAAATACGAGCCATACAATTCACATTTCACGAATAACAATAACCAGGAATCCTCAAAAATCCAAACGTAACGAAAAGTACTTCCCGAGGCATGAGTTTGGTAAACATTTTTCAAAACCGAAAGATCACAAATAAAGGGAAACCATTTATAAAACAGTTTTAAAGATGCCATCGAGAGTTTTAATAGAAAACAATTTGCAAGAAAGCCACTCAATCAACACAAATGAGTCTTCACAAATATTTCCACGGGATTCTCGACCCAAAACCAAATAATATCGACACGAGATCAAACATCTCAACATCACACGGGGTTCTCGACCCAAATCCAAATAATATCAACACGAGATCAATCATCTCAACATTCCGCAGGGTCCTTGACCCAATACACATAATAGCACCACAATACAATCAAAGGTACAATCTCTCATTCGACATATCCTGCTCAAGACCCCCGATTAATTAACCCTCGGAGATTTCGTCAAACCTATTTGGTTAATTAACCCTGATACCAACGCTTTAAAAACAAGTTGAAACAAGATTTCAAAAATACGAATCACGGTCTATATCAAGACAAACATTTAAAAGTGAGTTGAAAGAATTTGAGATACGAACATCGTTCGGTAACGGGGTCTTAGCTATCACTCAAATACCCGTAACCAATAAGCATGCCAGGCGCCTCCCTTGCGCACCTGTGTACCGGCGTTCACTTCCATCATGTTGGCCGCTCATTGAACATGTCACCGCACCGGCATCACTCCCGCAAGAGCCGCCCCTTGCGCGCGCATTAGGTAACACCGGCGTTCACCACCCATATGGAGCCGCACATTGCAGCATACACCAGGCCGGAGTGCACGCCCCGCCCTCAGAGGTTCCCGGATACGACATTTCTCACAACAAGTATCCACATTATCACAAACATCAATCACACAGTCAATCGTTGTAACAATTATCAAATCGATACACCAATTCACATAATTCATCCGTCAGTCCACGACCACACGAATAAATAACAACACGCACATCAACCGTAACGCGGTGGAAATAAGCAATACACGTACACACGCATTATCAAGCGCAACATCAACACCAAATATATCCAAAGGATTCATGTAGTCACTTACAACCCACACAATTTACAAAACACACGCGTTTTGAAAGTGAGCCTTTAACGAGGCTAGCCGAATCCTTTGAAAACTCATTTCAAACAAATAAACAAACACACCAAGATGATCACCAATTATCATATCCACAAAACAAGAATGGTATGGACAAGGTACTTGCCTCGATACCACGAGCACGGAACCACGAACGGATACGGCTCAACCGGGAAGCTTCGGAATGCCCGATGCTAACGAAAAGGAAGACGACAACGAACGGAAGGGTTCAACACGGTTTATTCACAAGAAACTCGACCCTAACAACAATATAATCAATAAATCATCGATCATACGAGGAAGGATAATCGTAGAACGCCCGAAAACCCCTCTAAGACATTTTACCGGACACCTTCAAGGCGTCGGTCAAGAACTCGACCCAAACAACGAATCGATACGATACAACCATGGAATAATAAAGGAAATGATATAATACATCTAAATATTCATCAATCCATCATAATCCTAAGTTAAATCGGATTAATCGGACGAAAACAACCAAAATACCCAAATTCCCCAAAACTAGATTTCTAGGAAATCTGACCTGATTCGGTAGATCGGAGGATGTTATAGGATTGATGATTGATGATATAAACTCAAGACTTCATGGATTTATTGTACAACAACATCTCTCCATGATCAACACACCCCCAGCCGCGGAAGAGAAGAAAACCGAGTGAAAATGGCTGAAGAAAACGTCTGCTGGCCTTAAATAGGCGATCCGGCCGGGTTACGTGCGTAACGCCAAGGCTTACGTGCGTAGAGTCATCGCCCCTAAATCGCCGGCCCGTTACGTGCGTAATCGGCCAAGGCCTTACGTGCGTAACGGCCGGGCCTTACGTGCGTAATCGCCAGGCCTTACGTGCGTAACGGCCTTACGACGAATCGCCGATCACTACCGCCGTAACTTCGGCCAGTCTGCCTGGGCGAGCAACGACGGCCCGAACGACCCCGAAACCCGAACCTGAATATGAATCGAAGATACGGTTACGAAGTACTCGCAAAGACAAACTCGAGAACTAAGAGAACACACGATTCCGACCACCCGAAGGCTCAAAATTCGACAACGGAAAGTAATTACCCCAAACTTTGGGAAATTACGAAAATGGCCCAAAACGTCCGAAATACACGATACATGATCGAAACACCAAGCCGAAGCTTGAAACATGAATAATAACATTAAATGAACTTACGAGAAAGTCGAAACAACAGTTTCGGTCGAGATTCGCAAGAATCGAACTCAAGTGCGGAAAAACCACTAAAAAACACGGAACTCAACAAAACGACACCGAAACGAGCTCGGATGGCAAAAAGTTCAGAATTAATCATTCTCTAAATGATGAAACGGTCATGAGCGAGTCGTCAAAATAGACTTTCTCCGAAAAAAAGGAATTACCGGAAATCGAAATTACGGGTATTAGAGTCATCACCAGAATCCGTCAAAAAGGACTCTACCGCCTTGGGAGCCACACCGCTGAAAGTTATGATGTTCACCTTGTTGAGGAGTTCTACCTCAACGCTGTGGTTCGGTTTCTGCCTCTAGCCCTAGGCGGACATGTTGCTGATATCACAGAGTCATTCACGGAGTGGAGATCTGCATCGACCGAGATCTTCTCAAAAACATTTACAGGCTACCCTCTGAAGGCCTGACCATGGAAGAACTTGAGACATTTGGGTCTCAAGAGTTGCTGACTCATTATTATGGCTTGTTCACCGGTTTGACAACGGTTGAAGTGGTTCACACCGCATGTCGTAAGAAATTTTTTTGCTTACCGTTTGTTTATTTGCATGATTTTTGCTGTCGTATCATTGAAAATCGTACAGGTGCATTTGAGATGTGCACAAATCTTAGATTTAGGATGATGGTAGCTATTATGACCTGTGAAAAGGTCAATTGGTGTCAAATTATTCTGAAACGCTTGCAGGAAGAAGTGTCCAAACCTGCTGCTCAGAAGAAATCATTTGGTTTATTCTTAAACCACATTTTGACGAAGTGCGGACTTCCACAATCTGCAGATGCAAAGAAGATAAGTTCCCGAATATTCTTGGGAGGAGTCAATCCCACTGCCTACAAACAAAGTATTCTGATCGCAGACAGGCCTTTTATCCGGAACCTACCGCTTTCTGAGGATCCAAGGGACGTTTCTTCTAAGTCCCAGAGTATGGAATCTTCAAAGAAACGAAAGAGATCTCACAGCAAGACACCAGTTGCTGCTGAGAAGCCGAAAAGGAAGCTAAGGAGGCTTTCTAAAGTTAAAACTACAAAAAACCTCTGAGGATGCTTCTATTGTGGTGCAACCCACTGATGAACTACCCCAGGGCCCAACCCTTGTGGAAGAGATGCCCGCTACTATATCGACAGTATATCCCGATCCTTTGGCGGCTAAGACGGATGATCGGACATCTGCCAACTTGGAAGACTCTAGCGAGTCGGCTGCCCCTTTGCAGCCAAATGCTACTTCTCCTATACGGGATTCCACACCCATACAGGATCCACCTTCCTTCGGGGTACCATCCTCTGTAAGGAATCCCTCTCCGATACAGGTTCCCACACCTGTAGAGGAACCAATCACTACAGCGGACTCAGACGTTGTACGAAGTCCCTCCCCGGACACTATTATCAATAAAACTCTTCTTTCTGTGCAAATTGAACAGGCCTATGAAAGATTTCTTCAATGGAAAAGCTATAGTCTAGCTCCATACGATACATTATACAACTGGAGCGAGTGGAGCAATGAAGAAAGATTCGTGTTGGAAGTGACGGACTCCCAAGAAGTTGAAGCCCTGATCCAATGGGATAATCTATGCTGCAAAGAGTTAATTGAAAGCCATATTTTGCACAAATCAGATTCCAGAAGGAAAGGAAAGGATAAGTCCGAGGAATCTCCCGAAAGTCCAAAAGAAAACCACGACTCAGACGACGACGACGATGCCTTTCAGGCAGGTCTGAGAATGAGCCATGAGGAGGCTCATGAAAGAGAAGTCTCCCAAGCCAAGAATGATGAAGGACCATCAAGCCGCAATGAGTCCCCCTCGCAACAGCCATATTTTATTCCCGAGCAAGATGAATCATCCCCTCCTGTCGCGGAGGATCTACCATCCGTTTCGGAACACGCACCCGAGCCTTCTGTCGCCGAAGAAGAAGAAGATGTCGCACCCAAATCAGCTGCCAAAATCCCTTCGACACAGGAGGATGTCGCACCCCTTGTTGCCGAACCCGAATCAGCTGCTCCCGCGCATCAACCGTGGAATCCGACGACGGTACTATACCTGAGGATGTCCAACTCAATTCACGCCCTAACGTGAATTTGAGAAGGTTGAATGGAGTAGAAGACTTTGCTAAGCCAGATTCTCCCCGTACTGCAACTAGAAAAGAGCGATTGCGTGCTCTTGGCCTTCAAACCGTCTTTATCCAGGATGCAGTTAATGCCTTATATTCAGTAGAAAAAGCTCTAAATTGGATGCACACATCTGTTGTTGAAGAGATGACTGGATTACAGCATGAAGTCTCTTGAGTAGTCGAAGCCTTCACTGTCTTGCCAGAAGTCTTCAAGCAAGCCCTGAGTAATCTACAAGAGAAGCAGGAAAGGATCATGAGAGAAGAGGAATCTAAAACTCGCATATCCGAGGCGAAGACAGCATCTACCATGATCAAAACCGGTTCCCAGCTTCGAGCCCATGACAAAAGCATCAAAGATATGTCGCAGGTGCTTTTCTCCCTTGTCGAGAGAATGACAAATATTGAGACGAAACAGGATGCCGCTCTGGAGATCCTATGACGTCTTGATGACTCCAAAAAGGGGGAAGAAGTGAGAGAATCCGCGAGGAGAACGAGGCTCCAACATGAAAGAGAATTCAATGCTGCTCAAGACAGCATTACTGCATAATTAAACAAATTAGCTGCACCCACTCAAGGATACGGGATTTTAGGTTCTCAATTTGAGTTCCATGATCCCAGCATCCCATGGCAAACCATGATCCAAAGGCCTTCCGAAATTCGTCTGCCAACCAACCGCCATCTCACTGCTGAAGAAGTGAAGCAATGGAGGAGAAATGAACTGATGAGATATTTTTCAAAACTCGTCAGGGAATCCGCCATCTTCAAAGGATATAAAACCTTGGCGGATGCTGCAGATAAATTTACAAAGTTGTTAGAAGAAGGAAAGCTTCCTCTCCAACAAGAAATGAAGTCCAAACATAGACGAGTAGATCGGATCACCCATCCAGAAGATTGGATTCTTGCCTTCGACAAATGATACGATGGTAGAGCAATCTATTTAGATCAAGGCAATGATTCCCTACAGCACTGGTGGCGTGGAACCGAGAACGATCCCGAGAAAAGGCCATGGAGACACTCATATTATAGGAGTTAAATTCCTTGTATTTGTGTTTGTAATTATGCTTTCAAAACAGCAAATCCTTGTACTCTATTTTGAATATCAATAAAATGTTTGCTTGTCTTGAAAGATTACAACTCGTAATCTACTGTGTTATTGTATGATTACATAATTTAAATTGCCAAAATTAATCACAAGTATAGAAACTTGTTTAAAAATTAAGCTGTACGAACTTGTCTGCGAACAGTTCATAGATTTAGTTGTATGCATCTAGAATACATTGTAAGATTGTGCCTGCGCGCCAATCATAATCTTAAAGCTGTAAAATCTCTTAGTTGTATCGAACTCGCCTGCGAGCAGTTCATAAATTAGACTAAGTTGCTGAAAGCCAGATCATTCGACAGAAGACCAAGATATCTGCCTGAAGTCATCAAGAAGGTTATTCGCTTCATGAAGAAGGTTTTGGCATCATCAAGAAGGCTTGAAAGATTTAAGTCTTGGCAAATTGTCAAAAAGGCGGAAATTGTTGGGATAACAATACCCTGTATCGAAATTGTTGGGATAACAATGCCCGATATCGAAACAGTTAAGATAAAAAATCCCTGTATCGAGTAGTGGTGATAAGATGTTTTGACAATATGTCAATCCAGCATACAGTAAGCAAACTGTATCGAAAAGCTGATCAATAGTGTCAACTTGTATCGAAGACCTCTCGTAGACTCAGCATATTGATCATACAGCAAAGAGTCCCGCAAAGCTAAAGTATGAAAGTTGTCTCGAATATCAATACAGTAATCATTCCATACAGCTCTCAATAGGACACAGAAGGAATCTTCAGTAATTCGCTGGAAGTCAAGTCCCATTGATAAAGAAGTATTTAAATACTAAAGGATAAAGTATTAAAATATTGTAAGTCAGAAGTTCTTCAAATCCCGTAATATCCGGATCTCAGTCAAATGTCTGTTGTCACAGAATCTTGCCCATCAGATAGATTTCAAACGGATATATGTCAGAAGACTATATATATATATATCCCATCAAGGCTTTGAAGATCAGTTACCAAAAACTTACGAAGTTATTATCATATACATCAGAGCAAAACATATCTCCAAAGATCACTGCTATTCTGAAAGAAGAGATATACAGTGCTCAAACCTTGAACAACACATCATCAGCTTTAAGCCCAGAAAGTCATTAGCTGTTGTTCAACCCTGTTCTATCTTTGAACAAACCCAGATCAGCCCTGTGTGGACTGAGAATCTTTGCTTCTCCCGAATTGTGTGTGAAGGACTTGCATCGAAGAAGACGAAGCTTCAGAACTGTGTGTGAAGAAACCAGTCAAAGTGTTAGCTCAAACCAATCTGTGTGAATGGTTGAAAGCTAAGATCTTTATATCGATCTGTGTGACCGATATATTGATTGAGTGTTGTTATAATTACGTAGTTGTGTATGCAGTAATTATAAGAAACTTTTTACTCCTATGTGGAGGACCAGTGGACGTAGAGGGGTTTACCTCGAACCACTTTAAATATTGTGTTATTTACCTTCTGCCTTTATTGTTTTAATAACTGTGATTATTTAAGTATACTCTGCATATCGAGTTGCTGTATCCACAACAACTTACTGTATTTAAGACTTCCGCTACACACTCAGATTTAAAACAGTACAGCTTGTTGTTTAAAATACTTTTTAAGTTGTATCCAGTATACTTAGTAGCCAACAGTATTTCACAATGTTAAAACATTCCCCAATATCAGTATTTATTTTTGCTCTTTACTTAAAAACAAAATAATCAAAAGTTAAAAAAAAACTCTGATAGGTATGAAACACTACCTTGCAACGAACACAGTCCACAGAGTGCCCAGTTGATCTTTCGAGGCACGGTCCTCGCCATACACATCTTCCAATCCTCCGTCAACCGTCGATCTTGGGTTTTGGCTATGTTATTCCTGTTATTGGATGGAATAGGCCTATATGTTGGTATTGTTCTCTCTCCTTATATAAAAAGGTATCATGTAATGAGAATTACACATCTTGAAGCATATCATCCTCCTGTAAAACTTATACGAGTAGTCTTTGAATTGAAGGATATGGTAGCTAAAGATGCAGTTTCGGGGCAAGCACATTTGTTTTATTTCAATATTGAAAAATATAATTATTAAAATGAAAAACCATAATAATGCATATACCATTATTACACCTAATCCCTCACTAATATAATTGGCATGTATGTAAGCTACTGCATGCTGTATGTCATATTTTGTACGCCAATATTTTATATAAAGAAAACTTATAGAGTTATTAGCAAAGAGCAAAACACCACTCCTGCCAGAAGGAATCAAGTCTGAGCTAGGGCAAAGAATATGGCAGTCATGAGTGCACCTTTTGAAAATGAGTGGGTGAAGCAAGTGAAAGAATATGATCAATCCAAAAAGAAAGTCAAGGGTCTATTGGACTCAGGTATAACCACCATTCCTATTATATTCGCCCATCCATCTGAAGATCTATTTGATCTCAAAACCAAATCCTACCATCCTCTCCTTTTTCCTTATTTGCTTGCTTGCTCTCTTAGCAACTTTGTGATTCACAGGAATCCTTAATCCAAAAAAAAAAAAGAAATCTCAGTCCATAAACCAATTTCAGAACAATTTAATGATAAAATAAAATTGAACAAAACTTACTTGGTATCAGTTTTCTTAGTTGTTCCAGACACTGATCTGGTTACCACCATGGTGAATTCCTGCAATACCAAGGTTTGATCCCACACTAAGAAAGTAATCATTAAAAAAAGGCAGAAGAGTAACTTAAACTTGAAATTATATTCCCCTGGTAACAGCTCGTCAAACTTTGAAAATATTAGTCAACTTATGTAGCAAGCTGATATCCACACGTGAGACGCAGTTTATAAGAACTATTTAAAGATGATGCATAGCAGAAGAGTTGTTTCTTGTAAGCACGAAAGTTTGACTAGAACTAGCCTTACCTTAGTGTTCTTTTACTTGTGTAAACAATGTTTTGTTGGATCATCATTTGCAAGCGTAAGCATGTGTGTCATTAAACCTATAAGATTATGCCATGCTCAAAACCATGATGTTTAAACTAAGGCATTAATAAGCTAAACGAAACATACGTTGCAGCCTAACAATCAGACTTGGAGCTTGACCGTCCAGTTGACAGCCTTAGTCCCAACAATGATAAACATGCAGATTGAATTAGAGATAGCTGAAGAACAGTAATGATTGAAATGTGGAAGCAGAATCAAGCTATTTTTCTAACATAATCATCTCTCCAATTCAATTATATACACATATATACAGACAAGACTAGAACAGCTTGACAATCAAGCAAATCTTCAGAATGAACAAAATTCATAAACACAAACCTAAATTAACAGATATGATCAACTAATGGCCTAGTAATAGATGAACTTGTCAAAATGGGGAACACAAACTGAGATATTGTTGGTATTTTTAAGCAACTGTTAGTTCACGTGTTATGTTAGTTCACATGTTAACAGGAACAAACTAGTTGTATATAATATGTTACACTACTAAAAGGTCGAGGTTATTCTAATAGATTAAAACTGCATTCCTTCACTAAAGAATGTCGTGCTTTGCATGAGAAGCTCAAATAGAGTGTGCCCAGTGAGAAGCATTCTACCGCACAAATAAAAAAAGTACTATTTTAAATTTCTAATATAAGATAGTAAATTGCAAAGTAATAGAGTGTGCCCAGGAAACATTTGCGGAACTGATCATACTCATAATTACTGAAATGAATGATCCAAAAGAAAAATTACACTGGATGAAAAACCGAGAAAAAGAGGAGTTGAATCTATTGTAACCTAATTCTGGGAACAGATTATTGAGGAATTGAGGAAGGAGAACTCACCCGAAATTTGCAAGTGGGATCCAGTTATGACGGAAATCGAATTTTTTCTTTCAAGCTCAGGTGTAAGCAACCAGTGTGTGTGTGTGTGTGTGTGTGTCGCGCGCGTGCGTGCGTGCGTGTGTGTGAGGGATGGATTTACAGAAGGTAAAAGGGAGGTTTGGGGGTAGGAATCGCGGCGGCTGAACCGAGTGGAGGGGAGGAATCGCGGCGGATGAGTGACAGAACAATGAGGGGAGAGAGGAGAGAATGAGGGAGGCGGTGAGAAGATGGAGTAGGGTTATGGGGTTATAAGGGGGGATCGGACGGTCCCGATGAAGGGAAGATTAATAATCTCAATTGGACGGCTCCATTAAAAAGAGCTGTCATGGCTTTGACCCGGGTTCGGGCTTTAACATAATATAACCACACCAGTAAAATACACTTAGCAATCAATCAAATAGAGAAAAAATTTGGAAACTCTTGAGCAATCATTCAGATCTAAACAAAAAAAGAATTTAATCCTTCAAATCAAATCCAAAATAAAAAGTTCAAAATACCTTTTTAATTGACGGATCGAGAATTAAAAGAATATTACTTAAAATACGGAACCTAACACAGCGTTTTCTAAAAACGCTATGTAAGTGTACTGTTACATAGCGCTTCCTAATTAAACGCTATATAAGTATTTTTAAAAAGGATTGTATTATTTGTTATAGTTTAAAAATTTGAAATTTTATTATTAAATTATAATATGTATTTATATTACATAATTAAAATATATATAAGTTATAATTTATTTTATATTATATATCAAACTTTGAAAATAAAACATATCGTAATTTAAATTTCATTATATATATTGATAATATATTAAACTTTAAAATTATAAAAAATATTTATAATTTCTAATTACAATATTAAAAAATATAATAAGTATTTATATTAAATATAAATAATTTAAATCAAATTTATCATATGTTATATATCAAACTTTAAGAGTAAAAAATTATCAAAATTTAAATTTCATTTCATTGTGCTTGTTTTTTACAATAACTTGAAAAAATTATTAAAAAATTAGATATAATGCAACCTCATCACAGCTGTTGCACGTCGCGCAGCACCATTTTTATCTTGCAACACCAAATGTATATCTAGTGCAATACTATTTCAGTAGTGTTTCAAAAGATCAAAAATCAGCAATCTATTGAAACGCTTTGGCGGCAACACTAGCTAAAAGCATTGTCTATGAGCACTTATGGCGTAATGCACTCTGCCACTAGCCATCGTAAGCATGAGCATACTTCGCATTATACCAAAGGCAAAAATCATCTTTAAGTCCATGTACTTTTATTTTTTGTTTCACGAGGTCTCCGTACAATTTTCTCGTTTTAATGAATCCTTGTACTATTATTTTTGAAGCTATTAGGTCCTTATTTAACATTCTGTTAACTTTTCCGTTAACTAATTTATAAGTTATTTTTTATTTTTGTGATCATTTTCCACATCAAATATTTATTTTACTTTTTATATGTCATGTTGTCATTTTGTATTGATTAAACCATAAATAATGATTTAAAAAAATAATGACTTGTAAATAATGACTTTTTTTATTTAACATTTACTAATATTTAGCATTGTAAATAATGACTTTTAAAAAATAACTTTTTAAAAATAAAAGTACGAGGCAACATGGCATTATTTTTTAAATAATGACGTGGCATTATTTATGATTTAATCAATAAATAATAACAACATGGTATTTAAAAAATAATATAAATATATTGTGGAAAATAATGAATAAATAATGACTTGTAAATTAGTTAACAGAAAAGTCAACGAAGTGTTAAATAAGGATCTATTAACACCAAAAATAATAGTACAATGATTTATCAAAACGAGAAAATTATACGAGGACCTCGTGAAATGAAAAATAAAAGTACATGGACTTAAAAAGATGATCTTTGTCGGTACCAAATTAACAACCGTAGGTTGTAATTATTTGAATGTCTTCTTTTCTCCTTTTGTGCGTGAAATCTCCCTTTTCGCATCGATCCCTTTTAAAAGTGTGCGCGTAGCGTCGGTTTAATGCTCTTCTTATTATCCAGAACTTATGCTAAAGCACTTTTCTTCTCTCTGTCAACTTATATTATTATCACACCACATTCATAAGATAGCCATTGCCAGAGAGAAGAAAATAGAAGAAAGTAAAAGAAAAGAAGCGACAAAAACATGGGTTGGTTTGTGAGAGAAAGAAGGGGTATAAGCTGGAAAGACCAAACCCTAGACTCAAGTTCTGCGCCGCCGTCGCCGTTAATGGTGTTCTTTGGGCTGTTTATTACGTTGATGATCTCTGCAGCTTATTCAGATTTCAAGCAGAGGGTGGAAGCAAACAAGATGAAACTTAGGTTCGGTCTCCTTCTGCTGCCAGTGGCGGGGATTCTGGTGGCGAACGTGATGTTCCTCAGCGGCCTCCGCCGCAGGTGGTGGCGCTTTGCCCCCGGAGTACTGCGGAGGCCGGGTTACGAAGCCGTGGCGGACGAGGGAAGTTCACCGTGGGGGTTGAGGCTGGTATTGGTGCTGCTTATTGTCATGGTTTATTATCAACCTTCCTTTCAGTCTGCGTGGTTTAGATCTATATAGGATTTCTCTGGTTTTCTTCTTTCTTTCTTTCTTTGTTTCTTAGATTCAATTCGCCCATGAGTGTTGTAACCAGTTGGGTTTAAACATCAGGGTCATCTTGAATTTCTTGATTAACTCGGATTGTGTTCGGAATCTTCAGATGAACTGTTTGTTACCGGTATAGCTCAATCGGTACGATTCATTGTTTGAAAATGTGTTGATATGGGGGTTCGAACTCGTCATGTTACAGTGTATTTGATAGGGATTTGAAAATGTGTTGATAAGGCACGACTAGGATCGTTTCATGTGGCATTGAAGCGTTCTTAGTGGTTCGACTTAAATACATCTTTCTAAATTATGATCGCTAGCAAGAGTATGTCGATTTGTACGTGCACTACGTCAACTCAAATCATATCACAAGGAAGACTGAACAGAAAAAATAATTATGCGTTCGCAGTCGATAGAAATTTGAGAAATTTTAGAAGATAAAAATATTAAATTCGAAATTAATTAAACTAGGATTTTTCGCAATAAAAACAGAAAGCACAAACATTATAAAATCAAGTCGGAGAAAATCCAGGATTTTAAATTTTTCTCTTCAAATTTTCAAATAGATAGTTAAATTAATTAATTAAGCAATTATAAAATCGAACGATTTCGAGCCGAGCTCGAGCCGCGCATGGTGAAAGCTCGGCTCGAGCTCGTTTTCTTAACGCACATATTTTTGTGTTCGAGCTCGGCTCGAGCTCTTACGAACCGAGCCCTTAACGAACCGAGCTCGATCTTGTTCGTTAAAAGCTAGTTTCGTTTACCGTTCTAACTTTAATTAATTAACAATACCTTTGGATTCATATCCAACTCCCAATTGAATTATGGTCCGCAACAATTTCTCAATTATTACTTCATAAAAATTCAAGGTTGGCCAAATTGTAACCATAAACTCCTTCCGTCCCACCGATCTTGGTTCATATTTCTTTTTGGGCCGTCCCAAGATACTTGGTCATTTCCTTTTTAAGACACATTTATCTCTCACAACTTTAAATAATATATATTCATACTTTCACTTTACACACTACTTTTCAGCTTTTCTTAAATCTCGTGTCGAAAAGCAAATGCTCAAAATGGGTGGCACGGAGGGAGTATAAGAAGAGCCGATTTTTCGTCGGACGTTTCCTGCTTGACGTGCCTGCTTCTAATGGTTACAATACCCGATTTTTCTAATGTTCTTCATTATTTTATAAACCTTTGTTATAATAAATAGGCAAAAAGAAAAAAAAAATTGGTGTTTTCTTGGTAGAGTCTTCTTCCTAAATGACGGAGAAAGCTGCAGATCTTGCATGGATTATAAGGTCAGGCCCCATGGTTCAATGGTGGTTCAAGATTATGACGACAGGGACGTTTCTTGGTATTTTCATTTTTTTGGGGGGGATTGATGGGTTAAATATGAAAACATGTTCAAAGGATTTTCTTGTTCTTAAAATTAATGGTTCTCAAGATTTGTTACGTATTTTAAAGTCTGGAAGTTTGGACCCCAGTATAGACTAAATCGGGCTTTTCAAAAAAAAAAAAAAACCAATTGTAACTCCTTCATTTTATTTCGGATCAAACTCAAATTTTAGGAGAAGGTTTGATAAGACTCAAGGCCGTCTTAAAGATTTTGGGGGTTCTCTTCATGTTAGAAGAGTTTTTTTTTTTTTTTTTTTGAAGAATGAGTTCGTGATGGCTGAAAGTTTTCTTGGAGATTATTTGCAAAGCTTTTCTTTTAGGTTTATTTATGATTCGGTAATTTTTGAGTAAGTTTTGTTATCAACAAAAATATTTTTTCTTGATTTTCTTCTATACACTTGGCCGTACTCATTAAATCCCAATAAGAATGTAAATGGTTTTGGTTCATTGAAAAGATAGCTATTGTTTCGATTGAATAATTTATCCTAATTATTTTTTATGGCTTATTAAGTTTATGTTTTGATCGGGTACTTTGTGTTTATTTGGTTTTGATAGGTATATGGTGGAAGCACATTTGTGTACTGATGAATTTATCAAAAAATTTCTTGGTAGTTTTATACTTTAATTTTGTACCGAGTGTTGTACATTAGTTTGCATTATCATTTTCAGTTTGCTTAATAACTTTGTTAACCGGTAGGTCTTTCGTTATTTGTAGCCGTGAGGTTTTCTCTCTATGGTGGAAAGTAACTAAAATCTCCTATTTGATATTGGCTGAAACTAAAAAATGAGACTTCTTTGCTAATCCTCTGGGAGATTACGCTCTATGTTTTCTTAGTGTGAGCAGGTCAATAGATTGCCGCAAATTCCAGTAAGAATGATGTGAGGTATTGATGTACAGAGGAGGTATTATTCATATTTGATATTTACAATTCTATGCACAATAAATACTAAATACAAACCAGAATAAGTTAGTTACAATTCATTGATAAAATCAGAAATTGAACATCAAAGGGATGTTATGTGTTTCTGTTCGTGGCATTGTTACACCTACTTAGACTCAGGCTCTATTCAGAGACTTTGTGTAGCCATGTCAGGTTTCCATCCGATAAACCGAAACATATAACATCGTTATAATGTTCAGTGCACTGAGACAGTCATAAAATCTGACCCCATGAATCATAGGCTGATAGAAAAATCGTATAAGAGAACATTTTATACAACATTTATTTGTCAAAAATCTACAACAAAACAAGGAAGAGAGCAAGCAAGAAAAAAACAAGAAACCACCCAAGAAAACAAGAAAACATGGAACTGTATAGCTGGACCAGTAGACCAGCTGCACCCCCAATTTAGGCATCTCTTGAGCCCTAAGTTTAGGAAACCCCAATTCAATCCCTCTCTTGAGAACATAGTCAGTTAGAGCGGGAACGCAGTAAATATCGGCAATTGAACGTTGAAGTTCACGACGGCGGTGGATCGTATCGTAGTCCGCTAACAGGGGTTTATATGCAGGCACCTCGTCAAGATAGCCGCTTGGCTGATCCCATCACTGCCAGTATAGTACATGACCCTCCGTGCCATGCCACTCGAATATAGTTTGCTACAGAGACGTCTAATTTGCACCCTCAGAGTAAAAACATTAACCCAAAGTTCATTGAAAGCCTTGACACGAGTGTTTGGAGGACATTGAGATGTCAAGTCTTTAATATCCGCAATTTCGGATTTTCGGTAATTTTCTTTTTTTGGCGGAGGTCCATTTCGATGATTCTCTTGGGACCATTTTATCATTCTGAGAATGATTAATTCTGCACTTTTTGTCATCCGAGTTCGTTTCGGTATTGTTTTGTTGAGTTCCGTGTTTCTTAACGACTTTTCCACACTCGAGTTCAATTCTTGTGAATCTCGTCCGAAATTACTGTTTCGAGTTTCCCGTAAGTCCGTTTAACTTTGTTAGACGTGTTGTGAACTTCAGTTTGGTTATTCGATCACGTATCGTGATTTTCGGACGTTTTGGGCCATTTTCGTAATTTCCCAAAGTTTGGGGTAATTACCTTCCGTTGTCGAATTTTGAGCCTTCGGGTGGTCGGAATCGTGTGTTCTCTTAGTTTTCGAATTCGTCTTTGCGAGTACTTCATAACCAAATCTCCGATTCGTATTCAGGTTCGGGTTTCGGGGTCGTTCGGATCGTTGTTGTGGTTCGGTCGAAATTTTCGGTTTGTGTCTGGAGGTGGCTGGCCGGACCTGTGCGAAACGGCCCAGAAAATGGCGCTGCTGAGCGCCGTGTCCTGCACTAGGTCGGCCAGGACTAGCATCCTGCCGAGACACGGCCGAGACACACGACGCTGGTCTGGGCCGGTTGCTGCGCCGTGTTCGGCAGGCGTATAAATATGGCCGAGCAGTCATTTTTTTTCACTCGTTTTCATTTCCTATCTTCCTGTCCGCAGCTAGAGTCTTTGGGAAGTCGAAGACATGTTGTTATTCTATGAATCCACGAAGTTTTGGAGTTCATATCATCGATTGATCATCACATAACATCCTTCAATCCAGCGAATCAAGGCAAGTTTTCTTAAAATCTAGTTTTGGGGATTTTGTTCGATTTGTCCGTTTAATCCGAAATAACTTAGAATAGTGATGGATTAATGATTGTTATGTTGTATTACATCAAATTCCTTGTTATTCCATGGTAGGATTGCCGAGGATTCGTCGTTTTATTGAGTATCTTATCGACGCCTTGAAGGTGTTCGATAAATTGTCACAAAGAGAATCCGAGCGTTCTACGCTTATTCTTCCTCGTTCGTTCATTAATTTATTGATGGTATGATGTTAGGGTCAGATTCCTTGTGAAGAACTCGAGTCGGAACCCTTCCGTTCGTTGTCTTCTTCGTGGTACAAGCTTCCCGGTCGAACCATGTTCTTCGGGGTATTCGGTATCGGTTATTAAGACAAGTATCTTATTATACGACTTGTATCTTGCGATTAGTAATCACGTATGAGATTTATGATGATTTTTACTTGCCTTCGTAAATATGTTCCGTTTGAATTGGTTGTGTATTCCGCAATTTGAAGGCTTTGTGATAATAGTGTTATATTGGTATACGTGTTAGGTGTTGTGCCATTTGTGCAGGATTGCGACGTACATATGGGATGGTTTTACACTTGGTTGTGCAATGTATTGTGTACCGAACGTATGTTATGTTGGTTGTGTGTAATTGATTGATGATAGTTGTTGTGAGTATTGAGATTGTGTTATGTGCGTGTGATGTACGATTTTGTGGTGATCAACGTGATTGATTAATTGTGCTCATTGTTGTATGTAATGTGAATGTGAATGTGAATATGTGTGTGATCGCTAAGTTCACTCGTATTGGTTCGACGGGACCTACGAGGATTCGTGACAGTGGACTACGGGGTCAGAACTTAGTGAGGTACTGAGGTCCAATCGTGCTGGTCTGACGAGGCCTACGATAACGCATGGCAGTGGACCATGAGTTTCGGACACAGTACTTCCAACCGGGTGAGCTCGACGGGGCTTACGGTGACACGTGGCAGTGGACTACGGTGTCAGGACTGTGTGTGTGATTGTTATGATTGATATAGTCCGTGTGGGTTGTCGAACCTACGGAGACACGTGACAGTGGATCACGGTGTCGGAATTGGTTATGTCTGGTTAATAGTCCGTATTTGTTGTTGAACCTACGGAGACACGTGACAGTGGATCACGGTGTCGGAATTGATTATGTTTGTTTAATTGTGCGTGGTGTATTCCGTGCAGGTTTTTGAACCTACGGAGACACGTGACAATGGATCACGGTGTCATGAGCATGATTATTTTCAAATTAAAGTTTTGAAAGGAAAAGTTTTATGAAAATGAATGTTGGACCGAGTCCTAAGCTTGAGTAAATGTTTCCCGTATTGTAAACTGTTGAGTTATGAAACAAGATTTGGGTTAAGGTCCTAAAGTTTTTTTTGAAAGGTTTTGTGAATCAGGACTTGAGGTCTTAAGGTTTTGAAATTCTAAAAATTCCCGAGATGATAATCTTATTTTCGAATGCTTCATAGCTTATCTTACCTTGTGAAAACATCTCGGGAATATTTTGATACTTGATTATTATATTTGATTCACGATTATTATTTACTTATTACATTTCGTATGATTTGATACTTGCACTAGTAAAACAGTGGAGTTTTACTAACCCCTGAGTAATCGGGGGTGGATATCTGTATTGTGTTCAGGTACATGCAGGTTTTTGGGAGCAAGTCACAGGATCGGTACGAGGTACGATGAAAGACGAATGATACTAATCACGCGAAGGCCACTTTTGGGTTAAGTTAGTCGAATTCAATTGTATTGTCTTTTTCGCTGTCTTATTGTTCGTTGTTGCAAGTATTTTACCCTTGCGTGGGTATGAGTATGGATGAGTTTATGTATTTTGATTTGTAAGTCAGTGACGAAAGACCAAATCGGTCTATTGGTTCGTTACTTTGATTCGTCGGTATGTATTGTAATGTGTTGTTTGATGTCTAGCCTGGTGGATCCTCACGGAGAGGGTCTGTGGCGTGTAATATTCCCGGTTTGATTTGGGGGTGTTGTTGTGTCGAGATTTATATGTCTCAACAGGCGATCGCCTCAGAGACCGAGTGACCGAGCCATAGTCGAATAGACCAAGATAGCCTTGCCGATCAAAGGTCCCAGATCGAATCCCAGTGCCGAGCGATCTACATCTAAGGCGATCGTCTCTTGGCACCGGGTGATCGACTCTGGTGCCCGGCCGAAGACGACCGCCTCATGCCACGCGAAGCCATTACCCATCTAGTCGGCGAAGGCCGAAGCTCGAAGCAAGGACCCACGTGCAGATCCGGAAAAGGCGCCGCAGGACATGGATCGTTGACCACAGCCTGTCAGCATCTTTTCACCTACCTACATACCCGCCGAAAGGTGCAAGTGGGACCACCCGGGACAGCAACTCAGAACACGTGCAGGCTCCTCATTGGACCGCACATCTGGCTGCCAGTAGCAGCCGCGGACTTCAAGCAGACAGCCCATGTGCTAAAAGACGATCGCCCCTTATTATATTACAAGGAAGGCGATCGCCCGCCAGAAAAAGAGCATCTCAGCTCCTATAAATTGAAGGCTTCCTACACTTGTCAAGGGGTCTGGCTTTTGAGTTCAGAATCTTGGCTTTCAACTCTTGGCATACACTTCGGACATATTTCTCTCTCAGCACCTCTTAACCAAAAGACGGTCGGCAGAGACAAAAACCAGAACTCCCAGCAGTTCAAGAACTCAGAGCAACTCTAGTTCTTCCGGCAAGCACTCAATAGCTAGATACATAGAATCTTTTACACTCATTGTAATCGCTTTCTTACATTAATATTTGTACTCAAACGTATTCTTATTAATAACATCTCGCGAGAGCATTCAAGCCCAGTCCTAACAAACCCGGCAAATCTTGTGTTATTCACACCCCCATGGACGTGCTCTCGTAATTTGCTGTTGCTCGACCGTTCCATCAATATTCATCTCCGTATAATATTTCGGGCAACAACAATTGGCGCTAGAAGGAGGGGATCTAAACCTTCATTTTTATTCCCACCGTCTCGAAGAACATTCACTGTTCTCCGGGACATATACTTGAAGAGACACTCACTGCTCTTCAAAGAAAGCTTTCAGAATCATGACTTCTGCCTCCACGTCGAAGAAAGTCGCTAGCCGATCCGCCAGACGCTTCATTCCGTCTCAATCTGAGCCCCAGTCTATGGCAGAGGGTAGCCGCCGCGGTCCGAGACTCTCTATCCCGCCCCCGAGGGACGGCCCAAGCCTCTCGCTCGATCCATTCCAAACTGCGGAACAGATCGCAAAGGCCTTGGCCATCCTACAGGAGCGACGGAGAGCTTTCGACGCGCCGCCCACTATAACCCCCTTCGGCCATCCGCCGTGTGACCAAACGGAAGTTCAAGGGGTTACTGACCGATCGATCGCCAGGAGGCCCCCATTCGCAAGAAGGCGCTCGCAAGCCGGGGCACCTCTGTTTTCAACCGCCTAGGCAGCGACCCATCATAGAGACCGGGGCAGTCTGGCCCCAGCCATGAGACAACGGAGCCCGAGTCCGTCACCAGAAGTTCGGCATACCCATCTCCCAGAAGGCCGACCAGCCATCTGGATCATCCTCGCCAAGAAACTGAGGTCGGCGACCGCGGAGTCAGGAGATCGGTACACGATCGCCTCGGCTCCCGCTCCGGAAGCTGAACCGCGAGCGACCAAGCTACAGCGATGGCCGCGATGCAACGCCAGCTCGACGACATGAAGGCGCTCCTGGAAACAGGTGCAAGCGCCAATAGCAAGATCGCCGGGCCGAGCGAGTCACTCGCGGTCCACATCGAGCTAGCCCCCGTGCAGCGAAGGATCGCTCCTCCGCAAACACCTCTGTACGAGGGAAGGTCGGATCCCAATACTCACCTGAGCAAGTTCTGGATCTACAAGACCGGGTGTGGGGCATCAGACGCGACCAGGTGCCGAATGTTCCCGCTAACGCTGGGCGACCTGGCCCATAGATGGTACATCTCATTACCGCCGTGATCCGTCAATTCCTTTGATCAGCTGGCGAACAACTTCACAGCGTACTTCGCCTCCAAGGTCGCTCGGCTGGAAGGTCCCCATCGCATGATGCAGATCAGGCAAGAGGAAGAAGAGTCTGACGCTGACTACATCGACCGGGTAGATGAAATCATCCTCAACGGCGAGCCTGTAAGCGACGAGATCGCCCTATACTCGGTCCTAGGGGGATTCCATGGTCTTTCACCTATGTTCAGGCATCTTACGAAGGACCTCCCCCCGACCTACGCGATCTTCCGCGCCAAAGCCGCGGATTTTATGGCCAGGCAAAGGTTACTTTTTAACCTATGAGCAACACGATCGGCAATCGAACGACAATCATCAGTCTTCCAACCCGATCGCCGTTATCAAGCAACACCACCAAAACTGGAGGACTCGCTCGCCATCTATAGTCCGTCATCTAACATGATGGGCTAAGGCACGAGATCGCCTCCCCCACACAACGTACACCGTCGAAGGTCGGCATCTAACATGATGATCCGAGGTAGAAGAGTGCAGCCATGGTCCTGGTGGTCGATGGAACCGACTGCTTTGGCCATGCAAGGTTCCTTTGGGCTGAGATCGCTCGCCCTTCGTTTAAATACGAGGCAGGCGTAGCCGAAGGACCCTCCAAACAGATCAGTGGACACGTTCGCCCGCCCTCGAAGGTCCATCACTTAACATGGTGGATCCTTCACGGATAATGCGACGTGTCCCAACCCCCGTCTCAACGTATACCGTCCAGGATTGCCATCTCACATGACGATACGAGGTAGAAAAGAGCTAACTAGCCGCAGACGTGGAGTCAATTAATCCGACAACGCCCTGCGCAAGGAATCCTCCAGACCAAGAACGCAGCCCTTTGTTTAAATACGAGGCGAGGCGCAGCCTAACGGAGGACCCTCACAATAAAAGGAGTCACGAGACAGACAATGGCGCTCGCGCACAAGACACGGTTATGGAGTCAGTCCATCGAACTCCGCGACTGTGCACGGTTCCTCAATGACGAAACGATCAGATTTCTACGAGGGAACGACAAATGTGAAAAATTACAGGTTCAAGACCGAAGATAGCTCGCCAATCGACCAGATCGCCCAAGTCCGAGACCGAAGTCCGCTCAACGAATCGCCCGTCCTTGTCCTCAGTGATCGCCAGCAAGAACCACCTCACCCCATGTCTTCAACATCGGAGCAAGCTGGGGGGCAATTGTTGTGTCGAGATTTATACGTCTCAACAGGCGATCGCCTCAGAGACCAGGCGATCGAGCCATAGTCGAATAGACCAAGACAGCCTTGCCGATCAAAAGTCCCAGATCGAGTCCCAGTGCCAAGCGATCGACATCTAAGGCGATCGTCTCTTGTCACCGGGCGATCGACTCTGGTGCCCGGCCGAAGACGACCGCCTCATGCCACGCGAAGCCATCGCCCGTATAGTCGGCGAAGGCCGAAGCTCGAAGCAAGGACCCATGTGCAGATCCGGAAAAGGCGCCGCAGGACATGGATCGTTGACCACAGCCTATCAGCATCTTTTCACCTATCGACAGACCCGCCGAAAGGTGCAAGTGGGACCGCCCGGGACAGTGACTCAGGACGCGTGCAGGCTCCTCATTGGACCGCACAGCTGGCTGCCAGCAGCAGCTGCGGACTTCAAGGCAGACAGCCCATGTGCTAAAAGATGATCGCCCCTTATTATATTACAAGGAAGGCGATCGCCCGCCAGAAAAAAGAGCATCTCAGCTCCTATATATAGAAGGCTTCCTACACTTGGCAAGGGGTCTGGCTTTTGAATTCAGAATCTTGGCTTTCAACTCTTGGCAAAGCTATACATTTCGGACATATTTCTCTCTCAGCACCTCTTAACCAAAAGATGGTCGGCAGAGATGAAAACCAGAACTCCCAGCAGTTCAAGAACTCAGAGCAACTCTAGTTCTTCCGGCAAGCACTCAATAGCTAGATACATAGAATCTTTTACACTCATTGTAATCGCTTTCTTACATTAATATTTGTACTCAAACGTATTCTTATTAATAACATCTCGCGAGAGCATTCAAGCCCGGGCCTAACAAACCCGACAAATCTTGTGTTATTCACACCCCCATGGACGTGCTCTCGCAATTTGCTATTGCTCGACCGTTCCAGCAATATTCATCTCCGGATAATATTACGGGCAACAATAGGTGTTACAAAGTCATACTCTGCACAGTCAGTTAATAAAGTGAGTGCGTCATATTCATCCCGCTTTTGCTGGGTGCCTTTCTCATAATGAAAAATATTTCTCATTTCAGGAATTTGTAGCCCTATCTCAGTGACAGCCCACTGTTCCAAATCCTCAACTGAGTCTGGTTGATAAATTTCCAAAGCTTTAATACACTCAGCAATGTCAGTAGCTGATCCAACCCAGGTTGGGGGATTCGATAGTCGATTCATTTCCCTAAGAAATTTTGTAATATGCTGCTCCATCGTGGTGAAATTATAGTAACCGATAAAATATTGTAAAACCTAAAAAATTGGACAGGTGGTTAGTATAGATTTTCAAATGAAATGAAATATGGTTTGAAAAACATTAGAAATAAAATTAGATGTCGAAAAATCATAGACTGTTAAATAAAACCTTGAAGAGATGCTGCAGGTTTATTTTGCAGCAAAGTTACATGCACAAAGAGCACGCTCTATGCCGTTGATAAATCAGAAATGGAACATCAAATGAATGTTATGTGTTTTTGTTTGTGGCATTGTTACGCCTACTTAGACTCAGGCTCTGTTCAGAGACTTTTTGGAGCTATGTCAGGTTTCCAGCCGATAAATCAAAACATATAACATCATTATAATGTTCAATATTCAAGCGTACCCATCTATTCATTTAACAAAGACACCATGGAGAAATTATAAGTAGAACCTCAAATAGAACGAGGAAGCCATCGAAGCATATAAGTCTAATCCAAATAAAGAATGTAGACAAGGATAAAAAGAAATCAGACCGGCTAAATATGAACCTGCATTCAACTTGTAAGAGATACATAAATACTAAATACAAACCAGAATAAGTTAGTTACAATTCCTTGATAAAAGAAAAAATAGAACATCAAATAGATGTTATGTGTTTTTTGTTCATGGCATTGTTACACCTAAGACTCATGCTCTATTCAGAGACTTTGTGGAGCCATGTCAGGTTTTCTGCCGATAAACCAAAACATATAAAATCATTATAATGTTCAATTTTCAATCTATCCCATATATTCATTTAATAAAGACACCACGGAGAAATTATAGGTAGAACCTCAAATGGAACGGGGAAGCCACCGAAGCATATAAGGCAAATCCAGACAAAGAATGCAGACAAGGACAGAACAATATTAGACCAGCTAAATACGAACCTGCATTCAACTTGCAAGAGATACATATTCTAAGACATAAGCAGGTTGGGTCGGTGTTAAAACAAATTTTAGAGTGGAGACAGAATTCTCAAAAACATTTCCTACCATGAAAGATAATTGCAAGCCGAACACCAAAATATACCTGAAAAGAAAGCACGACAACAATTGTAGATATCATACAGGAACACAAACCTGTCAAGCAAAATAAGAAAACTCGTGTTTAGTACCCTATCAAATGAAAAATCAACTGTGAACGTAGTTTTAGATACTATTCAAGCAATCTAGTTCCGCAATCCATACAAAAAACCACATTCCTCATACTGAATATGAGTAGGCAGCTTTTTACAGCCTGAAGAGAAAACAAAATGTTCAATCAAACAAAGAATAAAACATCCCATCACCAAGAACATAAACCAGAATCAGTGGTATCAAAATAAGTTCACGAATAAAGCAGCATAAAGCAACCAAAATAAAACACTTTGTCTGGCAGACACAAAAAACATAAAGCAGAAGATCACCACAACATATGTGTGATCAGAAAATCCCAACCACATTGACAAGAACGAGCCCCAAAGTCAACTACCACTAAAAAAGCATAATCTCCACCCAAATAGCAAAAAATCATAAAAATTAACAGCCTGATTCAAGTCTCGCAGCAACATAGAAACTCCACAATTAAATCACAGCTGAATAAAAGAGGCCAAAACAAAGCAAAGGTTAGAAGATATAGATGAACATAAAGGGAATAAGTATCGCTGCCAATCCCACACCAAAAAACAAATACAACAATGTTCCAAAATCGAGAAAAGATTTTTCTGCAGATAAATATCAGAAAACAATTTAAGCAAGCTCGAAAATTATAAAAATTGCAACCAAGCCCATAAACTATCTCATTCTCAAATACACTCCCTTCAAATTTCAAACTCCCTCATTTTTCACCCCAAACTTTAAAAACCTGTATAAATCTAATTTCTTTTCCTTTCTCGCCGATAGAACTCCCATGGAAAACCCCTGGACATCATCGGACATTAATACACACTCAGAACATAAATAAAGAATGATATACGAACAAACCTCTAAAACAAACATCAACACAGTAAAATATTCCTGAAACTATGTAACAGTAATATATCATGCTAACAATTCCTGTACAATTTACAGCTAAATCTATTGAACTTTTATTCTTCTACCTAGTGCCAATCGAGCGCCAACCATGGGCAACCCCGTGCATCGCACGGGGTGTAAACCTAGTAATAAATAATAAGAAAAATAATTCGTTTTGGCAAGGCACAATCAACATACAAACTTGATTATCTGATTTGACTCATCCAAAGTGTAAGACTGTGAAGTTAATTCGTGCTTGGATGAGAATTAAAAATTCGGTATTTTTTTAATGGAACACGAGGGCAAAGCCCTGAGACAATTACATATCCCCTATAGGACCAAGCCTTTTGAAAAACTTCTCGGCACAGTCCATATTCAGCAACGGCATCACTTGAGCTGGTGGTCTCTCAAAGATCTGCAACATGCCCACATCTTCAGCAGCAATTTTTGACATGAAATCTGCAACCTCGTTTACCTCCCGGATGACATGCTTGAACTGCAGAGTCCAGTTACAGTCACACAAAATATGTATACGACGTAATAAGACAAACAAGCACTTAGCAACCTGTTTGTTGTTGATTAGCTGCACCACCGATACATTATCAGATTCGACTTCAAGCCCCTTATACGTGTCTTCCAGGCCAAACATAACCCATCATAGATTGCCCACATCTCCTCCTGAGCTACTAAGATGACCCCAAACTTCCTGGAAAAGCCAACCACCCACTCACACTCATCATTCCTTATGACTCCGCCAGCCGCAGCCTCAGCCGTCACCCGACTAACCACCCCGTCGATGTTTAGTTTCCAAACATATTTCGAGGGTCTCAACCAACATACCTGGTTCACAATCATGGGTTCCTTATTCGAACCACTGGGGATTTTAGAGGAGATCAAGCTTGCCCAAGCCCTGTAGTGAGAGACAATGCAGAAAGATTCTCCCCTTTCCCTTGAAACACTTCCATGTTCCTACATTTTCACAACCTCCAACAGACAATCCGAAATAATGAACTCCAAATATACCCATCCATAACAGTGGTGCACTTTAAGTTCATATCCAACCAGTCCTCAAAACTCATCGACATAAAGCAATGCAAACTAGAATGGGTTAAGAGACTAGTCCATACCTCAACATCTCTCGGGCATTTCCGAACCACATGATCTATATCTTCGGCAGCATGGACACACCTACAGCATCTCGCAGAGGTGGCCAAATGCCTTCTACTTTGCTCGGCATTGGTCATGATTTTATTGCGCAAAATCAGCCACAAACAGCATCGGATTCATTCCGGCCGATTAAACTCCCAAGCCAGATTCTAATCCCCCTCCACCCGAGTGGCATTTAGCGTTATGCTTGCATAGGCACTTTTCACCGAGAACCTGCCTCTATCATCCCATTTCCATACACAGATGTTGTCACGCGCAAGGATGTTTGGGTGGGTATGCTACCAATCTTCCTGCATGCATCATTAGTGACCATGGCATGTAGGTCATTCCAGTCCCAATCATCATTATCATTGACCACATCACACACCAACATATCCACATCAACTAAATCAAAATCAATTGCATGACTAATCAGAGGCCCTAAAGAAGGGAACCACACATCCACCCAAAACTGAACACTCCTACCATTTCCTAGATCCCAACAAATGCCATTGTACAACTTTCCCCATACCTTAGCAATGGATCTCCAACAGAAAGAGGAGACTTTCTTTGCCACCGTAGGAGGGCCGCCTTCCCCCATCCCGTATTTATCCTTCAAGAGCCGCACCCAGAAGGTATCCTTTTTGGCCATCAATTGAAAGCCCAATTTCATAACGAAGGCTTCGTTATTAGCTCTTAGGTGTATTAGGCCAAGCCCACCATCAGCATTGGCTTACAAACCTCCCCCCTTGAAACCAAACTCATTCTTTGTTTACTGTCATCACCCCCCCCCCCCCACACACACACACAAATCTTCTGATGAGCTTCTCGATTTCATTCAAAATCGAAGCAGGTACCATCATCAATTCATCATCATCATCATCATCAGCACCTTAATCCCAACTATGTTGGGGTCGGTTGCATGAAGATTATAGTGTCGTTTAATTATCTAAAATTAGTTAACACCATAACTCATGCAAATAACAAAGTGGCAAAGTTTTACGCCGGATGCCCTTCCTGTCGCAACCTTCATATGAAGGAGAAATAGAACGAAATTCCAAAACCGTCAACATCATAGGTTTTTCCATTTATATGGAAAATATCATGAGACGGCGATGAGTTTGAGATAATTGCTATTGTCATGTCACAATACGTGATTGATATTGTAAAATCAACACATACATCATGGAACATGACCAGGTACCATCATCAATTGCATACAATAATTTGGAATGGTAGCCAACACCGCCTTAGCCAAAGTGATTCTGGCCGCCAAACTCAGAAGCTTAGCAGTCCAGCCATTAAGTTTACCTCTCACCCGATCCACCATGAATCTGAAAACATCAGCTTTCACTCTCCCATGCAAAATCGGAAATCCCAAGTATCTTCCCATATTAGAGACCACTCCAAATCCAAAAACTCCCTCGATTTCACTCTTCACCTCCACTGGAGAATTTGGAGAAAAGAATACTTGAGTGTTCGCTATACTGACTGTGTGCCTTGAGTGGAAACTATACTCGTCCAAGATGGCCTTCACCACATGAGCATTCCTCCTATTTGCTTTGCAGAATAATACCAAATCATCCTCAAAAAACAAGTGATAAACCGGATCACCCGACCTCGACAACCTCGGCAGTTCCCAATTGCCTGAATCAACAGCATTATGAATCGCATGGCCAAGTATCTCCATACAGAGCACAAAGAGATATGGAGAGAGAGGACAACCTTGTCTAATGCTCCTACTCGGAGTAAATTCCTCAGTAGCCCTACCATTCCAACTAAGATGCACAGATGCCGAGGAGACACATTTCATAATAACACTATTGGCATAACAAAAACCCTGTATCGATGATGTTGGGATAAACAAACCCTGTATCGATCGTATTGTCAGAATGTTTTGACAATATGCCAAATCCTGAATACCGCCAAGAGCTGTATCGAAAAGCTGATCAAGTATCAACCTGTATCGAAGACTTCTCGCAGTCTCAACCATACAGCAAATCTATCATACAGCAAAGAGTCCCGCAAAGCTAAGTATGGAAGCTGTCTCGAAATATCAATACAGTGATCCTTCCATACAGCCCTCAAACAGGACAAGAAGGAATCTTCAGTATTCGCTAGAAGTCATGTCCCGTTTGATAAAGAAGTATTTAAATACTAAAGGATACAGTATTTAAATATTGTAAGTCATCAGAAGATCTTCAAATCCCGCAATATCCGGATCTCAGTCAAATATCAAGTTGTCGCAGAATCTTGCTCAACGGATATATTTTAGAGGCTATATATACATCCGAGTTTGAATATCAAGATGTACAGAATAACGACAGAAAATACACAGAATATATATAGAATATTCACGACTTACAAACGAACAAAGCTTACAAGAAATATTCAGAGCAAAACATATCTCCCTAAGCTTTCTGCTATTCTGATAGAAGAGATATACAATGCTCAAACCTTGAACAACACATTATCACCTTAAAGCCCAAAAAGTCATAGCTGTTTTTCAAACCCTATTCTATCTTTGAACAAACTCATATCAGCCCTGTGTGGACTGAGGAATCCTTGCTACTCCCGAACTGTGTGTGACGGACTAGCATTGAAGAAGACGAAGCTTCAGAACTGTGTGTGAAGAAGCCAGTCACGTGTTAGCTCAAACCAATCTGCGTGAACGGTTGAAAGCTATGATCTTTATATCAATCTGTGTGAACGATATATTGATTAGGTGTTGTTATAATTACGTAGTTGTGTACGCAGTAATTATAATAAACTTTTTACTCCTGTGTGGAGGACCAGTGGACGTAGAGGGGTTTACCTCGAACCACTATAAATATTATGTTATTTACCTTCTGCTTTTATTGTTTTATTAACTGTGATTATTTAAGTATACATCACACCGAGTTCTTTGTATCCTCGAGAACTTCTTGTATTAAAGACTTCTGCTACACACTCAGATTTAAAAATCGTACAGCTTGTTGTTTAAAACACTTTCCAAGCTGTATCCAGTATACTTAGTGGCCAACAAGTGGTATCGGAGAGGTTGATTCTAAAAAGAATCAGTCGTATTTTTAACCGAATCAGATCCAAAGTCACTTATTTTTATAAAACAGTCTTTTTCATTCCTGCATTCTCATATGGATACATCAATGATCAACAAAGTTCCTATGTTCTCTATTAATGAGTTTGATGATTGGAGAATCAAGATGGAGGCTCATCTTACAGCAATGCACGAAGAGATGATTTTTGTTATACAGGATGGCCCCATCAAGATAATGAAGGTAAATCTGGCCCCTAGGATTGAAGGCCAAGCTCATGCTGAGATGCTTGAAAAAGAGCGCAAACAATGGACTTCTGACGAAAGAAAGCGCGCCAACCTCGATAATGTTGTGAAGAATGTGCTCTTTGTCACCCTTGACAAAGGCACATTCTCTAAGGTATAGAGCTGTAGATCAGCCAAGGATATCTGGGATAAACTCAAGTTGATTTGTGAGGGAACTGAGCTCTCAAAAGAAAACAAGATTTCCAAATTAACTCAGCAATTTGAATCTTTTGAAATGAAACCAATTGAAACACTTGAGAAACTTGACCTCAGATTCACTGGAATTGTTGGTGAACTTGAAGCTTTGGGCAAAATTTATACTCAAAAGGAGAAAAATCTAAAATTTTCAGATCTCTCCCTGCTCGATGGAACATTAAGACCACAGCTATGCGTGTGTCTTGCAATCTTAATAAAATATCTACTTTTGATCTCTTTTCTGACCTCAAAGCATTTGAGTACGATATAGACAGGAGAGAGAAAGCTGAAGAATCTCCCACCAGGACTACAGCCTTAGCCGCTGAATCCAACCATCGACACAGCATGCCCAGCCCATCAAAGCCAAATTACAAGAATGCTGACAGCAACAACGATATCCTGTCATAAGATGAAATAGCGCTCCTCAAGCACAAGTTCAAAAAGTTCATCAAACAGTCTGGAAAGACTCCCTACAGGCCCAAGCCTGTTAACAAGGTAAGTACTGAAACTTCCTCTGGTGATGCTAACCTATGCTATAATTGCAGGAAACCAGGACATTATGCAAACAAATGTCCTCATCCCAAAGTTCAAAGGTTGCCGGAAGCCGAGCAACAAGAGAGGTATGAACGAAGACGTGCTTGAAAAAACAAGCTCAAGGCACTAATAGGAGAATCAGAAGCGACCCCCACACCATCCAAATCCAAAGAATGTCTTCAGGTAGTCACTGAAAGTGACTCATCTGACAATGAATTCGAAGATAAGGCATATATGTGCTTTATGACAAAAGACATTCCGGAAGAAGAAGATAGCGATGATGAGGTAAGCTCAACCTCAATTATTCCAGTAAATGCATTGCATACTTTAGAAAACATGATGAATGAATTTAAGAACATTCAAAAAGCCCACGAGACTTTGAAAAATGAAAACTTTCAGCTTCAACTTTCCAACATAGAGCTGAAAGAAGAAAACGACTTGCTGAAGATAAACTATGAAAATATGTCAATTGATTGTGAAAACAGCAAGGTCGAGCATGAAAAACTCGTAGAGAGCAATCATCAACTTGCTCATGAACTAAGTGAGACTAAGTCTCAAAATGGAAGCAAGACAAATAATTTTGTTTTACTTCTAGCAAAATTTAATACTCTCGAAAAGCGAGAAAGCGAACTTGAGACCATTCTGAAATCTTTCGAGAAATCATCTAAAAGAATGGAATAAATTCTAAGCACAGGGCAACATGCTCATGATAAAAGTGGCTTAGGATACAACTCATTTTCTAACAAAGGGAAAACTAGTACTGTGTTCGTCAAGAGTGTGGAACACATTCCTGTATCGGAAGAAACTCCAAGTCCTGTGAAGGAACCTGCTGCACCGCGAAAAGCAAAGGCTGCCATTCCGCCCCTGCAATCCTATTCAAGACAGCGGAATCATAAGCGATTCCAACCTATAAGGCGTACGCAACAGCATGCTCCCCGAGCATAATAACAACACTGCTCAGAAGAAGGTCAGATCCAAATACCAAAGGCCCGCACGGCAGTACTTTCAGTACAGCACGCCTAGGTACTGGATACAGGATCCTCATTATCCATCAAGAAAGCAGGTGTCCACACAACATCAACAACAACTCTGGGAATCTAACAGGAAACCCAGAAGGCAAGGTGTAAGGTCAAAGAAAATGGCTCCACCTCCGAGACGGCATAGTATTGGATTAATAATAATAACCCTGATTTTTACATGCATAATGATTATCATAGATACCGTAACTACGTACATGCCCCACGTAGATACCGCAAATCTGTACCAAATGTAACCTACAGCAAACCAATTGCTGTTAGGAAAATTTGGGTACCAAAAGGCACTAACATTCACGGACCCAACAATCAAATGAGACCTAAATCTACATAATTTGTGTGCTACAGGACATTTTGGAGAAAGACATATGGTACTTCGACAGCGGATGCTCCCGGCACATGACAGGAGATAGAAGCAAACTATCAGATTTCATAGAAGGTCACGGTCCAAAAGTGCGTTTCAATGATAAATCTAAAGGAAGAACAAGAGGAAAAGGAAACCTTCTTGTCGGAAAATTCAGTCACCGATGTAGATCATGTTGAAGGCTTACAGTACAATCTACTTAGTATTAGCCAGTTCTGTGACAAACAGTTCTCGGTGAAATTCTATATAGATTACTGTAGAGTCAAGAACATCCTAACCAAAGAAGTTGTGCTCACAGGAAGCAGATCAGGTAATATGTATATTGCTGACTGGATATCTACGAGCTCCACAATTCCTTGTTTAGTTGCCAAAGGCACTGTAGATCTAAGCTGGCTATGGTATAAGAGGATGTCACACGTAAACTTCAAGACGATCAACAAGCTCTCAAGACAGGGACTGGTTAGAGGTTTGCCGAATGTATCATTCCAAAAAGACAGTATCTGTGGACCATGTCAAAAAGGCAAGAAAATCAAGTGCACCCTGAAGAGAAAATCCTACCTTTCAACCCACAGAGTGTTGGAAATGCTACACATGGATCTATATGGTCTTGTAGACCGAGTAAGTTTGGGAGGTAAAAAATATTGTCTCGTTGTTGTTGATGATTACTCCAAGTATGCTTGGACAATTTTCTTAAGCAAGAAGAAGGAAACAAGATCAAAGCTGCCCGAGATCCTGAGAAAGCTTCAAAATGAAAAAGGATCGAGTATCGTGTCCATTCGTTCCGACAGAGGTACAGAATTTACTAACCGCTTTATAGAGCAATAATGTTCGGAAAATGGGATACAACACGAATACTCAGCTGCCCGTGCACCTCAACAAAATGGTGTTGCCGAGCGAAAGAATAGGACGCTGAAGGAAGCAACAAGGACAATGATTGCCGCAAGAAAGTTGCCACAGCGTTTCTGGGGTGAAGCAACCAATAAAGCATGATACACTCAAAACTACTGTATCGTCAACAAGCACCACCACAAAACAGCATACGAGGTATGGAACAACAAAACTCCGTTAGTTTCGTATTTTCACATTTTTGGATGCATGTGCTATGTGTTGAACAATGTGAAGGATCAACTTAGAACCTTTGATGAGAAGTCGGATGAAGGAATATTTGTAGGATATTCCTCCATCAGCAAAGCTTACAGGATCTTTAATAAAAGGAAGCTGACGATCGAGGAATCAGTTCATGTAGTGTTCGACTAACCTCACCATGACCCTACAGGAGTAGAAGCTGTTACTCAGAACATCCAACAACTTTCCATCTTAGATCCACCAACTCCCATATAACCTGTTGTTGACCTAGAAATCAACCCCGCAGCTGTAAGAATCGACATAGATGAAGCTGATGCTGTACAAGCTGAAACCAAAACTACAGCAACTCAAGATACAGTACGGGACCCCGAATTAGAACCCGACCGAAGATGGTTGAGATATCACCCGCAAGAGCTGATCATTGGAAACATTAATGCTGGTGTTTCTACTCGTAGGAGAATACAGAGTACACAAGGAAATGTACTATATGCACAAGAAGAACCAGATACTGAGATATCATCATTCCCTGAATGGAAATCTCAATCCGAGCTTAGAAGACTCAATATGTGCACTATTGCTGTATTCTTAGCCCAGTTCGAACCTGTTTCTACCATAGAAGCTCTCAATAATTCTCATTGGATAACATCTATGAAAGAAGAGCTTAACGGTTTCGAAAGAAACAATGTATGGTATCTTGTACCCAGACATACGCATCAATCAGTTATTGGAACCAAATGGGTATTTAGAAACAAGAAGGATCGAAATGGACTAATTATAAGGAATAAATCCAGGCTAGTCGCACAAGGCTATAGACAGGAAGAAGGCATAGACTACGATTAAACGTTTGCCCCTGTAGCCAGACTAGAAGCTATTAGGATATTTTTAGCCTTTGTCGCCCATAAGAGCTTCATTGTATACCAAATGGACGTCAAAAGTGCATTCCTAAATGGGGACCTTGCCGAAGAAGTTTATGTTGAACAACCACCAGGGTTTGCCAACATAGACGGCATAGATCTAGTATACAGGCTAAGGAAAGCACTGTATGGACTTAAGCAAGCCTCTAGAGCATGGTATGAGACCCTATCCCAGTATCTAACCGATAATGGATTTGAGAAAGGTGCTGTGGACAAGACCTTGTTCAAAATACAGGAAGGCGATGACCTTCCAATGGTTCAAATCTATGTAGATGACATTATATTTGGTTCAACTAACCTTGCTTTATGTCAAAGGTTCTCTCATTTCATGCAAAGTAAATTTGAAATGAGTATGATGAGAGAACTTAGTTATTTCTTAGGTTTGCAGGTAAAGCAGTTGCCTACAGGGATTTTCATCAACCAGGAAAAATACAGCAAGGAGCTTCTCAACAAATTTGGAATGAATACTTCCAAATCATCGTCAACCCCCATGAGCACTTCTGTGCAAATTAGTGCTGATGAAGCCGGAAAGCCGGTTGACCAATCACTCTACAGGAAGCTTATTGGCTCTCTCCTGTACCTAACGTCTAGCAGGATCGATATCCAGTTTGCTGTAGGAGTGTGTGCGAGATATCAAGTAACACCCAAAGAATCACACTTCAATAAAGCTAAACGAATCCTAAAGTATATTAAAAGAACAGTCGTTGTAGGAGTATGATATCCTAAAGAAGGCGGATTCGATTTAGATGGCTACAGCGACTCGGATCTCGGAGGGGGCAAGCTAGATAAGAAGAGTACAAGTGGAACTTGTCACTTTCTTGGACCTAGACTTGTGTCTTGGTTCAGTAAGAAGCAATTAGCAAACTGACTTTCCACGGCTGAATCAGAGTACTATGCTTCTAGTAGTTGCTGTATGCAGATCCTTTGGACGCAGCCACAGTTGTCAGATTATGGGATTGAAGCCAAGGAAACGCCCATCATGTGTGATAGCACAAGTGCAATTGCAATAACGCACAACCCTGTATTGCACTCGCGCACTAAGCATATCCACATGAAGCATCATTTCATTAGGAATCATGTCGAGAACAAGGATGTTCGGCTGGAAAAAGTTCATACCGATATTCAGTTGGCCGACATTTTCACCAAGACTTTCGACACAGCAAGATTCAACATACTTCGACAAGAATTGGGATTGCTACAACCTGACTCCCTGTAAGTATTTACTGTTTTTACTCAACAATTGAGGGGGAATGCTGTAAGACCCAAGAATACAGTATCCACCATTAATTATCTGTACACTCAGAGCCATCAATAGAGCACTGTAGGGAACAAAGCGATATGAATCATCCTACAACTGACGCGTGCAATAATTAAGGGAGAATACAGTATGACCTATGAATACAGCATTAATCCAAAAGTTGCTGTATGGAATTGAAACCTATATGTACCTTTTAAGGGGGAACGCTGTATCGTCGCCGATATAGCACATACTATGGGAATTCGATTCATTATATATTATAATATTCCTTTTTAAAAATAATTTTTGTCCATGTGCCCTGTTTTCATGTCAAACGTCTTTTACATTAAATGCCTTACACGATATCTGGACAATCGAATCTCAAAAGCCGCGATGTTTTCAAATTGTTTAATATTTAGTACCGCCGTTTCAGGCATTAAGGGTAATATGAAATGTCAGAAGTGGGACCCGCTCCTATTATAAAATTCAATGGATAAGTGTACCAGTTACACCTAGTCCATCATGACCGTTCATTTTAAACACCGGTTCCCATCCGTTAAATCTGACCATTCATTCTTTGAAAACCCTTCTTCGCCGCCTACTATAAAAGGACTATAAATGCCATTTAAGACTCTTTACGCCTTCTGCATAATTTAAGAGCACTCGAGCATTCAGCCTACAAGATTTTTTTTGTGTTTACTGCATATTTTTCTTCTATCTTTTTCACCGTTACTTGAAAAATCATCAATGGCATCTACCCAGACATCTTCCACCTCTCTCAAGAAGTCACACAACTTCATCGATGGACGGATCTTCTCCAGATCTGTCGTGCTGGAACGTATTCATGCTGAAGGTGATGACGTCGATGCCATAGAGGTCGTCACTACGAGAATCCGTCAACAAGGCCTCTACTGCCTTGGGATCCACACCGCCGAGAACTATGACGCTCATCTGGTTAAGGAATTATACCTCAACGCCGTAGTTCATTTTCTATCGCTGGCTCAAGGAGGTCATGTCGCTGATATCACAGCCGTTATCCACGGAGTGGAGATCCACGTTGACCAAGAGCTTCTCCAAAACATCTTCAGGCTACCTTCTAATGGCCTGACTATAGAAGAACTTGAGACCTTTGGATCCCAAGAACTGCTGACTCAGTACTATGGCTTATTCACCGGTTCAGCAATGGTGGAAGTGGTTCACACCATATGCCATAAGAAGAATTTTTGTTTACCTTTCGTTTACTTACATGATTTTTGCTGCCGTATTATTGAGAATCGTACAGGTGCTTTTGAGATGTGCACCAATCTCAGATTCAGGATGATGGTCGCTATAATGACCTGCGAGAAGGTCAATTGGCATCAGGTCATCCTTAAGCGTTTGCAGGAAGAGGTGTCTAAACCTGCTTCGCAGAAGAAATCGTTTGGTTTATTCTTAAACCATGTTTTAACGAAGTGCGGACTCCAGTAAACTGCAGAAGCAAAGAAGACCAGTTCACGAATATTCTTAGGAGGCGTCAGGCCCACTGCCTTCAACCCGAGCATCCTGATTGCCAACAGACCTTTTATCCGGAATTTGTCGCTGCCTGCATATCCGAGGGAGGTTTCTTCTAAGTCCCAAAGTGTAGAATCTTCGAAGAAGAGAAAAAGATCTCACAGCAAAACTCCAGTTGCTGTTGAAAATCCAAAAAGGAAGCTAAGGAGGCTTACGAAAGTTAAAGCTACAGAACCCTCCGAGGCTGCTCCTCTCGTGGCGCAACCCACTGTAAGGAATCCCTCTCCAATATAGGATTCCACACCTGTAGAGGAACCCCTTCCTATAGCAAACCCAGGCGTTGTACGGAGTCCCTCCCCGGATATAATCATTTCAAAGACCCTGCTTTCCGTGCAGATTGAACAGTCTTTCGAGTGGTTTCTCCAATGGAAGAGCTTTAGACTTGATCCGTACAAACCTTTGTACAACTGGAGCTAGTAGTGTAACGAAGAAAAATTCGTTTTGGAAGTGACGGACAGTCAAGAAATTGCTGTCCTGATCCAATGGGACAACTTATTTGTTAATGAGCTTATTGAGAGTCATCTGTTTGATAAGGCTGAAGCTCGAAGGAAGGGGAAAGCTTCGTCCAAGGAAACTCCCGATAGTCCAAAGTCCGATCCTAATTCCGACGATGATGACGACGCACTCCAGGATGGTCTGCAGATGAGTCGAGAGGAAGCCCAAGCAAAGAGAGATGAAGGGACATCTACTCATCAGTCGCCCCCTTCGCTACAGCAAGACACTGTTCCCGACAATGAGGATTCAGTCCCTCATGTCGAGGAGGAACAACATGTTTCGCAACAGGCACCCGAGCCTGTCGTTGCCCCCGCCAAAGAAAGATCTAGTGCCATCCAACAAGAGGAATCAGTCCCTCTGCGGGAACGGGCGGATGATGAGAAACACCATGAGGAATTGGTCCCTCCTGTATCCATGTCTACAGAAACCACTTTGACACAGGAGGATGCCGCACCCCCTGCCGCCGAAGCCGAAATAGTTATTCCCGTCCCATCAACCGCCTTGGAATCCGACGACGGTGCTATACCTGAGGATGTCTAACTCAATTCACGCCCTAATGTGAATTTGAGAAGGTTAAATGGAGTCGAGGACTCTGCCCAGCCAGACTCTCCCAGCTCCGAAGCAGAAAAGAGTGATTACGTGCTCTTGGCCTCCAAACTGTCTTTATTCAGGATGTAGTTGATGCTCAATACTCTGTAGAAAAGGCTCTTGATTGGCTTCACACAGCTGCTGTTGAAGAAATGACCGGACTAAGGCATGAAGTCTCTTGAGTAGTCGAAGCCTTCACTGTCTTGCCATATGTCTTCAAGCAAGCTCTGAGCCAACTTCAAGAGAAGCAAGAACAGATCCTGAGAGAAGAGCAATCAAAACTCCGCATGTCTGAGGCCAAGACCGCATATGCTCTGATCGAATCCGGTTCCCAACTGCGAGCCCATGACAAGAACATAAAAGATATGTCGCAGGTGCTCTCCTCCCTTGTTGAGAGAATGTCTAATATTGAGACGAAACAGGATGCCGCTTTAGAAATCCTGGAACATCTTGATGAAAAGGTGTCATACCTTGATGATGCCAAAAAGGGGGAAGAAGCAAGGAAAGCTGCTAGGAGAACGAGATTGCAGCAAGAGAAAGAGTTGTTAGCTCCATTTGAAGACTCAATCACTGCAGACATAGCCCGTATCTCAACGCCAAACGTGGGGATACATGGAGAAAGACCAGAATTCTAGGATCCTAAGTATCCTTGGAAAAGCCTATTCCAAAAGCCGCATTCTATGAACCTCCCGGCAGACCGACAACCTACCGCTGCAGAGATCAAAGACTGGAGGAGAAATGAACTGTTAAGATACTTTATTGTACTTATCAGGGATTCTCCATTATTCAATAGATGCAGAACGGTGCAGGAAGCCACAGAGGAATTCAAGACGAAGCTGGAAGATGGAACACTCCCGCTACAGCTGTAGATGAAATCAAAGCACAAGAATGGTGACTTGGTAACCCACCCAAAGGATTGGATTCTTGTCTTCGACAAATCATATGAAGGTCGAGCCATTTATCAGAATCGAGAAAAGGAAGCCCATCAATACTGGTGGAAAAACACCAAGAATGACCCAAAAAGACCATGGAGGCATTCAGACTATAGGAGCTAAATTTCCTTGTATTATAGTTTTTGTAATCTTATCTCCCGAACAACAAAATTTTGTACTTCTCATTTCAAAATTCAATAAAAATTTTGCCTGTCTTGAAAGATTACAACTCGTAATCTACTATGATCTTATATGGTTACAGTCACTTTATTTATTCTTACTGTATTCATATTATGAAACCTATCTCATACACAAGCTGTAAGAACTTGTCTGCGAACAGTTCATAGTTTAAGTTGTATGCATCTAGAAAACAATGTAATATTGTGCCTGCGCGCCAATCATAAGTTTTCAATGTAACTTTCTTTTGATAAAAGCTAAACTTGCCTGCGAGCAGTTCTTAGTGTTAAACCAAATGCCGAAGGCCAGAACATTCGAAAGAAGACCAAGAAGTTTGCCCTACTTCAAATCGCTAAAGTGTCAAAGTTTTGGCATCATCAAGGATGTTTGGATAACATCGTAAGGTTTTAAAAAGAAGACTCAGAAGGACTTGGCAAATTATCAAAAAGGGGGAAATTATTGGGATAATAAAAACCCTTTATCAATGATGTTGGGATAAACAAATCCTGTATCGATCGTATTTTCAGAATGTTTTGACAATATGCCAAATCCTGAATACCGCTAATAGCTGTATCGAAAAGCTGATCAAGTATCAACCTGTATCGAAGACTTCTCGCAGTCTCAACCATACATCAAATCTATCATACAACAAAGAGTCCCACAAAGCTAAGTATGGAAGCTGTCTCGAAATATCAATATAGCGATCCTTCCATACAGCCCTCAAACAGGACAAGAAGGAATCTTCAGTATTCGCTAGAAGTCAAGTCCCGTTTGATAAAGAAGTATTTAAATACTAAAGGATAAAGTATTTAAATACTGTAAGTCATCAGAAGATCTTCAAATCCCGTAATATCCGGATCTCAATCAAATATCAAGTTGTCCAGAATCTTGCTCAACGGATATATTTCAAACGGATGTATTTCAGAGGCTATATATATATATATATATCTAGAGTTTGAAGATCAAGACCTACAGAATAACGACAGAAAATACACAGAATATATACAGAATATTCACGAATTACAAACGAACAAAGCTTACAAGAAATATTCAGAGCAAAACATATCTCCCTAAGCTTTCTGCTATTCTGATAGAAGAGATATACAGTGCTCAAACCTTGAACAACACATTATCAGCTTAAAGTCCAGAAAGTCATAGCTGTTGTTCAAACCCTATTCTATCTTTGAACAAACTCATATCAGCCCTGTGTGGACTGAGGAATCCTTGCTACTCCCGAACTGTGTGTGACGGAATTGCATTGAAGAAGACGAAGCTTCAGAACTGTGTGTGAAGAAGTCAGTTACGTGTTAGCTCAAACGAATCTGTGTGAACGGTTGAAAGCTAAGATCTTTATATCAATCTGTGTGAACAATATATTGATTAGGTGTTGTTATAATTACGTAGTTGTGTACGCAGTAATTATAATAAACTTTTTACTCCTGTGTGGAGGACCAGTGGACGTAGAGGGGTTTACCTCGAACCACTTTAAATATTGTGTTATTTACCTTCTGCTTTTATTGTTTTATTAACTGTGATTATTTAAGTATACACTGCACACCGAGTTGTCAGATCCTCAAGAATCTCATCGTATTAAAGACTTCCGCTACGCACTCAGATTTAAAAACCGTACAGCTTGTTGTTTAAAACACTTTCCAAGCTGTATCCAATATACTTAGTGGCCAACAAACACCCCACAAAGTATCAGGAACCCCCACATCATTCAGAGTGTCCTCAACAAAATCCCACCGCAATCTATCCTAGGCCTTCTCTAACTCCTCTTTAATCATCATCCACCCCTCCCTTCATTTACATTTCTCCATAGTATGCACATATTCCTTAGCAATAAGGACATTCTTGGTGGTTGCTCCTACCCCCCCAATGAAACTAACTTCGTTCGGCCTAATTACATATTTCACCATTTCCTTCATATGAATTATGATAATTCAGTCGAAAACCTATACAAGATTAAGGATGCTAGGATTGAATTCCTTATTAGATTCAGGATGATCTACTTTTGGAATAAGGACTATGGAAGTTATATTTAGCTCCATATCCCAGTGACCACCTTCAAACACACTTTTAATCAAGTGAAACAGAGGGGCACCTGTAGGTTACAAGTCGTCATGAATAAGTCAAGGGGGTGAATAGACTTATTAAACTATTTCCTGAATCTCATGTGAGTTTCTCAGCTGTGATTAAGTGCAGGTGACTTATGTTGACTACAGACAGATAATGCGGAAGACAAAACTGATAATATAATGCAAGTGACTTATGTCGACTGCAGATAACTTTCTAATGGAACAGTAAATATGTATGCAGCAGTTATATATGATGTTTAAAACAGTAAATCACACAAGCACTTATAGTGGTTTCAGAGGTGGGGTAAACCTCTAAAGTCCACTTCTCTCCAAACCAGTTGGATATAAATTCACTATAACTGTCAACAAGTGATAAAGGTTACAATGAATTCTTCCTTGTTACAACAGCTTCCAACCAGTAGAAACCCGTCGCCGTTGCAACTCCCTTGACTGCCTAGCACCTCTTGATCAAAAAACCGTGGATGCCTCAACACTCGAGCTGTCTATCACCTTCCAATCAAGAACCCGTGGATGTCTTATCAGTCACGAAACTTCTGATACCTCGTTCACATATGTAATATCCGCATTTTTCCTTTCCGGTATTTTCATTTTTGGTGTATTTTTCATTTTTAGCGACTCGCTTGTAACCGTTTCGACATTTTGAATCTATTTTATTCTTGGAGTTTCCCCATTTAGACGGGTTTCGGAGATGTTTTGATATTATTCCGTCTTTTGTTATGTATTGTTACATGAACGTTCGATTCTCGTAGAACCCGTTCGATTTGGTAATTTCTTTGGTTGCACGAGTTCGTATAGTGGAGTTGTTCGTGTTGTGAGTTTCAGTTTCTTGATCCGACGTCGTATCATGATTTTCGGATGTTTGGGCCATTTTGTAATTTCCTATAAGTTTAGGGAATTTTACTTTCCTTGTCATTTTCTGGATTCCTCGGTAGTCGGAATTGTATTCTCCTTCCGCGCTTAGCTTTGTTGTCGTGATTATTTCATGTTTACACTTCCGGAATCTGTCCTGGTGTTGCGTCTCGTTTTCGGACCGCCCGTTGTAGCTAACTTCGTTCAGTAGTGTTGAACTGCTGCATGCTTAATGTACGTTATGCATGTTTCCATGCGCGCGCTATCGGCACCTTCATAACGTACGTTATAGCTTATTGCTAACGTACGTTATGGCCTTCAGCAGATTGAACAGATTGTTCTGTCCGAACCATTACATACGTTAACATATTTTGTTACGTACGTAAAGCCCATGGGTAGCGTACGTTAAACTATCCGTCGTAGTGTACGCTACCGAACCCAACATTTTTGGACAGTGAGTCTGTCCAGTTTTGCACAGACCCTTACATACATAAAGACGTTGGTATTACGTACGTAATCCTCTTGTAGCGTACGCTAGATTGCTGATGTAGCGTACGCTAACGACCCCAGCGGTTTGGATAGATTTTTCTGCCCAGCCGTTACGTACGCTAATACTTAAGGGTTAACGTACGTAATGAGCATTACGTACGTTAACCAGCTTATGTAACGTACGTAATGGCAGCCCAGGTTTTATAAATCAGGAGTTGACCTTCACTTCGGCACATTTCTTCATTTCTTTCTTCTGTCCGCAGCGAGTGTTCTTAGTAAGGTTTTGAGAGATTCTTCAAGTTTTGCCCGTGGAAATCCTTGGGGAATCAAGTATTGTGTTCCTAGTGTAGTTTTTCATCACCGTAATCGTCTTTCTCCGTCTGAATCAAGGTAAATCTTCTAAGAATCCTACTTTTGGGCGAATTGTGGGTTTTCGGTCTTATTGTTTGATTCGTTCCATATTATTTATTAATTCATGATGAATATGATTAATCTTGTTGGTGTTCTTGGTTTTCCTACGGATTCATGGTATATTTCGTGGTATTTTCGTAATCGAGAGGTTTTGGTTGTGGTCCGCCCTTGTTGTTGTTCTTGTATAAATATACATGAATCGTAGGCGGGTTTTCGGGTGTATTCCTTTTCCGTATTCATTTGGAAATGGTTGTGGTTGTATTCTTCAAATCGTTAGGTTCGGTTCCGTTGATTCCTAGCGTTCGTCGGTGATTTTCCTTTCCGTTCGTTGCGTCGTCAATTATTCAAGGCAAGTATTTTTGGAAACCTTTATGCTTAACATGAAATGGTAATGTATATTGTGTGTGCTTTGCTCACCTCAGGAGGGTCCGATGGGGCCTCGAGGGAATCTATGACTTTACTCTGTATTCACGAGTTTGTTTCGCTAGCCAGCTCGGGAGGGTCCTTAGAGGCCTCGAGTGGATTTGTGGCTTTATCCCAGTCCTAGGCGATGCATGTGCATGATTTGTTTTATGATTGTGGCCAGCTCGGGAGGGTCCTTAGAGGCCTCGAGTGGGATTTGTGGCTTCGTCCCGGTCCTAGGCAAATTTGATTGACTGTTTGTTTCCGGAAAAAACATGTCTGATTTTGGTTTTTGAAATGAATTTGGTGCATTGTACTATGAAATGTGTAAGCGAATGGTTTGCCTTGATTACTTGTACTAGCGTAATTGCTAACCCCTCTGGGGACCCATTTTAGGGAAATTCTTGTTATGGATTTCAGGTTATGATCATACGGACGAGCGGGCGCTGGGACAATACGAGGATGTTGGCCAGGGTCGTTGACATGTGCATTTGAGTCCTTTATTTCTGTCGTTCCATTCAATATGGTTGTTGTCTACTTTATAAACTTATAGATTGTACTCGCCAGTACTCTGTTTTTTTTTCTCTTCGGATTGTGATTTGTATTCGTTGAAGTCATTCATGGTTGTCGATGTAGATTATTCTGCCGGTTGTACCGGGCGTGTTATTTGATTTTCATCTCGATGATGTGTGTTTTTATTGTGGTAACTTGTATCTAGCCTGGTGGGTCCCATGTAGGGGTCCACGGCACTGTAATATACCTTGAATATCTCGGGGGTGTTACAGAAAATGGTATCGGAGAACTAGGTTTATGGACACCTAGGCTTGTCGGTAAATTGGGTCTCATTGTGTTTTGTGTTGCACATTGTCACGCCACTGCCAGCATCTCGGTACTTCTAGTGCTCGTAAGTTTCCTTGCTAGATTCCTTGTTTTCTCGTATTGTATTTCCGTTTCTTGAATTGTGGATGTTTTTCCTCTTACTTATCATCGAGTTACTTTTGCTACCTCTTAACACCAGTATGGATGCTGGAAGAGGCCTTGGTCGTGGTCGTGGCCGTGGACGCGGCCGGGGACGTGGGGCAGCCACGTCGCATTCTTCGAGAGCCGGCAGCACCGGTGACTGTCATAGCTATGCTTCTTCTCAAGATGGCGCCGACCTTGGTGTTGCAGCTATTATGCAAAAAATGGTCAACCAAATGGCGGCGATAGCTCAAGCGTTTCAGAACCGTAAGGTCCCTATTGCCTAGTATTTTCTCACTGGGGACGTACGAATTGGTGGGAGGCCATTGGGCCTAAGGATCATGTTGCTTCGTGGGCAGAATTCAAGGACCTGATGGAGACTGAGTATTTCCCGTGGCTGGTTAGACAGGCTCGAGTCCCTGCCTTCTATGATGCTCAACCATGGGATATTCCAGTCTCTCAAGCTATTGCCGATTTCAACAAGGAGTTCGGCTATGTGAAGACCCAAGATGTCGAGGAGAGCGACAAAATTTTTCACTTTTCCAGACGGATGAAACTGTCAATTCGGGACTATAGGCTTGGGCTCGTCTGTACTACTTTGAAGGATTATCAGAGTCGAGCTCTTGCCTATGATATGTCGGTGACGGCCAGTGCGGCGGTTCGGGATAGCAAGAAACAGAAATCCATCGGGCCATCAGAACCGGGAGTGTCCTCGTCCGCTTTTGACTTGTCATACTTGTGGTCAGTCGGGCAATAAGGCTTTCTTTTGTGAGCGGGTAGGACAACTTCTTGGTTCTGAGGCTTCTTTTCCAGCACCTAAGGAGCCGAGTGTGAACCAAGGCTCGTTTGCTCCGCAGTCTCCACTGAGTGCCAGCCGAGGGAGAGGTCGGGGTCAGCCCGCTAGAGGGGGAGCTTCCAGTATCGGCTCCACCCCTCCGCGTATCTATGAGATGAGGAGGGCCGATGATCCAACGGCCACTGTGGCGACAGGTACCGTTCACATCCATTCCCATCCTGTCAGTGTGCTTTTTGATTCGGGTGCTACGCATTCATTCATTTCTCTGGAGTGTGTGCGCCGTTTGAGTCTTGACTGTTTGTCGCCTTGCGAGCCTTTCATCGTTAAACTTCCTAGCGGTGATAGAATCGTTGGCGATCGAGAGGTCCGAGACTGTTCTGTGTTTATTTGTGAGATGGCTTGGCTCTCTAATCTTATTGTTGTGGGTATCGAGGGTGAGGATTTGATTCTCGGGGATGATTGGCTCGAGCGGCATGGTGCAATCATGAACTACCGCAGGAGGATCATCACCATGCTAGCCGAGGACGGCACCAAGCACTCTTTCGCGGGGTGAAAGAGAAACCAGAAGTTTGTTATTAACGCCTTGAAGGCGATGAGACTCCTGCGAAAGGGGTGTATTGGTTATTGGTGCTATGCCTTGAAGGCGGAGAGTGGTGGAGTCGATCTTTCATCGATTCCAGTTGTTAGTGAGTTTCCTGACCTCTTTCCTGACGAGTTACCGGTGTTGCCACCGGACCGTGAGGTAGAGTTTTCTATCGTGTGGATCCGCAGAAGGTTGAGGAAGTGTTGGATTGGGCACCGCCTAAGAACATGAAGGAGGTCCGTAGTTTCTTGGGCTTGGCTGGCTACTACCGTAGGTTCATCGAGGGTTTCTCGAAACTAGCTCGGCCACTTACACAATTGCTCCAGAAGTCCGAGAAGTTCGTCTGGAATGACGAGAGGCAGTCGAGTTTTGAGGAGCTGAAGATACGTTTGACTTGAGTCCCGATTTTGATGTTGCCATGTGGCAACGAGGGCATTGCCGTTTATAGCGATGCTTCGGGTCAGGGTCTTAGGTGCGTGTTGATGCAGCACGGCAAGACTATCGCGTTTGCGTCGATACAGTTGAGGCCATATGAGCTTAACTACCATACTCACAATTTGGAGTTAGCGGCGGTTGTTTTTGCGCTCAAGATTTGGCGTCACTATCTTTCTGGCTCTACATATCAGATTTTTACCAATCATAAAAGTCTAAAGTACATATTTACTCAGCGGGAGTTGAATATGAGGCAGAGGAGGTGGTTAGAATTCATTAAGGATTATGATCTCGAAATCCTTTATCACCCAGGCAAGGCGAACGTCGTGGCCGATGCCTTGAGTCGGAAGCCGGTTGCATTGCGGATGCTTGAGATCCTTACGTCTCAAGCTGAGCTTCAGCGGGATTTGATTGAGTTGAGTGTTCAGGTTTCGTTGCCTGGAGCCATAGGGCAACTTTGTGCTTTAGAGATTTCTTCGTCTCTGATTGATGAAATTAAACTGAAGCAGTTGGAGGATCCGATGATTATTCAAATCCGAGAGAATGTTCGTAAGGGAAAGTCTCCTGGGTTTGTGATTCATGAAGATGGGGTATTGAGATTCTAGAGTCGTCTGTGTGTGCCGAATGACTCGGAACTGAGGCAGAGTATTTTGCGTGAGGCCCATGCTACGCCTTACTCTGTTCATCCTGGATCGAGTAAGATGTACAAGGACCTAAGCAGGAATTTTTGGTGGAATGATATGAAGGAGGAGGTCGCACGGTTTGTAGCGAGATGTTTGACTTGTCAGCAGGTCAAAATCGAGCATCAGCGACCGGCTAGTTTATTGCAGTCACTTCCCATTACGAAATGGAAATGGGAAGATATTTCGATGGATTTCATCACGAGTTTGCCGAGATCGAGGTCGGGCATAAATATGGTTTAGGTGATTGTTGATCGTCTGACCTAGTCGGCACATTTTCTGGGCATCAAAGATACTTGGGGCCCAGAGAGGTTGGCTCGTGTGTTTATTGCGCAGATTGTGAGGCTTCACGGTACTCCGAAGTCTATTGTTTCATATCGGGATGGCTGTTTTGTATCGTACTTTTGGCAGGCGGTGCATAAGGCGTTGGGTACTCATTTGCGTTTGAGTACCTCTTTTCATCCACAGTCAGATGGACAATCGGAACGCACTATCCAGACGTTCGAGGATATGTTGCGTGCTTGTGCTCTCGACTGGAACAGTGACTGGGAGGAACACCTGCCATTGATCGAATTCACGTACAACAATAGTTGTCACGCGTCGATTCGGATGGCACCGTATGAGGCGCTTTATGGGCGGCATTGTCGGTTGCCGATTAGTTGGAATGAGGCGTCCGATTTGGTCAGGACTGAACCGGATATCAGTTTAGAGACGAGACGGAAGGTGGAATTGATTCGAGAACGGATGTTGACTGCTCAGAGTCGACAGAAGTCATATGCCGATGTCCGTCGTCGAACTTTGGAGTTCGGGGTGGGATACCACATTTTGCTTAAGGTGTCGCCGACGAGGGGAGTTTTCCGCTTTGGAAAGAAGGGGAAGTTGAGTCCGAGATTTATTGGACCCTTTGAGATTCTCGAGCGAGTCGGTGAGTTGGCATACCGTTTAGAACTACTTCTGACCTTGAGTCACGTTCATAGCGTTTTCCATGTTTCCCAGCTGAGGAAATATGTTCCGGATCCTAGTCACGTCATTGACTATGGTGAGATCGATATTGCCGAGGATATCACTTTCGAGGAGCGTCCCTTGAAGATTTTGGAGCATCGTGAGAAGCGACTGAGGCATAAGACCATTCCTTTGGTCAAGATACAGTGGTCGAGGGTGTCGAGGAAGCAACTTGGGGAACCGAAGATAGCATACGTGCTAGGTACCCTGAGTTGTTTGTTTCTTAAGTTTCGGGACGAAACTTACTTTTAGAGGGGTAGAATGTAATATCCGCATTTTCCCTTTCTGGTATTTTCATTTTTGGTGCATTTTTCATTTTTAGCGACTCGATTGTAACCGTTTCGACATTTTGAATCTATTTTATTCTTGGAGTTTCTCCATTTCGACGGGTTTCGGAGATGTTTTGATATTATTCTGTCTTTTGTTATGTATTGTTGCATGAACATTCGATTCTCGTAGAACCCGTTCGATTTGGTAATTTCTTTGGTTGCACGAGTTCGTATAGTTGAGTTGTTCGTATTGTGAGTTTCGGTTTCTTGATCCGACTTCGTATCGCGATTTTCGGACGTTTGAGCCGTTTTGTAATTTCCTATAAGTTTAGGGAATTTTACTTTCCTTGTCGTTTCCTGGATTCCTCGGTAGTCGGAATTGTATTCTCCTTCTGCGCTTAGCTTCGTTGTCGTGATTATTTCATGTTTGCACTTCTGGAATCTGTCCTGGTGTTGCGTCTCGTTTTCGGACCGCCCGTTGCAGCTAACTTCGTTCAGCAGTGTTGAACGGCTGCATGCATAACGTGCGTTATGCATGTTTCCTTGCGCGCGCTATCGGCACCTTCATAACGCACGTTATAGCTTATTGCTAACGTACGTTATGGCCTTCAGCAGATTGAACAGATTGTTCTGTCCGAACCATTACGTACGTTAACATATTCTGTTACGTACGTAAAGCCCATAGGTAGCTTACGCTAAACTATCCGTCATAGTGTATGCTACCGAACCCAGTGTTTTTGGACAGTGAGTCTGTCTAGTTTTGCACAGACCCTTACGTATGTAAGGACATTGGTGTTACGTACGTAAGCCTCTTGTTGCGTACGCTAGCTTGCTGATGTAGTGTACGCTAACGACCCCAGCGTTTTGGACAGATTTTTCTGCCCAGCTGTTACGTACGCTGATACTTGAGGGTTAACGTACATAATGAGCATTACGTACATTAACCAGCTTATGTAACGTACGTAATGGCAGCCCAGGTTTTATAAATCAGGAGTTGACCTTCACTTCGGCACATTTCTTCATTTCTTCCTTCCGTCCGCAGCGAGTGTTCTTAGTAAGGTTTTGAGCAATTCTTCATGTTTTGCCCGTGGAAATCATTGGCAAATCAAGTATTGTGTTCCTAGTGTATTTTATCATCACCGTAATCATCTTCCTCTGTCCGAATCAAGGTAAATCTTCTAAGAACCCTACTTTTGGGTGAATTGGGGGTTTTCGGTCTTATTGTTCGATTTGTTCCATATTGTTGATTAATTCATGATGAATATGATTAATCTTGTTGGTATTCTTGGTTTTCCTACGGATTCATGATATATTTCATGGTATTTTCATAATCGAGTCCGCCCTAGTTGTTGTTCTCATACGAATATACATGAATCGTAGGTGAGTTTTCGGGTGCATTCCTTTTCCGTATTCGTTTGGAAATGGTTATGATTGTATTCTTTGAATCGTTAGGTTTGGTTCCGTTGATTCCTAGCGTTCGTCGGTGATTTTCCTTTCCGTTCGTTGCGTCGTCAATTATTCAAGGCAAGTATTTTTGGAAACCTTTATGCTTAATATGAAATGCTAATGTATATTGTGTGTGCTTTGCTCACCTCGGGAGGGTCCGACGGGGCCTCAAGGGAATCTATGACTTCACTCTGGATTCACGAATTTGTTTCGCTAGCCAGCTCGGGAGGGTCCTTAGAGGCCTCGAGTGGGATTCGTGGCTTCATTCCCGTCCTAGACGATGCTTGTGCGTGATTTGTTTTATGATTATGGCCAGCTCGGGAGGGTCCCTAGAGGCCTCGAGTGGGATTTGTGGTTTCGTCCCGGTCCTAGGCAAATTCGATTGACTGTTTGTTTCCAGAAAAGTCATGTCTGGTTTTGGTTTTTGAAATGAATTTGGTGCATTGTACTATGAAATGTGTAAGCGAATGGTTTGCCTTGATTACTTGTAGTAGCGTAATTGTTAACCCCTATGGGGACCCATTGTGGGAAAATTCTTGTTATGGATTTCAGGTTATGATCATCCGGACGAGCGGACACTGGGACAGTACGAGGATGTTGTCCACGGTTGTTGACATGTGCATTTGAGTCCTTTATTACCGCCGTTCCATTTGATATGGTTGTTCTCTACTTTATAAACTTGTAGATTGCACTCGCGAGTACTTAGGTTTTTTTTCTCTTCGGATTGTGATTTGTATTCGTTGAAGTCATTTATGGTTGTCGATGTGGATTATTCCGCCGGTTGTAACGGGCGTGTTATTTGATTTTCATTTGGATGATGTGAGTTTTTACTGTGGTAACTCGTATCTAGCCTGGTGGGTCACATGTAGAGGTCGACGGCACTGTAATATACCTTCAATATCTCGGGGGTGTTGCAACAGAAGTACCTCGTACTCAGCTTTTAAGACAAGTGTGTTTGTCTTCTCCAACTTAAGAGCTTCTCAGAATATGATCTTTGAAACTTTGATATTCACGATGCTATAGATCTCTTGATAGCTTTGATTGCTTAGATTGCTTGTAAGTATTGTTCGCATCGTACTTTACTCATTCTGATCTTCAAATATTTATAGTACGAATCTTGAGCTTCTCTTCATAGCTGTTGCATCACTGTAACAAATTAGTCCGTTGGAGAGTATACTTCTTTGTTTATCTTATCATTTCCTTGCACGGCTTGATTCCCTTTTCAATTCCGACCATTTGAAAGAATTCTTTTGGTCGCGCCGCTTTTCTTGATTTGTATATTCATAAGTCTTCAGTACGTGGATCTCAAGGAACATTTTATTCCTAAATTTCCGCAAATCTTTTCGATTTTGTCTCCTAACGTCTGCATGGATTTCCGTTATTTTTTACTTCAACACTTGCTTACGTGGACTGAGTTACTTGGTTGATATATTGTCTGAGAACTCATCTGATATCTTTTGGTCAAACCAACCTGATGTGCGGTCAACCTTCTCTGATGTAAAACTTATTTAATATAACTTGGTAGAAGTTTTCTGAGATAAAGTTATCTGATCTGGTCTTGACTGAAGTTCTCTGACCTGATGGATGTTCTCTGCAATGACCCTAAATTTTGCCGGGACGCTACAGTGCCGTGAATCCCGTGTGGGACCCACAAGGCAAGTTTTTAAAGAATTTAAAGATTCATCATGAAATATTTTACGGAAAGTAGTCTCATGATAGTGTAGGTACGAAACGAAATACTTTAAAGAAAAACAAGTCCGCGTATGCAGTTATTACATAACGTGGAATGTTTTCAGAATTCAATTTAAGAAACAGATTAACAAGGCTTCTCCCTAACACTGATCAAGCCTGACCGGAATCTTCGGGAATGTCGTGCATATATTCAACAAATTTTCCTGACACGACGAATCGTGCCAGCCAACCTAGGTCAGACAATACGAACAAAATTCATTGATAGAATCAGATAAATCCATAATACACTATTATTACTTGGTAAGGCCATACATTACAGAATACTCAACATTATCTGATCTATCAGCACATAAACTCCCAAGGTCGCAACCAAGGGTCACAGAAGCATCTACACAAGAATACTCCGGACGTGGGTACCATTCAGGTTTTATACCGCAACACAGTTCCGTACGGTATTTCAACATATAAACTCCCAAGGTCGCAACCAAGGGTCATGGAAGTATCTACTCAGGAATACTCCGGACAGGATAAGTAAAACGGGCACAATTCCACAGATAGTGATGCACATTAAATTTTGGAATTTAATATAACATAGTCCGAGCAAGGGTTCACTTGCCTCAAGTCCGACGAGAGTTACTCCCGTGATAACACAACCGCTCGAACGACCACACCCGAGAGCTCAACCTATTACATATTCGTCGATTAATACCTTATGGTGATAATGACGATTAATGACAATTTTCCCATCCCGTTAGGATTCTAAACCTAGTTTGATCATGACGTCGAAACCAAAATTTCATGTTTTATCCACAATGTGAATTACCAAATTCCTCGGTCCACCAATTTACAATTTATCATATCGTTAAACAATAATGTTCTAGTACAACATTTCTACGTTACGACTACGACTCATAGCCACCGTAATTTCATTACTTACTCAAATTCGAAATTCTAGAATAGAACGACTAAGCACAAATCTTCCGAAATCCTAACGTATTTGATAAATTATCCGATTCGATAATCGTTAATTAATTAATTAAGGAATTACCAATGGTTTACAATACAATAATGGGATTATAATCGAAATCCATAACAAGATGATTCTATGGTGTTGGTGATTTACAAGTTCGATTATGAGTTTTACAATCCAACTACGAGTACTACTGCAATTCATTCAAAATACTAACTTGATAGGTTTCGATAAAAATTGTGATTAGTTTTTTTTACCGGTCCGATCACTATCGAAAGTTCTAAACTACCCAAGGCATCTGAAATCTAGTACGACTCATCTAACAACACTGAGATGAATTCAAAATTCGATAAACTTACCTTAATTGACAAGAAACGAAGAACAATGATGAAGGACGATGAAGAATGGAAGTACAACACCTTCAAAACCTTCTCTGGAGCTTGATCGATTCACTCTACTACGATAATACACGGCTAGAAAGGCTCAAAATTCGGTTTGGGGGGTTGGAGGATGACTTTCGGATGAGAAGAAGTGTTCAAGGGTCGGAGGAAATGAAAGAGGAAGTGTCATTTTATAACATCAGGGTAGAATTACGTACGTAATGCATAAAGTCTTACATACATAACCTTCGTTACGTACGTTACCGCCTATGGGCTAACGTACGTGAGTGTTTCTCAGGAGCAACTGCCTGAAATGTCATGGCCAATTACGTACGTAACGTGTGGCTAAATTACGTACGTAATGATCAATTGACTAGCTGTCATTGTCGCGCCGAAAGTTGCCCTGGACACGGGAGATCAAGAAGCTTGTCCGAATACTGCATTACGTACGTAAAGTCTAAACTTTAACATACGTAATGTTCGTTCAACACACTAAGTTATAATATTAAATTTAATCCTTATAACACAACTTCCTTTTAGACTCATCCAGCAATTTCTCGGGGAACAATACGTTGGCCACTATCATATTCGCACCGATAATTGCTCAGCGACATCAAGGTAAGTCACTGACATATCGTCAACACCAGGAATCACATCACAACACAATTAAGTACTTTCAAGAATTTTCCTGGCACAACATGGTCTGAACATAATGCGTATAAAAATAAAAGCATCACATTGGAGCATATTATTTAATTATTAAAATGATGTACAAGGTTTTAAACAGCATGGAATACTCGTGGTATTACATACCATCCCCCTTAAAATAGTTTCGTCCCGAAACTAAAAAAATAACTCGGGGTGACTCTCTCTCATGCTAGACTCAGTCTCCCAAGTTGCTTATTCAACGCCATGATGTGACCAATGAACATTCACAAGGGGTATAGCTTTATTCCTCAAGGTCTTTACGCGAAGATCTAGAATCGCGATTGGCATTTCTATGAAGGTAGCGTCACTAGAAATATCTAGCTCTTCGAAATTGAGTTTGTGACTCGGATCATAAACGTACTTCCTTAGCTGGGAGACGTGGAAGACATCGTGCACTCCATATAATGATGGTGGCAGTGTTAATCGATAAGCAAGCATACCCACACGGTCTAAAATCTCAAACGGGCTAATAAACCTCGGGCTCAATTTGCCCTTCTGGCCGAAATGTCGAATGCCCCGCATTGGTGACACTTTGACCCAAACGTGATCCCCAACTAGAAATTCTAGCGGTCGTTGGCGATCCATAGCATATGACTTCTGGCGGCTCTGCGCTGCTAACATGTATTTCCGAACAACGAAAATCTTCTTCATAGATTCCTGGATCAGATCGAACTCGGTGGCGATGACATCGGAAGCATCATCCCGACATAGGGGAGACTTGCATTTCCTACCGTACAAGGCTTTGAAGGGTGCCATGCCTATGCTTGCATGCCAACTGTTGTTGTATGAAAATTCTGCCAAGCAAAGATGTTTAGCCCAATCTTTGCCCCAATCGAGTACACATGCTCTTAATATATCCTCCAGGGTCTGTATCGTACGTTCTGTCTGAACGCCTGTTTGAGGGTGATAGGCAGTGCTGAAATGTAGTTGGGTACCCATAGCCTTGTGGATGGCCTTCCAAAATCGGGACACGTACCTGGTGTCTCTATCCAATATGATCGCAGAGGGAATGCCATGTAGTCTCACGACTTCCCGGATAAAGATGGTGGCCAGCTTCTCTATTCCGGTATTCTCCTGAATTGGGATGAAATGTGCCGACTTCGTCAGTCGGTCTACAATGACCCATATCATGTCTTTTTCTCCTGTCATCACTGGTAACTTGGTGACAAAATCTATTGAAATGTTATCCCATTTCCATTCCGGAATGGGTAAGGGCTACATGATTCCGGCCGGTCTGCGGTGTTCAATATTCACTTATTGACATGTCATACATCGAAAAACAAATCTTGCTACTTCATGCTTTATGTTCTTCCACCAAAAGCTCTTTTGCAGATCCTTATACATTTTGCTTGCCCCGGGATGTACCGAATAGGGAGTAGAATGAGCTTCATTTAGTATAGTCTACTTAAGATCGTCATTTGGTGGAATACAAATCCTGTTCTTAAATCTTACCAAGTCCCTTGGATCCTGTAGTCTGAAATAATTCCCCCTTCAACTCTTACACTGATCGCGTGCAGTTCTGGGTCTTCCATCTGTGCTAGACGTATCTCATCTAGCAACGACGAGTGAATATTAATTGAGCACAACTGTCACTGGCGGAGTTGTACCCATACTTCAATCTCATTCCTCCTGAGGTCCTGTTGCAGTTCTGATTGTACTGTTAAAACGGATAGCGTCGTCTCTTGCGCAGTCTTTCGGCTAAGTGCATCTGCTACGACGTTGGCCTTCCCAGGGTGATATAGAATTTCTACTTCATAATCCTTGATTATGTCCAGTCAACGCCTCTACCTCATGTTTAACTCTCTTTGGGTGAAAATATACTTTAAACTCTTGTGGTCCAGAAAAATCTTATAGGTAACCCCGTAAAGGTAGTGTCTCCAGATCTTAAGAGTGTGGACCACTGCAGCCAGTTCCAAGCTCATATGGTTTGAGTTGTCGAGAGGTGTATGCAATAACTCTGCCATTTTGCATGAAGACGCATTTTAGTCCATGTTTAGATGCATCTGTATAAATCATGAATCCTTCTGTGCCCTGCGGTTATAGTAACATCGGAGCAATAGTCAGTCTCCTTTTTAATTCTTCAAAGCTCCCCAGACAATCGTTTGTCCAGAAAAACTTGGTACTCTTCCTTAGTAGATTCGTCAATGGCCGAGCGACATAAGAAAAACCCTCGACGAGTCGTGGATAATATCCTGCCAGTCCCAGAAAACTCCTCACTTCTTTGACGTTTCTTGGTGGTTCCCAACTCATCACTATCTCGATCTTCTGGGGTCTACCTTGACGCCTTCTGCTGAAATTACATGTCCCAGAAAGGTCACCTCCGGCATCCAGAACTCGCATTTAGAAAGTTTAGCATAAAGTTGGTGTTGCCTCAAAACACTTAACACCTGCCTCAAGTGTTCCTTATGCTCCTGTCGGTTCCGGGAATAGATTAAAATGTCGTCAATAAAAACCACCACACACTTATCGAGAAATTCTGTCAGAACCTTGTTCATTAACTCCATAAAAATGGCTGGGGCATTAGTCAAGCCGAAGGACACCACCATGTACTCATAGTGTCCATATCTTGATCGAAATGCAGTCTTGGGAATATCCTCCTCTCGAATCCTCAATTGGTGATATTCGGACCGTAAATTGATTTTTGAAAACACAGTCGCCCCCAGACCCTGCTCTGAGCGGGATATACTGGGTATGTTTGGTTTGGTTTGGTTTGGTTTACAGTCGCCCCCTGTAGTTGCTCCAGTAAATCATCAATCCTCGGAAGTGGGTAACGGTTCTTGATAGTGACCTTGTTTAGCTCCCTGTAATTGATAAACAGGCGCAGGGAGTTGTCCTTTTTCTTCACAAAAAGGACTGGCGCGCCCCATGGTGAAGTACTCGGACGGATCAGTCCCTTCCTTAGAAATTCTTCGAGTTGTAACTTTAATTCCTTCATTTCAACTGGTGCCATCCTTTATGGTGCCTTGGACATAGGCGTCGTTCCCGGCTCAAGTTCAATCGAGAGATCGACCTCTCATTGTGGCGGCAACCCTAGGAATTCATCGGGAAAAACGTCTGGAAATTTGTTCACCGTGGGAATGTTATCAACCGATAGTTGTGATGCGTCCTCCTGATGAACATAACACCAGTAATATGTTTCTCGAACGTCACAAGATATTTCTACTATAAGGAGGTTGAGGGACCCTTTAGTACTAAAGTGCTCTCGACCCCTGATTATGTGAGTGGCACCGTCACGAGTCATAATGGAAATGGTCAGGTAATAGGTATCTAATATTGTCCTATGCATCGTCATCCAGTCCATACCCAAAATGACATCTTCGTTCTGAAGTGGAAAAACTATGAGATTCGCCGTCCAGCCCTGATCATCAATGCGGATCGGACAGTCTCGAACTTCCAAATTACCCCCAACTCTGCTACCCTCGGGTAGCTTAATAGTAAAAGATTCACAAGGTACACAAGGAAGGTTCAAACGATCAACACATTCCACAGATATAAACGAGTGCGTCGCTCCAGTATCAAACAATACATGAACAAGCTGAAAATTAATAAGAAGTGTACCTGAGACAGTAGGTGCAATCTGGTCATCAGTAGCCCTTAATTCGAATACGCGGGATGGCAGTGTCCCCAAAGAGGGTGCAATGCCTACTTCGCACCCACGTCCTCTTCCGGCACTATATGGAGGGGTTTGGTAAGGTAGAGATCGATAGTCAGACACGGAGGGGTGCCCTGGATGTCTGTACCGAACCTTGCTGACTCTGAGGAGCTGGATTTGATGTAGAATTGACCCGCGAACAGTAGCAAGACATGTGCCCACTTATTAAGCATGAAAAACACTTCGTAGACACCTTTCAACACTAACTCATGGTATGTCCAGCTATGCCACAATTGAAACAGCTCCGGTGAAGGGATCGATCAGATGTGCCCTTCTGTTGTTACGAAACCGCTGATTTAGAGGAGAACCCAGTCCCCGAGTTCATTCTACTGGTGCTCCCAGACTGATTAGATGTCTTCTGCTTCTTTTGGTTATGCCCAGTATCATAACTAACAACAGTACCGGCGTATGCCGTGACTACGTCCTCATATGCCCTCAGAGTTGTGCAGTGAAATCCAGCTGCGTAACGTTGAACATCTTCCGGAAACCGTTGTGCAAGGTGACAAATTCGTTGATCTTCGGATGGAACCATCTGTGACACATAGCTTAGTTTGGTCCTATAGGCCCGAATAATTTCTAGTACCAGCAAGTTTTGTGGTCCTGTACTGAAGAAACTCCATGCGCGAGCAGTTTGAGCTGACCTTTGGCAGTACTTGTCTCTCAACAGTTTGGCAAACTCGGTCCACCCGACTGTTCTTTCTTCCGGCTTGTAGGTCCTCCACAATCGGGCTGCAGTATCGCGGAGCTGGTTGATTCCTAGTGGCACCTTTTGGTTCCTTGGGCAACCGATTACCTCAAAAGTAGTCTCCATTTTGGAAATCCAGTCGTCCACATGCTTATCTTCCAAACCGTCAAATAATGGTGGTCTAGCCTTCAACATCTCCCCCAGCCATCGGTCCTTTCCGGCGTTCTCCTCCACGTTAATGACTGGTACGCGCTTCGCTCGGTTGGCCTAACTGATTCCTACCGCAATGGCCTGGGCGAGAGTCTGAATGAAAACCGGATCCATTCCTCCATTGTTCTGGTTCTCCGCCTCCTGTTCGTTCTGATTATTAAACGGCAGCTGGTTTCCGACTGGGATGGTTTTAGAGGTGTTCCTGTCTTCCTGCTAGTTCACAGCAGAGCCCTGAGCGTCCTTCACGATTCTTCTAGCTCCACGACGTGCCATTATGATAATTGTTCGAACTAGAGGGTCAGTTCAGTACAGGTATTCTTCGAGTTCTATTGCATTCAAACATCATACCTGATTTTCAAGAAACATACGTGTTTTTCACCTTGACATTCCTCGAAGAGTTACAGTCGCTTGGAGTGTTGGACTTTTGAAGGTTTTTAAACATTTTCAAAATGTTTTGATAAAACTTCCCACGTGAGTGTTCGGCTCCAATACCATTTTCTGCGAATCCTGTGTGGGACCCATAAGGCAAGTTTTTAAAGAGTTTAAAGATTCATCATGAAATAAATTGCGGAAAGTAGTCTCATGATAGCGTAGGTACGAAACGAAATACTTTAAAGAAAAACAAGTCCGCGTACACGGTTATTACATAACGTGGAATGTTTTCAGAATTCAATTTAAGAAATAGATTAACAAGGCTTCTCCCTACCACTGCTCAAGCTTGACCGGAACCTTCGGAAATGTCCTGCACATATTTAACAAATTTACCTGACACGATGAATCGTGCCAGCCAACCTAGGTCAGACAATAAGAACAAAATTCATTGATAGAATCAGATAAATCCACAATACAATGTTATTACTCGGTAAGGCCATACATTACAAAATACTCAACATTGTCTCATCTATCAGCACATAAACTCCCAAGGTCGCAACTAAGGGTCACGGAAGCATCTACACAGGAATACTTCGGACGTGGGTATCATTTAGGTTTTATCCCGCAACACAGTTCTGTACGGTATTTCAACATATAAACTCCCAAGTTCGTAATCAAGGGTCACGGAAGTATCTACTCAGGAATACTCTGGAAAAGATAACTAAAACCAGCACAATTCCACAGATAGTGATGCACATTAAATTTTGGAATTTAATATAACATTGTCCGAGCAAGGGTTCACTTGCCTCAAGTGTGACGAGAGTTACTCCCTTGATAACACAACAGCTCGAACAACCACACCCGAGGGCTCAACCTATTACATATTCGTCGATTAATACCTTATGGTGATAATGACGATTAGTGACAATTTTCCCATCCCATTAGGATTCTAAATCTAGTTTGATCATGACGTCGAAACCAAAATTTCATGTTTTAACCACAATGTGAATTACTAAATTCCTTGGTCCGCCAATTTACAATTTATCATCGTTAAACAATAATGTTTTAGTACAATATTTCTACGTTACGGCTATGACTTATGGCCACCGTAATTTCATTACTTACTGAGATTCGAAATTCTAGAATAGAACGACTAAGCACAAATCTCCCGAAATCCTAACGTATTTGATAACTTATCCGATTCGATAGTCGTTTATTAATTCATTAATGAATTACCAATGGGTTCACAATACAATAATCAGATTATAATCGCAATCCATAACAAGACGATTCTATGGTGCTGGTGATTTACAAGTTCGATTATGAGTTTTACCATCCAACTATGAGTACTACTACAATTCATTCAAAATACTAACTTGATAGGTTTCAATAACAATTGTGATTAGTTTTTTTTACCGGTCCGATCAATATCGAAAGTTATAAACTACCCAAGGCATCCGAAATCTAGTACATCTCATCTAACAACACTGTGATGAATTCAAGATTCGATAAACTTACCTTACTTGACAAGAAACGAAGAAGAACGACGAAGGATGATGACACCTTCCAAACCTTCTCTGGAGCTTGATCAATCCACTCTACTACGATAATACACAGCTAGGAAGGCTCAAAATTCAGTTTGGGGGTTGGAGGATGATTTTCGGATGAGAAGAAGTGTTCAAAGGTCGGAGGAAATGAAAGAGGAAGTGTCATTTTATAACATTAGTGTAATACCCGAGATTTTCTGATATGTATTTGGAACTTGTGATATTGTAATTGTTGTACTTTAATCTGAGTATTATTCTCCGTATCTCATAGTCCGGGGTTGTTGAGCGTATAATTTCGTGAATGTGAATTAAGATTTGTGATTCTGCGCATGTAGCGCACGCTATTGTCTATGTGTAGCATACGCTAACATGGATCCATAGCGCACGCTACAAAGGAACATTAGCGCACGCTATATGTGGTCAATATGATTGAGACGTGTGGTAGGTGAGATCAGGCCGGGGATCTTGGTCGGATTGTGTCGGGATGAACCTGGACGGCTTTCGGGAAAAGCCAAGTCAACGCCTTAGCGCACGCTACTGACATGAGAATAGCGCACGCTAAGTGCTGAGTACAGTGAAGTCAGTAAGACGTTAGCGCACGCTAAGAGTATGGACTAGCGCGCGCTAATAACCATTTCCTATAAATAGGACAGCATCCTTTTCGTATTTTCAGTCCTTTCTTTTCCCTCATCCGAATTCTTATACTTAGAGTATTACTCTCTACATCCTAAACACTTCATATCAGCATCCTAGATCGTGTTGAAGATTGTAGATCATTGAGGATTGGTGTTCAAGCCTTCGACGTTGGGTTGCTTCGATTTCCTCCTTGTTCTTCACTACTTTGAGGTAGGTGATTCTTCACCAATACTAGTAGTGTTCTAAAGGATGTTTAATCATGTTTATCTAGTCAGTTAGATTCGTTAATAGTCGAACATCATGTGTTAGAAGGATATTTTCGACGTTTCGGCACTTATTCATCGTATGAACCTTTGAACCTTTTTAGTATATGGACTCCTTAGCATTTTCAAACCGATTTGTGATCAGTATATGGAGATTTTCAAGTTCTTATGCGTTTATATATAAAGGGATCATACGTTTTAGACATATAACGGATTGAACTCAGGATATCCCTTGAAGATCTAAGATGAATTATGGTGTTGTGATGATTATACGTATCTTTGTATCTCATAGTCATTTAGTACGTATAGAACTTTCACAAACCTTATTAGCATGATATGCTCGGGGATGACTTGTATTATCACCATAGAATTCATGAGTTCATCACCATTATATCCAATTTTCTACCAGTAGTAATCTGCCATGCACGGTAAGCGCACGCTAACATACGTAAGTTAACGTGCGCTATCGGGGATAAGTTAATGCATGCTACGTTTGGTACGTAACGTACGTTATGATATCAGCCGAGTCAGTCGGCTGATCAGAGAGAACTGTCAGTCCATGGCTAGCGTACGCTAGGCTTAGACGATAGCGTACGCTAACAGGCAGGGTTAGCGCACGTTACGTAGAGTACGTAGCGTACGCTAAGTGGTTTAGGCAGATTGCATATTTTGAGCTTTTGGGCCGTAGACCGAATTGTTAGGCAATCGTTCGACTTGAGATGATTTGTATATCATTCCTTTTGTTAAGGTTCGAGCTTGCTACGTTGATTGAAGGAAGCTGCCTTCGAGTGTGTTGAGATCATTGAAGTGTTTCGTTCTTGCCATCTTCGAGGCAAGTATCATAATATGTTAATATTGGTATTTTGAGTATGCGTATGATTATTCATGTTGTCGAACATGAGATTTATTTCGTTAGATTGTCATGATATTCGTTATCTAGTGTTTATATGTTCATGTTGATGGACATGGCGATCTGGCCTATATGTATGTATGAGTTGTGTTTGTGTTTGTTGTGCGATCTATGCTGAGGGTGCTGGATCGGATGTCCACCTCGTGTTGGTCCGACGGGATCATCTTGGGATCTAGGCTGAGGGTGCTGGATCATTGGACGGGTTATTTCCACCTCGTGTTGGTCCGACGGGATCATCTTGGGATCTATGCTGAGGGCGCTGGATCATTGGAATACCCTTGTTGTGTGATGGAATCTTTTGGATTCGCATTGTCGGATTCCGGTAGCGGAAGTCCGTGTGGTGTATCTTGTTATGTATTGTTGATGCATATTCGATTTGTTTAAATATGATACTTGTACTAGCATCATTTTGCTAACCCCTTCGGGGGTGGACATTTGTTTTGATGTTCAGGTAGCCGAGGAGCGGGAAAGCGACCACGATCTGCGATGTGACGACGAAGGGGTTCAGTGATGTTTGTCGTTGCTTTTGATTGTCTTCTTGATTCATTTCAGTACTCGAGTACGAATGTATTATTAATATCTTTTCGATATGGTTGTATTAATTACTCGTTGAACCAGTTGAATCGGTTTGTAAACTTGAATTTCCGTGGTATCGACGTCTTATATTTACATTTCTTTTATTTAGCCTTGTAAATCCTTTCTTAAAGGGTTTACGGCGCTGTAATTATTCCGAATATCTCGGGGTGTTACAGAATATGGTATCAGAGCTAAGATTCATGGATATCTTGTCTGTCGGGTTTTAGTTGGGTCTGTTTACGTTATTTGATTTACGGGTCGTTCCTAACATCACTGTTCAGCCAAAGTCGTCATGTGGACCGTGGTTGTAAGTCTCCTAATCTCTTATACTACCGTTTTACTTAATTACTGTTTTGTGAGTATTGACGGGCTTTATTTCGAAAAACTTTGTCCTGGATATTGAGGAATTGTGTTTACAGTATGTTGAGAGGAGGACGTGGACGCGGACGCGGTCGTGGACGCGGACGGGGTAACATGAGACAGGAGGATTCCGCGACTACCCCAGAATTATCAGCTAGTCGAACCGATTCCCATTCTGGAGGGCAGCAAGGATCAGCGAATGACGACGCAAATCCTAACATACCGGGAGTGCTTCAACAGGTGGTGGCGCAGATAAACCAGTTCGCCCAGGTAGTTGACCGCATGCAGACGGCGATGGGACAGCAGCACCACGAGGATAACCGGGGAGACAGATGGCTTGCTGAGGTGGTCAAATTGCACCCGCCAAAATTTGACGGATCTGCTGAGGCACTTACTTGGGATCATTGGCTTAAGGAGTTAGAGAAGATATTCGCGGGTCTTAACTGTCCCGAGGACCGGAAGGTTTCCATTGCCCAGTATTTTCTGACTGGGGAGGCCTTTGATTGGTGGGAAGCTATTCGACCCGAGAATCATAATGCGGATTGGACGGAATTCAAACTAATGATGGAAGCACAGTATTGTCCTCATCCAGTTAGAGAGGCAAAGATCCGAGAGTTTTTCTCACCACAGAGTTCTAAGCATCTCATGATGATGTAATCAAAACTTTTAATCATCAGTTGACTTGTGTGCGACACTTGGTCAGAACGGAGGCAGAAAAGATTTTTCATTTCGATATGCGGATGAAGCCGGAGATTCAGCAGTACATGTCCGGATTCGAGTGCACTACATTGCGACAGTATCAAGACAAAGCGCTGGCCTACGACATGAAAGAGGCGGCGGTGGAAAAAATCGGTGGAGGCAAAGAAGCAGAAAGTGACCGGTAACTTCTCAGAAAACAAGAGTGGTGGGCCCCGCAAGGGCCATTCTTCCTTTTATTCGGCTAGGAAACCTCCACATCCTTCTAGAGGTGGAAAGAAGTTCCGGACAACATCATCAGTTTCGGACGCATCAAAGAAATGCTACAATTGTGGTCGAGCAGGGCATATTCGACGTGATTGCCCTGCATCTTCTGTGACTTGTTACGATTGTGGACAAGAAGGGCACCGTGCGGCCTTCTGTGGAGTTGCTACTAGATCTTTTGGTACTCGCACTCCAGCGCCAGTTCCGAAGGAGACAAGTGTGAACCAGACGCAGCAGAGTGGATTTCAGCAGCAGAACGTTGGGAAGAGAGAGACATCCAGTGCTGGGTCCGTTCCTCCGCGCCTGTACGAGATGAGAAAATCTGACGATCAGAACACTCTTTGTTGCATCGTGCGATTCAGATCCTTTTGCAACCAGTTAGTGTCTTATTCGATTCCGGAGCTACACATTCTTTCATATCATTGAACTGTGTAAATCGTTTAAAAATCTCGTGCTTATTTGATTATGAACCATATGTTGTGGGTTTGCCGAGTGGAGAGAGAATTGTGGGAACCCTAGAGGCTAGAGATTTTCCAGTGTCTATAGGAGGGAGATATTGGCCATCGAATCTTATTGTAGTTGACATCTACGGTGACGATTTAATTCTCGGAGACGATTGGCTCAACCGTTATGGAGCTATTCTGAATTACCGAGAGAGAGTCATTTCTATCATTGCTGATGACGGATCTGAACACTTATTCCGAGGATGGAGACCGGGAAGCTCGGGAAAATTGATCAAAGCAATGAAAGCCGTGAAATTACTGAAGCAAGGATGTCATGGACTTTGGTGCTATGCCATGAGAGAAGAGGAAGGAGTAGAGCTCTCGTCTATTTCAGTTGTGAATGAGTTCTCAGATGTATTTCCTGACGAACTACCTGGGTTACCTCCGCAGAGAGAAGTGGAATTCACTATCGAATTAGAGCCTGGAGCAGCTCCTATTTCCAGAGCACCATACCGCATGGCGCCAACCGATATGTATGAACTCAAGAAGCAACTGGAGGAATTGTTACAGAAGGGCTATATTCAACCTAGCGTTTCTCCTTGGGGAGCGCCCGTTCTCTTTGTCCGGAAGAAAGAAGGATCCCTCCGACTGTGTATTGATTACAGGGAGCTCAACAAGATGACGATCAAGAATAAGTATCCTATACCTCGGATCGACGACTTGTTTGATCAACTGCAAGGGGCAAGGGTATTCTCGAAGATTGACTTGCGATCAGGATACCATCAGTTGAGAATTAAGGAATCGGATATACCAAAATCTGCTTTCAGATCCCGGTACGGGCATTATGAATTTGTAGTGATGCCATTTGGACCTACCAATGCTCCTGCGGTATTCATGCAATTGATGAATCGGGTATTCTTGGAATACTTGGATAAATTTATGGTCGTCTTCATTGATGACATCTTGATATATTCGAAGGACGCAGAGGAGCATGCCGAACATTTGCGTGTGGTTTTGAGCACCTTGAGGAAGGAACAGTTGTATGCAAAGATTTCAAAATGTGAGTTCTGGCTCAGGGAGGTAACTTTCCTTGGGCATGTGATATCAGCTGACGGAGTTCAGGTAGACCCGAAGAAAGTCGAAGCAATCTTGGAATGGGAAGCTCCTAATAACGTGAAAGAAGTCCGGAGTTTCTTAGGACTTGCTGGATATTATCGCCGCTTTGTGGAGGGACTTTCCAAAATTGCTCGTCCGCTCACTCAGCTATTACAGAAAACTCAAAAGTTCACGTGGGATGGGAAATGCCAGGCTGGTTTTGATGAACTTAAGAAGAGACTGACGACAGCACCTATATTAGCATTACCAGATGGAACTGATGGATTCATGGTGTACAGCGACGCTTCAAATCAGGGTCTGGGATGTGTGTTGATGCAAAGAGATAAGGTGATTGCCTATGCTTCTCGGCAGTTGAAACCATACGAGGTTAATTACCCGACTCATGATCTGGAGCTAGCAGCTGTAGTCTTTGCATTGAAAATTTGGAGACATTATTTGTACGGCACTCATTGTCAGATCTTTACAGATCATAAGAGCCTCAAGTACATTTTCAGTCAGAAAGAATTAAACATGAGGCAGAGAAGGTGGCTGGAATTGATCAAGGATTACGACTTGGAGATTCTCTATCATCCGGGGAAAGCAAACGTAGTAGCCGATGCTTTTAGCCGTAAACCTGTTTCTCTTCGAGTGTTGGAAGCTCTTACGTCCCAAACCAGCATTCAACGAGAACTGATCCACGAAGGGATTGAAGTATGGGCACCAGGAATTCAAGGGCAAATATATGTGATGGAACTGACTTCGTCACTAGTCGAGGAAATAAAATCTAAGCAGTTGAACGATTCTCTGATCCTTCGGTTATGTGACGAAGCAAAGAAGGGAAAAGCCCCAGGATTCGTGATACAAGATGATGGAGTTCTGAGATTTCAGAGCCGACTTTGCGTTCCCGATAATGATGAATTGAGATGGACTATTCTGAAGGAAGCTCACAACGCGCCCTATTCTATTCACCCGGGCAGCAGTAAGATGTATAAGGATTTAAAACAAAACTTCTGGTGGGGTAATATGAAGAAGGACGTAGCGGAGTACGTTTCGAAGTGTTTGACTTGTCAGCAGGTTAAGATTGAACATCAGCGACCTGCCGGAATGTTAAAGCCGCTTCCGATCCCTGAGTGGAAGTGGGAGGATATCTCGATGGATTTCATCACCAGTATGCCAAGGACTAGATCGGGAATGAACATGATTTGGGTTATAGTTGACCGACTAAGCAAGTCGGCTCATTTCCTAGGAATTAAAGATACATGGGGACCCGAGAGATTGGCGCGAGTATTTATTGCGGAGATAGTCAGATTGCATGGGACGCCGAAGACCATTATTTCGGATCGAGATGGTCGTTTCGTGTCACATTTCTGGAAAGCAGTTCACAGGGCTTTGGGGACTGAGCTCCACTTTAGCACAGCTTATCATCCCCAAACGGACGGTCAGTCCGAAAGGACTATACAAACGGTAGAAGACATGCTTAGAGCTTGTGCCCAAGATTGGTCGACTGATTGGGAAGTTCATTTGCCGTTGGTTGAATTCACTTACAATAATAGTTGGCATCCTTCTATTAAGATGGCACCATTTGAATCTTTATACGGGAGAAGACGCCGATCACCCCTGTGTTGGGATGATTCTTCGGATTTGATCGGGACGGAACCGGAATTAATAATTCAGACTCAAGAGAAGATAGCTTTGATTCGAGAAAGACTGTTGACTGCCCAGAGTCGACAAAAGTCTTATGCAGACGTACGTCGTCGTCCTCTAGAGTTCGACGTTGGGGAACACGTACTATCGAAGGTGTCTCCTACATGAGGGATTTTCCATTTCGGGAGGAGAGGCAAGCTTAGTCCAAGATATATCGGACCATTTGAGATCCTCGAGAGAGTTGGAGATTTAGCATACAAGTTGGCCTTACCGCCATCGCTGAGTCACGTTCACAATGTATTTCACGTATCCCTATTGCGGAAGTATGTACCGGACCCCAGTCACGTCATTGATTTCGACGAGATCGAGATAGCTAATGATGGTACCTTCGAAGAGAGACCAATCAAGATACTTGAGAGTCGGATCAAACAATTGAGGAATAAACCAATACACTTGGTTAAAGTACAATGGTCGCGACACGGAGTTGAAGAGGCCACTTGGGAAACGGAGGACAGTATGAAGACTAGATATCCAGAGTTGTTTTCATCTTAAGTTTCGGGACGAAACTTCTTTTTAGGGAGGAAGGATGTAATACCCGAGATTTTCTGATATGTATTTGGAACTTGTGATATTGTAATTGTTGTACTTTAATCTGAGTATTATTCTCCGTATCTCATAGTCCGGGGTTGTTGAGCGTATAATTTCGTGAATGTGAATTAAGATTTGTGATTCTGCGCATGTAGCGCACGCTATTGTCTATGTGTAGCGTACGCTAACATGGATCCATAGCGCACGCTACAAAGGAACATTAGCGCACGCTATACGTGGTCAATATGATTGAGACGTGTGGTAGGTGAGATCAGGCCGGGGATCTTGGTCGGATTGTGTCGGGATGAACCTGGACGGCTTTCGGGAAAAGCCAAGTCAACGCCTTAGCGCACGCTACTGACATGAGAATAGCGCACGCTAAGTGCTGAGTACAGTGAAGTCAGTAAGACGTTAGCGCACGCTAAGAGTATGGACTAGCGCGCGCTAATAACCATTTCCTATAAATAGGACATCAGCCTTTTCGTATTTTCAGTCCTTTCTTTTCCCTCATCCGAATTCTTATACTTAGAGTATTACTCTCTACATCCTAAACACTTCATATCAGCATCCTAGCTCGTGTTGAAGATTGTAGATCATTGAGGATTGGTGTTCAAGCCTTCGATATTGGGTTGCTTCGATTTCCTCCTTGTTCTTCACTACTTTGAGGTAGGTGATTCTTCACCAATACTAGTAGTGTTCTAAAGGATGTTTAATCATGTTTATCTAGTCAGTTAGATTCGTTAATAGTCGAACATCATGTGTTAGAAGGATATTTTCGACGTTTTGGCACTTATTCATCGTATGAACCTTTGAACCTTTTTAGTATATGGACTCCTTAGCATTTTCAAACCGATTTGTGATCAGTATATGGAGATTTTCAAGTTCTTATGCGTTTATATATAAAGGGATCATACGTTTTGGACATATAATGGATTGAACTCAGGATATCCCTTGAAGATCTAAGATGAATTATGGTGTTGTGATGATTATACGTATCTTTGTATCTCATAGTCATTTAGTACGTATAGAACTTTCACAAACCTTATTAGCATGATATGCTCGGGGATGACTTGTATTATCACCATAGAATTCATGAGTTCATCACCATTAGATCCAGTTTTCTACCATTAGTATTCTGCCATGCACGGTTAGCGCACGCTAACATACGTAAGTTAACGTGCGCTATCGGGGATAAGCTAACGCACGCTACGTTTGGTACGTAACGTACGTTATGATATCAGCCGAGTCAGTCGGCTTATCAGAGAGAACTGTCAGTCCATGGCTAGCATACGCTAGGCTTAGACGATAGCGTACGCTAACAGGCAGGCTTAGCGCACGTTACGTAGAGTACGTAGCGTACGCTAAGTGGTTTAGGCAGATTGCATATTTTGAGCTTTTGGGCCGTAGACCGAATTTTTAGGCAATCGTTCGACTTGAGATGATTTGTATATCATTTCTTTTGTTAAGGTTCGAGCTTGCTACGTTGATCGAAGGAAGCGGCCTTCGAGTGTGTTGAGATCATTGAAGTGTTTCGTTCTTGCCATCTTCGAGGCAAGTATCATAATATGTTAATATTGGTATTTTGAGCATGCGTATGATTATTCATGTTGTCGAACATGAGATTTATTTCGTTAGATTGTCATGATATTCGTTATCCAGTGTTTATATGTTCATGTTGATGGACATGGCGATCTGGCCTATATGTATGTATGAGTTGTGTTTGTGTTTGTTGTGCGATCTATGCTGAGGGTGCTGGATCGGATGTCCACCTCGTGTTGGTCCGACGGGATCATCTTGGGATCTAGGCTGAGGGTGCTGGATCATTGGACGGGTTATTTCCACCTCGTGTTGGTCCGACGGGATCATCTTGGGATCTATCTTTGAGCTGGATCATTGGAATACCCTTGTTGTGTAATGGAATCTTTTGGATTCGCATTGTCGGATTCCGGTAGCGGAAGTCCGTGTGGTGTATCTTGTTATGTATTGTTGATGCATATTCGATTTTTTTAAATATGATACTTGTACTAGCATCTTTTTGCTAACCCCTTCGGGGGTGGACATTTGTTTTGATGTTCAGGTAGCCGAGGAGCAGGGAAACAGCCACAGTACCGATGTGACGACGAAGGGGTTCAGTGATGTTTGTCGTTGCTTTTGATTGTCTTCTTGATTCATTTCAGTACTCGAGTACGAATGTATTATTAAAATCTTTTCGATATGGTTGTATTAATTACTCGTTGAACCAGTTGAATCGGTTTGTAAACTTGAATTTCCGTGGTATCGACGTCTTATATTTACATTTCTTTTATTTAGCCTTGTAAATCCTTTCTTAAAGGGTTTACGGCGCTGTAATTATTCCGAATATCTCGGGGTGTTACAATTAGGGTAGCACTATGTACGTAATGCATAAAGTTTTACGTACGTAACCTTCGTTACATACGTTACCGCCTATGGGCTAACGTACGTAAGTGTTTCTCAGGAGCAACTGCCCAAAATGTCATAGCCAATTACGTACATAACGTGTGGTTGAATTACGTACGTAATGATCAATTGACTAGTTGTCATTGTCGCGCCGAAAGTTGCCCTGGCCATGCGAGATCGAGAAGCTCGTCCGAATACTGCATCACGTACGTAAAGTCTAAACTTTAACGTACGTAATGTTCATTCAACACACTAATTTATAATATTACGTTTAATCCTACGACTTCCTATTAGACTCATCCAGCAATTTCTCGGGAAACAAGACGCTGGCCACCGTCATATTCGCACCGATAATTGCTCAACGACATCAAGGTAAGTCACCGACACATCATCAACATCAGGAATCACATTACAACACAATTAGGTACTTTCAAGAATCTTCCTGCCACAACACGGTCTGAACATAATACATATAAAAGTAAAAGCATCACGTTGGAGCACATTATTTAATTATTAAAACGATGTACAAGGTTTTAAACAGCATGGAATACTCGTGGTATTACATTCTTTGATCTGACGGTCAAACTTGAGCTGATATAGATCTCGTCTGATAACTTGACTGCATATGGGTTTTGGTCAAACCTCTATGATATTCCTGTTTGACCAATACTTGTCTTATGTAGAGCCTTCTTCAAAACTTAATTGTAGCTGGGTTTTTTGGTCAAACCTCTCTGATGTTTGCATTGACCAAAACTCGTCTGATAATAAACTTGCTTGAAAACATCACTGATATATGGCAGTTCTATACTTAGTCGCTTTTCTTACTAATCAACATTTGATCAAAACTTAGCCTAAATTTTAAGGTCTATAGAAGATACTCATTTGGTTTTTCTTTACAATGCCAAGTATTTAGTGCATACATTTGAATAAATAACAATATAGGGATGACATCATCAAAATGTAATAGGTATTCCTAACAATTCCCCCTATTTTGATGATGTCAAAACTTAAAGCATTTCAATTGTAAACAAGTCTGCACAAAATAAAGTGCAAGACATAGATAAAACTCAGTCTTTTTGAGTCAACTAGTGGTTTTCATTCATGTAATTGTTATAAATTTTTGTTGATGTTGCATTACAGTGCAGTTTGAATGAAACAAAATACAAGTAAAAATTACAAGTATTACAAAATTACAAGTAAATTACAAAATAAAAATTGCAAGTAAATTACAAAAGTTTATCTTTCTCTTCCTCTTCCTCTGACCCTGGCTGGAGGGAGTGACTTCAAAGGCTTGGCACCAATTGGTCTCTTGGTTAGTGGGGCTAACCCATATTTCCTTTTAATTACCAATGAAGCAAATTGTTGCTACTCTGGAAACGTGAAATTATTTTCAATGCACAGTTCTCTGAATTCTTCCTGGAGAGCCATCTCATCAAGTTCATTATTCATCAGTGTAGGTGCTTCTTCAGGTCTGAAATCAGGAATTCTTGGATATGCATTGAAATTCTTTGCAGCATATTTCTTCAAAACATCCCAGAGTTTTGGAAAATTCATGTCCATGAAGTTAATGCATGTTTGATGTGGGGAGCAGTCTTTGTCTTGAAGCATCTCCCAGAGTAGTACTTTTCTATAAACTGCTTCCTAGCACTTCCCCACATTGGTGCTGCCTCCACAGGAAAGTTCTCTTCAACATATTGTAGTTCCTTGCCTACCCATTGGTACCTCACCTCTGGTTCATGTCCAGTTCTCTTCCTTTTAGCTGTAGGTGGGTCTGATGGTGCAGCTCATTTTTTCCTTTTTAGGTGAGAGGTTCCTGCCTGTATGAGATGGAGGTCTTGTCTTGTTGTTTCTTCTCTACCTTCCCCCTGCATTCTTTCTTCCCCCTTGCCCTTATCGTCCCCTTTTTGCCTGCATCAATAATTGTGGATAGCTCCTCCTCCATCCTACTCATGAAGTCAGACATGCCAATAGGAATTTTAGAGTTTTAGGGTATTGGGGAAGGTTCCTTCTTGTTGAGCAAGGTGTCCATCTTAGCATTAAGGGACTGCAAGTCAGGTTTCACTTCAGTTGCTAGAAGCTTGGCAACTGTTTCCTCTACAAGTCTTATGATCAGGTCAGTCATTGCAGGTGAGAGTTGGACTTCAGGTGTTATCTGAGGGTCATTTTCACCTGAGTCTTCTTAAACAATTGACTTCCTAGCAGTTGACTTTTCCGAAGGTAAGCTTCTATCAGCTGCTTCCTGATCTGATGAGGTCTGATCAGGCGTGCCTGACTTATCCTCCTCTATGGGCTGATGGGATCTATATGCTTGCTCAGGTGCATCACCCTTATCGTCCCTCCTTTCCTCATCTTTATTTTCTTCATCTTTTTCTTTTTCTTTCTATTTTTCTTTTTCCTTCTCTTCCTCCTCTTTCTCCTAATCATCTTCCTTTTCTTTTTCAACTCCATCAACTTCTTCTTTTTCAACTTCTTTTTCTTCTTCTTTTTCTTCTTCTTTTTCTTTTTCAACTATTTCAGGTAATTTTTCAACTCTAGCCTCTTCTTCAACTTCTGCCACTTCTACAATATTTTCAAATCTATCATTTTCTTCCACTTTCTCTTTTTCAACTACTTCTTGTTTAATTTCAACATTGGTAGTGATTTTATTTTCTATCTTATCTCCTTCCTCCTTCCTTCCTTCATCATGTCCTTCAAAATTTTTCCTCTGCAGAACATCCTTCATTACTTGCAGGACGAATTGGTCCATGTTTTGTTTATAGTGGGAGATGAACTAATTCTCCTCAAGTAGAGTTTGCACATAAGTCTGTTGACAAAAGTACATAACAAGCTGTTCCAAAGCAATAGGATGTTCCCACGTAATTCTCTCCATAAATTCTTTAAGTTGAGGGAAGGAATACATTTTAAATTCTTTCCATTCCTGATACATGTTAATAAAGGAATAATTTAAAACTACCTTTCTTACAAACTGAAGTTGAGATGTGGTAAGTCCCAAGGGTTGATTGTCCCCAGGTTTAAAGTGTAGTCTGCAGCAGGTATTTGAATTGTCTCCTCTGCCTCTTCTTCCTCTGTCATGCTTGAAAGAGTCAGGAGTGGAATTACTTCAGCCATAAGCTCTGTCTGATCTGGATGAGCTGGTTGATCTTCAGCAGGAGCAGGTGCATGTGATATGATGATCTGCATCGGAGATGAGGATTCTTCGACTGGTGCAGGTGCAGGTGATCTCACAGTCTGCACTTTTTCTTCTTTGCCTTCTGATGGGTACTCCACCAAGCCTCTCTGCTTCTTGGGGGACTTATCTGGAGATGATGTGATATGAACAACCTCTTCTGTTTCAGGTAACGTCCTCTTTAATAGCTCATACAGAGAAAGGTTGTCGTTGTTGGAGTCATCAACGGGTAACTGCTCAACTGCAGGTGACTTCTCAAATGCATATAACTTTAGAATTTCAGTTGCAGAATGGGTTGAGGTTATCTCCTCTGCATGTATCTCAGAGGGGTTTTGATCGGCTGCATCAGAGCAAACTTCATCTGAGTCCGAAGGCGCTCTGTAGGGAGAAGTTCCACGTGTCATCTCTCTCAAAATTTTGGTTGCTTTCCTTTCTTTTCCCAACCTTTTCAAAGTTTCTTGGTCCAGGTGACCAAGTCTTTTGCTTCCGTAAAGGTGTCTGCAACTCCGTTCGCCTTCCCGAGGAACTCCAAGATCCAACTGATCTAGGTTCCATAAGCTAGTTTTTGCTTGAATTTCTTCTCCTCTTTATTCCAGCTAACTTTGTTCATTTCCCGTACTAACTGCCTGTAGATGTAGTCAGGCCAGTTAATCTTTTGCTGTTGAATAAGAGCTCCCATCACTGTGAATTTGGCAGATGATAACTGATCATAGCTGCCAGCCATGCCCATGACAATTTTGTTTGTGATGTCAAGGACATATCTATAATCCTTTTTGAGTTCGCCTCTTTTCGCCGTAAGCTTGACTTTGTTTGGCTGTGCTGGTAATTTGATTTTATACCAGATTTTAGTGGCGCTTTGCTTTAGGGATTCGACTGCAATGCCCTTGTTCTCTATTTTGAAAGCATCAGCAATGGTTTGAGGTGTGATGTTTATTTCTTCTCCAAAAATCGAGCTCGTGATACAGCTTTCAGTGACTCGTGGTTCCTTGAATAATCAAATGACGGCTTCCTTGAATAGTTGTTTCAGGTTGATGTCAAGAAAATGGTAGATACCATTCTTCTACATCTTCGGATAATATGTCTCATTTCATCAGTGTCCTCCATGTTCGCCTCCAGTATTCCTTCGAAATCAACTACGATGCTGAATATAATCTGCTCCTTCACCATTTTGAGGTTAACTCCTTCGAAGTATTGGGTGGAATCCATTTCTGAAAAAAATAAGGTTTTGATTAGTGCAGTGAATATTCAGAGGGTTTTTTTTTGCTTTTGAAAACTAGGGTTCTTAGAGATTGAAGACGGTAAAGATTTGTGAAATGATTTTCGCCATCTTAAATAGCCAGTTGAAAAGACCTTTTGAATTTTAATAATTAAATAATCAAGCGGTGGTCCGATTTTTGATAAAGAATGACGGTTGAAATTGATTGGACGTCATGGAGGTAGATGTGTAAGTAGTGTGGTCGTGTATTATTAGCCACGTGTAATGACGTTAAGTATTTAAAAACAGAAAACTTAGCTGGTTGACTATTTGACTTTTTGTTTGCTCTGCATCAGGTGAGTCATATCGCCTGTGGTTGATGTCAATTAACTTTTCCTTATCTTGTATGATCAGTTTGATTTCTCGCCTCGTCTCTGCATCAAGTAGCTTTTCCTCGTTTGGTCTGATCAGATGACTTTTCCTCATCTGGTCTTCTCATCAGGTAGCTTTTTCTTTGCTGGTTCAGATGACTTTTCTCCAGCTTCAGATCAGGTGTTTTTTCTCGTCTGTACTAGATTCCCAATTTAGTAGTCCAAGTTCCCTGCTTATCTCCGGAAACCTATCTTCTGGTAAAGGTTTTGTGAATATGTCAGCAATTTGGTAGTCCCCTACCTAGTTTTATCGACTAGGACTTTTATAGAAACCTTGAATGCACTTTCTAGTTTAGTGCCAACTCTTACAATAGCACTTTCAAGTTTAGTGCCGAACTTTATAATTTCTTGATTTTCGGGCTCAAGAACAACCTCACTTAAAAACTCTTGTTTTTCAGGATACAAGACAACCTCACGATAAATAATTGCGAGTAGGAAAATCGACTTTACAAAAGATATCGCTCGTTGATATAAGAATATAGATATGGAAATGATAGAACAATTCTTCTAATATCACAATATGGAATATATATCTCGAAATGTATGCTTGATATTGCTTGAGTATGCTTGTAAGCTCAGATCAATTGTGTGTCTTCCAACTCAATGAATGAAGCTATTTATAGCCTTCTTGGAGCAAGTTTCCCGTTGGAGCATTGGAGTGGCTTACATACGTTAAATCACATCAGTTACGTATGTTATGCACTTTACGTACGTTACACCTCTTGTGTAACGGATGTAACAAAACCCTTAAAACAGTTCAGTAGCATAGGCTGAGATTACGTTACGTATGTTATGTAGGAGCCATTACGTACGTTATGGTTTAGTAATAGAGCCGTTGGATAAGATGACTTTTTGAGTAATGGTTGATGACTTAAGATGTTGACTGGTAACGGGCAAAATTCGAACCTTACGTACGTTATACATATTGTATTACGTACGTTACCTACAGTAAAACACTTGCCAAATTTGTTAAGTTTATGTACGTTAAAGGAAGCTCATTACGTACGTTCTGCATGTTAAGTATAGAAAAATATGGAAAGTAGATTTTGTTTAAGTATCCCATCATCAAAACATGTAAAATGCATTATGAAAAATATTGTTCCAACAATCTCCCTCTTTTTGATTATGACAAAATTTATATGGGAGTTTTTGAAAATGAGTTTTGGAGGGTCGATGAAATTTTTTAAGAGAGCTCCCCCTGAATAATACTCCCTCTGAAACGAACAAGGGATAAAACATTTCAAAAACTAAACATATTTTTCTCCCCTTTTTTGTCATTAACAAAAAGATAAGAGATCCTGCAATAGAAAGCCAATAACACAGAAATATCCAACGAATGAAATCGACAAAGCATAAAATATACGAAAAGGACAATCACATCAAAAATAGTAGAAGCAAGTGTTCATAACAAAAGGAGAGGAAATGCATGAAATGTTTGGTCTGAAAAGAAAAAACAGGATGATCATCACGGTGAGGAAAAGTCCACTAATCCAGGTCAGCCTCAGGAGGCGTAGGAGGAAATCCAGAGTGAGAGCAAAGACCTTTGACCATGATTTTTATTTCACTCATGTCCTTCTCTAGCTTATCCAAACGAGCAACTATTTGAGAGGAAGAGCTCGGCCTACTTGGTCGAGAAGAACTAGGCTGAGTATGCAAACGAGGCCTCTCATGAGCTATACCTCTGGATAAAACTCTCTCCTTCGGGTGAGGTAAGGCTCCACCATCGACCAAACGATCTCCGTCCTGGAGATAAGCAAAGTACACCCAACCTCGGTTCCTAGTTTGAAGATACTTCATAGTCCTAATCGTACCTTCGTGGAGCAGACTCCCCCTCGGAATGGCTACCCTGTGCTGCCCCAATAAGTCAACTTCAGCATTCTCTCCATCAGAATGGATCCAAATGGCATCCCAGATTTTCGTTGATGATCAACTTTTGCATAACCCTTCTTGTGGAAAATCATCCCTTTTTCCACGAACCATTTCATCACGATAGAAGCAAAGTTCACCTGGTGATCTTTCAAAACATGATATATGATTTCCATGTCAATATTTGCTAGGCGTTGCTGGGCATTGACTTTAGGCATAAGGCACCTAGTAATTGCATCATGGAGTAATCGTATATTTATACCAAAATCATTATTTTCAAAACGACCGGTATTCACTTCAAGCACAGCTTTAAACTTCAAGTAATCACGAACAAACAATTCATACGCCATAACTTTCATCATCAGAAAAATTATCGATAACTTCATTGGGAGCGGCAAATGTTCCATTATAACAAAAACTCTCATTCGGGAGTCCAAATAATTTGGATAGTTTTGCAGCATAAAAAATGATTGGTTTACCACGAACAATTGAATTAACAATAGCTAAACCATCCGAGTCATACGTGATAAAGAAATTTGCATAAAATTCCCGGACGCAATCAACAAAAACCGGGCGAGCAAGGCTAACAAACCGGTTTATACCAAGCATGTCAAAAAATTCCTCAATTCCAATACACACTGAATTTAAAGATTCGAAGTCGAAATGGTGACTCGGAGTTACCTCTTCGTCGATTAATACTTCATTGAAAATCTTCGCGGCTTGTGGATTTTGGAATATTGGTTCTCCAGAAGGTGTGGATGAGGTTTGGTAGGTTTATGCTCTTCGTTTCTTGCTTGACCTGGTTGCCATGGAGGAAAATCGGACGGAAATAATAGAGGATGGTCGGATTATTGTTGCAAGAGAGGCGACGAAAGGTTTAGGAATTTGGGGGAAGTGAATGGGAAAGAATCAGAAACGGGTTTATAAGAATCAGGTTATAAGGCGTTACGTACATAATACCTGTTACGTCCGTAATATGGGTGGAGTAATGTACGTTATATTCTTATGTAACGTACGTAAGGATTTCCAAAAGTTTCTGTCCAAAAACCTGCCATCTGTAACGTACATAGTCATTTCCGGTGTTACGTACGTAACTCCATTTACGTACGTAATCTGCTGAGCGGTACGGCCCTAAGACTGACCATATGAATAGTGAACCTCTTCCGATGATATCCGATTTTTAATGACCATTTTTACTATATATGATGGATATGAAAGAATTAAAAATTATCGACATGACCCATCCCTAAATTTATGCTAATGAAATTGAATGCATCTTTGGGTAATGGATTTGTAAAATGTCCGCCAATTGTTCATTTGTACCAACAAATTAGAGACGCACATTTCTGTTTTGAACATGATCACGAATGAAATGGTGACGAATTTCAATATGCTTTGTCCTACTATGTAATATGGGGTTTTTTCTCAAATTTATGGCACTAGTAGTATTATCACAAAAAATAGGTGTATTTTTAAGCTCTTTGCCATAATCTTGTAATTGATTTTTGATCCACAGAACTTGTGCACATACACTTCCCGCAGCCGCATATTCTGCTTCAGTTGTGGAAGTAGCGACACTAGTCTATTTCTTACTACCCCATGAAATTATACAAGAGCTCATGAAGTAACAAGTTCCAGTGGTGCTTTTTCTATCAATCATGCATCCACCGAAATCAGCATCACTATATGCAAAAAGTTTAAAATCAATGCTCGATGTATACCACAGACCTAAGCTAGTAGTACTTTTTAAATAACGAAAAATCCGTTTGCATGCAATGAGATGAGATTCTTTAGGATTTGCTTGAAAACGAGCACATAAACAGGTAGCAAACATAATATCAGGTCTGGAAGCAGTTGAATACAGTAAATACCCAATCATACCTTGATACTATTTCTGGTCAACAGACTTACCTTTCTCATCTTTGTCGAGTTTAAGAGTGGAAGTCATAGGAGTAGATATTTCTTTGCATTCTTCCATCTTAAATTTCTTTAAGAGCTCATTGACGTACTTTGATTGGTGAATGAATATTCCGTCATTGAGTTGCTTAATTTGGAGTCCTGAGGAAGTTTTTCAATTGTCCTATCATGCTCATTTCGAATTCTCCCTTCATAAGATTTTAAAATTCTTGGGACAAAGATTCGTTAGTTGCACCAAAAACAATATCGTCTACGTAGATTTGGCAAATAAGCATATCATTACCTAAATTCTTGATAAATAGGGTATTATCAACATTACCTCTTTTATACCCATTTGAAATAAGAAAAGAGCTTAGACGATCATACCATGCTCTCGGAGCTTGTTTCAATCCATAGAGAGCTTTATGGAGTTTGTACACATGATCTGGATGATCATAGTCTTCAAACCCGGTGGTTGCTTGAGATACACTTCCTCCTAGATGATTCTATTTAGGAACGCACTCCTTACATCCATTTGATGGAGTTTGATTTTCTTGTACACGGCAAAAGCACAGAGAAGGCGAATAGCCTCAAGACGAGCAACAGAAGCAAAGGTTTCTTCGTAGTCCAAACCTTCTTCTTGATTGTATCCTTGGGCGACCAATCTTGATTTATTCTTTATTGGGAGACCATCATCATCGGTTTTAATTTTATGAACCCATTTAGTACCAATGATCCTTTTGTCTACCGGTGCCGGAACTAGGGGTGAGCTCGGTTCGGTTTGGTACGGTTTCTAGCTAAAACCGATACCGAACCGTATCTTATCGGTATCTAGCATTTGAGTACCGAAATGATTCGGTTTTTAATCGGCTCGGTGTGATCGGTTTCGGTGTCGGTTCGGTAGCGGTTCGGTGTCAATGAGCTGATTAAATGGGCCACTTAAGTTGGGCTTGCACCAAGCCCAAATTGAACTACTTGGGCTAACTCAGACAATTGTAAGTTCAAATAGAAGAATTTATACATAATTAATCCACTTCAAAGCTTGAATAAAAATAAAATCTACTTCTATAACATGATAATAACTAAGGATTCAAAAAGTCCAATATCAGATTAAACAAAAGTCTTGAATTTCCTCCTCAGCACAGGTCCATCAATTCATAACAACCTACACAAAGAAAAAACAAAGTCTGCAGAATAGTCATCTATTTTATCGGTTCGGTTCGGTTTTTAAAGTCGGGATCCATATCTAAAACCGAAACCGAACCGAATAATTCGGTTTTCAACATTTTAAGAACCGTACCATACCAATATCTTATTGGTTCGGTTTTTCGGTTTTGGTTTTCTCGGTATTTTCGGTATTATCGGTTTTTGTCGGTTTTTCTGCTCACCCCTAGCCGGAACCAATTCCCAAACATAATTTTTTTCGAATTGATTTAGCTCTTCTTGCATAGCAATAGCCCAATTCTCGTCATTGATGGCTTCATCAATATTCTTTGGTTCTGTAAGAGAAATGAATGCAATATTGTTAATACAATCATTTATATTTCTCCTAGTTCGCACACCTTCATCGATTTTCCCAAGAATTTGCTACATGGGATGATCTTTCACATTAGCCCAATCTTTTGGAAGGTTGAAAGAATTTTCATCCTGCTTGTCCGGGCTTAAGTCGAGCTTCTCCAATTCTTTTGACGCTTCTGACACTTCTTTAACCGGAACCATACCTGCATCATCATCAAAAACAATCTTTCTCGGGGATAAAACTGTATCATCGAGTTTTACATGAATTGACTCTTCTACCGAGCCTCTTCTACAATTAAATACACGATAAGCTTTACTATTACTCGAATAACCAAGAAATATTCCAATATCCAATTTAGAGTCAAATTTTCCCAAATTATCCTTACCATTATTATGAATAAATACCTTACAACCAAATGGATGAAAATAAGATAAGTTGGGATTTTTACCTTTAAATATCTCATATGGAGTCATCATTTTGTTCCTTCGGAGATGGACTCGATTAATAACATAGCAAGCGGTGTTAATGGCTTCAGCCCAGAAATATTTAGGAAGCCCATATTCATTGAGCATTGTTCGGCTCATTTCTTCTAGAGAGCGATTCTTCCTCTCGACAACTCCATTTTGTTGAGATGTCCGAGGTGCCGAAAAATTATGCCCAATACCATAATTATCGCACCAATCGTCAAAAACATTTGAATCAAATTCTCCACCATGATCGGATCTGATGGCGATAATTGGTAACTCTTTTTCCTTCTGGGTAACCTTACACCACTTAAAAAACTCGTTAAATGCATAATTTTTATTTGTTAAGAATTTTACCCAAGTGAATCTCGATAAATCATCAACAAGTACTATAGTATAGAGTTTACCAGTTAAGCTAGTATGCCGAGATGGACCAATCAAATCCATATGAATTAATTCAAGAATACGGCTAGTGGAAATTTTCATTTTTGATTTAAACGAGCCTCTAGCATGTTTACCTTTAATACAGGCCTCACAGATGTGGTCTTTTCTGAAATTTAATTTTGGTAGACCACAGACAATATCGTTTTTGGCCAATTTTGAAAGAAGTGGTAAAGAGGCATGGCCCAATTTTCGGTGCCAAATAACGGCATTTTCATCGTATGAAAGTAAATATTTTTCATTGAAAGAAGATTCATCTTGAAGATCAACAATATAAATATTTCCATATCGCAATCCAATAAAAACAACTTGGTCTTTTCTCATTGCAGTGCAATACATATTTTCAAAAATTAATTTAAGACTAGTGTCACAAAGTTGGGAAATACTTAGAAGATTATAGCAAAGACCATCAACAAAGAGAACATTTTCAATAGTGGGTAAAGGTTTCTTACCTATCTTACCTGTCCCTTTTATTTGACCCTTTTTATTATCGCCAAATGTTACACAACCACGATCTTTCTTTTTCAGTTCCGTGAAGAGGTATTCATTCCCACTCATGTGATTTGAATATCCACTATCAACATACCATTTATTTGATAATATTGTCTTCCTTGCTTGTACCTACAAAAACAATTTTCTTCCATTTTATAGGTACCCAGGCTAATTTGGGTCCTATAGAGTTAGACATAAAAACTTGATTTTGAACAATGGTCCCTTTAGGTACCCAAATTTGTTTGACTTTTATAGTTCGTCTAGAACTTCTACAGTAAGTTTCGGTATGTCCTGGTTTTAAACATTTTGGACATGATGGAATTCCCGTTTTTAAAATGTCCGAATCTTTCGTGGTAATTTCTAAGGACTTTTTCATTGGAAATGAATTATACCTGAGTCCTTGTTTTGAAAGAGAAAATTTTTGACCAAATAAGAGTTGCTCAAATTTGTCATTACCACACGAGAATTTTCTAACGTAAAGTTTCAATTCTTTCTGAGTTTTGTGTAAATCATCTCCCAGAATTTTCTCGTTTTCCAGACAATTTGTATGATCAATCGACACGTCCTTGTTTTTCAATAATTTTGCACTTTCATTTTCAAGGGATTTTATTTTCCTTTTCAAATCTTTATTAATATTGCAAACTTTTTCGTATTCATCATTTAGAGATTCGAAAGCATCAAGAAGTTCTTCATGAAAAGAATCACTTACCTCGACTTCTTCATCGCTATATTCAGATGCGCGGGCCATTAGAGCAAGATTGGTTTGAACTTGTGGTTCATCATCCTCATCATCGTCGCTCCATATAGCAACATAGACTTCCTTCTTTTTGAACTTATCATGAGGTGGTTTTGATGAACTCATAGGCGCAGCAGCACGAAAATCTTTAGCAAAATGACCTGGAACGCTGCATCTTCGACAAGTATTGTCGAACCTTTTGTTTTGTGGGAAGTGAACCTTTTTGGATTCATCCCTAGGTTCCTGTTTGATATCTCTCCGGCGCCTTTGTAAAAGATTTTTAAATTTCTTTATGTTTTTGGCATAAAAGGTTGTTTCTTCATCACCTTCTTCGGTAGGTTCATCTTCTAGATTGCTATCTTATTTGGCTTTGAAGGCGATCGTCCTTTCTCTCTCCTTGGGCTTTGGTTTCGAACTTCGCGATTTAATGACAATCTCATAATTTATGAGAGATCCAATGAGAGCACTGGATTCTATGGTGTTGAGATCTTTTGACTCCATGATAGCCGTAACAGTAGCGTCCCATTCTCTTGGTAGAAATCGAAGGATTTTCTTGGCTTTATCACTACTTGATATCGGTTTCCGGAAGGAATCTAGCCCATTTGTGATAGCCGAGAAACGGTCAAGCATAGTAGTAATGTTTTCTTCTTCTTCTTTCATAGTGAATAGTTCATAATCGTGAAGAAGCATATTGATTTTTGTCTCTTTCACTTGACTCGTACCTTCGTGGGTAATCTCAAGCATTTTCCAAATTTCTTTGGCCATCTCGCATGAAGAAATTCTGTTGTGTCTTCTGGATTAAGAGCACAGTAAAGCAGTTGAGTAGCTTTACTATTGAAATGATCGTTCTTCCAATCGGCATCATCGTACTCTTCAAAGCTTTTGAGCGAGCCATCTGTCTTCTTTGGAATGGTAGGTCCAAGAGCAATGACCTTCCAAATTTCAATATCGTGATCTCAGATGAAGATGGACATTTTCTTCTTCCATGTCATAAAGTTTGAACCATCGAAGAAGGGAGGGCGATTGAGAGCATTGCCTTAAACAGAAGAGTGGATAAAGGCCATTTCTGGATCTTTTCTCTAGCGGGTGTTAATCTGGAAAAAAGAGACTACTTTGATACCAATTGTTAGTTTGGTACCGCCATTAGAAGCGAGGTTGAATAGTGCGGTTAAGAGTTTTGAACTCTTTTTGTGCGGAAGCTAAATATTGTAGTAAATGAAATACTGAAAAAAAGAACACAAGAAATTGTTCGATAGGTTCGGCTATTAACGAAGCCTATGTCCCCTACCTAGTTTTATTGACTAGGACTTTTCTAGAAACCTTGAATGCAATTTCTAGTTTAGTGCCAACTCTTACAATAGCACTTTCAAGTTTAGTGCCGAACTTTACAATTTCTTGATTTCCGGCCTCAAGAACAACCTCATTTAAACACTCTTGTTTTCCAGGATACAAGACAACCTCACGATAAATAGTTGCGAGTAGGAAACTCGACTTTACAAAATATATCTCTCGTTGATACAAGAATATTGATATGGAAATGATAGAACAATTCTTCTAATATCACAGTATGGAATATATATCTCTCGAAATGTATGCTTGATATTGCTTGAGTATGCTTGTAAGCTCAGATCAATTGTATGTCTTCCAACTCAATTAATGAAGCTATTTATAGCCTTATTGGATCAAGTTTCCCGTTGGAGCAGTGGAGTGGCTTAGGTACGTTAAAGAACATCAGTTGCGTACGTTATGCACTTTACGTACGTTACACCTCTTGTGTAACGGCCGTAACAAAACCTTTAAAATAGTTCAGTAGCATAGGCTTAGATTACGTTACGTATGTTATGTAGAAGCCATTATGTACGTTATGCTTTAGTCATAGAGCCGTTGGATGAGATGACTTTTTGAGTAACGGTTGATGACTTAAGGTGTTGACTGGTAACGGGCAAAATTCGAACCTTACGTATGTTATACATATTGTATTACATACGTTACCTGTAGTAAAACACTTACCAAATTTGTTAAGTTTACATACATTAAAGGAAGCTCATTACGTACATTATGTATGTTAAGTATAGAAAAATATGGAAAGTAGATTTTGTTTAAGTAACCCATCATCAAAACATATAAAATGCATTATGAAAAATATTGTTCCAACACAGTGAGGTATAAAAGTGATCCAATTTAGTAGTGTGTTGGATCCATTGGAATACCTCCTTCATCTGCATCAAGGTGTAGGGATGTGCTGATGGGAACTCTTAGTGATTTGGTTGAGTCCATGCCGAATCTTTTGATTAAGTCTCTTGTATATTTTGCTTGGTTGATAAAGATTCCATTGTCAACTTATTTGACTTGCAAACCAAGAAAGAAATTTAGCTTCCCCATCATACTCATCTCAAATTCTCCTTGCATGAGACTTGAGAAGTTTTCACATAGCTCAGGATTGGTTGGGCCAAATATGATATCATCCATATATATTTGAACAAGTAATATGTGGTGTTCATGTTCCACTCTGAAGAGGGTCTTGTCCACCTTCCTTTGTTGAATCCATTCTTCTCCAGAAACATAGATAATGTCTCATACCATGCTCTTGGTCTTGCTTGAGTCCATATAGAGCTTTCAAGAGCTTGTATACTTTGTCTCCTTTAACAAATCCGGGGGTTGCTCTACATAGACTTCTTCTTCTAGTACTGCATTGAGAAAAGCATTTTTTACATCTATTTGGTACACTTCAAAATCCTTGAATGCTGCATATGCAAGGAATAGTCTGATAGCTTCTAATCTTACTACATGTGCATATGTTTTATCAAAATCTATTCCTTCACATTGAGCATATCCTTTTGCTACCAGTCTGGATTTATTCCTAACAACAGCTCCATCTTTATCACATTTGTTTTTATACACCGATTTGGTACCTATGACTTTCTTGTGATCTGGCCGGTCTGTTAGTTCCCAGACATTGTTCATTTCCATCTGGTTGAGCTCTTCTTGCATTGCAATTATCCATGAGTAGTCCTCCAATGCTTGATCTGTTGTCTTGGGTTCCATTTGAGATATGAAACATGAGAACATAGCCATTTCTGCTGATTCTGTAGACTGTCTGGTTCTGACTCCATCAGTTAGGTTTCCAATGATTTGTTGAATGAGATGATCTCTGAGCCATTTGGGAATATCATCTTCAGGGTTTGTTCCCCGTGTTGAGTTGCTTTGATAGGCTTCTTCTCTCTCTGCATCAGCTTGGTTTTGGCCTCTTTGAACTACATCTAGTTCAGCTACGGTCTTGTCATCTGCAAATGGGGATCCTCTCTGCTCTGCAGGTGTGTATTCATCAGCTGCAGTTGGAACAGGTACATTTGGGTTTCCTATCTGATCTGTAGTTGGGATTTCAGGCTGATCTGCAGTTGGGTCTTCAGATGAATCCACCATTCGTGTGTCATTGATGATGACTTCTTCTAGAGTGGCGGATTTGAGCTTTTTCTCTATTGATTCCACCTGTTTCCTATACTCAAATGTGGACTCATCAAACACAACATGAGGTGTTTCTTCCACAACTAATATTCTTTTGTTAAAACTATGTATGCCTTGCTTATTTGTGAGTATCCCATAAAGAGACCTTCATCAGTTTTAGCATCAAAGGTATTCAGTTGGGTTTTACCATTATTGTGGATGAAACACTTACAACCAAATATATGAAAGTATGCAACAGTTGGTGTTCTGCCATTCCAAACCTCATAGGGAGTTTTGCCACATCTCCCTACTATCATACTCCTGTTCTAAGTATGGCATGTTGTGTCTACACCTTCAGCCCATAACCTTTTTGGCAGGTCAGCTTCTGCAATCATTGACCTGACAGCTTCCTTCAAGGTTCTGTTTCTTCTTTCAGCAACACCATTTTGATGTGGTGTTCTTATGGCAGAAACTTCATGCTGGATTCCATTCTGATCACTATACTCATGATTGCCTTGTTGAGAAATTCTCCACCTCTGTCTGATTTGATCTTTGATGATGGAGAGGGATTTCTCATTCTGAATCTTCCTTAGCAGTTCAGGTAGCTTTGTTAGTGTTTCACTCGTTTCATAGAGAAAAACAATCCATGTGAATCTTCCTTAGCAGTTCAGGTAGCATGTTAATGCATGCTACTAGGGAATGCTTCCTTACACTCAATGTCATTGGCTTGATGTGGCTAAAGAGATCCATATGAAGTATATCCAAAATCCTGGTGGTGAGAGTGGTAGGCTGAACTGGTTTGAATGATGCTCTGGTCTGTTTTCCTTTCTGGCATGCATCACAAAGGGCTTCTTTCTTGAATGCTTATTCTGGAAGTCCTCTGACTAACTTTTGTTAGGAATACTTGTTAGATTTTAATTATGTCATTAATATAATTCAAATGTTTATTACTTGGCAAAAATGTATGGAGGAACCAAATGAGTATCTTCCGTAGGCCAAACTATGTTAAGTTTAATACTTGGCAAAATGTAAAGAAGAACCAAATGGGTATCTTCTATAGGCCAAAATAAGTTAGGCTCAAATCGGCTAAGTACAAATGTACAGCTGAGTTTGTTGCGATATTTCTTGAACGCAAGTGCACGTTATCGTATACAAGTAATAAAATGATGAGTGAGTATCGTTCCCATGAGGACTGAATCACTAACTACCGATTTTCATGTATTCTAGTTTTATTTGAACAATCGAACTTTGGGTTGCAATTAATTACTAAAAGAAATTAATAAAAGACTAAATAATATAAACGATCGATCTAAGAAGAAAAATCAAATGATGAATAATTCTAGGATTCTGATTCCACCTCGGTTTATCCGAATTCACTTTCGATTATCTGAAGTTAATGATTTTCCCAATTTATTGAAGGCGAAGATTGCTAAAATACTCTACCGCCTCTCCCGAGCTCAATAGATTTTTCTAAAGGCGAATAACGCACTCTATCCCTAGGTGAATTAATTCGTCAGTAGACGAAAAGCATAAAATCTTCAAAAGGCCACGTAGTTCCTATGAGTATATTCCTATCTCACAGACTAAAACGGTTCTCACCAATAGTTCCTCACCAACTCTCCTCTCTCGATTCGAGTTGCGTAATTAAAACAATCCAGTTATTGGCCAGACAATTGAAAGCATTAAAATCAATTGGGAAAACTCAATAGAAAAGGGAATTAGATAGATAATCTAAAGCAAATCCGTCAAAACTTAGTTTTCATCAAAATCCTAGAACAAGGGTTTTAGCCTGACATGCTAAAAGATAAAAATACAGAATAAAAGAATGAAAGCATTAAAATCAAACGCAGATGAAGATCTCGGATCCCTCTGTTCTTCTGGCTCCCGCCCTCTGCTCCTGATGTCTTCTGTTTCTGCTTCTTGATAATCAATTCTCTGATAAGTTCCTCCCTTCTTTTCTGACCTTGCCCTTTTATTTATAGCTTTCTTCTGCCAGGGATAGAGTCCGTGTGATTAGGTCGAGATCCGGCTTCGCAACGGCCCAAAACCGCGCGGAGTACACCAAAACCGCCCCGTGTGCCGCGGCCCACTTAACCTGTGCCGCGGCTCACGGGGCGCAGATTAAAAACCTGGGCGCATTAAATTCATCTGGGCCGCGGCTCACTTTATCTGTGCCGCGGCTCAGAGTACAGATTATTCGGAGGTCGCTGGGTGCCTTCCTGTGCCGCGGCCCGCTTGCCTTGTGCCGCGGCCCTGGGCCAAAATTCGCCGTTTTCGTCCGTTTTTCATCGTTTCGGCTTTCGGAATCCAATTTCCTACAAAACATAAGATAATAGGGCATTAGAGGCTCATTTATGCAGATTTACAATTCAAAAGAATACAAAATAATGATAAATAAGCGTATAAAAATACGCCTAACAAATACCCCCAAACTTGAGCCTTTGCTTGTCCTCAAGCAAAAAGAATTAATTTCAACAAAAGAATATCGTGAATAATCGTGCAACTCATAGTGCTCAACCTAATCAATACTACCCTGAAATTCTCTCTGAATAATACAACTATCGTAATAGCGAGCTACATCCAGAACACTGATTCCACAAAGTAACCAATTTCAGTCCTAATCACTCGTTTATGAAGAAAATCCAGCTCAAATATTAACAAACGTGAATTTAATCGACCGTCAATATGAAAAGTTAAAATAAACAAGCTAACTCGCCCAGTTCCACCGTCTACTGGCAAAAATTTTCACGAGTTTCATCAAAATTAACCCTCAGACAGTGTTCCCTTATATATGATTAATAAATTGATTCGAGTTGACCACTAAGTTTGGATCTTGGGATGTTTCATCGGGATAATCCTAGGGTGGAAATTCTATTCTCATGTATTGGGAAACCGTTTGACGTAAAAGACACTCATGGGGCACATGGATGCTTCTAGTTACTAAGTTCCCTTCCACAGCGGAGAAACAACTCGAATTTCTATTCCCGCATGTCAAGGTTGCTGTTTTACGCGAGAGTAAACAACGGGTCACGTGAATACCCACGGTTACTAGGCTTGCCATCATCGGTAATGCGAAATTTCTAAACCACTAGTCTAATCAAGGTCGTCATTTTACGCGAGGGTAAACAACGGGTCACGCGAATACCCCCGGTTACTAGACTTCTCGTCATAGAGCAAAAATATCTTGACTTTTCGGGAAAAACTGTCCGACTCTAAACTCAAATCAAATGCCAATACGACTCATGTTACTGGATGACTAGCTAACCGAAAAATGAAACCAAACGTATAGACGGCTATTATAAAACACATATGTCTCATTTCTTATCCGCTAAGATCTCTACAAAAAACGAAAAAAATTCGGACCTAAATGAAGACTAAGTAGAAATAGATATTACTGACTACAACTCGACTAAAACTCAACCGTTTCTTCAGAGAGAAAACCGTGTTGTAATATTAGTATTACACAAATAGAAGCACGAAAAATTCACGAATAAGAGTAAAATCATGACAAGCAATGCTAGCAACAACAAAAATAACAAAAATTGAAAAGTGCAACAAAATAAGTACAGCAATAAATGTAGCAACAGAAAGTAAACCCCCCAAACTTAGGACGTACATTGACCTCAATGGACAAAATATAATATGCAATAAAAGTGAAAGGTCAAGTACTCTCCTCCATTCCTCTCACGAGTTGGTGCCGGCGTCGTTCGTCCAGCTTGCACGCTTCTAGACTACACCATGCGGAATGTGAATGAATGAGCTTGCATCATCAAAGAGGAAATTAAGAATGAGCTCTCAAGTTTACATAGGATGGAAGGGTCGGGATAAAATGATTCGTTGCACATAGTTTGAAAAGGCTTGGCTTAATAATGTTTCATTGCTGCAATTTATCAAACACTCGGTATGCACAAGTTAAAATGAAGAACAAGAATTTTCATGGCTAACTCCAAATCCCAAAAAAGTTAATATATACGGCCATGATAACAGACAACTAACATCACCAATTAGTTTATAATCACAAATACCATCACAATCCACTCCATATTCACCATATTCCAACTCCATAAAAAATTTTTGAAGAACAACTAGCAGCATATAACTTCAATTTTCGTTTCGAATCATGCATCAATTATGATTAAGAGTTCGGGATTTACCTGACTTGGAATGAAGAATACAAGAAGAGGGAGCAAAGAAAGATGTCGGCCGCGTGCTTGTGTGCAGGAGGGAAGGGAAGAAGTTTACCTGAGGTCCCGGCTGATCGAGTATAAGAAGATACCTGGGCTATTCAGATTTTGAACGAGGGCCGCGGCACAGCTTAAGTGAGCCGCGGCACAGAGTACAGCGTGCCTGGTTGTGGATGTTATGTCGACATGTGCCGCGGATCAGAATGCGGGTGCCGCGGCTCAGAGTGTTGATGTGCCACGGCACAGAGTACAACGTCCTGGGCTCATCATTTGACAGTTGGTGTGCCGCGGCTCAGCAAAAACGTGCCGCGGCTCCGGACTCAAGTGTGCCGCGGCTCAGTAAGTTTGTGCCGCGGCACATTGTACAGAATGTTTGGCTCTCTCTTTCGAGTTGTATGTGCCGCGGCTAATAAGCCTTGTGCCGCGGCTCAGGCATCCATTTTTCCCCTGGGACTTTTTTTTCTGCACAGAATTTTAAAAGGAACACGTCAAGAACGAGAGGGATCAACAAATCAAAGCAAAAATGATGAAAAATAAATATTCAAAAATGCAAGAAAATACTAAAACACTAAAAATCTACTACTAAAACTCGGGTTGCCTCCCGAGAAGCGCTAAGTTTATGGTCTTCAGCCGGACCTATTGGAAATCGGTTCGCTTTTCGCAAACTCCATTTGGACTCCGCCCCGTCAATCGAACCGTTAATATGTGTTTTAAAATTTTGACCATTGGTCTTTAACAATTCAATTTTTGGTTTGGACACCAAATGTTGTTTGCGAAAAGGTTTCGACACAAACAACTTCCCGAAGCACCCATTTTTCTCATGATTTGGCCTCCGTTTTACGGCTGGCTTATTTTCCTCTTTCTCGAACGAACTTAGGACAGCATCGGGACTCTCTGAGACGGATTCTGAGTTTTTCAACCGACGATTCTTCCGGTGTGTGTCTTTCGCAACAGCATCCACACTATCAATTTTTGAGCTCTTCTCAACACCACCTGGACACGGAAAGGATTTAAACACTTGGAACGTGACATGCTCGTCCTGAACCCTTAGAGTTAGTTCGCCTTTTTCCACATCTATGAGGGTTCGGCCGGTCGCTAAGAATGGTCTTCCCAAAATGATTGGGATGTCTTGATCTTCCTCCATGTCGAGCACAATGAAGTCGGCCGGAAATATGAACTTATCAACTTTTACTAACACGTCCTCGATTATTCCCCTCGGATATTTAATCGATCGATCTGCTAATTGCAAGGAGATTGTCGTCGGCTTCGCTTCTCCAATTCCCAGCTTTTTGAAAATAGACAAAGGCATGAGATTAATACTAGCCCTAGATCGCACAACGCCTTATCAAAAGAGAGGTTCCCCATGGTGCACGGTATATTGAAGCTTCCCGGATCCTTCAATTTTGGTGGGAGCTTTTTCTGAATGATCGCGTTGCACTCCTCCGTTAAGGCGACTGTCTCAAACTCCTCGAGCTTTATTTTCTTTGACAAGATCTCCTTCATGAATTTAACGTAACTCGGCATTTGCTCCAATGCATCAGCGACTGGAATATTTATGTGAAGCTTTTTGAAAGTATCGAGAAACTTGGAGAATTGCTTGTCCGCCTTTTTCTGTTGTAACCGCTGCGGAAATGGGATGGGTGGTACATATGCCTTCGGATTATCCGGAAGCGTTATCGAGGGTCTCCAATCTTGTGATTCCTCCGTCGCTGAATTTTTCTTCTCCTCAATTTCACTTCTCTTTTCACTCCTCTCGGGCTGGTCACACACCTCCTTCCCTTTTCTCAAACTGATCGCATTTAAACTTTCTCTATGATTTGTCTCGGTCGTACTTGGCAATGCTCCCTCCGGGCGGGCTGTCAACACATTAGCAATCTGGCCCAGTTGGACTTCCAAGTTGCGAATGGAAGCGGAATGATTTTGCAATGTTGCTTCTGTACGGGTCATGAATTGACTCGTATTTCCTGCCAATTTCGCAATTGCTTCCTCGAGAGAAACTTTTGGATCAGGAAGGGGATGATGTTGGTTTTGAGCGAACGGAGGCTGGTTCGAGTTCTGTCCGTTTCTCCATGAGAAGTTGGGATGATTACGCCATCCCGGATTATAGGTGTTGGAGTACGGATTATTTTGCCGGTTCCCGTTTCATACGAACTGAGCTTGCTCCATCGGATCTTGCTCGAAAGGGTTCCCGACTTGGCACTCTGCGCTAGGGTGAGATCCGTTACACCAATTGCAAGACTCAATGGTAACGGGGGAAGGAGCATGCGAAAATGCTTGAAGCTGCTGCGTTAGTGCTGCGACTTGGGCTGACAATGTAGAGATTGGATCATTATTTGAGATCTCCATAACTCGCTTCGGATTTACTCTTTCGGATGGCCATTGATAAGCATTAGCGGCCATGGCTTCCAACAAAGAATGTGCTTCAGCCATAGTTTTTACCATTAAGGCTCCTCCAGCTGCTGCATCCACGAGAGTGCGTGTAGAAGCACTCAAACCATTATAGAACGTCTGAATCTGAAGCCAGTCCGGAAGGCCGTGATGTGGGCATCTCCGTAGCAAATCTTTGTATCGCTCCCACGCCTCGTGGAGCGACTCCATATCATATTGACCAAAGGTGGTAATTTCGTTCCGTAACCTCGCCGTCTTCGAAGGTGGGAAGAATTTAGCAAGGAAGGCTTGCGCTAATTCTGCCCATGTCGTGATCGAGCCCGGTGGTAAAGAATTCAACCAAAATTTTGCTTTATCCCTCAAGGAGAAAGGGAAAAGCCTTAGACGGATAGCATCGTCGGTGACACCATTGTTCTTGAACGTGTCACAAATCTCGAGAAAAGACGCAATGTGTGCGTTGGGGTCGTCATTCGGCAATCCACAGAACTGGCTCGCTTGGACCATCTGAATAATTGCAGGCTTGATTTCGAAATTATTCGCCTGGATAGTGGGACGCCAAATCCCCGAAAAGTTAGCATTAATCTGCGGCATAGCATAATCTCGAAGTGCTAGTTCCGGTTGAACTTGCTGAAGGATTATCACCTCCGTGATTTTCGATATTATTGGCCATGGTGGCTGTGGTCGGTGACTCTCGTTTCTCCTTTTTATTTCTTCGAAGAGTGCGCTCGAGTTCGGTATCCAAAGGTAGTAGGCCTTCGTTACCAAGTTTTCTCATGCACTACCCGAAAGATCCTGAAAGGACAAACAAATAAAATAAAATAAAATACAAGAAAATAAATAAAACAAAATGTTCAAACTAAGACTAGAAATACTGAAATCGATATTAGTAAAATTTTCAGTCCCCGGCAACGGCGCCAAAAACTTGTTGCGATATTTCTTGAACGCAAGTGCACGTTATCGTATACAAGTAATAAAATGATGAGTGAGTATCGTTCCCACGAGGACTGAATCACTAACTACCGATTTTTATGTATTCTAGTTTTATTTGAACAATCGAACTTTGGGTTGCAATTAATTACTAAAAGAAATTAATAAAAGACTAAATAATATAAACGATCGATCTAAGAAGAAAAATCAAATGATGAATAATTCTAGGATTCTGATTCCACCTCGGTTTATCCGAATTCACTTTCGATTATCTGAAGTTAATGATTTTCCCAATTTATTGAAGGCGAAGATTGCCAAAATACTCTACCGCCTCTCCCGAGGTCAATAGATTTTTCTAAAGGCGAATAACGCACTCTATCCCTAGGTGAATTAATTCGTGAGTAGGCGAAAAGCATAAAATCTTCAAAAGGCCACGTAGTTCCTATGAGTATATTCCTATCTCACAGACTAAAACGGTTCTCACCAATGGTTCCTCACCAACTCTCCTCTCCCGATTCGAGTTGCGTAATTAAAACAATCCAATTATTGGCCAAACAATTGAAAGCATTAAAATCAATTGGGAAAACTCAATAGAAAAGGGAATTAGATAGATAATCTAAAGCAAATCCGTCAAAACTTAGGTTTCATCAAAATCCTAGAACAAGGGTTTTAGCCTGACATGCTAAAAGATAAAAATACAGAATAAAAGAATAAAAGCATAAAATCAAATGCAGATGAAGATCTCGGATCCCTCTGTTCTTCTGGCTCCCGCCCTCTGCTCCTGATGTCTTCTGCTTCTGCTTCTTGATAATCAATTCTCTGATAAGTTCCTCCCTTCTTTTCTGACCTTGCCCTTTTATTTATAGCTTTCTTCTGCCAAGGATAGAGTCCGTGGGAAAAACTGACCGACTCTAAACTCAATCTAAGTGCCAAAACGACTGAAAAAAACAGTACGACTATCCAGAAAATGTAGCCAAACGTATTGATGGGGATTTCGAAAACAAGTATGTATCGTCTCTTATCTGCCAAGACCTCTACAATCACGAAAAATTTCGGACCTAATTGAATACTAAGCAGAACAGAAATAACTAACTACAACTCGACTAGAACTCGCCCGTTTCTTCAGAGAGAAACACAGTGTCGTAACATCAGTATCACACAAATAGAAGCACAAAAATTCACGAATAAAGAAAAACTACGAAAAGCAAGGCTATCTAAAAAATTTTACGCAAAGAAATGAAAAGTGCAACGAAATAATGTATGTACAGCAATAAAATAAGGTACAACAATGAATGTAGACTGAATGTAAATCCCCCCCAAACTTAGGACGTACATTGACCTCAATGGACAAAAATGATATGAAATAAAAGTAAAAGGTCAAGTACTCCCCTCCAGTCTGCTCAGGAGCTGGTGCCGGCATCGTCCGGTGAGGTTGCACGCTTCTTAACTTCATCATGCGGAGTGTGAATAAATGAGCTTGCAACATCAAGTAGGAAGTTAAGTACGAGCTCTCAATTTTAACATGATGTAAGGGTTGGGGATAATGTAATTCGATAACATGATTCATTGCATATAATTTTTGAAAATGCCTAGCTTACCAATTTTCCATTGCTGCAATTTATCAAACACCTTGTGTGCACAAGTTAAAATGAAGAACAAGAATTTTGATGGTTAATTCCAAATCCCAAAAATAATAATACAGATTATAACCCTGAATCACGACAACTATCATCAACAGTTCGTTCATAAACATCAATCCCATCACAATATCAAATTCCCCATATTCCAACTCCATTTTAGAAACAAAAGTGAAGAACAACTAGCAATATAGAACTTCAAAACTTTTCACATCAAGAATCACTTATGATTTAGAAATCAACAATTACCTGGAGAATTTGAGAAGGAGACCATAGAATGGAATCAACTAACCTCATTGTGTGCAGGAAGGAAGGGAAGAGAAGGAAGAAGATACCTTGTGCATGCCGAACGATGGAATGAGCCCAACCTGGTTGCTCTTATTTTGCGACGGGGGCCGCGGCACAGTAAAAGTGAGCCGCGGCCCAACGTACAGTCGGACTGGGACGTTTTGTTATGTCGTCGGGTGTCGCGGCTCAGTTTCCGGGTGCCGCGGCTCAGTATGTTAGTGTGCCGCGGCTCAGCTTTAGTGTGCCTCGGCACAAAGTACAGGCTCCCTGGACGTTTCTTGGCCATTTAGTGTGCCGCGGCTCAGCGACCTGGTGTGCCGCGGCTCAGTAAGATCATGCCGCGGCACAGGGTACAGTTTGATCGGCCATTTTTCATCAGCTGGTGTGCCGCGGCTCACTGGATCGTGCCGCGGCCCATCATTGAATTTCTCCCCTTTGCTGATTCCTGCACAGAAATTTTACACGAAAACATTAAGACGAGAGGGAAGGATGGATCAAAGAAGAAAGAAGACAAAAAGAGACTCTAAAAATGCAAGCAAACAACAAAGAATCTACAACTAATACTCGGGTTGCCTCCCGAGGAGCGCTAAGTTTATAGTCTTCAGCCGGACCTATTGGACAACGTTAGTTCGCTTTTCGCAAACTCCATTTGGTTTCCGCCCCGTTCATCGAACCGTTTATATTTTGGTTAAAATTATGACCATTGGTCATCAGCGGTTCGACTCTTGGTTCGGTCATCAAATGTTGTTTGCGAAAAGGTTTCGACATGAATAACTTCCCGAAACACCCGGTTTCTCCATGACTAATTGTCCGCTTGGCTTTCGGCTCACTCTCCTCCTTCACAAACGAACTCACGACTGCAGCAGATTTTTCCTCATGCTCGAGGAACGCCACTCGTTCTACATCCTTCTTAAAACTTGGGCCATTTAACACAAAATCTGAATTTTCCCACCGACGATGTTTTCGGTGCTTTCCTCTTTCAACAACATCCACACCTTCAATTTGTGATCCTTTATCAGCACTTCCGGGACATGGGAACGACTTGAATACTTGAAAAGTAACTTGTTCGTCTTGGACCCTCAGAGTTAACTCTCCCTTTTCCACGTCTATAAGGGTTCGGCCCTTCGCTAGAAATGGTCGTCCCAAGATGATTGGAATATTTTCATCTTCCTCCATGTCGAGTATGATGAAATCAGCCGGAAAGATGAACTTATCAACTTTAACTAAAACATCCTCAATTACTCCCCTCGGATACTTTATCGATCGATCCGCCAATTGTAATGAGACTGTGGTTGGCTTGGCTTCCCCAATATTCAGCTTTTTGAAAATCGACTGAGGCACGAGGTTTATACTAGCACCAAGCTCGCATAGTGCCTTTTTAAATGATAGTTTCCCCATGGTGCACGGTATGTTGAATCTTCCGGGATCTTTCTATTTAGTTGGGAGCTTCTTTTGAAGAATTGCACCGCACTCCTCTGTCAAGGTGACCGTTTCAAACTCCTCAAGCTTTCTCTTCTTCGATAATATCTCTTTCATAAACTTGACATAACTCGGCATCTGCTCCAATGCGTCGGCGAACGGAATATTTATGTGAAGCTTTTTGAACACATCAAGGAACTTAGAAAATTGTTTGTTCGCCCTTCTTTGCTGTAGTCTCTGCGGAAACGGAACGGGGGGAACACATGTCTTCGAGTTATCCGGCTTCAAATCCTTCGACTCCTCTGGCTTTAAATCCTTCAACTCCTCAATTTCCTTCTTCTCTTTACCCCGCTCGGGCTGATCCAGCACCTCTCTCCCACTTCTCAAGCTAATTGCATTTAGACTCTCTCTAGGATTTGTCTCTGTTGTACTCGGCAATGCTCCCTCCGGACGAGCTGTCAACACATTAGCGATTTGGCCCAGCTGGACCTCCAAATTCCGAATGGAAGCAGAATGATTTTGTAATGTAGCTTCCGTACGAGTCATAAATTGACTCGTATTTGCCGCCAATTTTGCAAGTGCTTCCTCGAGAGACACTTTGGGAGCGGGAGGGGGCTGCTGTTGATTCTGGGCGAAAGGGGGCTGGTGTGAGTTCTGTCCGTTTCTCCATGAAAAGTTGGGATGATTGCGCCACCCCGGATTATAAGTGTTGGAGTACGGGTTATTCGGCCGATTCCCATTTCCTACGAATTGAGCCTGCTCCATCTGATTTTGCTCGAACGGATTTCCAACTTGACATTCCGCGCTCGGGTGTGATCCGTTACACCAATTGCATGTTTCTATGGTAACGGGGGCTGGTGCGTGCGAAAATGCCTGGAGCTGTTGTGTCAAAGCGGCGAATTGAGCTGACAAGGTGGAAATCGGATCATTGCTTGAAACTTCCATGACTCTCTTCGGTGTCAATCTTTCCGATGGCCATTGGTATGCGTTTTCGGCCATATCTTCCAAAAGCACGTGTGCCTCGGCCATAGATTTTCCCATGAAGGTCCCACCAGAGGCCGCATCCACAAGAGTGCGTGTAGAAGCACTCAAACCATTATAAAACGTATGAAGCTGAAGCCAATCAGGAATGCCGTGATGAGGGCATCTTCGTAGCAATTCTTTATATCGCTCCCACGCCTCGTGGAGCGATTCCATATCGTACTGGGCAAAAGTGGTTATTTCGTTTCTCAACCGCGCCGTCTTAGCTGGTGGGAAAATTTTGGCAAGGAAGGCTTGCGCTAACCTCTCCCATGTTGTAATCGACCCCGGCGGTAAGGAATTTAACCAAAACTTTGCTTTATCCCTCAAAGAGAAAGGGGAAAGCCTCAATCGGATGGCATCGTCGGTGACACCATTAGTTTTAAATGTGTCGCATATCTCAAGGAAAGAAGCAATGTGAGCATTCGGGTCGTCCTTCGGCAGTCCACAGAATGGGCTCGCCTGCACCATCTGAATAATGGCGGGCTTGATCTCAAAATTATTAGCTTGGATAGTGGGACGCCGAATTCCCGAAAAATTAGCGTTGACCTGCGGCATGGCATAATCTCGAAGAGCTAGTTCCGGTTGAACTTGCCGCACTTGGTTGTCTCCTCCCTGGATTTTGATATTCTCGGCCATCTTGACCGTCGTCTGCAACTCTCTTTTCTCCTTTTTGTTCCTTCTTAGCGTGCGCTCGAGCTCGGTGTCCAAAGGTAGTAGGCCTTCGTTACCGAGTCTTCTCATGCACTACACAAAAGGTCCTGAAAGGAAAAATAAATAAACGAAATTAAATACACAAAAAAAATAAAAATAAAACGTTCAAATTAAGACTGGAAATACTTAAATCGATATTAGAAAAATTTCAATCCCCGGCAACGGCGCCAAAAACTTGTTGCGATATTTCTACACGCAAGTGCACGTCATCGTTTACAAGTAATAAAGTGATAAGTAGAGTATCGTTCCCACGAGGATTGAATCTCTAATTACCGATTTTTTCGTATTCCAATTTTATCTGAACAATCGAATATGGGTTTTTACGATTAATAACTAAAAGAAGTACTAAGAGACTAAGCAGTAGAAAACAATATCTTGGATAAAGGAAATCAAATGGTAAATAAGTCTAGGGTTCTGAATCCACCTTAGTTTATCCGGATTTTCTCTCGATTATCCGTGATAAATAATTTTCCCAATTTATTGAAGGCGGAGACTGCTAATATATTCTACCGCCTCTCCCGAGGTCAATAGATTTATCTAACGGCGACTAACGCACTCTATCCCTAGGTGAATTATTTCGTCGATAGGCAAAAAGCATGAAATCTCCTAAAGGCCACGTAGTTCCTATGAGTATATTCCTATCTCACGTAATAAACGGTCCTCACCAATAGTTCCTCACCAAATCTCCTCTCCGATTCAAGTGAATGATTGAATCAATACAACTATTGGCCGATAATTGCAAGCATTAAACATAATTGGGAAAACTCAATAAAAGGTAATAAATTGGATAATCTCAATCAATTCACAAAACAAAGGTTTCATCAAAACCCTAGATTAGGCTTTAGCGACATACTAAAAACTGAAAATACAGAATAAATAAACGAAAGCATAAAATTCAAACGCAGATGAAGCCTTGATTCCTCCGTTCTTCGCCTTCCGCCTTCGCCCTTGAATTCTTCCTCGCTTCCTCCTCTTCTCGTCTCCAAGCTTAAGCTTTCCAAGGTTTTAGATTCAATGATTCCAAGATGATTTAATTAGGGTCTTAAACCCTATTTATAGCTCAGCACCTCCACAAATCGCGTCCGTATTAGTCGGTCAAAAACTGGCTTCGAAACGGCCCAAAATCCACGCAGACCTACAAAACCCGCTAAGTGTGCCGCGGCTCACTAAACCTGTGCCGCGGCACATCGCCTTCAGCTGAATGCCTGGGCGTTAATTAATTCTTCTGTGCCGCGGCTCACCTGGGCTGTGCCGCGGCACAGAGTACAGGTTACTCTACCCTTCGGCTGGTGTCTTCCTGTGCCGCGGCTCAGCTTCCTTGTGCCGCGGCTCATAGTCCAGTTTTACCGTTTTCGCCCGTTTTGCCTCGTTTTAGCTTCCGGACTTCAATTTCCTGTCAGTCATACAAAATTAAGGCATTAAAAGCTCATTTAGACAATTTCACTCATCAAAACACTACAAAATAATGATAAATAAGCGTACAAAAATACGCCTAACACGTACTCAGCTTTTAAGACAGTAGTGTTTGTCTTCTCCAACTTAAGAGCTTCTCAGAATATGATCTTTGAAACTTTGCTCTTCACGATGCTATAGATCTCTTGATAGCTTTGATTGCTTTGATTGCTTGTAAGTATTGTTCGCATCGTACTTTGCCCATTCTGATCTTCATATATTTATAGTATGAATCTTGAGATTCTCTTCATTGTCGTTGCATCACTGTAACAAATTGATCCGTTGGAGAGTGTACTTCTTTGTTTATCTTATCATTCCGTTGCACGGCTTGATTCCCTTTTCAATTCTGACCGTTTGAAAGAATTATTTTGGTCGAGCCACTTTTCTTGATTTGTATATTCATAAGTCTCTAGTACGCGGATCTCAAGGAATATTTTATTCCTAACTTTTCGGGAATCTTTTCGATTTTGTCTCCTAACGTCTGTATGTGGATTTCCGTTATTGTTGACTTCAACGCTTGCTGACATGGACTGAGTTACTTGGTTGATATCTTGTCTGAGAACTCATCTGATATCTTTTGGTCAAACCTGCCTGATGTGCGGTCAACCTTCTCTGGTGTAAAACTTCTCTGATACAACTTGGTAGAAGTTCTCTGAGATAAAGTTCTCTGAGCTGGTCTTGACTGAAGTTCTCTGACCTAATGGATGTTATCTGATCTGACGGTCAAACTTCAGATGATATAAATCACGTCTGATAACTTGACTGCAAATGGGTTTTGGTCAAACCTCTCTGATATTCCTGTTTGACCAATACTTGTCTGATGTAGCGCCTTCTTCAGAACATAACCGCAGCTGGGTTTTGGCAAACCTCTCTGATGTTTGCGTTGACCAAAACTCATCTGATAATGAACTTTCCTGAAAACTTCTCTGTTATATGGTAGTTCTATACTTAGTCGCATTTCTTACTGATCAACATTTGATCGCAACTTAGCCTAAATTTTAAGGCCTATAGAAGATACTCATTTGGTTATTCTTTATAATGCCAAGTACTTAGTGCACACATTTGAATAAATAACAATACAAGGATGACATCATCAAAATATAACATGTATTCCTAACAGCACCAACCACGCACCACTTGCTCTGAAAAATTCGCATGGAGACCATCAACCCCAGGGGCTTTATTACCACTCATCCCAAACAAAGCATATTTAACCTCCTCCATCGATACAGTTTTATTCATCCCTTCCAATTGTTCCAATTTAACACACGGGAAACACCCTCTAACAGGGTAAGGACCAGGGCACTAAGCGTCATTGGTATACAACTCTTTGAAGAAGCTAACAGCATGACTCTTAAGCAAATATTCTTCGAAAACCCAGTCACCATCAGTTTTCAACGCATTCACTTTATTCCGATTTCTTCTGGCGATGGTCTTTCTATGAAAATATTCTATATTCCTATCCCCCAAAGCAATCCATTGACATCTGGATTTGAGTTTCCACAACAACAACTCCTGATCCAGAATAGCCTCTAGCTCCTCCCTCAGCTCTTTATCTAACTTACACAGATTAGCAGATTGATGGGTTTCCAAGGCCTCTAGAATACCTCGCAATCTCGCCCATATCCGATGTTTCTTCCTACCAATCAGCCCATACACCTTAGAATTCCATTCCACATCAGCTTTTGTGAACCGAGAAATATTATCCATAACCTGCGAGTCATTATCCCACCAATTTCTCATAAGCTCACCAAAATCCTTATGCTCCAGCCACCCTGCGAAGAAACGGAATTGGTCCTGAGTATCTCTTCAGTCATTACCTCCCAAGGATAGTAAAATAGGTCGGTGATCTGATTTAAACCTGGCCAAATGATAGACAACTGCATCCGGGAACTGGTCATGAAAACTTGAATTACATATAGCTCTATTAAGTCTCTCAAGAAGCCTTCCCCTTCCACATGTGAATTTCATACCGCATAAACCCATATCACGCATGCCATACTCATACATAAAGCTATCAAACGCATGACACACCCCACTGCTACTAGATTGACTACCCATTCTCTCACCATCATACAACATAGCATTAAAATCGCCTAAAACCACCCACAGTTCAGACACAAAAATCCCATAGAATCCTTCAACTAGTTCTCTAGGGGATACCATAAACGTAGGTAACAACAACACAAGAACGATCAGTACCTCCTCTAACGCGGCAGTGCACGAACTGAGAATGATTGCACAAAACCTCCACCTTCATCCTTCCAGCATATCCAAATCCCACCCGCAAAGCCAACGGCCTCGACTCTATGAGAGAAGGGAAAACCCACCTTCGAGATAACTGATACACTTTTTCACCACTAATTCTTGTTTCTAATAAACAAATAATCTCAGGCGTGTAATCCCTACAATACTCCCGAATGACACTATCAAATCTCGGCTCCGCACATTCCTGACAGTTCCATAACATAATTCTAAGACTCATCATAACAAAGAACAGTGACAACGGTAGCAAGAAGTCAATAGAGGTGCATTCACCTCCAACATCACAAATGACACCCTCAATCTCATTGCCTTTAGCAACCATATGACCTCATCCAAATCGTTGTCCAGCTGGCCCAAAACCTCTCCCACATCAACTAACTGGTCATCCAGCATGGCCCCCTGGCCGTGACCTTTATCCTCAAACGTATGCAAGTGCCGATAATCAATTTGAACTCGAGCGGTGCCCGAAAATTCGATATTATTGAAAGATATATAACACTTAATATAATATAAAAAACATATTTGTATATACAATATGTGGAAATATATATCATGACAGTATAATTAATTTGATATAAAATACTTCTTGAATAGAAAATAAATGAATAATTTTAAGGATTCTTGAGATAGATTAACGTTTTTTAAAAAATAATATAAATCAAATGTTTCCAACCATATTTTTTTAGATATTATTACTGCATAAGTAAGCTGTTGTTAAATGTATATTTGAAATGCTATTAAAGCACGATATTTGAAGATGAAGAATAACCGTCAAATTTTATCAAAGACTAAGATCTGTTCCTAATTTCTATATAGAGAGATGGTTCCCAAATATATATATATATATATATATATATATATATATATATACACACACACACACACATTTTAGAAATAGTCGAATATAGTGATTTAGAATTGATATGATACAACACTTGCAAAGATACTTTCGACGAACACAACTATGTCCAAGACTCTGATGCTTTAGCAATGAGATTGGTAATTAATCAGTTTGCCCAATGTTTGCATATTCAGGAAGTACTTTTCATATTCTATAGAGGACTATTACCAAAAGTCAAAGAGGCTATGAAATGAAGTCGAAGAACTATGTTTTGAAATGGTATAATTTTTAGACAAAAAACTGTATTTGTTGGTGGTGGAAAGAATCATTTTAAGATATAAAGATACTATTTCATTACACAACCATTAGATCATGAATTAGTATCGACCCGAACAAATAAATAACAAGAGTCCAGAAAACTTTAAGGTATTTATGCACGCTCAACGCAGTGTCGAGTTTCCAAACCCACAGTTGCACAACATGCTAAGTGGAGTGTGCATAAATACCTTAAAACGAGGATAAATACTGTACTTTGTAAACTTCCAACTTCGGATGCACGGTATATTGTTGGCCACTAAGTATACAGGATACAGCTTGGAGAGTGTTTTAAACAACAAGTTGTACGGTTTTCAAATCTGAGTGCGTAGCGGAAGTCTTGTCAAAGTAAGTTGCTGTAAATACAGCAACTAGATATGAAATGTATACTTAAAGATAATCACAAATATTAAAACAGTAAATGCAGAAGGTAATTGAAACAGTAATTAAAGTGGTTCGAGGTAAACCCCTCTACGTCCACTGGTCCTCCACACAGGAGTGAAAAAGTTTATTATAGATACTACGTACACAACTACATATTTATAATCAAACCTAATCAGTATATCGTTCATACAGATTGATATAATGATCTTAGCCTTCAACCGTTCACACAGATTGGTTTGAGCTTTCACTTGACTGGCTTCTTCACACACAGTTCCGAAGCTTCATCTCTTCAATGCAAGTCCGTCACACACAGTTCGGGAAGAGCAAGGTTTATCAGTCCACACAAGGCTGATGGATTTGTTCAAGGGTTAGAACAATATTTGAACAACAACTTTGACTTTCTGAGCTTTTAGCTGATGATGTGTTCACGGTTTTGAGCACTGTATATCTCTTCTTTCAGAATAGCAGAATGCCTTGGGAGATATGTTTGCTCTGAATATTCGTGTAAGCACTTGTTTTACTTGCGTATAAATTCGATCGTTTGTTCGTTTGTTTGCATGTATATGTGGATCTTCAAAGGCTGGGGATATATATAGCTTTCTGAAATATATCTGTTGATATAAATCCGTTGAGCAAGATTTCGTTCCAATAGGATGATGTATTTGAATAAAACACGATCCGGATTTTGTGCAAGATTTGAAGATCTCTGATGGCTTGATATTTAAATACTTTATCCTTTAGTATTTAAATATATCTTCTCAAGCGGTATGTTGACTTAGTGAATAACAAAGATTCCTTCTCGTCCTGTTTGGATGCTATATGGAATGATAGTTGTATTGTCGATTCGAGACAGCTTCCATACTTAGTCTTTATAAGACTCATTTGCTGTATGATTGATTTTATATGCTGGGGCTACGAGAAGTCTTCGATATAGGTTGATCAGCTTTTCGATACAGCTGCTTGCTGTATGCGGCATATTGTCAAAACATTTTGTCATGATTTTTTTGATACAGGGATTGTTTATCCCAACAATTTCCCCCTTTTTGATAATTTGCCAAGTCCTTCCAAGTCTTTCTTTTAAAACCTTATGATGTTATCCAAACATCCTTGATGATGCCAAAACTTTGACATTTAGCTTCTTGAAGCAGGGTAGACTTCTTGGTCTTCTGTTCGAATGTTCTGGTCTTCAACAATTAGCCTAATACTAAGAACTGCTCGCAGGCAAGTTCAACTTTTATCAAAAGAGTGATACATGATTAAACTTATGATTGGCGTGCAGGCACAATCTTACATTGTATTCTAGATATATACAACTTAAACTATGAACTGTTCACAGACAAGTTCTTTGCAGCTTATGTATTAAGATAAGTTTCATATTTGAATACAGCAAGGATAAATTTAAGTGTTTGCAGCGTACAATAACACAGTAGATTACGAGTTGTAATCTTTCAAGACGGGCAAAAATTTTATTGATATTAAAATAAAGAGTACAAAATTTTGCTATTCTGAAAATAAGATTACAAAATTATAATACAAGGAAATTTAACTCCTGTAGTCTGAATGCCTCCATGGCCTTTTAGGGTCATTCTTGGTAACCTTCCACTAGTTTTGATGTGCGTCCCTGTCTCGATTCAGATATAAGGCTCGACCTTCATATGATTTATCGAAGACTAGGATCCAATCCCCTATATGGGTAACCAAGTCGCCATTTCTGTGCTTTGACTTCATCTACAACTATAGCGGGAGCGTTCCATCTTCCAGCCTTTTCTTGAACTCCTCTGTGGCTTCCTTTACCGTCCTGCATCTGTTGAATAATGAGGATTCCATTATAAGAACAACAAAGTATCTTAGCAGTTCATTTCTCCTCCAGTTCTTGATCTCTTCAGCAGTAGGCTGTCGGTCGGGAGGTTCATAGCTTGCGGCTTTCGGACTAGGCTTTTCCAAGGATACTTAGGATCCTGGAATTCTGGTCGATCTCCCTGTATCCTAAAATTTGGAGATGTGATAAGGGCTATATCAGCAGTGATGGAGTCTTCAAAAGGAACTAACATTTCTTTCTCTTGCTCCAGCTGCGTTCTCCTAGCAGCTTCCCTCGATTCTTCCACCTTTTTGGTGTCATCAAGGTATGACACCTTTTCATCAAGGCGTTCCAGGATTTGCAAAGCAGCATCCTGTTTCGTCTCAATATTAGTCATTTTCTCAACAAGGTTGGAGAGCACCTGCGACATATCTTGAATTTTCTTGTCATGGGCTCGAAGCTGGGAACTGGATTCGATCAGAGCAGATGCTATCTTGGCCTCAGACACGCGTAGCTTTGATTGCTCTTCTCTCAAGATCTGCTCCTATTTATCTTGCAATTGGCTCAGTGCCTGCTTGAAGATGTGTGGTAAGACAATGAAGGCTTCTACCACACGGGAGACTTCGTGCTTCAGTCCTGTCATTTCTTCCACGGCAGATGTATGTAGCCAATCAAGAGCTTTTTTCCACATAGTACAGGGCATTGACGGCATCCTGGATGAAAACATTTTGGAGGCCAAGAGCATGTAATCACTCTTTTCTTGTGGCAGTCCTAGGAGAGTCTGGCTGGGCGAAATCCTCGACTCCGTTCAACCGTCTCAAATTCACATAGGAACGTGAATTGAGGTGGACATCCTCAGGTATTATACCGTCGTCGGATTCCAAGGCGGTTGAGGGTGCGGGAGTATCAAATTCTGGCTCAGCAACATGGGGTGCTGCATCCTCCTGTGCTGAAGTGGGTTCTGAAGACATGGATACAGGAGGGACTGATTCCTCCTGCTGTCTCTCAGCTTCCGCCTACTCCAGTAGAGGGACTGATTCCTCATGCGGGATGGCGCTGGATTCTTCTTCTGCTTGGGCAGCGACAGGCTCGGGTGCCTGTTGCGAAACAGATTGTTCCTCCGCTACATGAGGGGCTGAATCCTCGTTGTCGGGAACAGTGTCTTGTTGATGGGGAGGTGATTGATGTTTACTTGAAGTTCCTGCACCCATCTGAGATTCATATTCCTCGCGACTCTTTCTTAGACCAGCCTGAAGGGCATCGTCATCATCTTCTGAGTCGGGATCTGATCTTGGAATTTTGGGAGATTCCACGGACTTAGCTTTTCCTTTTTTTCGTGCTTCGGCTCTTTCAAACAAATGGCTCTCAATAAGTTCTTTAACACATAGGTTGTCCCATTGGATCAGGACAGCAACATCTTGAGCGTCTGTCACTTCCAAAACAAATCTTTCTTCGTTACTCCATTCGCTCCAGTTGTACAGGGTTTCGTACGGAGCAAGTCTGTAACTCTTCCATTGGACAAACCGCTCGTAAGCCTGTTTGATGTAATACCCGGTTGTAATTCATTCATTTTCATTCAGTAATTATCAGTCTGTAATTGTCACTCAGTGTATTTTCACTCAATTATAATCATTCATCAATCATGTTCTTTGATATCGAGATCCTTTACCACCTGGGCAAGGCGAACGTTGTCGCCGACGCCTTGAGTCGTGAGTCCGTTCAGGAGCAGATGCTTGCTCGTTTAACAGTTCAGAAGGAGCTTCAGCAGGAATTCCTTAGATCCGAGATCGAGGTCTGGCTTCAGCGAGTTCAGGGACATCTTTGTATGTTAGAGATTTCATCGTCACTTGAGGAGGTAATCAGAGAATCGAGTTCGACCCTTCATTGTTGCGCATCCGTGAAGATATGGCTCAGGGGAAAGCCCCTGGATTCGTGGTCCACGAGGATGGACTTTTGAGGTTTAAGAACCGGTTGTGTACCGGCGAATGACGAGTTGAAAAACTCTATTTTGAGAGAAGCTCATGCTACCCCTTATCCTGTTCATCCGGGGTCCAGCAAGATGTACAAGGACTTGAAACAAAATTACTGGTGGAGTAATATGAAGCGAGAAGTCGCGGAATTTGTTTCGAGATGCTTAACTTGCCAACAAGTCAAGATTGAACATCAGCGACCGGCGGGTATGCTGAAACCTCTCCCTATTCCAGAGTGGAAGTGGGAAGACATTTCTATGGATTTCATCACGAGTTTGCCGACGAGTCGTCGTGGCATGAATACAATCTGGGTGATTGTGGACCGCTTAACTAAATCAACTCATTTTCTTGAGATTAAGGATACTTGGGGTCCCGAGAGACTTGCCCAGCTATTCATCAAGAGATAGTGAGACTGCACGGTACTCCTAAAAGTATCGTTTCCGATCGTGACGGACGGTTTGTGTCACATTTTTGGAAATCAGTTCATCGTGCTATGGGAACTCAGCTTAATCTCGATCGCCTTTCATCCTCGGTCAGACGGACAATCGAGAAGGACTATTCAGACATTAGAGGACATGTTGAGAGCTTGCGTCCTCGATTGGAAGGACGATTGGGAAGCCCAACTACCATTGATCGAGTTCACGTATAATAATAGTTGGCATGCTTCCATTAAGATAGCACCTTACGAGGCCTTGTACGGTCGTCGTTGTCGCTCTCCTTTGTGTTGGGATGACTTGTCAGAATCAATCGGCACCGAGCCCGATATGCTTATAGCCGCCCGGGAAAAGGTAGCTTTAATCAAGAGTCGTTTGTTGACCGCTCAGAGTCGACAGAAATCATATGCAGATAACCGTCGTCGACCATTAGAGTTCGAGGCTGGTGACCATGTGTTGGTCAAGGTATCCCCGAGTCGTGGTATCTTCCGTTTTGGGAAGAGGGGAAAGTTGAGTCCGAGATTCATTGGACCGTTTGAGATTTTGGATCGAGTAGGCGAGTTAGCTTATCGATTGGCTTCACCTCCGGCGTTGAGCCGAATTCATAATGTGTTTCATGTCTCTCATTTGCGAAAGTATGTTGCCGACTCGAGTCACATACTGCAGTTCGACGAAATCGAAATCGCCGACGACCACTCATATGAGGAGCGTCCTATACGAGTCTTAGAGCGGCGAATCAAACAGTTGAGAAATAAGACGATTCCTTTGGTTAAAATTCAGTGGTCTAGACACGGAGTCGAAGAGGCCACTTGGGAAACCGAGATGAATATGCGGGAGAGTTATCCCGAGTTGTTTGACCCTTAGTTTCGGGGACGAAACTCTTTTAAGGGGGGGTGTATGTAATACCCGGTTGTAATTCATTCATTTTCATTCAGTAATTATCAGTCTGTAATTGTCACTCAGTGTATTTTCACTCAATTATAATCATTCATCAATCATGTTCTTTCACCGTGTTCACTGATCGCTTGGATTCGCGTAGTATGGTTTTCAAATCCGATCAATTTTAAAATTTGTAAAACCTCGGAGTATTTCCAAGGTGTCAAACCCAAGGGAATTGATGTGTCGAAAATAAAAGAAGTAACTCTACTCAAAATTCGACTGCTATTTAGGAATCCGAAAATTGTTTTGATTCTAATTATCTAACTTAAAAAATCGAAGAACAAAAATTGAATAAAAGATGAATAATCTAAATTAAGCAAATAAAGAAAATTAACAAGATAAAATCACAAGTCGATAGGTAATTGATCCTAGGGTAGTATCATCTAATTGAGTTCACACAATCCATTCACTTGATTCCTTCTCCCCAAAATTTAATTCAATCATAGAAATAATCACTCGGTCGATCTAGAATTCCTGTCAAGGCAACCTAGAAAGATAGTTAATTAAAACCCTTTTCCCCGCCAGGGCTCAAAGAATTGAAATCACTTAAAAAGCACCAACTTATTTATCTATGATTTATCTTTCTCCGCTAGGTCTCAAGATAAAATCATATTGTGTGTCAAGTATTTCCACTAATCAATTACTCCTTCCGGATGAAATCAATTAGCTAACATGCATCGATTAAGGGCCCTTTAATCTAACATGAGATTTAACACAACTTGAACACAAGCCTAGGATGAAAGGTCAAAAGGTAATCAAAGGAATATCATGTGATCATCAATTAAATTTACTAACCCTAGAATCAATCAATGAATTAGCCAGACATGATTGAAATTAAACAAGAAATTGATGAAGAATGCATATTATTAATATGAAAAGAGAGATTACAACCCTTATGGATGAACTCCGAGTCTTCAATCTCCCAAAAACAATAATAATTCTCCTCCAAAAAGTTCTTGCATCAAAGAAATTAATCTTGCTAAGAAGATCTAAAAATTGTAAAAGATGAAAAAGAATGATAAACAATGATCCAATATGATAAAAGCTGCTGAAACTAGGTCTAGAAGGGTGTTTTTATAGCCTAAGGGGGTTACATTCCCGATTAGCCCTAATCTAGGAAATAAAATCTATCTAAAAGAGTCAAAATCCGTCCAAAAACGAGAGTCCGCTGGGAAGCCTTTCGGCCTGGCCTATCGGCCGATAGGCTGGCCGATAGTTGCTTCGTCATTCTCTTCACTCGGCAGGGCAGGGATTCCTTTCGGGCACACCTATCGGCCGATAGGCTGGGCCGATAGGGTGGTCTGTCTCTCGCAAAATTCCGTCTTTTCCGTCCGTGACTCGACTCTTGGTCCTTTGTCTCGTTTTGGGTCCTTTTGGCTCTAAAAACCTGCAACCACACTAAAACCAACCCAAACGCGTAATACGGCTCGACTAATCATAAATAAGCCAAATACGAGCACATTAATCACGAAACGAGATAAAAACCCAGTATAAAATCCTAGAAATAAGTGGTAAAATTACCACTTATCAAACCCCCCCAAACTTAAGCCTTGTTCGTCCCGAACAACAAAAAGAAAAGAAAAAGAAAGTCGTGAATCATCGTGCAATTCATAGTGTTCAACCTAATCAATACTATCCTGTAATTTTATCTAAATAATCCGATTGTCGTAAAAGCGAGCTGCACTCAGAATAATGATTCCGCAAAGTAATCAAGTTCAGTCCTAATCATTCGTTCATGAAGAAAATCCAGCTCAAAGATTAACAAAACGTGAGTCAAATCGACCGTCAATATGAAAGGCTAAAATAAACAAGCTAGTTCGTCCCGTTACGATCTAGTGGCACAATTTTCACGAGTTTCATAACAAATAAACCTCGGTCAGTATTCCCTTATATATATGCTCAAAAATTTGATTCGAGTTGACCACTAGGTTAGGATCTCGGGATGTTTCATCGGGGTAATCCTAGGGTGGAACTTCCATTCTCATGTATTAGGAAACGGTTTGACGTAAAAGACACTCATGGGGCACATGGATGCTTCTAGTTACTAAGTTCCCGTCTACAATGGAGAAACAACTCGAATATATAATTTCCGCATGTCCGAATCAAGGTCGCCGTTTTACGCGAGAGTAAACAATGGTCACGCGAATACCCCGGTTACTAAGTTCCCTATCATTGGCACATGTGAAATATCTAAATCACTAGTCTAATCAGTCGTCGCTTTACGCGAGGGTAAACAACGGTCACGAATGCCCCAGGTTACTAGACTTCCCTTCATAGAACCACATTATCTCAATTTTGGGAAAAGCGACCGACTCTAAACTCTATCTAAGTGCCAACACGACCGATTGTAAAGCAGTACGACTCACTATCCTAAGATGTAACCAAACGTATTGACGGTGATTTTAAAACAAGTATGTATCGTCTCTTATCTCGCCAAGACCTCTACAATCACGAAAAATTTTGGACCTAAATGAATACTATGCAAAACGAAATAATCGACTACAACTCGACTAAAACTCGACCGTTTCTTCGAGAGAAAAACAAGGTCGTAACATCGGTATCACACAAATAGAAGCACGAAAAATTCACTAATAAGGAAAAACTAAAGACAAGCAAGGCTATCTAAAACAAACAACGAAAAGCTAATAAAAGCAAACACGAAATCTAAAAAAAAACCACTACTACCTAAAAAAAATAGAAAATAGAAACTAGCAAACACACCCAAATAAAATGAATATAAAAATCGAAAAACTAAGCAACAAAAGCTAAATCCACGCAACACCAATAAGATAAGCACAAATAAAAACAACGGGCACCAACACAAGCATATAATGATACAAGGCAAACAAGGTACTCACACGTAAAGAAATTAACAAAGCCGCACTTCTCCCCCCCCAAACTTATTTCGCATCCCAAAGGAGGAATAAGTTTGAAAAGAGAAAGGAGTGGCTTTGTTAATGGAGTACCTGATCACTGTGGCTGAAATGGCGGGTTTGTCGGCGAGCTCGTAGTGTATACTGGGCCGGGTATGTCCTATCGGCCGATAGGCTGGGCCGATAGGAACTTCTGTCTCTTACCATGCTCATATCGGGCGGGATATCGGTCGATGTGGAATTCCTGTCGACCACTACTTGTAACATAAAAATTTTTCTAATTTTCCTCAGCCTATCGGCCGGGCCTATCGGCCGATATGCTCGCCCGATAGGATCTTCTGTCTCAAAAAAAAATTTCCAGCTTTTTCTCTTTCGCATAATTGGTCCCGTTTTTGCTAGGATATGGCGATTAAAGACCTGCAAGTATTCAAAACTCGGCATGCATGGATTAGAACTTAACAGAAACTAGCAAAGCTACTACGAAACTAGAAACTACAAAAATTACGCAAACGAAAAATCGAAAATAAATGAATAAAACGAACTAATATACATACATACGTTGGGTTACCTCCCAACAAGTGCTACGTTTAACGTCTTTAGCTAGACGATACCTCATTCAACCCGGGTCTTCGGTGACAACTCCCCCTTGAACGGGTTTGTTGATATCAAGATAGCACACGCTCCTCTCATTAGGTCGAGACTCGTTCGCCTCCATCATTCGAACATACTCTGGTAATTCCTCGTAAATTTCTTCAACCTCAGAATGTGAGTAAATGGAGTGTGAAATACAATGCTCCAACAAGTCGGTCGGGGGCGGCATAATAGACTCAATTTCAAAACATTCCTCGGGTGCATCGTCGGGCTTCTTCATCGCGTCATAGATGGAAATTTTCAGATTTTGGTCATTGACCCGGAAAGTAAGATCACCCTCCTGGACGTCGATAAGTGCTCTCCCCGTCGCTAGAAACGGTCTCCCAAAGATCAGTGGTTGATTCTCGTCCTCGGGCATATCAAGAACTACGAAATCGGCCGGGAAGACCAAGTGTTGGACTCTAACGAGCACATCCTCCACAATTCCCCTCGGATAAGTGATCGACCGGTCCGCCATGAGTAGAGAAATGGTAGTCGGCTTCATCTCCCCAATCTTCAACCTCTTAAAGATGGATAGAGGCATAAGATTGATGCTTGCCCCGAGATCACACAACACATTACGGAACGTTTGGTCGCCAATGATGCATGTCAAAGTAAAACGTCCCGGATCCTTCTGCTTGAGCGGGAGCTTGTTTTGAATGATAGCGCTACACTCCTCTGTCAAATTTATTGTTTCAAATTTCCCCAACTTCCTCTTGCTTGCCACAGCGTCTTTCAAGAATTTCACGTACCCCGGCATGTCTCTCAAAGCGTCTAGAAGTGGAATGTTGATATTCACCTTTTGAAACATGTCGATAAATCGTTGAAGCTTTTCATCATGTCTCGACTTGGCCAATCGCTGTGGAAATGGAGCTTTTACCTCAAAATCATTCACTTTCGAACCTCCAGGGACCTTTCGGCCGATAGGGGGGTCGATAGGATCCCCTGCCGGCATTCTGCGGGTATCGGGTGGGCTATCGGATAGCAGCCGATGGGCCTGCTGCATTCCATCTTCTTTCTCGTTCTCGGTTCCCGTTTCTAGTACATCTTTGTTTCCAGATTCCTCAATTTCAGCCCCATGATTAATGTACTTTGTCCCACTCCGAAGCTCGATTGCGTTGCATTGTTGCGTCTTCGGGTTGGTCTCGGTGCTGCTCGGAAAATGGCCCGGCTTATGAAATCCGGCTTGGGCGTTCGCCATTTGACTCATTTGGGTCTCCACCATCGACATCTGCTTTGTCAAGGCTATCACTGAGTTTCCAATAGATGTCACACTATGCTCGAGAGCCCCGAACCTCTTGTCTGCTTTGTAGATAAAATCTTTTTGGCTCGCCTCTAATCGTTCCAACATCTCTTCCATTGGTGTCTTAGCAATCGGCTCTTGAATAACCCCGTTTTTCACGTTAAATCCCGGTGGTGGCTGGAGAGCATTGTTCGGGTTGGCATAGGAGAAATTAGGGTGGTTTCGATTGTTCGGATAATAGTTTCCCCTATTTCCCCCTTGCCGGAAGTTTCCTCCTTGCAAGTAATTCACATCCTCCTCAATTGCAATAGGCTCGTTTAGCTCTTCAAAACCGCATTGACTCCCAAAGTCTTCTTTTTAGCATCTCAAGCTCTTTTTGTTGTTTTTCAAATTTCGCCTTCAAATCACCGTAGGCGTCCCTCACACCGGATGGAACCTTTCTTCTCGTCATCTTCCTATCGGTCACCTCCTCATAATCATTGTTGTTGACTCAATGAGATTCTTGGCCTCTTCATAATCGTTAGCTAGAAATCCCCCTTTCGATGAATAGTCCAATTCTCTTCTAGCCTTCCTCGTCAAACCCCGATAAAACCGAATATAGATCTCCTCTTTGTCAATTCCATCTTTGTGGGCATTTGCGAAGTAGCTTCTTAAATCGGATCCATGCCTCGTATAAGTATTCATCCTCATATTGCTCGAATTGCAAGATATCGTTGATTTGTTTTTGCACCTTCGAGGAGGATAGAACTGTGCTAAGAACAACCGGTCATCTCTCTCCAAGTACCAATTTCCTTCCGATCTAGGCTCTTGTACCAATCTAGCGCATCGTCTTCTAAAGAAAACCGGAATAGGCGGAGCTTAATGACATCCGGAGGCACTCCGTTTTGCTTGATGGTGGCACATATGTCCAAAACGACTCAAGATGAGCGTTTGGATCTTCATTCACTCCTCCGTATGTTTGAGACTTCATCGTAGCAATGAGGGACGGCTTAAGCTCGAAGTTGTTGGCATCAATCTTTCCCCAACCTCCTTCTTGATAATCGTCGGCTTAGGTCGGCGGGCATTCAAAGGGATCTTCTCGACGAGCGAGTTCTCGTGGTTGGTCAACAATGCCGCCATGGTATCAACGAAAGGTATAGTAATAGTCTCGGTTCTCGCTTCTTGCTTCTTCCTCCTCAAAGACTTCTCGATTTCCGGGTCCAAAGGAAATAAGTTCTTTCCTTGGGATCTCGTGATCATGCACCGCCTACAAGGAAAAGAAAACAAGATGTGAGGAAACGAGATCGAATATTAATAATAAAAGTAAACTACCTAAAGTAACAATCTCTTCTTTTTCGAATTATTCCCTTAAATTTTCTATCAATTCCCCGGCAACGGCGCCAAAAATTGATCGCTTGTTTTCGCGTAGTATGGTTTTCAAATCCGATCAATTTTAAAATTTGTAAAACCTCGGAGTATTTCCAAGGTGTCGAACCCAAGGGAATTGATGTGTCGAAAATAAAGGAATTAACTCTACTCAAAATTTGACTGCTATTTAGGAATCCGAAAAATTGTTTTGATTCTAATTATCTAACTTAAAAAATCGAAGAACAAAAATTGAATAAAAGATGAATAATCTAAATTAAGCAAATAAAGCAAATTAACAAGATAAAATCACAAGTCGATAGGTAATTGATCCTAGGGTAGTATCATCTAATTGAGTTCACACAATCCATTCACTTGATTCCTTCTCCCCAAAATTTAATTCAATCCTAGAAATAATCACTCGGTCGATCTAGAATTCCTGTCAAGGCAACCTAGAAAGATAGTTAATTAAAACCCTTTTCCCCGCCAGGGCTCAAAGAATTGAAATCACTTAAAAAGCACCAACTTATTTATCTATGATTTATCTTTCTCCGCTAGGTCTCAAGATAAAATCATATTGTGTGTCAAGTATTTCCACTAATCAATTACTCCTTCCGGATGAAATCAATTAGCTAACATGCATCGATTAAGGGCCCTTTAATCTAACATGAGATTTAACACAACTTGAACACAAGCCTAGGATGAAAGGTCAAAAGGTAATCAAAGGAATATCATGTGATCATCAATTAAATTTACTAACCCTAGAATCAATCAATGAATTAGCGGACATGATTGAAATTAAACAAGAAATTGATGAAGAATGCATATTATTAATATGAAAAGAGAGATTACAACCCTTATGGATGAACTCCGAGTCTTCAATCTCCCAAAAACAATAATAATTCTCCTCCAAAAGTTCTTGCATCAAAGAAATTAATCTTTCTAAGAAGATCTAAAAATTGTAAAAGATGAAAAAGAATGATAAACAATGATCCAATATGATAAAAGTCTTTAAACTAGGTCTAGAAGGGTGTTTTTATAGCCTAAGGGGTTACATTCCCGATTAGCCCTAATCTAGGAAATAAAATCTATCTAAAAGAGTCAAAATCCGTCCAAAACGAGAGTCATTGGGAAGCCTTTCGGCCTGGCCTATCGGCCGATAAGTGGCCGATAGTTGCTTCGTCATTCTCTTCACTTACAGGCGTGGATTCCTTTCGGGCACACCTATCGGCCGATAGGCTGGGCCGATAGGGTGGTCTGTCTCTCGCAAAATTCCGTCTTTTCCGTCCGTGACTCGACTCTTGGTCCTTTGTCTCGTTTTGGGTCCTTTTGGCTCTAAAAACCTGCAACCACACTAAAACCAACCCAAACGCGTAATACGGCTCGACTAATCATAAATAAGCCAAATACGAGCACATTAATCATGAAACGAGATAAAAACCCAGTATAAAATCCTAGAAATAAGTGGTAAAATTACCACTTATCATTCACCGTTCGGAAAAACTTCGAGTTGTGTATCGTTATTGTTCATTGTTTCAACTTTCCTCATATGAGTTCGACTTTGTTAGATCACCTTTAATTTTTGGTAACTCCAAAAATTCTAAATCTTTGCAATATTATAGAGCATCGAGTTAGCTTTCTAATGGTTCAAACGGTGAGTCAATCGGAGTCCGGACGAGAGAGTTATGGTCGTTTTAGCTCAACCGCTCATTTTTCAGTTATTGGCGATCAACGCGAACGAACTCGGCCATGTCGTCGACACGCGGCCGTGCCGTACTCGTCGGAAAATGCCGAGGTGTTCGCCTCGAGACCCTACCGTGTCGTGCAGCGCGGCGAGTCGAACCCTTCGGATAAGCCAGATCGCCCGGCCACGCCGACCGTGTCGTGCAGCGCGGCCGAGTCATGCCGAAGTCGGCTCGGACGGGTCATCGTCGGAAGGCCCTCGCGCCGCGACCGTGTCAAGCGGGACACGGTCGAGTCCTGTCGGCCGGTGTCGGCGGTATGCGACACGACCGTGCCGATCGGCACGGGCCGTGTCGGCAGGTAGTCAACCCCTATAAATTCATTTTTCAGCATTTCACCCATTTTTCTTCCTTTTCTTCACCTTAAACCGAGAGAGAAGGCTTGAGGGAGGGTTTTTCCTTCACAAATCATTTGGGTGTTTGATTTTCTTCATCTCCTTTCGATCGTGAAGCCGGATAATCAATCTAACGCGTGTTCTTCGGATTAAAGTACTTGTATCTTCAAGAGGTAATTCTTTCAACACTTTGGACTTCGATTTTGTGTTGAGATATGATGTTTTGGACGTTATAATCATGTTATATGAAGGGATATGTATATGATTATGAGTTTGTATAAGGATTCATTGGATTATTGAGGGATTATTCAAGAACACCTTGAATATCGAGTTGGAATTGGGGATTTTCGACTAATTGTTGTTATAATCACATTTTTGGATATTCATAACGGATTATTGATCGTATTGAGATGTTTTGTTGGTTTGAAACACTTCTTGGGGGATTTGATATTGGTATATTGAAGTTTGATTGTAAACAATCGGAGTTTGGACGCAACGTGTTTGTTTTAATGCCTCAATGGACTTAGTTTTATCGTATCGACGTTTTGAGTTCGTTATATTCGTGTTTGATTCGTATATTGATCGGATTGTCGGTAATTGTATTGAATTAAGATTGTTCGTGCGACCGACACTTCATTTAGGACATTTGTTCGTGGAAGGACTTTCTTCATCGGTATTTAGTAAGTTAATTCTTACTCGGTTAAAAGGATATTCATGCCTTTTGTTGTTGTTCATTCATAATCATAACTCATTCATCATTATATTAACCGTATCAAAACTTGTTGTTATCAATTAATCATTTCAGTCATAAGGAACGACGGTTCCAATCTTTTCATTGAGCTGTCAAATTCATTACCATTCCACCTCGGTGAGTCATTATTCATTTTCGATGTCACTTTTGTCATAACGTGGCATTCCGGGTCATACTGGCGTGCCGGTTGGTATGTGTAGGATTTTCATGTCGGGCACATTATAGTCGTGTGTTGGTCGATGGCCTCACATTGGACTGTGCACACGAGATTGATTGTTTCGTGAGACTGATTAGGTACAAGACCACGCGTGTATTGATCGTTGGTGGCTTGTGCACGGACACATTTCCATCCCGGGCGTAGTGTGGCGCCACCCTTTGAGCCGCATCTTGTTAGTTGATTCATATAGCATGTTTGATTGCGTATGTTTCGACAGGATATTTCATAATTTCGATATAATCATGATTGTGTATTTTCAACCCTTGAGGATTGTTGTTCTTGTATCGACCGTTTGGGGATTTTGTTTTTCAGTCATGGCAAGGCAAACGCACGGGAATAGCATGTTGATGTCGAGGAGTCCTAGTGATACTAGTAGGGGGCCCCGATCTTTCAGTTATTCATGTTATTGTCCTTTATTTTCCGCTGCAGACTTTCATTTGAATACTCCGTTTCATTCAGTGTTGTGTATTTTATCTTCATATAAAATACACTAGTATTCGGTATTATCCTGGTGTGTTGTAACTAAACTCCTCATCGGAGTAATTATTGTTGTAATGTAGTTCGGTACTACATTTATCTTGTGTAATTCATTCATTTTCATTTGCCTGGTGGGTCCCAGTTGGGGATCTACGGCACTGTAATATCCGCCTAGTTTGGGGTGTTACATTTGATTAGCACATAAAGTAGGGTTTTGTTAATAATTGTGTCCGAGGAGGGGCTGCATACAGCGCCTGGGTTCGTTGTAGGCATGGGTTCTTCTACAGGTGTGGAATCCTGTATCGGAGAGGGATTCCTTACAGGGGTTGGTACCCTGATGGGAGATTGATCCTAAACGGGTGTGGGATCCTGTATAGGAGAAGTAGCTTTTGGCTCCAAAGTGGCAGCCGACTTGCCAGAGTCTTGTATGTTGGCAGATGTCTGAGCGTCCGTCATAGCCACCAAAGGCTCGGGATCTACTGTATCGACAGTATCATGCATTTCTTCCACATGGGTTGGGCCCTGGGGGAGTTGTTCAGTGCGTTGAGCCACGGAAGAAGCGTTCTTGGAGGTTTCTGTTGCCTTAACTTTTGAAAGCCTCCTTAGCTTCTTTTTCGGCTTCTCAGCAGCAACTGGAGTTTTGCTGTGAGATCTTTTTCTCTTCCTTGAAGTCTCCTCGCTATGAGACTTCGAAGATACGTCCCTTGGATTGGCAGAAAGCGGCCATTTGTGAACGTAGGGCCTGTTTGCAATGAGGGGTCCATTCCTGAAGACGGTGGGTTTGATGCTTCCCATATAAATACGAGAAGTGATCTTCTTGGCTTTTTCATCTTGCGGGACACCGCATTTGGTCAGAATGTAGTTCAACAGCAGACCAAAGGATTTCTTCTGCGAAGCAGGCTTAGAAACTTATTCCTGCAACCGTTTGAGGATGATTTGACACCAGTTGACCTTCTCACAGGTCATTATTGCAACCATCATCCTAAACCTAAGATTTGTGCACATCTCAAAAGCACCTGTTCTGTTCTCAATAATACGACAACAGAAATCATGTAAGTAGACAAAAGGTAAACAGAAATTTTTCTTATGGCAAGAGGTGTGAATCGTTTCAACCGAGGATGAATCGGTGAACAAGCCATAGTCGGCGGTTAACAGTTCCTGGGACCCAAAGGTCTCAAGATCTTCCATTGACAGGCCATAAGCAGGTAGCCTGTAGATATTCTGGAGAAGTTCTTGGTCAACGCGGATCTCAACTCCACGAACGACGGCTGTGATGTCAGCGACATGTCCTTCTTGGGCCTGTGAAAGGAAACGAACGGCAGTATTGAGGTAGAACTCCTCAACCACATGAACATCAAATCGTTCAGCAGAGTGGCGGCCAAGGTGATAGAGGCCTTGTTGACGAATCCTAGTGATGACGTATTCCATCGATTCGACGTCATCCACTTCGGTATGAACACATTCAAGCAAGACAAAACTGGAAAAGATACGTCCGTGATGATGTTGGATGTTTTCTTGAGAGATATGGAAGAGGTCTGAGAAGATGTCATTGTTGATACTCGAAGAAAAGTTAAAAAGGTTTCAAGCAAAAATGCAGTAAACACAGAAAACTTGTAGGCTGTATGCTCAAGAACTCTTAGAATATGCAGAAAGCGTAAAGAGTCTCAAATGGAATTTCCAGTCCTCTTATAATGGGCGGAGAAGAAGGGTTTTCAGAGACTAAACGGTCAGATTTAAGGGATGGGAACCGTTTGTTTAAAATGGACGATCACGATTGGACTGAGTGTAACCAGTACAACTTATCCAACTAATTTAAAATAGGAGCGGGTCCCACTTCTGACTTTTCAAATTACCCTTATTGTCTGAAACGGCGGTGTAATTAATAAAAAATTTGAAAACATCGCGGCTTGAAGATACCAATGTCCAGATGTCGTGTAAAGCATTTAATGCAAACGGCTTGTAATGATAACAGGGCACGTGGACATAAAATATTTTAAAGTAAATAACATGATAATTGATTCCCCATAGTATGTGTTGTATCCGCGAAAATACAGCGTTCCCCCTTAAAAGGTACATACGGGTTTCAATTCGATACAGCAGCTTTCGGATTAATGCTGTATTCTTGGATCGTACGGTATTCCCCCTTAATTATTGCACACTTCAGTTGTAGGGTAATTCATATCGCTTGGTTCCTACAGTGCTGTTCTGATGGACTGAGTGTATAGATAACTAACGGTGGATATTGTATTCTTGGGTCTTACAGCATTCCCCCTCAATTTGCTGAGTAAAAGCATTAAAAACTTACAGGGAGTCAGGCTGTAGCAATCCCAATTCATGTCGAAGCATGAAGAATCTTGCTGTGTCGAGAGGTTTGGTGAAGATGTCGGCTAACTGGATATCTGTATTAACTTTTTCCAGCCGAACATCCTTGTTCTCAACATGATTCCTAATGAAGTGATGCTTCATGTGAATATGCTTGGTGCGAGAGTGCAATACAGGGTTGTGAGTGATAGCAATTGCACTCGTGCTATCGCACATAATCGACGTTTCTTTGGCTTCAATTCCATAATCTGACAGCTGTTGTTGCATCCAAAGGATCTGCATACAGCAACTACCAGCAGCGTAGTATTCTGATTCAGCTGTTGAAAGCGAGTTAGCCAATTGTTTCTTGCTAAACCAAAAGTCTAGGTCCAAGAAAGTGACAAGTTCCACTTGTACTCTTCCTATCTAACTTGCAACCTCCGAGATCCGAGTTGTTGTAGCCAACTAAATCGAATCCGCCTTCTTTAGGATACCATAGTCCTACATCGACTGTTCCTTTGACGTATTTCAGGTTTCGTTTAGCTGTTGCGAAATATGATTCAATAGGTGATACTTGATATCGTGCACACACTCCCACAGCAAATTGGATATCGGGTCTGCTAGCCGTTAGGTATAGTAGTGAGCCAATAAGCTTCCTGTAGAGTGATTGATCAACCAGTTTTCCAGCTTCATCAGCACTAATTTGCACGGAAGTGCTCATGGGGGTTGATGATGATTTGGAAGTATTCATTCCAAATTTGTTGAGAAGCTCCTTGCTGTATTTTTCCTGGTTGATGAAAATCCTGTGGCACCGCTTTACACCGCAAACCTAGGAAATAACTAAGTTCTCCCATCATACTCATTTCAAATTTACTTTGCATGAGATGAGAGAACTTTTGACATAAAGCAAGGTTAGTTGAACCAAATATTATATCATATACATAGATTTGAACCAATAGGAGGTCATCACCTTCCTGTATTTTGAACAAGGTCTTGTCGACAGCACCTTTCTCGAATCCATTATCGGTCAGATACTGGGACAGGGTCTCATATCATGCTCTAGGGGCTTGCTTAAGTCCATACAGTGCTTTCCTTAGCCTGTATACTAGGTCTTCGCCTTCTGGATTGACAAACACTGGTGGTTGTTCAACATATACTTCTTCAGCGAGGTCTTCATTTAGGAATACACTTTTGACGTCCATTTGTTATACAATGAAGCTCTTATGGGTGGCAAAGGCTAAAAATATCCTAATGGCTTCTAGTCTGGCTGCATGGGCAAATGTCTCATCATAGTCTATGCCTTATTCCTGTCTGTAGCCTTGGGCGACTAGTCGGGATTTATTCCTGATAATGAGTCTATTTCTATCCTTCTTGTTTCTAAATGCCCATTTGGTTCCAATTACTGATTGATGTGTAGGTCTGGGTACAAGATACCATACGTTGTTTCTTTCGAAACCGTTAATCTCTTCTTCCATAGATGTGATCCAATGAGAATTGTTGAGAGCTTCTTTGGTAGAAACAGGTTCGGATTGGGCTAAGAATACAGCAATAGTGCATATATTAAATCTTCTAAGCTCGGACTGAGATTTTCATTCAGAAAATGGTGATATCTCAGTATCGAGTTCTTCTTGCGCACATAGTACATTTCCTTATGTACTCTGTATTATCCTACGAGTAAAAACACCAGCATCAATGTTTCCAATGATCAGCTCTTGCAGGTGATCTCTCAACCATCTTCTATCGGGTTATAATTCAAAGTCGCATACTATATCTTGAGTTGATGTAGTTTCGGCTTCAGCTTGTACAACATCAGCTTCATCTACGTCGGTTCTTAGATCTGCGGGGTTGATTTCTAGGTCAACGACAGGTTCTATAGGAGTTGGTGGATCTATGATGGAAAGTTGTTGGATGTTCTGAGAAAGGTCTTCTACTCCTGTAGGATCATGGTGAGGTTCATCGAACACTACATGAACTGATTCCTCAATTGTTAGCTTTCTTTTATTGAAGATCCTGTAAGCTTTGCCAACAGAAAAATATCCTACAAATATCCCTTCATCCGACTTCTCATCGAAGGTTCTAAGTTGATCCTTACCGTTGTTCAAAACGTAACATCTGCATCCAAATATGTGAAAGTACGAAACTAATGGAGTTTTTGTAACACCCCGATATATTCGGAATAATTACAGCGCCGTAAATCCTTTGTATAAGAATTTACAAGGCTAATTTGAGAAATACGGGATAAATACTAAAGTGTTATCAAAGTAAAAGCAGTTCAAACCCGATCGACAAATCAATGAGTCCATTGTTACAAAATATCCCCAAAATCATCAACAACATAAGCGTACTCGAGTACTGGAAACATACCCAAAAACAAAATAACATAATCCACATCACTGAGCCACTTCATCGTCATGTCGGTACTATGGTTGCCTTCCCGCTCCTCGGCTACCTGAATATCAAAACAAATGTCCACCCCTGAAGGGGTTAGCAAAACAATGCTAGTACAAGTATCACAACACATAAATCAACGATGTATCAAAATACATACAGGATGGACTTCCGTCATCAGAATCCAGCGATACGAATCCTCACGATTCCATCAACACAATACAGGGTAATCCATCGATCCAGCGCCCTTGGTATAGATCCCCATGATGATCCCGCCGGACCAACGCATGGTGGAAAACCCGTCCAACGATCCGGGCCGCCTCGGGCCAGATCCCCATGATGATCCCGGACCAATGCATGGTGGACATTCGATCCAAGGTTCTCAAAGATAGATCCTCATGACCCCCCTCAGATCATTTACCATATAAACCATGCAATCATGCATACACATATGCAGTTCAATATGTTCATCAACACGAACAATTGATAACGAATACCACAACAAATCAAAGAAAATAACCTTGTGCTCGACAACATAAACAAGACCGTATGCATGATCAAAGTTCCAATATAAACCAAACTCAATATATGATACTTGCCTCGAAAATGGAAAGAATAAAATACTCCAACGAATGTCACGCGTCCGTATGCCACCGCCCCTCGATCGACCCCTATACAAGGTCGGACCTTGTTCAAAAAGAGATACAAGGAACTTAACATACTACTCGATACTAATGTACGATCACCGAATACTTATATTAGAATCGTAAAGTAGTGACGTAAGGCCGGTTGATGGTTAGTACACTAGATGAGAGCAGAACCGGAAACGATAATGCACTTCATGAGAGTTGAACGATCAATTCGAAGGTGAAGTGCCGATGTTTATGAGTTCAAGGGTTTACAAGATATTAAAGATTTCGGGTTTAAATATGGGATTCAAATTCCAAATTCTCATGTGTTCGGCTATTATGATTTACCACAAATGTTACTCAAGATGACAAGCATGCCCAAGTAATACGCAAGGAAAATGATACTACGGTGATCGGGTTTGAGTTCAAAGACATGGCCGATTTATCATCCTCAATAACATGGAGAATATTGTCACAGCAAATTCCTCTAACATACATGAATTTTATCAGTGGAACATCGAAAGAGTTCGTAGAATCTAACTGAAATCATGCTCATTATTCTAACGAATTAAGGATACTACATGCTAAGGTTTTCATCCACCGAGGCTAAATCAATACTCTAAGTAATGGAAGAAAAACAAGGTATAATCGGGTTGTAATCTCCAAAATATGGTGCTGGACTCAAAAGATCTTTAACTAGTCTAATGATTTCCGAAACAAGCTCAATGCATAGCTAAGAACATAAATTCTAGCTTGGTGAATCGTAACATACCTTAAACGGAAGGATAAGTTGGAATCACTTGATGAACTTTATGCCCAAAAGCTAGAACATCGATCCTCAAAGCCCCTTCGTCTTCAACGATGTGTTTGGAAGCTGATATAAAGGTTGAAGATGGAGAGGGTAACTCTCAAAGTCGCGGAATTTGTTGTGGTTTGAAGTGGAAGTCTGAAAATGAAGGAGGGTGCTGTCCTATTTATAGAAAAGGGTTATTAGCGCGCGCTACCCCATACCCATAGCGTGCGCTAACGGGCTTGCAGCCTACTATTTCTGCCTGGCCTCGACTTACCGTACGCTAACACCCCTCTACATGCGCTAAGTTCATAAATTAGCATACACTACCACTTATATAGCATGCACTAATGGCCAAACGAAACTTACTGACCTCACTGTACTCAACATTTAGCATGCGCTATCCTCATACCAATAGCGTGCGCTAACCAGCGTTGACTCGACTATCCCAGAAAGCCATCCAGGTTCATCCCGACATAATACCAACGAAATCCGCGGCCTGATCTAACCTACCAACATGTCTCAATCATGTTGACTACGTGTAGCGCGCGCTAAGGTTCATACATAGCGTGCGCTACGAAACCCAAATTAGCGTACGCTACGCTTAGTCGATAGTGTGCGCTACAAGTGCAAAAATACAATTGAACACATTCATGAAATCATATGCTCAACAACACCGGATCATGAAATACGGAGAATAATACTCAGATCAAAATGTAACAAATACAATACCATAAGGTTCAAATACACATCAGAAATCTCGGGTATTACTTCCTTTCTCCCTAAAAAGAAGTTTAGTCCCGAAACTTAAGATGAAAACAACTCTGGATATCTAGCCTTCATATTGTCCTCTGTTTCCCAAGTGGCCTCCTCGACTCCATGTCGTGACCATTGCACTTTAACCAAGGATATTGGTTTGTTCCTCAATTGTTTGATCCTACTCTCAAGTATTCTGATTGGTCTCTCTTCGAAGGTGCCGTCATTAGCTATATCGATTTTTCCAAAATCAATGATATGACTGGGATCTGGTATATATTTTCGTAACTGGGATACGTGAAACACATTGTGAACATGACTCAGCGATGGCGGTAAGGCCAACCTGTATGCTAAATCCCCAACTCTCTCGAGGTTTTCAAATGGTCCGATATATCTCGGACTTAGCTTTCCTTTCCTCCCAAAACGGAAAATTCCCCGGTTAGGATAAACCTTCAATAGTACATGATCCCCAATCTCAAACTCCAACGGGCGACGGCGCACATCTGTATAAGACTTCTGTCGACTCTGGGCAGTCAACAGTCTTTCCCAAATTAGAGCTACCTTCTCTTGAGCTTGGACTATCAACTCTGGTTCCGTCCCAATCAAGTCAGAAGAATCATCCCAACACAGGGGAAATCTACATCTTCTTCCGTACAATGCTTCAAACGGTGCCATCTTAATAGAAACATGCCAACTATTGCTGTAGGTGAATTCAATCAAGGGCAAATGAACATCCCAGTCGGTTGACCACTCTAAGGCACAAGCTCTAAGTATGTCCTCTACTGTCTGAATAGTCCTTTCGGATTGACCGTCTGTCTGAGGATGATAAGTCGTGCTAAAGTTCAGCTTGGTTCCCAAAGCCTTGTGAACTGCCTTCCAAAAGTGCGACACGAAACGACCATCATATCCAAAATAATGGTCTTCGGTGTACCATGCAACCGAACTATCTCTGAAATAAACACTCGTGCCAATTTCTCGGGTCCCCACGTGTCTTTAATACCCAAAAAATGAGCCGACTTGGTTAGTCTATCAACTATTACCCAAATCATATTCATTCCCGTCTTGGTCTGTGGCATACTGGTGAGAAAGTCCATCGATATATCCTCCCACTTCCACCCAGGAATCGGAAGTGGCTTCAACATTCCGATACGTCGCTATTGTTCAATCTTAACCTGCTGACAAGTCAAACACTTTGAAACGTATTCTGCTACGTCCTTCTTCATATTTCCCCACCATAAATTTTGTTTTAGATCCTTATACATCTAACTGGTGCCCGAGTGAACAGAATAGGGCGCACTGTGAGCCTCCTTCAGAATTGTATGTCTCTAGACATCATCATCGGGAACGCAAAGTCTATTTTGAAATTCCATCGTCTTGTATCACGAATCTTGGGGCCTTTCCTTTCTTTACTTCGTCACATAACTGAAGAATCAGAGAATCGTTCAACTGCTTGGATTTGATTTCCTCGACTAGTGACGAGGTTAGTTCCATCACATATAGTTGCCCTTGGATTTCTGGTGACCATACTTCAATCCCTTTGCAGATCAGTTCTCGTTGAATGATGGTTTGGGACGTAAGTGCACACTCGAAGAGAAATAGGTTTACGGCTCATTGCGCCGGCTACCACGTTTGCTTTACCCGGATGATAGAGGATTTCCAAGTCGTAATCCTTGATCAATTCTAGCTATCTTCTCTGCCTCATGTTTAATTCCTTCTGACAAAAAATATACTTGAGGCTCTTATGATCTGTAAAGATCTGACAATGAGTGCCGTATAAATAATGTCGCCAAATTTTCAAAGCAAAGACTACAGCTGCTAACTCCAGATCATGAGTCGGGCAATTAATTTCGTACGGTTTCAACTGTCGAGAGGCATAGGCAATCACCTTATCCTGTTGCATCAACACACATCCTAGACCCTGATTCGAAGCGTCGCTGTATACCATGAATCCCTCAGTTCCATGTGGTAATGCTAGTATAGGCGCTGTCGTCAGTCTTCTCTTAAACTCATCAAAACTCGCCTGGCATTTCTCATTCCACATGAATCTCTGAGTTTTCTGCAACAGCTGAGTGAGCGGACGAGCAATTTTGGAAAATCCCTCTACAAAACGGCGATAATATCCAGCAAGTCCTGAGAAACTTCGGACTTCTTTCACATTATTAGGAGATTACCATTCCAAGATTGCCTCGACTTTCTTCGGGTCTACCTGAACTCCGTCAGCTGATATCACATGCCCAAGGAAAGTTACTTCCCCTAGCCAGAACTCGCTTTTGGAAAGTTTCGCATAAAGCTGTCCATTCCTCCAGGTGTTCAAAACAACACGCAAATGCTCAGCATGCTCCTCGGGGTCTTTCGAATAGATTAATATGTCATCAATGAAAATGACCACAAATTTATCTAGGTATTCTATGAATACACGATTCATCAATTGCATAAATACCGCAGGAGCATTGGTAAGTCCGAATGGCATTACCACAAATTTATAGTGCCCGTACCGGGATCTGAAAGTAGATTTTGGTATATCCGATTCCTTAATTCTCAACTGATGGTATCCTGATCGCAAGTCAATCTTCGAGAATACCCTTGCCCCTTGTAGTTCATCAAACAAGTCGTCGATCCGAGGTATAGGATACTTGTTCTTGATCGTTACCTTGTTTAACTCCCTGTAATCAATACATAATCGAAGGGATCCATCTTTCTTCCGGATAAAGAGAACGGGTGCTCCCCAAGGAGAGACGCTTGGTTGAATGTAACCCTTTTGCAATGATTCCTCAAGCTGCTTCTTAAGTTCATACATCTCGGTTGGCGCCATACGGTATGGTGCTCTAGAAATAGGTGCAGCTCCAGGCTCCAATTCGATATTAAACTCTACTTCTCTCCACGGAGGTAACCCAGGTAGTTCGTCAGGTATTACGTCTGAGAATTCGTTCACAACTGGAATAGATGAGAGCTCGACTCCTTCTTCTTTCTTCATGGCATAGCACCAAAATTCGTGACATCCCTGCTTCAGTAATTTCACTGCTTTCATAACTTTAATCAATTTTCCCGAGCTTCCCGGTCTCCATTATTTGAATAGATGTTCAGATCCATCATCAGCAATGATAGAAATGACTCTCTTTCGGTAATTCAAAATAGCTCCATAACGGTTGAGCCAATCGTCTCCGAGAATTAAATCGTCACCATGGATGTCGACTACAATAAGATTTGATGGCCAATCTCTCCCTCCTATAGTCACTGGAAGATCTCTAGTTTCTAGGGTTCCCACAATTTTCTCTCCGCTCGGTAATCGCACAACATAAGGTTCACAATCATATAAGCACGAGATTTTCAAATGATTAACACAGTTCAAAGATATGAAAGAATGCGTAGCTGCTGAATCGAATAAGACACTAACTGGTTGCAAAAGGATCTGAATCATACCTGATGCAACAGCCGTGTTCTGATCGTCTGACTTCTTTATCTCGTAAATACGCAGAGGAATGGACCCAGCGCTGGATGCCTCTCTTTTCCCAACATTCTGCTGCTGGAAACCATTTTGCTGCGTCTAGTTTACACTGGTATCCTTCTGAACCGGTGCAGGAGTGCGAGTACCAAAAGACCGAGTCGCATTTCCACAAAATGTTGCGCGATGTCCTTCCTGTCCACACTCGAAACAGGTCACAGCAGGTGCGAAACAATCACGTCGAACATGCCCCGTTTTGCCACAGTTATAACATTTCCTCCGTGCGTCTGAAACGGTTGGTGCTACCCGGAACTTCTTTCCACCTCGAGAAGGATGCGGAGGCCTCCTGGATGAATGAAATGAGAACTGGCCCTTGCGGGGCCCACTACTCTTGTTCTCCGTGAAGTTGCCAGACACTTTCTGCTTCTTTGCTTCCGTTGACTTTTCTACTACCGCCTCTTTCATATCGTTGGCCAGTGCTTTTTCCTAATACTGTCGCAAGGTGGTACATTCAAATCCGGACATATACTGCTGAATTTCCAGCTTCATCCGCATGTCGAAATGGAAAATCCTCTCTGCCTCGGTCCTGACCAAGTGGCGCACATAAGTCAGCTGGTGATTAAAAATCTTAATCACGTCTGTCACAGATGCCTCTAAATTTTGTGGTGAGAAAAACTCCCGGACTCGGGCCTCTCTAACTGGGCGAGGACAATATTGCGCTTCCATCATTAATTTGAACTCCATCCAGTCAGCATTATGATTCTCAGGTCGAATGACCTCCCACCAGTCGAAAGCCTCCCCAGTCAGGAGATACTAGGCTATCGGAACCTTTCGGTCGTCAGGGCAGTTAATCCCTGCAAAGATCTTTTCTAACTCCTTCAGCCAGTGATCCCAAGTAATTGTCTCAGCAGAACCATCAAATTTTGGAGGGTGTAATTTGACCACCTCAGTAAGCCATTTGTCTCCCCGATTATCCTCGTTATGCTGCTGTCCCATCGCCGTCTGCATGCGATCAACAACTTGAGCAAACTGGTTTATCTGAGCAACCACCTGTTGAAGCACTCCTGGCACGTTAGGATCTGCGTTATTATTTGCTGATCCCTGCTGTACCCCCGAATGGGAATCGGTTCGACTAGCCGATAATTCTAGGGTAGACGCCGAATCCTCCTGTCTCGCATTACCACGTCCGCGTCCACGACCACGTCCGCGTCCCCGACCTTCCCTCAACATACTCTAAACACAAATACTCAATATCCAGGGCAAAATTTCTAAAAGAAAGTCCGTCAATATTCACAAAACAGGAATTAAATAAAACGGTAGTATTTGAGATTTGGAGACTTACAACCACGGTCCACACGACGATGCTGGCTCAGCAGTAATGTTATAAACGACCCTTAACTCAATTAACGTAAACAGACCCAACTAAAACCCAACTGCCAAGATATCCATGAATCTTAGCTCCGATACCATATTCTGTAACAACCCGATATATTCGGAATAATTACAGCGCCGTAAATCCTTTGTATAAGAATTTACAAGGCTAATTTGAGAAATACGAGATAAATACTAAAGTGTTATCAAAGTAAAAGCAGTTCAAACCCGATCGACAAATTAATGAGTCAATTATTACAAAATATCCCCAAAATCATCAACAACATAAGCGTACTCGAGTACTGGAAACATAACCAAAAACAAAATAACATAATCCACATCACTGAGCCACTTCATCGTCATGTCGGTACTATGGTTGCCTTCCTGCTCCTCGGCTACCTGAACATCAAAACAAATGTCCACCCCCGAAGGGGTTAGCAAAACAATGCTAGTACAAGTATCACAATACATAAATCAACGATGCATCAAAATACATACAAAATGGACTTCCGTCATCGGAATCCAGCGATACGAATCCTCACGATTCCATCAACACAATACATGATAATCCAACAATCCAGCGCCCTTGGTATTGATCCCCATGATGATCCCGTCGGACCAATGCGTGTTGGAAAACCCGTCCAATGATCCAGCGCCCTCAGCATAGATCCCCATGATGATCCCTTCGGACCAACGCATGGTGGACATTCAATCCAGTGCCCTCAGCATAGATCCTCATGACCCCCTCGGATCATTTACCATATAAACCATGCAATCATGCATACACATATGCAGTTCAATATGTTCATCAACACGAACAATTGATAACGAATACCACAACAAATCAAAGAAAATAACCTCGTGCTCGACAACATAAACAAGACCGTATGCATGATCAAAGTTCCAATATAAACCAAACGCAATATATGATACTTGCCTCGAAAATGGCAAGAATAAAATACTCCAACGTATGTCACGCGTCCGTATGCCACCGCCCCTAGATCGACCCCTATGTAAGGCTCGGACCTTGTTCAAAAAGAGATACAAGGAACTTAACATACTACTCGATACTAACGTACGATCACCGAATACTTATATTAGAATCGTAAAGTAGTGACGTAAGGCCGGTTCATGGTTAGTACAATAGATGAGAGTTGAACCGGAAACGATAATGCACTTCATGAGAGTTGAACGATCAATTGAAAGGTGAAGTGCCGATGTTTATGAGTTCAAGGGTTTACAAGATATTAAAGATTTCGGGTTTAAATATGGGATTCAAATTCCAAATTCTCATGTGTTCGGCTATTATGATTTACCACAAATGTTACTCAAGATGACAAGCATGCCCAAGTAATACGCAAGGAAAACGATACTACAGTGATCCGATTTGAGTTCAAAGACATGGCCAATTTATCATCCTCAAGAACATAGAGAATATTGTCACAGCAAATTCCTCTAACATACATGAATTTCATCAGTGGAACATCGAAAGAGTTCGTAGAATCTAACTGAAATCATGCTCATTATTCCAACGAATTAAGGATACTACATGCTAAGGTTTTCATCCACCGAGGCTAAATCAATACTCTAAGTAATGGAATAAAAACAAGGTATAATCGGGTTCTAATCTCCAAAATATGGTGCTGGACTCAAAAGATCTTTAACTAGTCTAATGATTTCCGAAACAAGCTCAAAGCATAGCTAAGAACATAAATTCTAGCTTGGTGAATCATAACATACCTTAAACGGAAGGATAAGTTGGAATAACTTGATGAACTTTATGCCCAAAAGCTAGAACATCGATCCTCAAGGCCCCTTCGTCTTCAATGATGTGTTTGGAAGCTGATATGAAGGTTGGAGATGGAGAGGGTAACTCTCAAAGTCGCGGAATTTTGTTGTGGTTTGAAGTGGAAGTCTGAAAATGAAGGAGGGTGCTGTCCTATTTATAGAAAAGGGTTATTAGCGCGCGCTACCCCATACCCATAGCGTGCGCTAACGGGCTTGCAGCCTACTATTTCTGCCTAGCCTCGACTTAGCGTACGCTAACACCCCTCTACATGTGCTAAGTTCATAAATTAGCGTACGCTACCACTTATATAGCATGCACTAATGGCCAAACGAAACTTACTGACCTCACTGTACTCAACATTTAGCGTGCGCTATCCTCATACCAATAGCGTGCGCTAACCAGCGTTGACTCGACTTTCCCAGAAAGCCATCCAGGTTCATCCCGACATAATCCCAACGAAATCCGCGGCCTGATCTCACCTACCAACATGTCTCAATCATGCTGAATACATGTAGCACGCGCTAAGGTTCATACATAGCGTGCGCTACGAAACCCAAATTAGCGTACGCTACGCTTAGTCGATAGTGTGCGCTACAAGTGCAATGATACAATTGAACACATTCATGAAATCATATGCTCAACAACATCGGATCATGAAATACGGAGAATAATACTCAGATCAAAATGCAACAAATACAATATCATAAGGTTCAAATACACATCAGAAATCTCGGGTATTACTTCTTTTCTCCCTAAAAAGAAGTTTCGTCCCGAAACTTAAGATGAAAACAACTCTGTATATCTAGCCTTCATACTGTCTTCTGTTTCCCAAGTGGCCTCCTCTACTCCATGTCGTGACCATTGCACTTTAACCAAGGATATTGGTTTGTTCCTCAATTGTTTGATCCTACTCTCAAGTATTCTGATTGGTCTCTCTTCGAATGTGCCGTCATTAGCTATCTCGATTTCGCCAAAATCAATGATATGACTGGGATCTGGTATATATTTTCGTAACTAGGATACGTGAAACACATTGTGAACATGACTCAGCGATGGCGGTAAGGCCAACCTGTATGCTAAATCCCCAACTCTCTCGAGGTTTTCAAATGGTCCGATATATCTCTGACTTAGCTTTCCTTTCCTCCCAAAACGGAAAATTCCCCGATTAGGAGAAACCTTCAATAGTACATGATCCCCAATCTCAAACTCCAACGGGCGACGGCGCACATCTGCGTAAGACTTCTGTCGACTCTGGGCAGTCAACAGTCTTTCCCGAATTAGAGCTACCTTCTCTTGAGCTTGGACTATCAACTCTGGTTCCGTCCCAATCAAGTCAGAAGAATCATCCCAACACAGGGACTACATCTTCTTCCGTACAACACTTCAAACGGTGCCATCTTAATAGAAGCATGCCAACTATTGTTGTAGGTGAATTCAATCAAGGGCAAATGAACATCCCAGTCGGTTGACCAGTCTAAGGCACAAGCTCTAAGCATGTCCTCTACTGTCTGAATAGTCCTTTCGGATTGACCGTCTGTCTGAGGATGATAAGTCGTGCTAAAGTTCAGCTTGGTTCCCAAAGCCTTGTGAACTGCCTTCCAAAAGTGCGACACGAAACGACCATCTTGATCCGAAATAATGGTCTTCGGTGTACCATGCAACCGAACTATCTCTGAAATAAACACTCGTGCCAATTTCTCGAGTCCCCACGTGTCTTTAATACCCAGAAAATGAGCCGACTTGGTTAGTCTATCAACTATTACCCAAATCATGTTCATTCTGATCTTGGTCTGTGGCATACTGGTGAGAAAGACCATCGATATATCCTCCCACTTCCACTCAGGAATCGGAAGTGGCTTCAACATTCCGATAGGTCGCTGATGTTCAATCTTAACCTGCTGACAAGTCAAACACTTCGAAACGTATTCTGCTACGTCCTTCTTCATATTTCCCCACCATAAATTTTGTTTTAGATCCTTATACATCTTACTGGTGCCCGAGTGAACAGAATAGGGCGCGCTGTGAGCCTCCTTCAGAATTGTATGTCTCAATACATCATCATCGGGAACGCAAAGTCGATTTTGAAATATCAGAATTCCATCGTCTTGTATCACGAATCCCGGGGCCTTTCCTTTCTTTACTTTGTCACATAACTGAAGAATCAGAGAATCGTTCAACTGCTTGGATTTGATTTCCTCGACTAGTGACGAGGTTAGTTCCATCACATATAGTTGCCCTTGGATTTCTGGTGACCATACTTCAATCCCTTTGCAGATCAGTTCTCGTTGAATGATGGTTTGGGACGTAAGTGCTTCCAACACTCGAAGAGAAACAGGTTTACAGCTCATTGCGTCGGCTACCACGTTTGCTTTACCCGGATGATAGAGGATTTCCAAGTCGTAATCCTTGATCAATTCTAGCTATCTTCTCTGCCTCATGTTTAATTCCTTCTGACAAAAAATATACTTGAGGCTCTTATGATCTGTAAAGATCTGACAATGAGTGCCGTATAAATAATGTCGCCAAATTTTCAAAGCAAAGACTACAGCTGCTAACTCCAGATCATGAGTCGGGCAATTAATTTCGTACGGTTTCAACTGTCGAGAGGCATAGGCAATCACCTTATCCTTTTGCATCAACACACATCCCAGACCCTGATTCGAAACGTCGCTGTATACCATGAATCCCTCAGTTCCATCTGGTAACGCTAGTATAGGCGTTGTCGTCAGTCTTCTCTTAAGATCATCAAAACTCGCCTGGCATTTCTCATTCCACATGAATCTCTGAGTTTTCTGCAACAGCTGAGTGAGCGGACGAGCAATTTTGGAAAATCCCTCTACAAAACGGCGATAATATCCAGCAAGTCCTAAGAAACTTCGGACTTCTTTCATATTATTAGGAGATTACCATTCCAAGATTGCCTCGACTTTCTTCGGGTCCACCTGAAATCCGTCAGCTGATATCACATGCCCAAGGAAAGTTACTTCCCCTAGCCAGAACTCGCTTTTGGAAAGTTTCGCATAAAGCTGTTCATTCCTCAAGGTGTTTAAAACAACACGCAAATGCTCAGCATGCTCCTCGTGGTCTTTCGAATAGATTAATATGTCATCAATGAAAATGACCACAAATTTATCTAGGTATTCTATGAATACGCGATTCATCAATTGCATAAATACCGCAGGAGCATTGGTAAGTCCGAATGGCATTACCACAAATTTATAGTGCCCCTACCGGGATCTGAAAGCAGATTTTGGTATATCCGATTCCTTAATTCTCAACTGATGGTATCCTGATCGCAAGTCAATCTTCGAGAATACCCTTGCCCCTTGTAGTTGATCAAACAAGTCATCGATCCGAGGTATAGGATACCTGTTCTTGATCGTTACCTTGTTTAGCTCCCTGTAATCAATACATAATCGAAGGGATCCATCTTTCTTCCGGACAAAGAGAACGGGTGCTCCCCAAGGAGAGACGCTTAGTTGAATGTAACCCTTTTGCAATAATTCCTCAAGCTGCTTCTTAAGTTCATACATCTCGGTTGGCGCCATACGGTATGGTGCTCTAGAAATAGGTGCAGCTCCAGGCTCCAATTCGATATTAAACTCTACTTCTCTCCGCGGAGGTAACCCAGGTAGTTCGTCAGGGAATACGTCTGAGAATTCGTTCACAACTGGAATAGATGAGAGCTCGGCTCCTTCTTCTTTCTTCATGGCATAGCACCAAAATCCGTGACATCCCTGCTTCAGTAATTTCACTGCTTTCATAACTTTAATCAATTTTCCCGAGCTTCGCGGTCTCCATCCTTTGAATAGATGTTCAGATCCGTCATCAGCAATGATAGAAATGACTCTCTTTCGGTAATTCAAAATAGCTCCATAACGGTTGAGCCAATCGTCTTCGAGAATTAAATCGTCACCATGGATGTCGACTACAATAAGATTTGGTGGCTAATCTCTCCCTCCTATAGTCACTGGAAAATATCTAGTTTCTAGGGTTCCCACAATTTTCTCTCCGCTCGGTAATCGCACAACATAAGGTTCACAATCATACAAGCACGAGATTTTCAAACGATTAACACAGTTCAAAGATATGAAAGAATGCGTAGCTGCTGAATCGAATAAGACACTAACTGGTTGCAAAAGGATCTGAATCGTACCTGATGCAACAGCCGTGTTCTGATCGTCTGACTTATTTATCTCGTAAATACGCGGAGGAATGGACCCAGCGCTGGATGCCTCTCTTTTCCAAACATTCTGCTGCTGGAAACCATTTTGCTGCGTCTGGTTTACACTGGTATCCTTCGGAACCGGTGCAGGAGTGCGAGTACCAAAAGACCGAGTCGCATTTCCACAAAATGTTGCGCGATGTCCTTCCTGTCCACACTCGAAACAGGTCACAGCAGGTGCGAAACAATCACGTCGAACATGCCCCGTTTTGCCACAGTTATAACATTTCCTCCCTGCGTCTGAAACGGTTGGTGCTGCCCGGAACTTCTTTCCACCTCGAGAAGGATGCGGAGACCTCCTCGATGAATGAAATGAGAACTGGCCCTTGCGGGGCCCACTACTCTTGTTCTCTGTGAAGTTGCCAGACACTTTCTGCTTCTTTGCTTCCGTTGACTTTTCTACTACCGCCTCTTTCATATCGTAGGCCATTGCTTTGTCCTGATACTGTCGCAAGGTGGTACATTCAAATCCGGACATATACTGTTGAATTTCCAGCTTCATCCGCATCTCGAAATGGAAAATCCTCTCTGCCTCGGTCCTAACCAAGTGGCGCACATAAGTCAGCTGGTGATTAAAAATCTTAATCACGTCTGTCACAGATGCCTCTAAATTTTGTGGTGAGAAAAACTCCCGGACTCGGGCCTCTCTAACTGGGCGAGGACAATATTGTGCTTCCATCATTAATTTGAACGCCATCCAGTCAGCATTATGATTCTCAGGTCGAATGACCTCCCACCAGTCGAAAGCCTCCCCAGTCAGGAGATACTAGGCTATCGGAACCTTTCGGTCGTCAGGGCAGTTAATCCCTGCAAAGATCTTTTCTAACTACTTCAGCCAGTGATCCCAAGTAATTGTCTTAGCAGAACCGTCAAATTTTGGAGGGTGCAATTTGACCACCTCAGTAAGCCATTTGTCTCCCCGATTATCCTCGTTATGCTGTTGTCCCATCGCCGTCTACATGCGATCAACAACCTGAGCAAACTGGTTTATCTGAGCAACCACCTGTTGAAGCACTCCCGGCACGTTAGGATCTGCGTTATTATTTGTTGATCCCTACTGTACTCCCGAATGGGAATCGGTTCGACTAGCCGATAATTCTGGGGTAGACGCCGAATCCTCCTGTCTCGCATTACCACGTACGCGTCCACGACCATGTCCGCGTCCCCGACCTCCCCTCAACATACTGTAAACACAAATACTCAATATCCAGGGCAAATTTTCTAAAACAAAGTCCGTCAATATTCACAAAATAGGAATTAAATAAAATTGTAGTATTTGAGATTTGGAGACTTACAACCACGGTCCACACGACGATGCTGGCTCAGCAGTGATGTTATAAACGACCCTTAACTCCATTAACGTAAACAGACCCAACTAAAACCCAACTGCCAAGATATCCATGAATCTTAGCTCCGATACCATATTCTGTAACACCCCGATATATTCGGAATAATTACAGCGCCGTAAATCCTTTGTATAAGAATTTACAAGGCTAATTTGAGAAATACGAGATAAATACTTGATGAGTCGATTCTTGATCGACTCATTCTGTTCTATCTAGTCGTGTTTTTGTTTGCTTTTTAGTATTTTTGTTCTCTTTTATGCGTGGTATGTTGTGTTTTTAATTTATAGGTAACCATGCGAAGATTGTGGTGAAATATGCGCTTTCATAGCTAATATTGGAGTTTATGACGATCATAAGCTAAAACGGGGCCTAAAACGACGAAAGATTTAAGCAGTATCGGTCAAATCTCCTAAATCCCAGAATCTCCACTCCGAATTGAGATGTGTTCTCCTTTGACATAAATTCCTCGTGAAATTAGCTTCGAAACGGTATATCATATGCTAAAATCCGAGGTGTATTGATACATGAACGAAGGATCAAGCCGAAGAAGACCAAAAACCGGACTTGGCTGCACTAGGTGACTCGAGCCGCATCAGGTAACTCGATCGTGTCATAAAACACGGTCGGGTCTCATTCCAGTCGAAACTGCATTTTCCGGATGAGAAGAACTCGACCGTGCCTTTTGGGACACGGTCGAGTCATGATCGGCCAATTTGTGTTTCCTGTGCAGTACAACACGGCCGTGTCATGGGACACGGCCGAGCCTCAGCACAGAACCTTTTTCGTTTATCCTGCGTAGCACGACACGGTCGTGTCCCAGGACACTGGCCGTGTCACTTTTCGGTTCATGTCACTTTCCTTGACATTTTTGCACAACTTTAAGCCTTATTCTTCATCTTTTGTCTATAAAACAAAGGGTGGTGACCCTTGAGGAGATACACTCATCATCTTGAAGATATTCTTGGGTGAAAAACACAAGATTGAGGGAGAAAACACCAAAAAGTGAGGATAGAGTGAGATTATTTTTCATCATCTTCCTTGTATGTTCTTGGAGTGAAAAATACTTTTGTGAGATATATTAATTCCTTGTATAATTTTGTTGTGAATTCTTGTAAGAAGATCATCAAACCTTCATCGGGAGTTCGATTTCGGCATTTACAAGGGAAGTTTTTACCATGTTTTGTTCTTCAATTTCCATTATTGTTGTTGAATTAATCATGTGTGGCTAAACATTTCATATGGGTTTTTAGATATAGCCACACACATGTTTTTGATTGTTAGTTCCTTTTGATTTTCCGGGTAAAAGTTTGGGATTGTTCCTCTTGTTCGTTCTTCGTTTAAAGAACTTTTGAATTAGATCATCAAACCTTTTTCATTGTTGTTATTATTATTCGAATCGAGGTTTTTATCGGTGTTCGCCATCAAAGCGACCGAAGAAAGCGATTGTGAATGTTCTTGAGCTTTTTCGCGCGATCTTTTAACGATTTACCTCATCAAAAGTAGTCGGTTAATTGATTGTTAGTTAGGGATTCATCCCAATCAAAAGAGTATCTCTTAATTTTTGTTGAGAACAATCGTGATTTTTAGGATTACCGCCATCAAACGGATTTCTTTTAATCGTGAGCAATCGATAATTCCAAACCTTATTTATTTGAGTATCGGAACTAATAATTAATTACATGTGTGTCGGTTAATCTAAATTCCCATATCAATCTCATTAATGTTATCTCTCATTTATCCAACGATCGAATTGGTGTTGTTACCACTTAGTTTATTTAAATTTTATGCACTAGTAATTGTAATCCAATCGAACCTATGATGTATTTTAATTTATTTTACTTTTGTTCATTCGACTATTTGCTGGACATTATCAAATTTTAAACCGTTTCCAATTCCTCGAGAGATCGACCTCGGAGTTACTTGCCGCTTCCTACAAAAGCGATTTGTACACTTGCGAGTATTTAATTTGAACCATCAAGTTTTTGGCGCCGTTGCCGGGGAATTGGCGTTTAATTTTTGATCTTGTTTTAATAATAGTTGAATTGTTTTTCTTGATCATTTCTCCGTTTTCATTATTTTCGATAAAAGTTTAAAAATTTGCTCTTACTTCCTTTGTTTATGCTTGGTAGGAGATCGTTGGGCAACCCGATTCTTCCGCCCATAGACGAAGTTCAAAGGATTAGAGCACCAAAAATAATGGCCACAACATCAATGGCAAACGACGAGGTGAATCCGGATCTTGAAGAGCGACTTTTGATCCAAGAAGAAAACATTCGTCAACCGAGAGTTGAGAATGTTGCACAAAATATAGATGAGGAAGAAATTCGTCAACCAAGGTTTCCGAGATATGATAATGTTGGGCGCAATCAAGGGATACCCGAAGCGCAACAAGGGAGATACTTCTATCCGAGACAACCACCCATTGGAATGCAATATGGAGCGAATTATTATCCCGGACCTCAATATGGGATGGAGGCAAACTACAACATGCCGCAACAACCTCCGGTCGAACATCTAATGCGGGACTATGCAAAACCAGTGGTGAACACCGCCATTTCATGCATCCAATTAGCACCGGCCGCAAGGAACTACCACATAAGCGGATTTCACATCGAACAACTGCCCTCATTTCACGGATTAGCACGAGAGGATCCGTTATCATTCATTCGAGACTTCTATGTGGCGATTGATAACTTCCCATTGAACGGATTGAGCGAGGATCAACTACGGATGAAGTGCTTCCCTAATACACTCAAGGATGGGGCGAAACAATGGTTGATGACTTTGGCGCCCGGATCACTAAGAACATGGGATGAAGTTTATGATAAATTCATTACCAAGTACTTCTCCCATTCAAAGACTATGCAATTGAGAACTCAAATCTCAACTTTTGGACAACAAGACGGAGAGGCATTTCACGAAGCTTGGGACCGATTCAAAATGCTACTCATTTAATGCCCACACCATCACTATCCGCTCCAACTACTTAATCAATTCTTCTATGACGGATTGACTCAATATTGACAAGGAGTGGTAGATAATGCAGCCGGTGGTTTGTTTTGGGGTTTGACGGAGAGGCATGTAACACCCCAAACTAGGAGGATAATACAGTGCCGTAGATCCCCAACTGGGACCCACCAGGCAATTGAAAATGAATGAATTATACAGGATAAATGTAGTACCGAACTACATTTCAACAATAATTACTCCGATGAGGAGTTTAGTTACAACACACCAGGACAATACCGAATACTAGTGTATTTTATATGAAGATAAAATACACCACACTGGATGAAACGGAGTATTCAAATGAAAGTCTGCAGCGGAAAATAAAGGACAATAACATGAATAATCAAAGATCGGGGCCCCTACTAGTATCACTGACTCCTCGACATCAACCTGCTATTCCCGTGCGTTTGCCTTGCCACGACCTGAAAAACAAAATCCCCAGCCGGGGTCAGTTAAACAGAACAACAATCCTCAAGGGTTGAAAATACACAATTATGATTAACTGAAGTTATGAAATATTCTTAGTTATGAATTACGCTGGAGAGGAGTATCATAGTACGCCCGTAATGTTCTGTGTGAGTGTACAACACCCATCCGTGTACCTAATTAGTCTCACGGTGTAACGCTTTCCCGTGTGCACGGTCTAATGTATCGGTGAACCCAATACAATAACCATCGTGTGCCCGACTAAAAATTCCACACAGCCACACCCGGCCACGCAATATGAACCCAGAAGGTCATATGAACGAGAATGACCGTAATGAATATCAATGAATAAGTAATAATCTGACAAAGTCAAGAATGACTCACCGAGATGAGAGTAATAATGAAATGAATGATAGCTCAACGAAAAGATTGGAACCGTCGTTCCTTATGGTCAAGTGATTAATTGACAATAACAAGTTTTAATATGATTAATACAATGATGAATGAGTTATGATTATGGATAATCAACAACAAAAGGTATGAATATCCTTTTAACCGAGTAAGAATTAACTTACTCAACACCGGTGACAATTATCCTTCCACGAACAATGTCCTAATTGAGATATCGGTCGCTCGAACAACCTTGAACAATTCAATAACCAACAATCCGATTAATATACGTACAAACATGAATATAACGAACTCAACACGCGTCGATACGACTAAACCAAGTCCATTGAGGCATTAAATCAAACACGTTGCGTCCAACTCCGATTGTTTACAATCAAACCTCAATATACCAATACCAAATCCCCCAAGAAGTGTTTCAAACCAACAAAACATCTTCAATACGATTAATTATCCACAACGAATATCCAAAAACGTGATTATAACAACAATTAGTCGAAAATCTCCAAATCCAACTCGATATTCAAAGTGTTCTTGAATAATCCCTCAATAATCAAATGAATCCTTATACAAACTCATAATCATACACATATCCCTTCATATAACATGATTATAACGTCCAAAACATCATATCTCAACACAAAATCGAAATCCAAGATGTTGAAGAAATTACCTCTAGAAGATCCAACCACTTCGATCCGAAGAACACGAGTTAAAACGAGTATCCGAGCTATATGATCGAATGGAAATGAAGAAACTCAAGTACACAAGTGTTTGATGAAGGAAGAATCCCTTTCCCCAAGCTCTCTCTCGGACAAAAAGGAAGAAGAAAGTGAAAATGAAGAAAATGAGGAAAAAGTGTCCCGGCCAAACTATAAATCTGCCGGAAGTTACGGCCGTAACTCGGCCCTCTTACGGCCGTAACTTTCCAAGTCAACGGCCTTACGGCCGTAATCGGCCAACTCATACGGCCGTAACTCGGCTTCGTCGAAAGCTCGCCGGCAGACTTACGGCCGTAATCGCTCTGAGTTACGGCGTAACCCGCCTTCGTCAAAAACACCCGTCGACCTTACGGCCGTACCGCACACCTTACCGCCGTAACTCGGATTATACGGCCGTAACCGGCCAACCTTACGGCGTAACCCGCCTTCGTCAAAAATGGCGGACATCCTTCCGCAGCGTCGGCCGTATCCGGCCAAGTCTTACGGCCGTACTGCCTCGACTTACGGCCGTATGCCGCAACCCTTACGGCCGTAAGTCACCCTTGGTCGACAACACCGAAATATACGAACACCACTTACGGCCGTATCTCATCTTCCTTACGGCCGTAACTCACCTTCGGCCAAAATGCAGGTAGCTCTTTGGATCACTTACGGCCGTAATCGGCCCACCTTACGGCCGTACTACCGTGACTTACGGCCGTAGCCCGAACCTTACGGCCGTGACTCGTCTTTGGCCAAGGTGAATCAATCCGATAATTCCGATTCCTCGCTACGACTGATGAATGATCCGACATATCATACGAATGTGGAAGTGAACAAGTCTAACACGATCCAAAGATGATACTCCCAGTACAAGGCTATCAATCACAATGAAAATGATCATACTCCCGTCTCGATCTAAAAACGGAGATAAAATGACGATCGGTAACTGATATACGATTACAACATGCCAACATTGAACGCAAAAGAGTGATTCATGAATGATGAGTGATTATTAATGAGTGAAAATTACTGAGTGATAATTACAGACTGATAATTACTGAGTGGTACAGAATGAATTATAGCCGGGTATTACAAGGCAAGCGTATGATGTGTATGAAACATTGGGAGCAAATTCTCAACAAAAAAGTGTACGTGTTCGTAGGGGAGCCGTGCACCAAGTGAGCGAGAAGGACGAGATGCAATCTAAAATCGATGAGTTGACAAATGAACTAAGACAACTCAAGACTCAAAATAAACCTCGTGTTCCTCTCGGCTACGAGAATAAATCCAAATGTCGTCGATGAAGACAACAACAAACTGATCCAAAAAGTCGATGAAAACCCGATTCATTAACTCCATGAATAACGCAGGTGCATTAGTTAGCCCGAACGACATAACTACGAACCCATAATGACCATAGCGTGTTCGAAACGCCGTCCTCGCGATATCCGACTCTCGAATCCGCAACTGGTGATATTCAGATCTTAAGTCGATCCTGGAAGATACTGAAGCTCCCTGAAGTTGATCTAAAAGATTATCATTACGGGTAAGGGTACTAATCTTGATCATCACCCTGTTCAACTCTTGATAATTTATACACACACGAGACAAGCCATCCTTCTCCTTGACAGATCACACTGGTGCTCCTCACGGGGACGCAAACGGACGGCGATAACCTTTCTCGAACTACTCCTCAAGTTGAGTCTTCCACTCCTGCATTCTGGTCGGGGCCATCCGATACGGTGCCTTCGATTAAGGGGACGTACCGGCTCCAACTCACTCCTGAACTCCACTACTCTATGTGAAGACAACCAAATAACTCGTCTGGAAATACGTCGTCAATCGATGACAATGATACCACAAATGATCGAACATTTCGATTTCCCTAGAATGGTCAATCGATAAAAAGTGATACAATGAATGTTTGAATAATTCGATTGCCTTAGAAAGGCCAATCGATGAAAATGACACAATGAATGATTGAATAGCTCGATTGCCTTAGAAAGGTCAATCGATGAAAATGACGCAAATGAATGATTGAATAACTCGATTGCCTTAGAAAGGTCAATCGATGAAAATGATACAATGAATGATTGAATGACTCGATTGTCTTAGAAAGGCCAATCGATGAAAATGAAACAATGAATGATTGAATGACTCGATTGCCTTAGAAAGGACAATCGATGAAAATGATATAATGAATGATTGAATAGATCGATTGCGGAATCTCTCTGCTTCCGCCCTAATAATAATTCTACTGGAACAACGGGGATTACTCCCCTGAAGTACACATTCGACAACCAACGACGGAAAGATAGCGACCAAACGCTAACAAACATTAAGGATAGTATCAAAACGATCAACCCAACTAACACCGAAAATTACATCGTCCTAAGATAAAATTCACCACGATTTGGTCCATCAATCAATCGCGGTCACTAAGCTTACTTCGGTATGATTCCGAAAATTCTTCCATCGCCAGGTAGACCGATGGTATGAGGTCCACAAGCAATAGGACTATCCCAAAATAAGTCTATTACAACATGATTCGAAAATGAATGAATGCGGTGTACCAGAATCAAAAGGTACACACAAGTTGAAATAAAATTACGAGTATACCTGAAATCATTCGGTCCACCGGATCGTCGATCCTCCCCATCATATGAATCTGGGACTTGCCGGCCCCCGAACCGGACGCTCCCGTCTGATAAATACGAGCTCCAACTCTATTAGCTTCCATTGTCTTAAACGACGTTGACAAAGTAGTCTGATTCTGAAACGCTGATTGCTTCGGGGCCTGAGATGCCGCCGGGGCCGACTTGGAGTCCTTTCGGCAAAAACGGGCCTTATGCCCAGAATTCCCACAATTATGACATGTGATAGACGGCGTCGTACACCTAGTACTGAAATGGCCCGGCGCCCCACAGTTGAAACAGATGATGGCAATCGACTGTTGGGGCCGAGATCCCGCAGATTAGGTGCCGTAGGAGGTCGCTAAGAAACGATAGGACCCGCACGTGGTTTCTTGGAGGTTGTCCGACCGCTCTCGGACCGATTACGCCGTTGATTTCCTGGACAAATGAAGGTTGTTGTTCGGCACTTTCCTTAGCGGTGGCTCATACGGAGAGTTCTCTCGATTAATCCGGCCAGTGGCGCAATGATGATTGAGCAAGCGCACATGGGTCATCATGGCTCGCATAAAAGTGAGTGGATCAACCCGAACATCTTCTGATCGAGCGAGTCTGGGCACGATTTCCGGCAACAGTGATTATTCCTCGGGTTTCGGCTGCACTGCGGCCTCTTCCGTGCATCCTCGACTCTGTCCATCGAAGTAGGAAGGTCGCAAAATGATTATATTTCCGCATGATTATCATGTTATGATTACGTCATGAGATGATGAAAATGAGTATACATGCTCTAACTTAGTGATTATATGAATGATTTCAAGTGACATGATTATCGAGGAAATTCTTGAAATGATTATCCTGAATAACTTAACAAGATTAAAAATATGATCATCCGGATCGACAACCGAGTAATGAAATGAATTGAGTAATAAATGAATTAACAAGATCGTCCCGATCATTAATCGAGTAATGAAATGAATTAAGTGATTAATGAGTTAACATGATCGCCCTAATCACAATGAATGATGATGTTTGAGGATTGTTAAATGATGAATGATGAATGAATAACTATTGCGAGAAATTATACCATGGCGTTAGAAATCTTACGCTTCTTAGGTCGATTGGCTCGGCATTTGCACAGTCACACGTGATGCGAAAGTCCAATGATACTAGTCGATGACGATGATTTCAAATGAGACATGACTCGGAAGGTAGTATTCAAAACCACGCTCCGATACCAACTCGTAACACCCCAAACTAGGAGGATAATACAGTGTCGTAGATCCCCAACCAGGACCCACCGTGCAATTGAAAATGAATGAATTATACAGATAAATGTAGTACCGAACTACATTTCAACAATAATTACTCCGATGAGGAGTTTAGTTACAACACACCAGGACAATACCGAATACTAGTGTATTTTATATGAAGATAAAATACACCACACTGGATGAAACGGAGTATTCAAATGAAAGTCTGCAGCGGAAAATAAAGGACAATAACATGAATAATCGAAAGATCGGGGCCCCCTACTAGTATCAGGACTCCTCGACATCAACTCGCTATTCCCGTGCGTTTGCCTTGCCACGACCTGAAAAACAAAATCCCCAGCCGGGGTCAGTTAAACAGAACAACAATCCTCAAGGGTTGAAAATACACAATTATGATTAACTGAAGTTATGAAATATTCTTAGTTATGAATTACGCTGGAGAGGAGTATCATAGTACGCCCGTAATGTTCTGTGTGAGTGTACAACACCCGTCCGTGTACCTAATTAGTCTCACGGTGTAACGCTTTCCCGTGTGCACGGTCTAATGTATCGGTGAACCCAATACAATAACCATCGTGTGCCCGACTAAAAATTCCACACAGCCACACCCGGCCACGCAATATGAACCCAGAAGGTCATATGAACGAGAATGACCGTAATGAATATCAATGAATAAGTAATAATCTGACAAAGTCAAGAATGACTCACCGAGATGAGAGTAATAATGAAATGAATGATAGCTCAACGAAAAGATTGGAACCGTCGTTCCTTATGACTGAAGTGATTAATTGACAATAACAAGTTTTAATATGATTAATACAATGATGAATGAGTTATGATTATGGATAATCAACAACAAAAGGTATGAATATCCTTTTAACCGAGTAAGAATTAACTTACTCAACACCGGTGACAATTATCCTTCCACGAACAATGTCCTAATTGAGATATCGGTCGCTCGAACAACCTTGAACAATTCAATAACCAACAATCCGATTAATATACGTACAAACATGAATATAACGAACTCAACACGTCGATACGACTAAACCAAGTCCATTGAGGCATTAAATCAAACACGTTGCGTCCAAACTCCGATTGTTTACAATCAAACCTCAATATACCAATACCAAATCCCCCAAGAAGTGTTTCAAACCAACAAAACATCTTCAATACGATTAATTATCCACAACGAATATCCAAAAACGTGATTATAACAACAATTAGTCGAAAATCTCCAAATCCAACTCGATATTCAAAGTGTTCTTGAATAATCCCTCAATAATCCAATGAATCCTTATACAAACTCATAATCATACACATATCCCTTCATATAACATGATTATAAAGTCAAAACATCATATCTCAACACAAAATCGAAATCCAAGATGTTGCGTAAATTACCTCTAGAAGATCCAACCACTTCGATCCGAAGAACACGAGTTAAAAGCAGTATCCGAGCTATATGATCGAATGGAAATGAAGAAACTCAAGTACACAAGTGTTTGATGAAGGAAGAATCCCTTTCCCCAAGCTCTCTCTCGGACAAAAGGAAGAAGAAAGTGAAAATGAAGAAAATGAGGAAAAAGTGTCCGGCCAAACTATAAATCTGCCGGAAGTTACGGCCGTAACTCGGCCCTCTTACGGCCGTAACTTTCCAAGTCAACGGCCTTACGGCCGTAATCGCCAACTCATACGGCCGTAACTCGGCTTCGTCAAAGCTCGCCGACAGACTTACGGCCGTAACCGCTCCTGAGTTACGGGCGTAACCCGCCTTCGTCAAAAACACCCGTCGACAGCCTTATGGCCGTACCGCACACCTTACGGCCGTAACTCGGATGATACGGCCGTATCCGTCCAACCTTACGGGCGTAACCCGCCTTCGTTAAAAATGGCCAGACATCCTTCCTGCAACGTACGGCCGTATCCGGCCAAGTCTTACGGCCGTACCTGCCTCGACTTACGGCCGTATGCCGCAACCCTTACGGCCGTAAGTCACCCTTGGTCGACAACACCTGAAATATACGAACACCACTTACGGCCGTATCTCATCTTCCTTACGGCCGTAACTCACCTTCGGCCAAAATGCAGGTAGCTCTTTGGATCACTTACGGCCGTAATCGCCAGCCTTACGGCCGTACCCGCTGACTTACGGCCGTAGCCCAGAACCTTACGGCCGTGACTCGATGCTGGCCAAGGTGAATCAATCCGATAATTCCGATTCCTCGCTACGACTGATGAATGATCCGACATATCATACGAATGTGGAAGTGAACAAGTCTAACACGATCCAAAGATGATACTCCCAGTACAAGGCTATCAATCACAATGAAAATGATCATACTCCCGTCTCGATCTAAAAACGGAGATAAAATGACGATCGGTAACTGATATACGATTACAACATGCCAACATTGAACGCAAAAGAGTGATTCATGAATGATGAGTGATTATTAATGAGTGAAAATTACTGAGTGATAATTACAGACTGATAATTACTGAGTGGTACAGATTGAATTATAGCCGGGTATTACAAGGCAAGCGTATGATGTGTATGAAACATTGGGAGCAAATTCTCAACAAAAAAGTGTACGTGTTCGTAGGGGAGCCGTGCACCAAGTGAGCGAGAAGGACGAGATGCAATCTAAAATCGATGAGTTGACAAATGAACTAAGACAACTCAAGACTCAAAATAAACCTTCTAGCTCACGAGTTTGCGAGATTTGCGGAGCACCCGGACATGATGCCAATTCATGCCCTCATACTTTTCCGGGAGAACAAACTGAACAAGTTAATTGGGCTATGGGACAAAGCACGGGAAGGCCCGAATGGGAAGAGAGGAGAAATAATTATGGCGGAAACGCAAGAAATGTACCTCTCCCAAATACTTATCATCCTGGGCTAAGAAACCATCCGAATTTCTCATGGAGAAACAACAACCCGGTGCCATACGACACAAGCGCCCAAGCTCAATACAATGGAGGAAACCGAGCCCAACAACCAACGCGAAGTGAACCACCTCCACAACAAAGGAACTCTCTTGAGGAGAGTATAGCGGCATTCATTAAGGAGAGCAAGGAAAACCGAGAGGAGAACAATAAAAGGTTCGAATCTTTAGAAGCTTCGATGAAGAAAATGGAGATCCAAATTGGGCAACTTGCTACCGAGGCACATAGACAAGAAAGGGGTAAACTACCGAGTCAACCCGAGCAAGCTCAAGCCATTACCACTCTCCGAAGTGGTAAAGTGATTAATAAAGAAGTTAATTCCAAAGTAAAAGAAAGAGGCGATGAGAAAGAAGACGAGTCGGGAAATCAAGAATAGAAAATAGACGAAGCAACTTCAACTTCCAAGCTTCACAAATCCGCTCAACCATATAAGCCACCAATTCCTTTTCCGAGCCGACTTAGAAAAGCAAAGCAAGATGAGCAATTTTCTAAAATCTACGACATGCTTTCGAAGGTTCATGTCAACTTACCTCTTTTGGATGTTGTGAAGAACATTCCCGCTTATACAAAATTTTTCAAAGAGTTGACCTCGAACAAAAGAAGATACAATGGGAACGAGAAAGTGGTGCTCTGCGAGGTAGAAGCAAGGGGTCAAAAGAAAGGCGACCGCGGAAGTTTTATGATCGACATTACTATGGGAGACAAGAGAGTTGCTCGTGGGATGTTAGATTTGGGGGCAAGTGTGAATCTCATGCCATACTCGACCTATTTGAGGCTTGGACTCGGGGGAATCAAACCGACAAGAATGACTCTTCAAATGGCGGATAGGTCGGTGAAATACCCCAAGGGAGTCATTGAAGACCTATTGGTGCAAGTGGACAAATTGGTGATTCCGGCCGATTTTGTTATCTTGGAGATGAGCGATTTCGGGACAAGCGAAAATGAAGGGACAATACTTTTAGGACGGCCATTCATGCGAACAACAAAAACAATCGTCGATGTTGATGAAGGAAAGGTCACCATGACCGTCTTGGGCGAAACCGTGGAAATCAACGTGTTCGGTTCATCTCCTATCCCTTCTCATATTTATGCTTCCCATGATGTGAATTTTATTTATTGCATTGATTCTTTGGTTGATGATATATATTTTCATGATGATGTAGGTGACACGTTGCATAATGCTCTAACCGTTGAGCATGATATGGGGCTTAATAATCTAGAAATTGAAGAATATGTTGCATTGTTAATAATTCCGAAATAATTGATGAAGTTGACGGTTTTAAGATACCATTGGAATTAAAATTTGAGGAGCACATTGAAATCACCCCACCCCAACTTGAATTGAAAGAACTTCCGGCACATCTTAAATATGTTTTCTTAGGCAAAAGTGACACTTACCCTGTAATTGTCTCTTCCGAATTAACTCCCTTGCAAGAAAACAAATTAGTAGAAGTTCTAACTAAGTTAAAGGAAGCGATTGGGCGGAGTATTTCCGATATCAAGGGAATAAGTCCTGTTAGGTGCATGCATAAGATAATTCTTGAAGAAAATGTTAAACCGATTAGGCAACCTCAAAGGCGTTTGAATCCGAACATGCAAGAAGTTGTGAAAAAAGAAGTTTTGAAATTGCTAGATGTCGGAGTCATCTACCCGATATCCGACAGTAAGTGGGTGAGTCATGTGCATGTAGTGCCTAAGAAATCTGGAATAACGGTGGTTCGTAATGATAAAAATGAATTGGTGCCCACTAGAACGGTAACCAGTTGGAGGATGTGCATTGATTACCGGAAATTAAATGCCGTAACAAAAAAGGATCATTTTCCTCTTCCTTTCATTGATCAAATGTTGGAACGTTTAGCTGGGCATGATTATTACTGTTTTCTAGATGGTCTTTCAGGTTTCTATCAAATTCCCATTGCTCCGGAGGATCAAGAGAAGACCACTTTCACTTGCCCTTTTGGCACCTTTGCCTTTAGAAGGATGTCGTTTGGTCTTTTCAATGCTCCTGGTACTTTTCAAAGGTGCATGCTATCCATATTCTCCGACTTGTTAGAAAAATCCATCGAGGTATTCATGGATGACTTTTCTGTGTTTGGAACCACTTTCGATGATTGTTTAAATAATTTGACTATTGTGCTAGAACAATGTATTGAGTGTAATCTTACACTTAGTTGGGAAAAGAGTCATTTTATGGTAAAACAAGGTCTTGTTCTAGGTCATATGGTTTCCAATAAAGGAATGGAGGTTGATAAGGCTAAAGTCAATTTAATTGTTAAATTACCTCCGCCTTCATGTGTCAAAGAGGTTCGAAGCTTTTTAGGGCATGCCGGGTTTTATAGGCGTTTTATTAAAGATTTTTCGAAAATTGCCCGCCCTTTGAGTAACCTTTTGTGCAAAGATGCTAAATTTGATTTTACCGAGGAATGTTTAGTCGGTTTCAACGCTTTGAAAGAAAAGTTAACTTCCACACCTATTTTTGTCGCTCCCGATTGGTCTCTCCCGTTTTAAATTATGTGATGCGTCTGACTTTGCTATAGGTGCCGTTTTGGGGCAAAGAGTGAATAAATTTTTCCACGTGATTTACTATGCGAGCAAAACGCTCGATGAAGCTCAGGCTAGTTACACCACCACCGAAAAAGAATTTTTAGCCGTTGTGTTTTCTTTAGACAAATTTCGATTCTACTTGGTTGGCTCAAAAGTGATTGTGCATACAGATCACGCCGCATTGAAATATTTATTAAAAAAATCCGATGCAAAACCAAGATTGATTCGGTGGGTTCTTCTGCTGCAAGAATTTGATTTGGAATTCAAAGATAAAAGGGGTCGGAAAACGTAGTGGCCGACCATCTATCTAGGCTAACCGAGGGAGATAATTTTAAGCTTGATAATCATTTGCCAATTGTTGAAACTTTCCCCGATGAGCAATTATTCGATGTAACAAGGACACCTTGGTATGCTGATATTATTAATTACATTGTTAGTGGTGTTTTGCAGCCCGACTTAACCTATCAAGGGAAGAAGAGGTTTGTTTCCATGTGCAGGCATTACTTTTGGGACGAGCCCTACTTATTCAGGTTGGGGCCTGATCAGATATTCCGGCGTTGTGTCCCGGAGGAAGAGCACGAGAGCATATTGTTATTTTTCCATGAGTTGCACTGTGGGGGACATTTTAGCGCAAAGAAAACAGCTCACAAGGTCTTTCAATCGGGATTCTACTGGCCAACATTATTTAAGGATGCCTATTTCCATTGCAAGAGTTGCGATCGTTTTCAACGAACGGGGAATATAAGCAAAAGGAATGAGATGCCGTTGACAAACAACGTTGTTGTGGAAGTTTTTGATGTTTGGGGAGTGGATTTTATGGGTCCTTTTCCAATTTCCCTTGGTTTTGAGTATATTCTGGTTGCTGTAGACTACATCTCTAAGTGGGTGGAAGCAATTCCAACCCGAACTAACGATGCTAACGTGGTTTGCAATTTTTTTAGGGATGTGATTTTTTGCAGGTTCGGGACGCCTAGGGTTGTAATCAGCAACAGAGGCACGCATTTCTGCAATAAACAACTTGCAGGCTTGCTTAAGAAGTACAATGTGATGCATAAGGTCGCAACAGCGTACCATCCACAAACTTCCGGGCAAGTAGAAGTAAGCAATCGGCAAATAAAGGCAGTGCTCGAAAAGACGGTGAAACCGACAAGAAAAGACTAGGGATTGAAGTTGAATGACGCTTTATGGGCATACCGCACGGCCTACAAAACTCCAATTGGAATGAGCCCATATCGCCTAGTATTTGGGAAAGCATGTCATCTACCCGTTGAGCTGGAACACAAGGCGTATTGGGCAATCAAAGCGCTCAATTTAGATCAAGAAAAGGCGGGCGAGGAACGACTTTTGTATTTAAATGAGTTTGATGAGATGCGATATGAGGCGTACGAAAATGCTAAACTCTACAAAGAACGGACGAAACGGTATCATGATAAGCGCATCGTTCGTAAATCTCTCGAACCTGGGATGGATGTTCTTTTACATAACTCCCATCTTAAGCTCATGCCCGGAAAATTGGTATCACGATGGGGCGGACCGTTCAAAGTCGTTAAAGTATGGCCGCACGGAGCGGTAGAACTTCTTGATCCTTGGAAGAACGAGCACTTTAAGGTAAATGGGCATAGAGTGAAGCCGTATTTCGGACGAATCAAAGAAATCAATGCGTTCGAGTGCATAGAGGTGCACGATGTTGAAGCTTGAGCAAAACGGAAAGAAGTCGAGCTAATGACTATAAAAAAAGCGCTACTTGGGAGGCAACCCAACGTTTTAGTTAGATTTTTTTGTCTTTTATTTTTCGCATTTATTTTCCTTATTTGTTTTTATTCGATTCGAAACTGACCGGTTCAACTGTGGGTGTTAAAATTGCAGGAAACAAGTGCATTTTCAGAAACTAAAAATCTGGGCAGGAATGACACGGCCGAGTTACCTTTGGCACGGCCGGGTCTCAAAACAGGAGGTTTTTGGCTGATTTTGAATAGTAGGACACGACTGAGTGTCAGGACACGGCCGGGCCTCAGTACAGTCAGAATTTTATTATTTCGAACAGCACGACACGGTCGTGTCACAGGACACGACCGGGCCTCAATTCAGTGAATATTGGTTTTCTGAGGGAGTAAGACACGACCGTGTCATAGGGTTTCTGGCGAGTCGGCCGGACGATGAAGTTTTGGGTTATTAAATGCGGCCGCGACACGACCGTGTCATATTCAACACGGTCGTGTCAGTCGGTCAGGTATAAAAAGGAGCACGGCCGTTTCCCCATTTTTATCTTCTCCAGAAATTCTTTCTTCCTCCCTGCGAACCCTAGCCTCTAAATTTTGGATTTCTCTCTTCGTTTTTAAAGAAATTTTGTGCAAAATTGAGGGGAGATACAAGAATCTATTACGTATTCATCAATTTTTAACCAATTTCACTCTTCAAAGGAGCAAATCGGACGAATTGCGGCCGGGCTTTAATTTTCTTTTTCTCTCTTCAATGTCTCCGAAATCAAGGTATGTTTCTCATGTTTTTTATGATTATTTTTTGTTATGGACATGCTATGATGATTTGAATCGATAGTCCTTAATTATCTAGGGTTCTTGAGTAAATTGAAGGTGATCAAATTTAAGGATTTTGGATGATTCTTCATGCATTGATGATTAAATTTCTCGATTGAAAATTCTTGTAATTAAGAGATGTTTTCCATGATGAAGATGATGAATTTAAAACGATAGATTTTGCTTGGGAGTTGTTTTGATCGATAATGTTTATATTGGGGGAATTTTATTGCTTGATATAAGTTTGGGGGAGGAATACGTTCTCAAGTCCTTGGATAATGATAGATTAAATTTTTGCAGAAAATGGCACGAGGAAGAGGACGAGGAAATGCTCAACGCGGAAGGGGTAGGAATGGTGGAGAACAAGTCCAGCCGGCAAGAATGGCTATTCAAAGGGCTGTGGAAACCCCGGAATCTTATGGAATAAATCTACCTGATACGCAATATGAAAGGTGGGAAATGCTAGGGCAGAAAAAAATGCTCCCTACAAGGTGGCCCGATGATGAATGCATGAACGCAATGGGGATAAGGGAAGATGTGATGAAATTCCTTGGAAGAGTGCATTGGGCATGGATGATGACTCAACAATGGCCGACTTATAGATGTCTGACGATGGAGTTTCTCAGTACTCTAACTGTAAGAAGAGATTCGGTGACTCGAGAACCGACCGAAATGACATTCCGGATCAACCACAACGAAGAGACACTGACTATCGTCTAGTTGGAGGAAATTTATCATGCAAGACACGAGGGCCATTACCCGATAAATCGGTTCGCTTGTGAAACTTACTGGAAATCCATGGTAGAATACCCGGGGAGTGAGGCGCGATATTACATTGCAAGATCGGCTAAAGGATCGAACATTCACAATCCCGTACTCAGATACCTACACAAGGTGATTGCGAATACCATATATGGCCGAAAGAAAACCAGGATATATCCTAACTCACATGCTCGACAACTCAATCCCGGCAACCGGGGCTATGGTAGCGGAACATTTTGAGGATGTCGCCACAAAGCCTAAGGGGGAGATATGGATAGGGGGTTTGAGTACCCCTATCGCACTACACTTCAGTGTTTTGTTAGATCAGAGGACCCCCCCCCCCTTCCTGGAAATAAGCTTCTCTCGATCTCCGTGATGAAGGTGATGAATATCCTGGACTATGAACAGCGCATGGTCTTCATGCAGACCGACAACGATCACTTCCTTCTCCCGAATCCGCCTTTGACAACCATAAATAATATTCGGGATATGGGAAATCTTCAAATGGCTACGGGGGCAGCCGGCTTGGCTCCCCCGGGTCACAGTCCTGTCGATCGAAATGTTCGACCTAGGCGCATTATGGATGAGGATAGAGCCGAGAGGATGGAAGAGGAGGAGGCTTACGAAAGAGGCCCGGATGACGAGGAAGAAGAAGAGAGCGAAGAAGAAGAGAAAGAAATCACGAGAGATCGGCCCGAGACGTCAAGGCGGGCCGAAATTGGACGTGCCCCCTCACGCCCAACATTAAGGGAGGAGTTTGAGGCCTACCGAGAGGAGGCGAGACGGGAGCGACGCGAGATATTGTCTCTTGTGAGACAAATGCACGAGTGGCACGCCCAGCAAGGCCACTTTCCCCCGCCCCACCAGTAAATCGGTTGTAAGTATTTCTTGACCAATGAAATTCTTTTGTTTAAATGCTATACCCCCTTCATTCGTATATTCTTTAATTCAAGTTTGGGGGGGGATTGGTCAAGAAATACTTCATTACTCTTGTTTTTATTTGTTTTCGGATACTAATTTTGCTTGTTGCTTATTTTTGGTGTGTTTTGAACATTTTGCACTTATTTGTGGTGTGTTTTTAATTGGTGAGTTTTTACTTGGTGTGTTTTTACTTGGTGTGTTTTTATTTCGCAAACTTGAAGAAAACTTTGAAGTGTGAATTTTTTTTTGGAATGCCTCGGGATTTATTTCGTTGTTTTGATATACAAATCGAGGATAATTTGTTGAGGAAAAATTGTTGATAATCGAAATGGGTGTGAAATTGAATAAGTGGTTTTAGTATCTTGGAGGTATGAACAAACCTACTTGTGAGCTATTAAGCCTTCGTGAATTTTCTAAAATGCAAGTTTCATTGTCGAGTGTTTCATTCTTGATTTAAGACTCTAGAACTTGCCTTGGTTTCTTGTTCAAAACTACTAGCGTGTGTGTGTAATTGAGTGGAAATAAATTTTTGGCACCTTTGATCTTAACCCTTCGATTTTGGCCAACCCGACATTCGATCATTCCTTAAATAAACCCAATTGAGGTAATTGTCTATTTCATTGTTAATCCACATATCGAGCTTTCCATTACTATAATCCTTCAATTCCTACTTGAGCAATTAGAAATTATTTTTTTGGCGAGGATACAAAAGATTGTGGTGATATTGGGTGATATACATATTGTTGGGAGTGTTGAAATGGTGAAAATAATTACTCCGCTATTTTTGGGAACTTAGTAACCGGGTGTATTCATGTGACCCATGTTTATATTCACGTAAAACGGTTGCCTTAGATATGAGTATGCTTGGAAGTAATTGTGATCCTAGTAACCGGGGTTATTCATGTGACCCATCGTTTACATTCGCGTAAAACGGATCCTAAATCAAACCAAGCCAAAAAAAAATCGGAGCAATAAGGAGGGTGTGACGCTGCGTTTTTCACTTTCAAAAGTGCTTGTCGCAAGTGGTTCATAATTAAGGCGATGAAAGAAGCAAATATCAAAAATCTTGAGCTTCTAAAGCGACTATGGTGATTTAAATTCTAAAAATTGCTCGAGTCAAGTCACATTAGCCATATTTATCCCACCTCGACCAAAGCCTACAATTCAAGCCGAGTAATGCCCTTTTTGATTCACAAAAATTTTGCATGCACAAAACAGTGGTAGAGATTAAGACGATTGGCAAGCCTATGGGGTTCCTTATTTCATTGAGTGAGTTCCGAGCGTATACTTATCCATATCACTTTGAGAGTGAGTGAATACACTTGACCAGTGAGGTTTATATTGCCAAGTATTGACTATGATGTTAAGGAAGCACCTCGGAGGTTTGAAAACTTTGTAGAACTCGACTTATTTTACTTGTGAGTATTGATGAAATTTTCGAAGAGTCTTTGAGGTATTTTAACAGTTGAGTTCCCCTTGTCAGAATGGTTATTTTAAAGTGATTTGCTCGGGATGATCAAAGTTCAAGTTTGGGGGGTTTGATGAGTCGCTTCTTGATCGGCTCATTCTGTTCTATCTAGTCGTGTTTTTATTTTCTTTTTAGTATTTTTGTTCTCTTTTATGCGTGGTATGTTGTGTTTTTAATTTATAGGTAATCAAGCGAAGATTGTGGTGAAATATGCGCTTTCATAGCTAATATTGGAGTTTATGACGATCAAAAGCTAAAACGGGGCCTAAAACGACGAAAGATTTAAGCAGTATCGGTCAAATCTCCTAAATCCCAGAATCTCCACTCCGAATTGAGATGTGTTCTCCTTTGACATAAACTCCTCGTAAAATTAGCTTCGAAACGGTATATCATATGCTAAAATCCGAGGTGTATTGATACATGAACGAAGGATCAAGCCGAAGAAGACCAAAAACCGGACTTGGCTGCACCAGGCGACTCGACTTGGCTGCACCAGGCGACTCGAGCCGCATCAGGTAACTCGGTCGTGTCATAAAACACGGCCAGGTCTCATTCCAGTCGAAACTGCATTTTCCGGATGAGAAGAACTCGACCGTGCCTTTTGGGACACGGCCGAGTCCCGATCGGCCAATTTGTGTTTCCTGTGCAGTACAACACGGCCGTGTCATGGGACACGGCCGAGCCTCAGCACAGAACCTTTTTCGTTTATCCTGCGTAGCACGACACGGCCGTTTCCCAGGACACGAGCCGTGTCACTTTTCGGTTCATGTCACTTTCCTTGACATTTTTGCACAACTTTAAGCCTTATTCTTCATCTTTTGGCTACAAAACAAAGGGTTGTGACCCTTGAGGAGATACACTCATCATCTTGAAGATATTCTTGGGTGAAAAACACAAGATTGAGGGAGAAAACACCAAAAAGTGGGGATAGAGTGAGATTATTTTTCATCATCTTCCTTGTATGTTCTTGGAGTGAAAAATACTTTTGTGAGATATATTAATTCCTTGTATAATTTTGTTGTGAATTCTTGTAAGAAGATCATCAAACCTTCATCGGGAGTTCGATTTCGGCATTTACAAGGGAAGTTTTTACCATGTTTTGTTCCTCAATTTCTATTATTGTTGTTGAATTAATCATGTGTGGCTAAACATTTCATATGGGTTTTTAGATATAGCCACACACATGTTTTTGATTGTTAGTTCCTTTTGATTTTCCGGGTAAAAGTTTGGGATTGTTCCTCTTGTTCGTTCTTCGTTTAAAGAACTTTTGAATTAGATCATCAAGCCTTTTTCATTGTTGTTATTATTATTCGAATCGAGGGTTTTTATCGGTGTTCGCCAAACGACCCGAAAGAAACGATTGTGAATGTTCTCGAGCTTTTTCGCGCGATCTTTTAACGATTTACCTCATCAAAAGTAGTCGGTTAATTGATTGTTAGTTAGGGATTCATCCCAATCAAAAGAGTATCTCTTAATTTTCGTTGAGAACAATCGTGATTTTTTGGATTACCGCCATCAAACGGATTTATTTTAATCGTGAGCAATCGATAATTCCAAACCTTATTTATTTGAGTATTGGAACAAATAATTAATTACGTGTGTGTCGGTTAATCTAAATTCCCATATCAATTTCATTATTGTTATCTCTCATTTATCCAACGATCGAATTGGTGTTGTTACCACTTAGTTTATTTAAATTTTATGCACTAGTAATTGTAATCCAATCGAACCTATGATGTATTTTAATTTATTTTACTTTTGTTCATTCGACTATTTGCCGGACATTATCAAATTTTAAACCATTTCCAATTCCTCGAGAGATCGACCTCGGAGTTACTTGCCGCTTCCTACAAAAGCGATTCGTACACTTGCGAGTATTTAATTTGAACCATCAATACTAAAGTGTTATCAAAGTAAAAGCAGTTCAAACCCGATCGACAAATCAATACGTCCATTATTACAAAATATCCCCAAAATCATCAACAACATAAGCGTACTCGAGTACTGGAAACATACCCAAAAACAAAATAACATAATCCACATCACTGAGCGACTTCATCGTCATGTCGGTACTATGGTTGCCTTCCCGCTCCTCGGCTACCTGAACATCAAAACAAATGTCCACCCCCGAAGGGGTTAGCAAAACAATGCTAGTACAAGTATCACAATACATAAATCAACGATGCATCAAAATACATACAAAACGGACTTCCGTCATCGGAATCCAGCGATGTGAATCCTCACGATTCCATCAACACAATACAAGGTAATCCAACGATCCAGCGCCCTCGGTATAGATCCCCATGATGATCCCGTCGGACCAACGCATGGTGGAAACCCCGTCCAACGATCCAGCGCCCTCAGCATAGATCCCCATAATGATCCCGTCGGACCAACGCATGGTGGACATTCGATCCAGCGCCCTCAACATAGATCCTCATGACCCCCCTCGGATCATTTACCATATAAACCATGCAATCATGCATACACATATGCAGTTCAATATGTTCATCAACACGAACAATTGATAACGAATACCACAACAAATCAAAGAAAATAACCTCATGCTCGACAACATAAACAAGACCGTATGCATGATCAAAGTTCCAATATAAACCAAACTCAATATATGATACTTGCCTCGAAAATGGCAAGAATAAAATACTCCAACGAATGTCACGCGTCCGTATGCCACCGCCCCTCGATCGACCCCTATGTAAGGCTCGGACTTTGTTCAAAAAGAGATACAAGGAACTTAACATACTACTCGATACTAACGTACGATCACCGAATACTTATATTAGAATCAAAAAGTAGTGACGTAAGGCCGGTTCATGGTTAGTACACTAGATGAGAGCTGAACCGGAAACGATAATGCACTTCATGAGAGTCGAAATATCAATTCGAATGTGAAGGGCCGATGTTTATGAGTTCAAGGGTTTACAAGATATTAAAGATTTCGGGTTTAAATATGGGATTCAAATTCCAAATTCTCATGTGTTCGGCTATTATGATTTACCACAAATTTTACTTAAGATGACAAGCATGCCCAAGTAATACGCAAGGAAAATGATACTACGGTGATCCGGTTTGAGTTCAAAGACATGGCCGATTTATCATCCTCAAGAACATGGAGAATATTGTCACAACAAATTCCTCTAACATACATGAATTTTATCAGTGGAACATCGAAAGAGTTCATAGAATCTAAATGAAATCATGCTCATTATTCCAACGAATTAAGGATACTACATGGTAAGGTTTTCATCCACCGAGCCTAAATCAATACTCTAAGTAATGGAAGAAAAACAAGGTATAATCGGGTTCTAATCTCCAAAATATGGTGGTGGACTCAAAAGATCTTTAACTAGTCCAATGATTTCCGAAACAAGCTCAAAGCATAGCTAAGAACATAAATTCTAGCTTGGTGAATCGTAACATACCTTAAACGGAAGGATAAGTTGGAATAACTTGATGAACTTTATGCCCAAAAGCTAGAACACCGATCCTCAAAGCCCCTTCGTCTTCAATGATGTGTTAGGAAGCTGATATGAAGGTTGAAGATGGAGAGGGTAACTCTCAAAGTCGCGAAATTTTGTTGTGGTTTGAAGTGGAAGTCTGAAAATGAAGGAGGGTGTTGTCTTATTTATAGAAAAGGGTTATTAGTGTGCTGTCACGGCCGACAGTCGACGACGAGACATGTGTGCGCAGACGGTCGCACAGGGTGCCGCGGGGCCGGCATGAGCAGGATGCCAAGGATGGCATCGGGCTGCATGTGAAGAGTCAGCCTTCAGGACGGCGTGATCGGACGGAGAATCACGCGAGTCAGCCGTGGGAGGAGCACGGACGCCACTGTGGGAAGCGGATCGCCCAAGGGGCATTACGGATAGGACATGTTCGGGACTGTCCGGCAGCGCAGGGGGCGCGGGGAAGGCCAGACGAGCAGCAGTCATGTGGGATAAGGCACGACGGGACAAGGCTGAGTTGGGGAACAAGACTCGAGCTGGGCGGCCGGACGCGGGCGTGAGATGCCGGGCGCGGCCAGCGTGCGCGGGCGCGCGCGCGCGAGGTGCGAGAGAGACCCTCCCCCCTATAATAGGCTTAGACGGAAAAAGTCTTGTGGGGGCAGTAGACATTGAAAAGCTGAGGAGTCACTCAGCAGGAAAGACTCGACCGGAAGCAGCTAGAAGCGGACCGGCTTGGTCCTGGAGGTTCGGGAAGAGTCTGGAACATGGTAGAGATGGGCCTATGCGGTCGGGCCGGTACGGGCCGGGACGGGCCGATGCGGGCCGGGACGGACAAAGACGGGCCGTGCGCCCGGGATGATGGAAGAACCTTCTAGGGGCCTCCTAGAAGGATGAAATACTTGAATGTTATAGAGTATTCTAGATAATTGTACTTATCCTTGTACTTGGAATTATCTAGAATAGGGTAGAAGTATGTGGATGTTTGTAAGATAAGTGTGGATGATTCTAGAGAGAGGTTCTAGAATTGTAATGTTGTAGATAGGTCTAGAACCCTCCAAATGAGGAGGTGGAGTAGAAGGTTCTAGGTTCTTAGGAGTAGTATAAATAGGTGAGGAGTGGCTCATTTGCAACCCAACCCTCAAAGACTCAACATTCTTGTACTTGTAAAGTTTTTGTGAAATAGTGAAGTGTTTTACTCTCAACTCCCAAGTGTTAAACCCCTTCTTACACACTTAGAAACCGAGTGAGTTAGGCTTACTAGCTAGATCGAGGCAATTCTAGTCTAGTGCCGCACGGGTCCGAAGAGCTTTCGAGTGCTCAGAACCCAACCCCGTGACAAGTGGTATCGGAGCCACGCTAGTGGTTCAAGTAGCTTCTGCATTGAGACGTTGCTGAGAGGTTTTGTTCAAGGAGGACCGATGGAGACTACGTCCAGCGTCACCAAAGTTCAACCCGTCCAGGAGAAGGACAAGTCCAGGAAAGGGTCTAGGGACAAGTCCGTGGAAAGAGGTGTTGCCATGGAAGCACGAGTGGCTCGGCTGGAGGAAACCATGGGCAGACACGAGGATGCTCTCGAGGCATGGAGCAGAGTGGCCGATCAGGTGATGGAGATGAGCGAGTCATTGGAGGAGCTTGAGAATCGGGTGACGGGAACCCTTAACGCGTTGCGACGCAACTTGTGTGATGAGATCCTTGAAGCTGTCAGGAAGGAGGTTCGATCGATGATCGCAGCCTTTCGAGAGGAGATCATGGGGAGGATCGAGACCATCGAAGGAAGGACAGCATTGTACGAGCGGGCGATGGCCCACGGCAGGGACCAGCGGGGTGCGGCACCCCATCAAATCGACATCCCCCAGCCATGTTTGTTCCAAGGATCGCGGAATGGTAGGGAAGTGGACGACTTCCTGTGGAACATGGAGCGTTACTTTGGTGCATCGGGGATAGCAGATGATGCGACCAAGTTTCAGACGGCTCCATTCTTCTTAGATGATGTGGCGCTACTGTGGTGGAGAAGGCGCGAAACAGAGATCGCGCGTGGTACATGTCGGATGGAGAAATGGGATGATTTCAAGGCCGAGTTCAAGCGGCAGTTTTACCCGCAGAATGTTGAGTTTGAGGTCCGGGCTAGGTTGAAGGAGTTGACACACAGTAAGGCGATCAAGGACTATGTGGAGGAGTTCCAGGAGATCGTGCTGGAGTTGCCTAGCCTTAGTGAGCAGGAAGCTTTGTTCGCGTTCGTGGATGGACTGAAACCGTGGGCAAAGTTGGAGGTGCAGAGGGCCAAGGCACAGAACGTGTCCGAGGCGATTGCGATAGCGGAACGGATGATCGAGTTGAAACCAGCCGGGGAGAGCCGGAAGTCCAGGAGGGACGAGGACGGCATCGGTACGCAGGATCATACCAGGGTAATGCGGATAGGGGCGCGAGGATGGCCTGGCCCAAGGACGGCAAGCAGTCAGGGTGGACTCGGACTTGCCATGGGTGCGGGAGTGCAGACCATCTCGTTGCAGCGTGTCCGAAGAAGAAGAAATGTGAGATTTGCTGGAGCATGGAGCATTCGACGAGGCAATGCTCGAAGTTTCCGAGGGTAGCCGCCATGGAGTACAAGGCACGGGATGATGCCGAGGATGATGGGACATCGATGGCGCTTCAAGTGTTGAACTCAGCCATAGGGATGGCATCGCGGGACGGAGCACCGCTTGAGGGAAATCTGATGTATGCGACGGGACTGGTCAATGGGAAACCCGTCAAGGCGTTGGTCGACACAGGGGCCGATTACAACTACATTGACGAGGCTGAAGCACATAGGTTGGGGCTTCAGGTCATCGCGGGACGGGGCTGGATGAAGTCGAATAATGCACCACCCGTTCGAGTTACAGGGGTCGCTAATGGGGTGCGACTAAAGATTGGCACGTGGGAACCGCACGTGCACTTCAAGGTGACGAGCATGGATGATCGAGACATAATACTGGGCATGGACTTCCTGAGGAAGAACAATGTTGGCATAGTTCCGCACAAGAGGGCGCTGTATGTGTGTGATCAAGCCAAGCTGCAGGAAATACGCTTGACCACAGAGCCTTCGGGACAAGCTATGTCGGCACTCAAGTACGTGAGGAAGCTTGAGGAGGAGCCGAGTTACCACCTTGGAGCAGTTCGGTTCATCGAGGGGCTGCCATGTCGCCGAGGACGTCGACGAAATGGGCGGGGGAGAATGTCACGGCCGGCGATCGGCAGCAGACATGTGTCTTGTGACGGTCGCACAGGGTGCCGCGGGACCGGCACGAGCAGGACGCCAAGGATGGCATCGGGCTCCATGTGAAGAGTCAGCCTTCAGGACGGCGTGATCGGACGGAGAATCACGTGAGTCAGCCATGGGAGGAGCACGGACGCCGCTGTGGGAAGCGGATCGCCCAAGGGGCATTACGGACAGGACATGTTCGGGACTGTCCGGCAGCGCAGGGTGTTGTGTCAATATTTATTCATCCCGACAGGCGATCGACTATAAGGCCGAGAGACCAAGTCAACACCAGTCAAACTATGGTTAGCTCGCCTAATCGAAGAAACCAGACCACCATCAAGTACCTAGCGATCGACTCCCAAGGCGATCGCCCTTTGGCATCTGGCGATCGATTCTAGTGTCCGGCTAAGGACAATCGACCTACGCCCCGAACAGAGATGATCGCCCTTGAAAGTCATCGAAGACTGGATCTCAGAACAGCACCCATGTGCAGATCCACAAAAGGCGCTGACAGACAAGATCTGTGACCACAGCCTGTCACCTACCAACAGGGCCGCAGACCTGCAAAAGGTGCTGACAGACAAGACCTGTGATCACAGCCTGTCACCTACCTCACCTACCAATAGGGACGCCGAAAAGGTAGGTGACAGCAACTCAGGACGCGTGCAGGTTCCCCATCGGACCGTATAGCTGGCTGTCAGTAGCAGCCGCGGACTTTAAGGGAAAAGCCCCACGTGATGGGACGATCGGCCGTCTTATTATAATATAAATAACGGCGATCGCCTGCGATCGCGGGAGGGGTCCCAGGAACTTTGTCTCCTATAAATAGGAGGCCCATAACACAGAATAATGGCTTCGAAAATACAGAAAATGAGATACAGAAAGAGAAAGACATTCTCATACACAGAACACCCATAGCAAGAACTCACAGAACTTCATATCTGGTTCTTACGGCATTCTATACGCTCCACTGCTTCGAAAACTAGAAATCTTTACACTCTCTGTAACAGATTCTAACATTAATATTTGTACTCGACAGTATACTTATTAATAAAATCTCGCGAGAGCATTCAAGCCCGGGATTAATAACCCCGACAAATCTTGTGTCATTTATTTTCTCACGGACGTGCTCCCGTACTTGTTGGTTACTCGATCATTCCAGCAATACTATCTCCGGATAATATTTTGGGTAACAACACAGGGGGCGCGGGCAAGGCCGGACGAGCAGCAGTCGTGTGGGACAAGGCACGACGGGACAAGGCCGAGTCAGGGAACAAGACTCGAGCTGGGCGGCCGGACGCGGGCGTGGGATGCCGGGCGCGCGCGCGCGAGGTGCGAGAGAGACCCTCCCCCCATAATAGGCTTAGACGGAAAAAGCCTTGTGGGGGCAGTAGACATTGAAAAGCTGAGGAGTCACTCAGCAGGAAAGACTCGACCGGAAGCAGCTAGAAGCGGACCGGCTTGGTCCAGGAGGATCGGGAAGAGTCTGGAACATGGTAGAGATGGGCCTATGCGGTCCAGCCGGTACGGGCCGGGACGGGCCGATGCGGGCCGGGACGGACAGATATGGGCCGGGCGCCCGGGATGATGGAAGAACCTTCTAGGGGCCTCCTAGAAGGATGAAATACTTGAATGTTATAGAGTATTCTAGATAATTGTACTTATCCTTGTACTTGGAATTATCTAGAATAGGGTAGAAGTATGTGGATGTTTGTAAGATAAGTGTGGATGATTCTAGAGATAGGTTCTAGAATTGTAATGTTGTAGATAGGTCTAGAACCCTCCAAATGAGGAGGTGGAGTAGAAGGTTCTAGGTTCTTAGGAGTAGTATAAATAGGTGAGGCGTGGCTCATTTGCAACCCAACCCTCAAAGACTCAACATTCTTGTACTTGTAAAGTTTTTGTGAAATAGTGAAGTGTTTTACTCTCAACTCCCAAGTGTTAAACCCCTTCTTACACACTTAGCAACTGAGTGAGTTAGGCTTACTAGCTAGATCGAGGCAATTCTAGTCTAGTGCCGCACGGGTCCGAAGAGCTTTCGAGTGCTCAAAACCCAACCCCGTGACAGCACGCTACCTCATACCCATAGCGTGCGCTAACGGGCTTGCAGCCTACTATTTCTGCCTGGCCTCGACTTAACGTACGCTAACACCCCTCTACGTGTGCTAAGTTCATAAATTAGCGTACGCTACCACTTATATAGCGTGCGCTAACGGCCAAACGAAACTTACTGACCTCACTGTACTAAACATTTAGCGTGCGCTATCCTCATACCAATAGCGTGCGCTAACCAGCGTTGACTCGACTTTCCCAGAAAGCCGTCCAGGTTCATCCCGACATAATCCCAACGAAATCCGCAGCCTAATCTCACCTACCAACATGTCTCAATCATGCTGACTACGTGTAGCACGCGCTAAGGTTCATACATAGCGTGCGCTACGAAACCCAAATTAGCGTACGCTACACTTAGTCGATAGCATGTGCTACAAGTGCAAAAATCACAATTGAACACATTCATGAAATCATACGCTCAACAACACCGGATCATGAAATACGGAGAATAATACTCAGATCAAAATACAACAAATACAATATCATAAGGTTCAAATATACATCATAAATCTTGGGTATTACAGTTTTATTGTTCCATACCTCGTATGCTGTTTTATTGTGATGCTTGTTGACGATACAGCGGTTTTGTGTGTAGCACACTATATTGGTGGCTTCGCCCCAGAAACGCTGTGGCAACTTGCTTGCGGTAATCATTGTCCTTGTTGCTTCCTTCAGCATCCTGTTCTTTCGCTCGGTAACACCATTTTGTTGAGGTGTACGGGCAGCTGAGTATTCGTGTTGTATCCTATTTTCCAAACAGTATTGCTCTATAAAGCGGATAGTGAATTCTGTACCTCTGTTGGAATTAATGGACACGATACTCGACCCTCTTTCATTTTGAAGCTTTCCCAGGTGCTCAGGGAGCTTTGATGTTGTTTCCTTCTTCTTTCTTAGGAAAATTGTCCAAGCATACCTGGAATAATCATCAACAATAACGAAATAGTGTTTCTTACCTTCCAAACTTATCGGGTCTACAGGACCATAGAGATCTATATGTAGCATTTCCAACACTCCGTGGGTTGAAAGGTAGGATTTGCTTTTCAGGGTGGTCTTAATTTGCTTGCCCTCTTGACAGGGTCCACAAACGCTGTCTTTCTGGAATGAAACATTTGGCAATCCTCTAACCATTCACTGTCTGGAGAGTTTGTTGATAGTCTTGAAGTTGATGTGTGAGATCCTTTTGTGCCATAACCAGCTTAGATCTGCAGTGCCTTTGGCAACAAGACAAGGAATTGTGGAGCTCGTAGGCATCTAGTCAGCAATATACATATTACCCGATCTGCTTCCTGTGAGCACAACTTCTTTGGTCAGGATGTTCTTGACTCTACAATGATCTATATAGAATTTCACCGAGAACTGTTTGTCACAGAACTTGCTAATACTAAGTAGATTGTACTGTAAGCCTTCAACATAAGCTACATCAGTGACTTTGAATTTTCCGACAAGTAGGGTTCCCTTCCCTCTTGTTCTTCCTTTAGATTTATCATTGAAGCGCACTTTTGGACCGCGACCTTCTACGAAATCTGATAACTTGCTTTTATCTCCTGTCATGTGCCAGGAACATCCGCTGTTGAAGTACCAGATGTCCTTCTCCAGAATGTCCTGTAGCAAACAATTAGGTAGATTTAGGTCCCCTTTGATTGTTGGGTCCATGGATGTTAGTGCCTTTAGGTACCCAGATTTTCTTGACAGCAATAGGCTTACTGTAGGATGGTGTAGGTCCGTAATTGCGATTTCTACGTGGGGCCTATACGTAGTTGCTATAACCATTATAATTATTATGCATGTAAAATTCAGGGTTATTATTAGTCCAGTACGAATGCCGTCTTGGAGGTGAAGCCATTTTCTTCGGCCTAACAGCTTGCCTTCTGGGTCTCCAGTTGGATTCCCAACACCGTTATTGATACTATGTGGAAACTTGCTATCGCGGTAAATGACAAGGCTCCGGTATCCAATTCCTAGGCGTGTTGTACTGAAAATACTGCCGTGCGGGCCTTTGGTATTTGGATACAGCATTCCTTCTGAACGGCTGTTGGCGCTGTTGATATGCTCGGGGAGCATGCTGTTGGATATGCATTACAGGTCTGAATAGTTGGTGATTCCGCTGTCTGGAATAGGACTGAGGTGGCGGAATGGCAGCTTTTGCTGTTCGCGGTGCAACGGGTTCCTTCACATGACTCGGAACTTCTTCCGATACAGGAATGGGTTCCACACCCCTGACGAACACAGTACTAGTTTTCCCTTTATTGGAAAATGAGTTGTATCCTAAGCCACTTTTATCATGAGCATGTTGCCCAGTGCTTAGAATTTCTTCCATTCTTTTGGATGATTTCTCGAAAGATTTCAGAATGGTCTCAAATTCTCCTTCTCGTTTTTCGAGAGTTTTTACTTTGGCTTGTAGCAGAACAAAATCATTTGTATTGCTTTTACTATGAGATTTAGTCTCACTTAGTTCCTAAGCAAGTTCATGATTGCTCTCCATGAGTTTTTCAGACTTGAGTTTGCTGTTTTCACAATTAATAGACATATTTTCGTAATTTACTTTCAGCAAGTCGTTTTCTTCTTTCAGCTCTAAGTTAGAAAGTTAGAGCTGTATGTTTTCATTTTTCAATGTCTCATGGGCCAATTGAATAGTCTTAAACTCATTCATCATGGTTGCAAAAGTATGAGATGCATTGGAGGGAATAGCTGAAGTTGAGCTTACCTCATCATCGCTATCTTCATTTTCCGGAATATCCTTGGCCATAAAGCACATATAGGCTTTATCCTCGAAATCATCATCAGATGAATCACTGTCAGTGACTACCTTAAGACATTCTTAGGATTTAAATGGAGTGGGGGCGGCTTATGATTCACCAATCAGGGCTTTGAGCTTGTTTTTCCAAGCACGTCTTCTTTCATCCTTTTCTTGTTGCTCGGCTTCCGGCAACCTTTGAACTTTGGGATGTGGACATTTATTTGCATAATGTCCATGTTTCCTGCAATTATAACACAAGTTAGCATCACCAGAGGAAGTTTCAGTACTTACCTTGTGTACAGGCTTGGGCCTGTATGGAGTCTTTCCTGATTGCTTGATGAAGTTCTTGAACTTATGCATGAGGAGCGCCATTTCATCTTGCGACAGGATGTCATCGTCGCTGTAAGCATTATTATGAATGGGCTTTGATGAGCTCGGCATGCTGTGTCTTCGATTGGATACAGCGGCTAAGGATGTAGTCCTGGCGGGAGATTCTTCAGCTTTCTCTCTCCTGTCTATATCGTACTCAAATGCTTTAAGGTCAGAAAAGAGATCAAAAGTACATATTTCACTAAGATTGCACGACACATGCATAGCTGTGGTCTTAATGTCCCATCGGGCAGGGAGTGATCTGAAAATTTTTAGGTTTTTCTCCCTTTGAGTATAAAATTTGCCTAATGCTTCAAGTTCACCAACAATCCCAGTGAATCTGAGGTCAAGTTCCTCAAGTGTTTCAGTTGGTTTCATTTCAAAAGATTCAAATTGCTGAGTTAATTTTGAAATCTTGCTTTGTTTTGAGAGCTCAGTTCCCTCACAAATTAACTTGAGTTTATTCCATATATCCTTGGCTGATTTACAGCTCTTTACCTTAGAGAATGTGCCTTTGTCAAGGGTGACAAATAGCGCATTCTTCGCAACATTGTCGAGGTTGGCGCGCTTTCTTTCATCAGAAGTCCATTGTTCGCGCTCTTTTTCAAGCATCTCTGCATGAGCTTGGCCTTCAATCCTTGGGGCCGGATTTACCTTCATAATTTTTATGGGGCCATACTGTATGACAAAAGTCATCTCTTTGTGCATTGCTGCAAGATGAGCCTCCATCCTAATTCTCCAATCATCAAATTCGTTAATAGAAAACATAGGAACTTTATTGATCAATGATGAATCCATATGAGAGTATAAGGACGAAAATGACTGTTTTATAAAAATAAGTGATTTAAGGATCTGATTCAATCAAAAATACGACTGATTCTTTTTAGAATCAACCACTTCGATACCACTTGTTAACCACTAAGTATACAGGATACATCTTGGAGAGTGTTTTAAACAACAAGGTGTACGGTTTTCAAATCTGAGTGCGTAGCGGAAGTCTTATCAAAGTAAGTTGCTGTAAATACAGCAACTAGATATAAAATGTATACTTAAAGATAATCACAAATATTAAAACAGTAAATGCAGAAGGTAATTGATACAGTAATTAAAGTGGTTCGAGGTAAACCCCTCTACGTCCACTGGTCCTCCACACAGGAGTGAAAAAGTTTATTATAAATACTACGTACACAACTACGTATTTATAATAACCTAATCAGTATATCGTTCACACAAATTGATATAATGATCTTAGCCTTCAACCGTTCATACAGATTGATTTGAGCTTTCACTTGACTAGCTTCTTCACACACAATTCTGAAGCTTCGTCTCTTCAATGCAAGTTCCTCACACACAGTTCGGGAAGAGCAAGGTCTCTCAATCCACACAGTGAGCTTTTAGCTGATGATGTGTTGTTCACGGTTTTAAGCATGATATCTCTTCTTTCAGAATAGCAGAATGCCTTGGGAGATATGTTTGCTCTGAATATTCGTGTAAGCACTTGTTTCACTTGCGTATAAATTCGATCGTTTGTTCGTTTGTTTGCATGTGTATGTGAATCTTCAAAGGCTGGGGATATATATAGCTTTCTGAAATATATCTGTTGATATAAATCCGTTGACCAAGATTCCGTTCCAACGGGATGATGTGTTTGAATAAAACACGATCCGGATTTTGTACAAGATTTGAAGATCTCTGACGGCTTGATATTTAAATACTTTATCCTTTAGTATTTAAATATATCTTCTCAAACGGGACGTTGACTTAGTGAATAACAAAGATTCATTCTTGTCCTGTTTGGATGCTATATGGAATGCTGTATTGTCGATTCGAGATAGCTTCCATACTTAGTCTCTATAAGACTCCTTTGCTGTATGATCGATTCGGTATGCTGGGGCTACGAGAAGTCTTCGATACAGGTTGATCAGCTTTTCGATACAGCTGCTTGTTGTATGCTGGATTGGCATATTGTCAAAACATTCTGTCATGATTTTTTCGATACAGGGATTGTTTATCCCAACATCTATGTAGTGCTGGCTGCTACTTCCAATCGAACTAAGCCCACAGTCCACTATCCAAGCTAGAGTTGGTCAAAATTAACAAATTCATTTAACAAAATTAAGTGGTCAATTTTATACATCAATTTTTCTATTCACCCGAATTTAGTTTTGAAAAATTCAAACATCTACTTGAGATTATGATTGTCATTTTATTTTATTTTTAATAAATGGAACCAGGTGAAACGTAAGTCAAAAAAAAAATTATATTATCAAATTCCAACAAGCAAATTAACATAATGCACAAAGCAAATCTTTAACAATTACAACAATGAATTAGACAAATTATCTAATCCCAATTCAAATTCGGACTATATTTTTTTGTTGTCCATAAGTTCATAATCAAGCTAGAATTTCCTCGAGATCTTTGCATGACTTAACTTGCACTTCAGCTTTGGCTTTCTCCAGCTCCTCCTCCTGCAACAATTTTTCCTTAGCCTGTTTCTTGAGCCTGGCTATCTCAAGATCATTGTTCATCTTCCTCTTGTACATCTCCGCAAACGTGATGGGCTCATCCATCACCGGCTTTTCGCCTTCCCTTACCTTGAGTGGGTAAACCGTGGCATCCGGGCTCGGGTTCTGGAAAGTTGCTACGGATAATCGGCTGCAGTTGGAGTTCACCACAGCTTGATGATCCGCATTCTTGAACCTCCCATTGCTTAGATACTACTCGGTTGTTGATGCATCGAGCGTATGTAAGTAAAAAAAAAAACACATGGAGACATTACAAAAATGCACTTCAGATTTGTATTTGTGTACAAATTATTCCTTTAGCATCGTATAATTTATACTCCCTCCATCCATGATATATATTCATAAATTTTGATGGCACGAGTTTTAATAAATTGTAATGAGTCTAAAGTGAGTGTAGAAGGGACCCACATTATAAATGATGAGTAATGAGTTGCAAGATTGAAAAGGTGAGCTATGAGTGTATTGGAGGTAAAAGTTATGAGATTGAACGATTTTTATGGACGTCCTGAAACGGGAATAAGTGAACGTATTTCGTGGATAGAAAAAGTCAAATATAAGCATACGTTGGAAGTGCATTTATAATCTTGAAAAATAACAGTTTTTTTAAAAATCGAGTTAAGCATAGGGTCGTATTTGTAATTATCACAAAATTCCATTCAGAAAGGAACTTACATGACCATGGTCGCCAAGATTGATCACAAAAGCCCCCTCTACGGGCTGGACCGTAATCCATGTCTTGCCACCATCTCGGGTCGCCTGGAGCCCGCCCACATGATCCTGGAGCAGTATAGTCAGCGTACCCGGATCCGTATGCCTTTTTAGGCCCAGAGCGAGATCCGGTTCTGGGCATTTTGGATAGAAATTCACTACCACTTTTTGATCCATTTCCACGCAAGCTTTAGCCCAAGCATCAGTTTCAAGGCCCATTCCCTCTGATAAAACCTCCAGCAACTTGCAGCCTAAACCCATCAACTGCTCGCTGTACGCCTCTGTCACGGCCCGCCAGCCCTCAGGCTTGTCGGGCCATCTCGTGTAGTCACGGGCCTTAATCGGGTATGAGAAATAGGTCACAATCTCCCGCCAATCCTGTACTACTTCTCCCTTCATGTAAAAATATAATAGTAATGAAATATATATTTAATAAAATTAGTCGTTTCCATAGCTGTTAAGATGAACCAATTATATCTTATTATATAAATTGTTAATATCTGTAATATTATAGAAACTAACTGAATAATAATAAATCAATAAACGTATTTAATAATAATTTTAATACAAATATTAACTAATAAAATATTGAACAAATATAAAAAACTATATTTAATAATAAAATATTTATAACCAATAATGTATTTAAATATATTTAATAATATACCAATGAATATATTTAATACATATTTCATCAGGTAGATAGTCGACATATTATGGGAATTTCGCACCACCAAATATAATGGTAATTGTAAATTTAACAGTGATAAGGGATCAACAAATATGTTCTATAATAGTATGTCAATAAGTATATTTAATATTATGTACCGACAAATATACTTAAATAATAATATAACGATAAATATAATTAATGATAAAATATACCAACAAATATGTCTTACATAGAGAGATGGGTATTGATGTGAATTTGAGTATTATGACAAAAGATTAATGAATAAAGCTCCATTTCTTAGGTTTTCCTTCGACCGGATCCTCTGCGGACAAAGACGATCTTTGTCTTTGCTGCTGTTGAATCCGCACGCACACACACACAGCCGTGTGGGTGTGTGTACTCTGATGGTTGGGAGGCAGCACTGTGCTGCAGAGGATCCGGGTCCTTTTCAATAATAGTTTTTCCAGCTCAAAAAGTTTTCAGAAAAGCTATTCGCCTAACATATGTATTATCTTTTTGACACAGTCAAACAACTGATTTAACTCAAGAAAATCTTTTTTTTTTTGTCCAGAAAACTACTTACCAAATCAAATATATTTTCTAAATATCTAAAAATATCAATATTTTCAATTATATTTTGCTGTTTGATATTTATTCCAATTTTTCATTATAAAATAATGAGTTTGTCCTTCCTATTCACAATATATAACGTTTACGAATTAACTAGAGTAATTTTCTGATTATAGTATGATAAATTATCATAAAGTTATTACGAAAATATTTTAAAAAGTAAATCCAAGATAAAAAAAATTTCATATTTATTAATATAATATATTAAAAAGATGGGCAGAACTCGATATAAAAACTCAAATGACACTTATTATGAATGAGAGGGAGCGTAATTAGTGTCAGCTTGAGGCAATGACCCGCATATATTGCATCGATCAGATAAACCACATTAGATTAGTTTTGTGTGATATGATCAAACCTAATGGTGGAAGGTGTGTTTGAACTTGACACCTCTGGCTCAAATGTTTTTGCACCTTAATCGATTTCGACCTATTTTAATTTTTTTAATCAATTAATATTATAATTTATATAATATTTTTTTTTAAAATTTAATATAAATTACAAATTTTAATTTTTATATTAGTATTTTATTTCAAAAGTTAATTCTTCTGTTGAGATCAAATCATACTCTGAAAGTACTCTTTAAATGGACAGAAGAACTAATATTTTTTGTGCCCAATCACTCCCGTAGTATTTACATTTTCACAATTAATATGCATATTAAATGCATCAAAGATGATCCATGATTCATGCTAACAACATCAACGATTTATTAAAAAAAAATTAAAAAAAGGTCACACTTCTTGTGTTAATATTATTATGTCATGCGGCCTGGGTGATGTTAACAACACCAAAGGCAAAGGAAATATCGAAAAAACCTACCTGAAGGTGGCTAGAGACGATAAAACCACCTTTCTTTCCTCCAGACATGTCGAACCTAAGCTTCTCTTGAGCCGGCAGATCGAAGAACTCACGAGCCAGACGAGTCATACTATCGATGAGTACCGTGTCGATGCCGTGGTCGACAACCTGGAAAATACCCCATTCCTCACAGGCTTCTATGATTTTCCGGCATATCTCCTCCCTGTTGTTTCCTCCGATTCCGGCGAGAGATATCACCGGAATCTCGTCGCTAAATTGGTTGTAGGGAACATTTGGCCTCTCGTCTTCATCTCTAACAAATTTTTGTTCGAGATGGTTTTGATCTGCTAGTGCAGTTAGAGGGATGATCCCTGATGCAGCCATTTTCTTTGATATGAATGGGATGTTATGGAAATATCAAGAGAGCTTTGAGGGGGGGTTTTATAAATGGTGAGAGAGGTCAATGGGGGGTTACACTCTTGATCCTATATTTTCGTACTTCATTTTTATGAGGTATATTATGATCTGTTTTGTGACGTCTCCTCCTTGAGTTTGCGAACCTGTACGGTCGTGTTCGAATCCTATCCGAATCAAATAAGATAGGATGTGGGAGAGACATCCACATATTAGGCAAATCGTATTCAGCACCTCCAGGAGCACCTAGTTAGGTATTTCTCTGTAATGTGGCAGTGTGCTAAATGTATGAGAAGCTTCGAGTTTAAGATAAATATAATAAGTATATATGTATATAGCAAGGTGAATATCATGATAGATGTTTTGGGGGTGTCGGATGCAATTCATATCAGTATTCTACCCGAATTATTGACATTCTAAATATGTAGAACTGGAAAAATAAAAATGAAGAATGTTTTATTGGAACAGAAAAAGGAAAAACGGATTATCCATATATCTCTGAAAAAATCTACGATATTCATATGAATACAACACCTGCATATATATTTATTATTTGATTTATAACAAAAAAAACATCATGAGTCATCGTGCCCTGAGATAGGAAAAATTGTACTCTGCAACATGATGTACCGTGCATGATACATCAATGGTGATTATGTTATACATCATTTATGATTATGTTGTTGCGTCTTATTCTCACTGTAATTATATTATACACCAGTTGTGATTATGCTATATACCAATGTGTTTATGCTAATAATTATAATTGATATGTACTTTGTACTGTATATCATGTTGTGGGATATACCAACTCTCGATAGTAATAAATTAAAAAAAAAATCTATGTGGACTGAAATAGAAAACGAAAACGTATGACGTAGCATCTAACAATCTCGGTACTTAACATTCAACTTCACAACCTAGTTTAAGACCATGCATTCCTAAAAAACGCCAGGGCCCGTGAACGTCACATCCGAACAGAACAGAACATAATTTTATATTTTATATTATAAATAAATATACACTATACGAAATGTAAATTTGGTAAAACTAAAAAGACAACTGTTCATGTAATTTATGTTGTCTTTGACTTCATATACTTCTTATACCAGAATTCTATGTAATACCCGGATTTTCAGTATAAATTTTTCGCGTTATTTTATCTGAGATATATTGTATAGTTTGGTATCTATACAATATGGATAAAATAAATTGAGGACCGAGACAGTTATACTTGTATAATTGGCGTTTTGATTGACAGTTATATTGAGGATTTGTGTATCAGGTTGAACTGATTTGGATATCAGGTATATCGTATGAGAATATTTTTGGGTTGAGTATATGTGTATTCAGTATGCGGTATGTTCGTATCCAGTATGTCGAGACGTCGGACAGGAACAATTGGATTTTTGGCTAAGTATAGAGGCCATTACGTACGGTAAATTTCAGAGCTAACGTACGTTAAATTGGTAGTGTTACGTACGTTATGGCTAATGTATTACGTACGTAACAAAGGGAATCAGACTTGTGGCCGATAGGTGGGACCCTTGGTCGGCGTATTTCGGCGAAGAACGTGCATGGGCAAGTCAACTACGTATTACGTACGCTATACAGGATGTATTACGTACATAATATGAGGTTTTACTGTAGCAAGTCAACGTACGTATTACGTACGTTATGGATAAAATGTTACGTACGTAAAGCAGTGAACGAAATGTGTCCGTTAACTCTGGACTGTAGTTACGTACGCTACCAAGGTCAGATAGCGTACGTAAGGGTGTGTTACGTACGTTAACCAAGGAAGGTTACGTACGTAACGAGCTGGATTGTTTTATAAGGGGACGCCCGTCTTTCATTTCTCTTCAGCTTTTCACTTCGTTTTTCGTCTCCAAACTCTGAGAGAGGGAGATTTTGACTTTCCTAAGTCAATTATGAGCTTGAAAACATGGGATTGGAGCTTGGATATGGAGCTATTGTTGATTCTTGAAGTGATTTCTTGTGTAATCCATCTTCTAAGTGGTATGTTGGATAATCCCTTCCTGAATTTCGGTTTTTTTGATGTTGTTATTGATGAATGATTCGTATGAAGATGATTATGGTACTGTTGTTACGATTCTTGAGGATATATGAATTATATGTTGAAGGAAGATGATGATATGATGGTTTGTGTCTTGATTATGTTGGTTATGATTATGGAATCATAGAGTTCTTGATGTTCTTGGTAGTGTTGTTACGATTTTGATGTTAGGACGATCGTATGTTGAAGAACATGATGATTTACCCCTTGAATTATGAATAAGGATTGTTTAGATGTTAGAAAACATCGGATTATGTTATTTCATGGATTATGAACGTGAATTCGGACAATTCGTGTTCTTGAAGAACCCTTGAGTTATACATATCATGATTTTTGGAAGAATTTCGGATAATTTTGGAATGTGATTATTCATGATAATAATTGGTAAATTATTTCCTACGAATTTACAAGTATGAACAAAAAGGAGTCTTGTTGATTCATATTTGGAATTGAAGTTGGAATCGAGTATGTTATGAAATCCTTAATGTCGAGATGAGTTGACATGAATTGATGATCATGTTTAAGTGATGTTGGTGTTTTGGATATGAATATGGAATATTCATATCTAAAACTAAGTTATGTGTTTTGGTACAATATTCGTATAGGAATACGAATATAATTTTTGGGTTTGATAAGATTATGATTCACTTTTGAGTTTAAGAATTCATACGTATTGAACAAGTGTTCAATTCGGATAATAGAAATATTTGAAACTCTTGGAATATGATTATCTATAATGTTGAATTAATCGGATCGTCCGGATTGATGATGATAATCGGTAATTGGTTTAATTATGAATTTACTAGGAGGAAACTTGTATTCATATGTAAGATTGAATGTGGAATCGGTAATGCTTAGGCACCTGGTTAAATTGATTATTGATATGATTATCGGATTATGAATTGTGTTATGGTTTTGAATTCATGATCGATTGATTTGGTTGTTCGGATTTGTGTTTACTCGGGATATTGTGGAACCATTGGGTTTATTGATCGGTTATATTGATTATCGAGTTGCGACTTGTATCGTGGATATGAATTCGTATTTGTTTGAGTTGTATTGTTCAGTTTTGTTTATGATCGGGGTATTATTGAGTCGTTGAGTCGCTTGGTTGGCTATGTCGGTTATTGATTGTTATCGGAATGTTGTTAATTGATTATTTCAATAGGTTGAGGTGTTTGATCGTGGATTATGATCGTTGTGTTGCGGTTGAGGTCGAAGAGTTCGTAGATTGCTTTTGGTCGGGGCTGAGGAGCTCGTAGATAAAGGCAATGGATATTGGTAACGGCTTCGTGGTATCAGTACCGAGGCATGTTTATACTTGTTCAGTTTATAATATTTGATGAATGGTTTTGTTTTCATTTCATTTATAATTCGTATAGCAATGTTGTTAGAAATGTAAGTTGTCGGGATAATGGTTTGTATATCGTGCTCTTGTTGTATTAAATTATAAGGTATATGATTTAATTGTGTTCAAGGAAGACGTGAGTTATCTTTGGTCAAGGATATAGAATAGCAGATATCGAGGATAGTTATCGTGATGACATAAGTATCGGGATAAAGGTTTATTGGTATTGAATGGATGGTACCTTATTTGAGATTATTTGTATAACTATGTATTCGTTCAGGAATGTTGTTCGTGGAAAGGATGTTGTCTTCGGCTTTGAGGTAATTTATGTATTGTTCAGTTATGAGATAATTATTATGTTGAGTTGTTGTATATGTTGTACATTGAGGCTTCGTATATTGAGATTCGTATCGATTGTTCGTTGAGGGATGTTGATCCCAGGACTATTGTTGGTATTAATGGTTGTGTTGATCGTCTCATTGGGGGATGTTGATCCCAGAACTATTGCCTGAGATAGTTGATCGTATGGATTATCCTTTGGGATTTGTGATACCAGGATCGTTGTTTTGAATATTGATTGGTCGTGTCGACTTTTCATTGTCAGTCTGTTGTTGTTCACTCCGGTGAGTCTTTGATCCTTATTGGATATGCGTTTCTTTGAGTTTCGTTGTCATGTTGCATCGTGACATATCTGGAGTCATATCTGCGTGCCGATTGGTTATTGTGTAGGATTTTTAGCTGGGCATACTATGGTTATGTGTTGATATTTCCACATTGAACCCTGCAAACGAGACGTAGTTCGTGAGGCTAATTAGGTACAAGACCACACGTGTATTTTATCGATACCCGGGGTGGCTTGTGCACGGACACATATCCGGATCGGGCGTACTATGACGTCCATCTTTGAGCCATACCGTTTGGTCGTTCATAGTTCCATGTATGATTGGATATGTCTGACGGTTTGCGACTAGTTGTTCATAAACCTGAGGGGTGTGTTTCGACAGTCGGGGTTATTTCTTTGAGATCCATTATTGTTGATTATTTGGAGTTTACCTTGTTGATGGTATTCTCGGTTATTGTTGGTCCTTTATTGATCATTTGGAGTTTACCTTGTTGATGGTATTCTCGATTATTGTTGATCGTGTCGGAGTTATCATGTTGATGGTACTCTCGGTTATCGTTGATCCTTTGTTGGTCGTATTGGAGTTATCATGTCGATGATATTCTCAGTTGATGTATTGGTTGATCATTGTTATTGATCGTATGAGCATTCGGACTGTACGTCGTTGTTTCGGGATTGTATTCATTGTTTTGTGGTGGTTGATCTACAGATATGTTGTATGCTATTGGTTTATCGAGGTTGAGATTTGATTGTGTAATCCGACGGACATGATTTGGCACGGATGAATTATTTCATAATTATGAGTTATGATGATGTTTTGAGGATTTTTGATATTATTTGAATACAGTACAGTTGCTTGTGGTTGAGTTCATCTCGTCATTTAAGAATACGAAATATGGATTATGGTAAAGATTGATCTGTTATGGATTATTGGAGATTGGTAAGATTATGACAGTATGATTACATTGGTAGTATTCTTACAGTATTATTACATTGGTATGTAATTATTTATGATGATGTGATCGATATCATTGTTGAGTATTGTGGCTGACCCCGTCGTGGACTTTATTTTTAGGTACTCGGAGATCGAGCTAGTAGCGGTCGTGAAGGGGTGAGCTTCCCGGGTGATTCTGGTTGTGGCATAATTTTGAGTATTGAGTATTCTTTTCTGGTTGTTTTATTTCCGCTGCAAATGTGTATTTTGAACTGTGTTTTTATCCGCTGCGTATGTATATTTTAAAATGGCTTTTCGGTATCTTTACCAACTCGTGTGTATTTTCAAAATGGCCTTTCGGCATTTTGCGAACTTGGGTTATTTTGTCAAACCCTTTTCCCAAATTATTTTATCGGTACGTTTAAGTGGTGGTTTAACGTACATTTTGAACTGTCGAGATTTGGCATTTCGCCTTGTATTTTCAACTGTTATTTTTGTGACGGTATTTGAGAACTATGTTTTGGGTATTTAAGATATTACCATCATCGGCCTTTTTGGAGTCTTTGAACGTTTTTGAAATAGTTTTGTAAACGGTTTTTAGCCTGTGGGCGCGGTGCCCACGGCGCTGTAATATCCCGGATGGTTTTGGGGGTGTTACAGAAGATGGTATCGGAGCTTGGGTTTTGTGAAACCCATGCGTGTGTGTTATGTGGCACTACCAGTACGGTAGTAGAGTGATTTTGAAAATGAGTTTTTCTGACTTTTGAGTCAAATCGATTTTTGGAGTTTCCAAAATTTTTGAGATTCTTTTCAAATTGCTATTTGTGATATTGGTGTGTGTTGGTATTGTATTGAGACTTCGTGTGGGAGTCGTGTGCTAGTATCACGGGAGATCATCGGCTTCACGCACCTATAAGTATATTGGTTTGGTTATTCGTTTGTGGCGACGCTTGATTGTTTTTGTGATGAGTTGGAAATTTTGGTTGATCTGTTGTTTGTGGCAATGTTGCAAGTTTCGAGGACGAAACTTATTTGAAGGGGGGTAGTATGTAATACCCGAATTTTCAGTATAAATTTTTCGCGTTATTTTATCTGAGATATACTGTATAGTTTGGTATCTATACAGTATGGGTAAAATAAATTGAGGACCGAGACAGTTATACTTGTGTAATTGACGTTTTGATTGACAGTTATATTGAGGATTTGTTGTATCAGGTTGAACTGATTTGGATATCAGGTATATCGTATGAGAATATTTTTGGGTTGAGTATATGTGTATTCAGTATGCGGTATATTCGTATCCAGTATGTCGAGACGTCGGACAGGAACAATTGGATTTTTGGCTAAGTATAGAGGTCATTACGTACGCTAAATTTCAGAGCTAACGTATGTTAAATTGATAGTGTTACGTACGTTATGGCTAATGTATTACGTACGTAACAAAGGGAATCAGACTTGTGGCCGACAGGTGGGACCCTTGGTCGGCGTATTTTGGCGAAGAACGTGCATGGGCAAGTCAACTACGTATTACGTACGCTATACAGGATATATTGCGTACGTAATATGAGGTTTTACTGTAGCAAGTCAACGTATGTATTACGTACGTTATGGATAAAATGTTACGTACGTAAAGCAGTGAACGAAATGAGTCAGTTAACTCTGGACCGTCGTTACGTACGCTACAAGGTCAGATAGCGTACGTAAGGGTGTGTTACGTACGTTAACCAAGGAAGGTTACGTACGTAACGAGCTGGATTATTTTATAAGGGGACGCTCGTCTTCCATTTCTCTTCAACTTTTCACTTCGTTTTTCGTCTCCAAACTCTGAGAGAGGGAGATTTTGACTTTCCTAAGTCGATTATGAGCTTTGAAACATGGGATTGGAGCTTGGATATGGATCTATTGTTGATTCTTGAAGTGATTTCTTGTGTAATCCATCTTCTAAGAGGTATGTTGGATAATTCCTTCTTGAATTTCGGATTTTTTGATGTTGTTATTGATGAATGATTCGTATGAAGATGATTATGGTACTGTTGTTATGATTCTAGAGGATATATGAATTATATGTTGAAGGAAGATGATGATATGATGGTTTGTGTCTTGATTATGTTGGTTATGATTATGGAATCATAGAGTTCTTGATGTTCTTGGTAGTGTTGTTGCGATTTTGATGTTAGGACGATCGTATGTTGAAAAACATGATGATTTACACCTTGAATTATGAATAAGGATTGTTTAGATGTTAGAAAATATCGGATTATGTTGTTTTATGGATTTTGAACGTGAATTCGGACAATTCGTGTTTTTGAAGAACCCTTGAGTTATACATATCATGATTTTTGGAAGGATTTTGGATAATTTTGGAATGTGATTATTCATGATAATAATCGGTAAATTGTTTCCTACGAATTTACAATTATGAACAAAAAGGAGTCTTGTTGATTCATATTTGGAATTGAAGTTGGAATCGAGTATGTTATGAAATCCTTAATGTCGAGATGAATTGACATGAATTGATGATCATGTTTAAGTGATGTTGGTGTTTTGGATATGAATATGGAATATTCATATCTAAAACTAAGTTATGTGTTTTGGTACAATATTCGTATAGGAATACGAATATGATTTTCGGGTTTGATAAGATTTTGATTCACTTTTGAGTTTAAGAATTCATACGTATTGAACAAGTGTTCAATTCAAATAGTGGAAATACTTGAAACTCTTGGAATATGATTATCTATAATGTTGAATTAATCGGATCGCACGGATTGATGATGATAATCGGTAATTGGTTTAATTATGAATTTACAAAGAGGAAACTTGTATTCATATGTAAGATTGAATGTGGAATCGGTAATGTTTAGACACTTGGTTAAATTGATTATTGATATGATTATCGGATTATGAATTGTGTTATGGTTTTGAATTCATGATCGATTGATTTGGTTGTTCGGATTTGTGTTTAATCGGGATATTGTGGAACCGTTGGGTTTATTGATCGGTTATATTGATTATTGAGTTGCGACTTGTATCGTGGATATGAGTTCGTATTTGTTTGAGTTGTATTGTTCGGTTTTGTTTATGATTGGGATATTGTTGAGTCGTTGAGTCGCTTGGTTGGCTATGTCGGTTATTGATTGTTATCGAATTGTTGTTAATTGATTATTTCAATAGGTTGAGGTGTTTGATCGTGGATTATGACCGTTGTGTTGCGGTTGAGGTCGAAGAGTTCATAGATTGCTTTTGGTCGAGGCTGAGGAGCTCGTAGACAAAGGCAATGGATATTGGTAACGGCTTCGTGGTATCGGTACCGAGGCAAGTTTATACTTGTTCAGTTTATAATATTTGATGAATGGTTTCGTTTTCATTTCATTTATAATTCGTATAGCAATGTTGTTAGAAATATAAGTTGTCGGGATAATGGATTGTATATCGTGCTCTGGTTGTATTAAATCATAAGGTATATGATTTAATTGTGTTCAAGGAAGACGTGAGTTATCTTTGGTCAAGGATATAGAATATCAGATATCTAGGATAGTTATCGTGATGACATAAGTATCGGGATAAAAGTTTATTGGTATTGAATGGATGGTACCTTATTTGAGATTATTTGTATAACTTTGTATTGTTTCAGGGATGTTGTCCGTGGAAAGGATGTTGTCTTCGGCTTTGAGGTAATTTATGTATTGTTCAGTTATGAGATAATTATTATGTTGAGTTGTTGTATATGTTGTACATTGAGGCTTCGTATATTGAGATTCGTATCGATTGTTCGTTGAGGGATGTTGATCCCAGGACTATTGTCGGTATTAATGGTTGTGTTGATCGTCTCATTGGGGGATGTTGATCCCAGAACTATTGCCTGAGATAGTTGATCGTATGGATTATCCTTTGGGATTTGTGATCCCAGGATTGTTGTTTTGAATATTGATTGCTCGTGTCGACTTTTCATTGTCAGTTTGTTGTTGTTCACTCCGGTGATTCTTTGATCCTTATTGGATATGCGTTTCTTTGAGTTTCGTTGTCATGTTGCATCGTGACATATCTGGAGTCATATCTGTGTGCCGATTGGTTATTGTGTAGGATTTTTAGCTGGGCATACTACGGTTATGTGTTGATATTTCCACATTGAACCCTGCAAACGAGACGTAGTTCGTGAGGCTAATTAGGTACAAGACCACACGTGTATTTTATCGATACCCGGGGTGGCTTGTGCACGGACACATATCCGGATCGGGCGTACTATGACGTCCATCTTTGAGCCATACCGTTTGGTCGTTCATAGTTCCATGTATGATTGGATATGTCCAACGGTTTGCGACTAGTTGTTCATACACCCGAGGGGTGTGTTTCGACAGTCGGGCTTATTTCTTTGAGATCCATTATTGTTGATTATTTGGAGTTTACCTTGTTGATGGTATTCTCGGTTATTGTTGGTCCTTTATTGATCATTTGGAGTTTACCTTGTTGATGGTATTCTCGATTATTGTTGATCCTTTGTTGATCGTGTCGGAGTTATCATGTTGATGGTACTCTCGGTTATCGTTGATCCTTTGTTGGTCGTATTGGAGTTATCATGTCGATGATATTCTTAGTTGATGTATTAGTTGATCATTGTTATTGATCGTATGAGCATTCGGACTGTACGTCATTTTTTCGGGATTGTATTCATTGTTTTGTGGTGGTTGATCTAGAGATATGTTGTATGCAATTGGTTTATCCAGGTTGAGATTTGATTGTGTAATCCGACGGACATGATTTGGCACGGATGAATTATTTCATAATTATGAGTTATGATGATGTTTTGAGGATTTTTGATATTATTTGAATACGGTACAGTTGGTTGTGGTTGAGTTCATCTCGTCATTTGAGAATGTGAAATGTGGATTATGGTAAGGATTGATCTGTTATGGATTATTGGGGATTGGTAAGATTATGACAGTAAGATTACATTGGTAGTATTCTTACAGTATTATTACATTGGTATGTAATTATTTATGATGATGTGATCGATATCATTGTTGAGTACTGTGTGTTGCTACCCAAAATATTATCCGGAGATAGATATTGCTGGAATGGATGGGATAGCAAACAAATGCAAGAGCACTTCCGTGAGAAAGATAAATAACACAAGATTTGCCGGGGTTGTTAGTCCCGGGCTTGAATGCTCTCGCGAGATATTATTAATACCAATATTCGGGGATACAAGTACTAATGTAAGAATACAATTACAATGAGTGTAAAGATTCTTGTTATCTTAGCTAGTGAGCGTGTAGATTGCCTAAGAACCCAGATTTGATGCTCTGTGAGTTCTTGTAACAAAGGAGATGAAACATCGCGGCGGAGAGAGATCGACCGTCTCTCACGGCAGTATTTAGGCTGGATGCTTGGGCTCACAGGCTTATGAATCCCTTGGAATCATCTAGTGGAGACTTGCTGCTCTGCCGATCGTCTTACGGGCGAGAGATTCGGAGAGAGAAGTCACGAGATGGATTAGGTGAGAAAGCGGGAGCTTGGTGATATGTGTGTTCTCTTGTATTTACATTGTGGGAGAAATGAATTGAGTGTAAGTCAAATGAATTCGAACCTTTTCCAGTAGGAGGAGGTTCTCTATTTATAGGACATGGATGTGCCGCGATCGCCTTTTACGCATTATAATAATCGGGCGATCGTCTTTTAGCACGTGGGCTGTCCCCTCAAAGTCTGCAGGAGTTCTTTGGCGATCAGCTATGCGGTCGATGGGGAGCTTACACGCGTCTGAGTTCTTTGTCACAGGCGGTCCCACGCGACTTTCGGCGCTTTGCCGGTAGGTGAGGTAGGTGACAGGCTGTGGTCAAAGGTCTTGTCTGTCAGCCAAAGATCTCATCTGTTTGCGAAGATCTTGTCAGCGCCTTTGGTGGATCCGCACGTGGGTGCTTTTCTGAGATCCAGTCTTTGATAGCTTTGACGGGCGATCGTCTCTGCTCGGGGCGTAGGTCGATTGCCCTTAGCCGGTCACTAGAGTAGATCGCCAGCTGCCAAAGGGCGATCGCCCAGGGAGTCGATCGCTAGGTACCTGATGGTGGTCCGATATCTTCGACTTGGCGAGCTAGCCATAGTTTGACTGGAGTTGACTCGGTCGCTCGGCCTTATTGTCGATCGCCTGTCGGGATGAATAAATCGTGACACAACAATTGCCCCCCAGCTCGCTCATACGTTGGAAACGTGGGGTGAGGTGGCTCTCTTGGCGATCGCTGAACTTTTGACGAGCGACTTTGTGTTTTATTTGAACTGGCGATCGTCTTTGAGCTGATATACTCTGGGTTCGGACGACCTGGTTGGCCGCTGAACTGCGCGGGAAAAAGCAATAGGCGTGGAAAAGTCTCCGCGCACGAGTCGGGCTTCTATTGGAGGACGCCAACGGTCATTTATGACCCCTCGACTGACGCGTCCTTGAAAAGACGCGTACGCGGGTCTCGAGGGGTTCAATTAATGCGTCGCTTGAGATCCGACCCCTGAGGTTTTCCCTTATTGCAAACGGGTCCCTGCCTTCTCCTATAAAAGCGGCACGGGGCTGCAATTTCACTCACGCGTACTTTTTGGAGAAAGAAGGACTTGCTGCCGAATTTTCTGAAGATCTTAGTGCCGATCGTCGTTCGATTTCACTTTAGGGTAAGAAAAATCCTTTTCTCCTTTTCTGTTTTTGAGAATGGCCGGAACCTCATCATCATGTGGAGCGGGAACCAGTACTGCCGCTGGGACATCGACTGTCCGGGGAGAAACTTCTTCCGTCTTCCACTGAGACGGGCAAGCTATTCGGGCGGAATCGACCAGTGAAGTCGAGGCTTTGTTCAATGAGGCCGATGTTGCTAAAGAGTCGGTGCTTGAAGAGAGACGATCGCGGTCGAGAGAGATCAGCGATCGGGGCTTCGGGAGCAACATAGCGCTTTGGTCGGGCTATAAGGCCTTTCTTTGATATAATGGAGAAGTTGGCGGCCCTACCCGAGATTCGATTTAGGATACTCGGTCGCCTACCCCTATGTGCTTCCCAAACGATCGTAATGCCGGCGCAGCGATCGTTGTGGTCGCTTGGCGGATACGAGTTCGACGACCGGGAAAGATCGGCCGTCTGGAGGACAAGATTCCATGTTCCTTGAGATGTGGACATGTTCGCGCCGGCGGAGAATGAGCAGGCCGACCAGCCTCCGATGGGTATGGTCGCCGTGAATGAGGCGATTATGGAGGCCGGTGCGCTTCCCTCTATCCTTTGTTGTCTCCCATCTGTTGGCCGCTTGGAATGTGGCGCCACTTCGGTGACCGAGCACGGCTCCAAATTAACTGCACTCTAACCCTTTTCGGCGGTCACCGCCTATACCGCCTCCCATCGCCTTTGGAGATGAACCATTTGTTCAAACTGACGGCTCATAAAGGGTTGGTCGGCGGTTACCATATTCAGGGCCGATCTGGTCGGGTGATTCATGGAGTCCCGAATAAGATGCGGGGCGATCAGACGAAGTGGTTCTGGGTCTCCAGCAAGTGGAGAGCTTCGGCGAGCGACAATCCTACGGGCGGTGGAGATCCCAGAATTTCGGGAGAGGAATCCGGTAAGGGTTTAGACTCTCCCTTCGTTTGGATGCGTTTTAGATCGATCTAATTTGATTTCGGTTTTGCGAGTTTTCACATTAGGCAATCGAGGCTGCCTTCGACTTTCGTTGTTTGGGAGCGGATAAGGAGCTTGTCGGACGGCGACCTTGACGCCACTTGGATCAACAAGGAGAGTTCTTTGGTTGTCGGCTCGACTATTCCGTTTCCCGAGACATCTCGCGGTGCAGTATGAGTTTCTGCGACCTTCACTTTCTAGGCGATCGCCTGATTTGAGGACAGTATCTGAGTGTTGATCGATCGTCTTTAACTGCAGAGGTTCGCTTTCCTCGCTTTTTGGAGCCTCCGACGGAGATCGCTATGTCGAACCCAGAGTCTGAGCCGTCTTCGCCATAAGAGGTCGACTCGGGACCCACCCGTTGCGTTGCCTATAGTTCCGGAGGCGGAGCCTCGCGTGGAGCCGGAGCCTCGCGTGGAGCCGGTCGTGGTTGAGGAGGAAATTCCGGAGGAGGGGCTTCGAGCGAATCGCAAGAGACCGAGGCCGGAAGAAACTTCGGTTCCTGCCCCGGGCGATGAAGTGCCGATCGTCGCGCCTCCGATCACCATCGTTGCTCCGGAGAGCGAGCCGCCCTCTGCGGCTTTTATGCGGGAGACGGCGATCGCGGATGCTGAGACCCCTCGAGGGAAACCGTTTTTTGGTCGGGATCCCGAGAAGGCTGAGAGGTAGATAGCATTTTTGTGTTGAAAATTGCATCTGCGTAGGAGTTGTATTAACTTAGTTGTTTTGATGCAGGATCCGTCGCGCAGATCCGTCTTGTCCGCCGATGGTCGTGGATTTCCTAGCGAGCCGATCTCCTCGCCATTCCTGCGACATTCCTCCATACGTTAGCAAAGGTACATACGCTCTCTGAAGGCATGGGACGATCTGGATGCGATCGCTCGGCAATGATCGGCGAGTTCGATGCACGCCTGTTCTCGCCCTTTCTCTTGACGGCGACCATGGCCGTCAGTGCTCGGGGAGTTTGAGGCGGCCCTCCACTATTCGCTGCAGGAGGATCTCGAGGCGGCTCGGAAAGAGAATGCCGAGTTTCTTGTGACAAGATCGCGGCGATGGAGAAGGACTCCACAGGCGGCGGCGGGCGAGCCATGAGATTGAGCTAGAGAAGAAGGAAAGCGAGCAATATCGTCGCGGTTGACCGATTCGGGACCGAGATGCGAGAATGCCGTCCGAGCGCGGAGGGTTCTTGAAGAGGAGGCCAATCGCGGAAGGTGACGATCGCTCGGTTGACCCGGAGCGACGGAGCGAGGGAAAAAGTTCTTTGCGAGGAGGAGGCCGAGCTCCAGGGGTCGCAACAGGCGATGGCGGAGCTGAAAGGAGAGGTTGAGGCGACCAAGGCCGATCCCTTCCAAAACTTGGAGTATGTCAGCGAGTTCGCCTACTATTTGGCGTTCGCCGACTCGATCCGAGCGGCTAAGAAGGGAGGTTTGGAGGTCGGGCCTCTTGCCGATAACTTCAAGGCGTATGCGTTGGAGCATCCTCTCTATTCAGCTTTCTCCTTGCCGATCTTGGACCTTGCGGACATCGGCGTGGATTTGAGTTGGTATCCGTCTCCGGCCAATCTTGTTCATCCCGACGCTCCGGAAGATGAGGGGACCGCGCCGAATGCTGATGGCGAAGGCCAGGCAGGGGCCTGAGGCGCTTCATTTTTGACGTTTTTGCTTGCTTACTTGTAGTTTTGTAGCTTTCTTTTGTAGAACATAGGCCTTCGGGCGACCATGTACTTTGATCTTCTCGGTGATGGCGAATGTTTGATTATCTTTGATTACTTGAATGAATGGTTATTTTGAGTCTTTGTTTGACTTTGTACAAATGTGTGAGGAGAGATCGTTGCGAGGGTAGTTCCAAATGAATTGATAAACTCATAAAGACAACTTTTTACAACAAATTCGATCGCTGCACTACATCTGAAAAAATGACGATCTCCGTATGTGGTTGAATAGCGACGATCGTCGTGTAGGTAGTCCGCACTCTTATTGCCCCTTGTTTTTATTCACTTAGCGGAAGTAAGGGGATGAAAATAATTCCTTGAGTGAGCGGTCTTCAACTTTGTCGAATCCTCGGGGACGGTCGTCCATCTTAAGGAACCGTGCACGATCGCGGAGTTCGATGGACCGACTCCTTGATCATGTCTTGATGCGCGAAGACATTGAGTGTCTCGTGACTCACTTTATTATGAGGGTCCTCTGTTAGACTGCGCCTCGCCTCGTATTTAAACGATGGGCGTGCGGTCTCGGTCTAGAGGAGTCCTTGCGCGGGGCAGCGTCAGGTGATTCAACTCCACGCCCGTGGCTTGTTTAGCTCTGCTTCCACCTCGGCCCACCATGAAGATGGCGAACCTCGACGGTGTATGTTGAGACGGGGGTTGTGACACGTCGCATTGTCCGGGTTCACCATGTTATATGATGAACCTTTGAGGGCGAGCGATCGTGTCCACTGATTAACTTTGGAGGGCCCTCAGACTACGCCGGCCTCGTATTTAAACGAAGGGCGGGCGATCTTGGCCTAAAGGGACCTTGCATGGCCTAAGCAGTCGGTTCCATCGACCACCAGGACCATGGCTGCACTCTTCCACCTTGGATCGTCATGCAGATGCCGACCTTCGACGGTGTATGTTGTGCGGGGGAGGCGATCTCGTGCCTTAGTCCATCATGTTAGATGGTGAACTGTAGATGGTGATCGAGTCCTCCAGTTTCTTAAATGGGGAGGGAGATCGAGGTGACTTCCGAGGTCTCCTTCTCTTGATTGAAGCATGTAGGGACGGTCGCCGAGGCTGATCCAGGGGTCGGCTCATATGAGCTTTCCAGCCTGTTTTATGTTTGACTCGGACGATCGTCTATAGAGATAGGTTGGGGATTCGGCTAAACCAATAAGTTGTCCAACTTGCCCTCCTCGAACAATCTCCAGAGATGTTTGAGGAGGTCGCGGCATTTGTTGGTGCTGTGGCCGGGACTCTTATGGTAGGCACAATATTGATTGTTGTCCAGGTGACCGTGGTCCCTTATCGCCTTTGGCTTTTTGAGCTCTTCGTGCCCCTTGATGGCATAGAAAATATGTGCCGGAGTTACATTTATGCGTATGGAGGAGATGGGCTTCCATGTCCTCGAAAGCCTTGAGATCTCCGGGTGTCTTGGCGATCGCCTTCTTTGCTTTGGCGATCGCTATCTTCTGGACAAGAGGTGGCGTTTCCTCGCCTAAGCGGAGGGTGAGTAGCCTTTGCCTGGCCAGAAAGTTGGCAGCTTTAGCGCGGAAGATCGCGTAAGTTGGGGGAATATCCTTGGAGAGATGTCTAAACATGGGAGAGTGACCGCGGAATCCCCCCATGACCGAATAGAGAGCGAGCTCGTCACTGACGGGTTCGCCGGTGAGGATGATTTCGTCCACTCGGTCAATGTAATCCGCGTCGGTTTCGTCCTTCCCCTGCTTGATTTTTATCATGCGGTGGGGGCCTTCTGGTCTGGCGACCTTGCTGGCGAAGTATGACGTGAAGTCATTCGCCAGTTTCTTAAAAGAGGTGATTGATCGTGGTGGTAATGAGACGTACCACCTGTGGGCCAGCTCGCCAATGTCAACGGGAAGATCCGGCACTTGGTTGCATCAGATGCCCCGCACCCAGTCATGTAAATTCGGAATTTACTCAGGTGGGTTTCGGGGTCCGATCTCCCCTCATACAGAGGTGTTTTGGGAGGAGCGATCGTTGGTTGTATGGGGGCAAGCTCGAGGTGGACCGCGAGTGGCTCGGTCGGCCGGTGATCTTTCTTGGTGCCCCGGTGTCCAAGAGTGCTTTCATCTCGTCAGTGGCGTTGTATGGCGGCCATCGCCGTGGCTTTGACCGCTAGCGGCTCGGCGCTCGGAGCGAGGCCAGGCGATTAGTCTTGATTCCACAGCGATCGGGCGAGTCGGATGGCGACTGCGTTGGGTGTGAGGTGGGTAGGCCGAACTCCCGGTGATGGATTCGGGTTCCGTCTTTTCGAGGTTGGAAAGCAGTGCCCGGTCGCCCGAGATGGGTCGCGCCCCAGCGATCGAATATGGATCCGTTCGGTCGTGCGAGAGACTTTCCTCGCGGTGGGGCTTTCGGCGATCGCTCGTTCGATGGCCGAATTTCCGTTTTCCCATGCGGCGGATGATCGAGGAGTTATTGCGGGCGACGCACATGCTCTCCGTCGCTCCTCCCGGGATGGCCATAGCCTCCTCGATCTGTTCCTCGGTTTGGGCCCGATCGAGTGAGAGGTTGGGGCCGTCTCTCGGATGCGGGATCGAGTCTCGCGTTGTTGCGGCTTCCCCCATCGTTGGGTGGGGTTCGGATTGAGCCGGATATGGTGTCCGCGGTTCGAGAGCGGCTTTCTTGATGTACCGGCGGATGTCATGATTACGAAGGTTTTCTTTGAAGTGCGGTGAGTGTCACTTCAAGTATATGCCCAGGAACAGTGAGTGTTCTTGGGACGGTAGAAATAAAAGTTTGAGGGTTAGATGCCCTCCTTCTAGCGCCAATTGTTGCTACCCAAAATATTATCCAGGAGATAGATATTCTTTGGAATGGATCGGATAGCAAACAAATGCAAGAGCACTTCCGTGAGAAAGATAAATAACACAAGATTTGCCGGGGTTGTTAGTCCCGGGCTTGAATGCTCTCGCGAGATATTATTAATACCAATATTCGGGGATACAAGTACTAATGTAAGAATACAATTACAATGAGTGTAAAGATTCTTGTTATCTTAGCTAGTGAGCGTGTAGATTGCCGGAAGAACCAGATTTGATGCTCTGTGAGTTCTTGTAACAAAGGAGATGAACAGTCGCGGCGGAGAGAGATCGACCGTCTCTCACGGCGAGTATTTAGCTGGATGCTTGGGCTCCTGGGCTTATGAATCCCTTGGAATCTGTCTAGTGGAGACTTGCTGCTACTGCCGATCGTCTTCTGGACGAGAGATTCGGAGAGAGAAGTCCTGAGATGGATTCCGGTGAGAAAGCCGGGAGCTTGGTGATATGTGTGTTCTACTGTATTTCTGTTGTGGGAGAAATGAATTCTGAGTGTAAGTCAAATGAATTCGGAACCTTTTTCCAGTAGGAGGAGGTTCTCTATTTATAGGACATGGATGTGCCGGGCGATCGCCTTTTCTGCATTATAATAATCGGGCGATCGTCTTTTAGCACGTGGGCCTGTCCCCTCAAAGTCTGCAGGAGTTCTTTGGCGATCAGCATGCAGTCGATGGGAGCTTACACGCGTCCTGAGTTGCTGTCACGGGCGGTCCCACTGCCAACTTTCGGCGCGCCTACCGGTAGGTGAGGTAGGTGACAGGCTGTGGTCAAAGGTCTTGTCTGTCAGCCAAAGATCTCATCTGTTTGCGAAGATCTTGTCAGCGCCTTTGGTGGATCCGCACGTGGGTGCTTTTCTGAGATCCAGTCTTTGATAGCTTTGACGGGCGATCGTCTCTGCTCGGGGCGTAGGTCGATTGCCCTTAGCCGGTCACTAGAGTAGATCGCCAGCTGCCAAAGGGCGATCGCCCAGGGAGTCGATCGCTAGGTACCTGATGGTGGTCCGATATCTTCGACTTGGCGAGCTAGCCATAGTTTGACTGGAGTTGACTCGTTCGCTCGGCCTTATTGTCGATCGCCTGTCGGGATGAATAAATCGTGACACAACACTGTGGTTGACCCCGTCGTGGGTTTTATTTTTAGGTACTCGGAGATCGAGCTAGTAGCGGTCGTGAAGGGGTGAGCTTCCCGGGTGATACTGTTGTGGCATAATTTTGAGTATCGAGTATTCTTTTCTGGTTGTTTTATTTCCGCTGCAAATGTGTATTTTGAACTGTGTTTTTATCCGCTGTGAGTGTATATTTTAAAATGGCTTTTCGGTATTTTTACCAACTCGTGTGTATTTTCAAAATGGCCTTTTGGCATTTTGCGAACTTGGGTTATTTTGTCAAACCCTTTTCCCAAATTATTTTATCGGTACGTTTAAGTGGTTGGTTTAACGTACATTTTGAACTGTCGAGATTTGGCATTTCGCCTTGTATTTTCAACTGTTATTTTTGTGACGGTATTTGAGAACTATGTTTTGGGTATTTAAGATATTACCATCATCGGCCTTTTTGGCGTCTTTGAATGTTTTTGAAATGGTTTTGTAAATGGTTTTTAGCCTGGTGGGCGCAGGGCCCACGGCGCTGTAATATCCCGGATTGTTTTGGGGGTGTTACAGAAGATGGTATCGGAGCTTGGGTTTTGTGAAACCCAGGCGTGTGTGTTATGTGGCTCTACCAGTACGGTAGTAGCGTGATTTTGAAAATGAGTTTTTCTGACTTTTGAGTCAAATCGATTTTTGGAGTTTCCAAAGTTTTTGAGATTCTTTTCAAATTGCTATTTGTGATATTGGTGTGTGTTGGTATTGTATTGAGACTTCGTGTGGGAGTCGTGTGCTAGTATCACGGGAGATCATCGGATTCACGCACCTATAAGTATATTGGTTTGGTTATTCGTTTGTGGCGACGCTTGATTGTTTTTGTGATGAGTTGGAAATTTTGGTTGATCTGTTGTTTGTGGCAAGGTTGCAAGTTTCGAGGACGAAACTTATTTTAAGGGGGGTAGTATGTAATACCCAGATTTTCAGTATAAATTTTTTGTGTTATTTTATCTGAGATATACTGTATAGTTTGGTATCTATAGAGTATGGATAAAATAAATTGAGGACTGAGACAGTTATACTTGTGTAATTGACGTTTTGATTTACAGTTATATTGAGGATTTGTTGTATCAGGTTGAACTGATTTGGATATCAGGTATATCGTATGAGAATATTTTTGGGTTGAGTATATGTGTATTCAGTATGCGGTATGTTCGTATCCAGTATGTCGAGACGTCGGACAGGAACAATTGGATTTTTGGCTAAGTATAGAGGCCATTATGTATGCTAAATTTCAGAGCTAACGTACGTTAAATTGATAGTGTTACGTATGTTATGGCTAATGCATTACGTACGTAACAAAGGGAATCAGACTTGTGGCCGACAGGTGGGACCCTTGGTCGGCGTATTTTGGCGAAGAACGTGCCTGGGCAAGTCAACTACGTATTATGTATGTTATGCAGTATGTATTACGTACGTAATATGAGGTTTTACTGTAGCAAGTCAACGTACGTATTGCGTACGTTATGGATAAAATGTTACGTACGTAAAGCAGTGAACGAAATGAGTCAGTTAACTTTGGACTGTCGTTACGTACGCTACCAAGGTCAGATAGCGTACGTAAGGGTTTGTTACGTACGTTAACCAAGGAAGGTTACGTACGTAACGAGCTGGATTGTTTTATAAAGGGACGCCCGTCTTTCATTTCTCTTCAGCTTTTCACTTCGTTTTTCGTCTCCAAACTCTGAGAGGGGGAGATTTTGACTTTCCTAAGTCGATTATAAGCTTGGAAACATGGGATTGGAGCTTGGATATGAAGCTATTGTTGATTCTTGAAGTGATTTCTTGTGTAATCCATCTTCTAAGAGGTATGTTGGATAATCCCTTCTTGAATTTCGGATTATTTGATGTTGTTATTGATGAATGATTCGTATGAAGATGATTATGGTACTGTTGTTACGATTCTTGAGGATATATCAATTATATGTTGAAGGAAGATGATGATATGATGGTTTGTGTCTTGATTCTGTTGGTTATGATTATGGAATCATAGAGTTCTTGATGTTCTTGGTAGTGTTGTTGCGATTTTGATGTTAGGACGATCGTATGTTGAAGAACATGATGATTTACACCTTGAATTATAAATAAGGATTGTTTAGATGTTAGAAAACATCGGATTATGTTGTTTTATGGATTATGAACGTGAATTCGGACAATTCGTGTTCTTGAAGAACCCTTGAGTTATACATATCATGATTTTTGGAAGGATTTCGGATAATTTGGAATGTGATTATTCATGATAATAATCGGTAAATTGTTTCCTACGAATTTACAAGTATGAACAAAAAGGAGTCTTGTTGATTCATATTTGGAATTGAAGTTGGAATCGAGTATGTTATGAAATCCTTAATGTCGAGAAGAATTGACATGAATTGATGATCATGTTTAAGTGATGTTGGTGTTTTGGATATGAATATGGAATATTCATATCTATGATGCACGGATTCTTCAAAATTGGGCAGTATGCAGTATCGGATACTGCATGGGTGCGGGTGCGGGTGCGATTCGCGTGGGATTCGCACGGGATTCGCCACGTGGCGAATCCATGCAAAAAAAAAAATTCGGACTCGCGTATCCTGACACAGGATATGCGTATCCTGGCACAGGATATGCGTATCCGGTGCCAGGATACGCGAGTCCTTTTTTTTTTTAGTTTTTTTTGTAATTTTTAAAAAGTAAATCAAATAAATTAAAATACAAAAGTAAATTATTTAATAAGTAATTACGTTTACCTTTAGCAGTATTCACGGACAGCATTAGAAAGCTCCGCTGCTCAAAGCCATTTTGAATTCTTTTTTTGTATGACTTGTTTTATGTATTTGAATTGATTTTATGGTGATATTTGAGTTGTTGTTTTTTATATTTAACAAGTGTTATATATAATAAAATATAAAATAAACAGACGTATCCTTGCCGTATCGTACCCTAATATTTTCAAAAAACCGTATCCCCGCACCCGTATCTGCCCGCACCCCCCCCCCTCCCCCCCCCGCACCTATGCAACATAGATTCATATCTAAAACTAAGTTATGTGTTTTGGTACAATATTCTTATAGGAATACGAATATGATTTCGGGTTTGATAAGATTATGATTCACTTTTGAGTTTAAGAATTCATACGTATTGAACAAGTGTTCAATTTGGATAATGGAAATATTTGAAACTCTTGGAATATGATTATCTATAATGTTGAATTAATCGGATCGTCCGGATTGATGATGATAATCGGTAATTGGTTTAATTATGAATTTACAAGGAGGAAACTTGTATTCGTATGTAAGATTGAATGTGGAATCGGTAATGCTTAGACACTTGGTTAAATTGATTATTGATATGATTATCGGATTATGAATTGTGTTATGGTTTTGAATTCATGATCGATTGATTTGGTTGTTCGGATTTGTGTTTAATCGGGATATTGTGGAACCATTGGGTTTATTAATCGGTTATATTGATTATCGAGTTGCGACTTGTATCGTGGATATGAGTTCGTATTTGTTTGCGTTGTATTGTTCGGTTTTGTTTATGATCGGGGTATTGTTGAGCCGTTGAGTCGCTTGGTTGGCTATGTCGGTTATTGATTGTTATCGTATTGTTGTTAATTGATTATTTCAATAGGTTGAGGTGTTTGATCGTGGATTATGACCATTGTGTTGCGGTTGAGGTCCAAGAGTTCATAGATTGCTTTCGGTCGGGGCTGAGGAGCTCGTAGATAAAGGCAATGGATATTGGTAACGGCTTCGTGGTATCGGTACCGAGGTAAGTTTATACTTGTTCAGTTTATAATATTTGATGAATGGTTTCGTTTTCATTTCATTTATAATTCGTATAGCAATGTTGTTAGAAATGTAAGTTGTCGGGATAATGGTTTGTATATCGTGCTCTGGTTGTATTAAATTATAAGGTATATGATTTAATTGTGTTCAAGGAAGACGTGAGTTATCTTTGGTCCAGGATATAGAATAGCAGATATCGAGGATAGTTATCGTGATGGCATAAGTATCGGGATAAAGGTTTATTGGTATTGAATAGATGGTACCTTATTTGAGATTATTTGTATAACTGTGTATTCGTTTAGGGATGTTGTTCGTGGAAAGGATATTGTCTTCGGCTTTGAGGTAATTTATGTATTGTTCAGTTATGAGATAATTATTATGTTGAGTTGTTGTTTATGTTGTACATTGAGGCTTCGTATATTGAGATTCGTATTGGTTGTTCGTTGAGGGATGTTGATCCCAGGACTATTGTTGGTATTAATGGTTGTGTTGATCGTCTCATTGAGGGATGTTGATCGCAGAACTGTAGTCTGAGATTGTTGATCGTATGGATTATCCTTTGGGGTTTGTGATCCCAGGATTGTTGTTTTGAATATTGATTGGTCGTGTCGACTTTTTATTGTCAGTCTGTTGTTGTTCACTCCGGTGAGTCTTTAATCCTTATTAGATATGCGTTTCTTTGAGTTTCGTTGTCATGTTGCATCGTGACATATATGGAGTCATATCTGCGTGTCGATTGGTTATTGTGTAGGATTTTTAGCTGGGCACACTATGGTTATGTGTTGATATTTCCACATTGAACCGTGCACACGAGACGTAGTTCATGAGGCTAATTAGGTACAAGACCACACGTGTATTTGATCGATACCCGGGGTGGCTTGTGCACGGACACATTTCCGGATCGGGCATACTATGACGTCCATCTTTGAGCCATACCGTTTGGTCGTTCATTGTTCCATGTATGATTGGATATGTTCGACGGTTTGCGACTGGTTGTTCATACACCCGAGGGGTCCCGAACCGGGACGCGGCGGCTGACGGCAACGTTAGGGAGTCCGGAGACGTCGGCGGGGGCCTCGGGAAGAGTTATCTTTTCTGTTTAACAGCCTGCCCACCCTGGAATCGGCTCAGCCGGAGATAGGGTCCAGCGGCTGGAAGAGCACCGCACGTCGCGTGGTGTCCGGACCAAAGATAGTCGGGTTTATTTCTTTGAGATCCATTATTGTTGATCATTTGGAGTTTACTTTGTTGATGGTATTCTCGGTTATTGTTGGTCCTTTGTTGATCTTTGGAGTTTACCTTGTTGATGGTATTCGCGGTTATTGTTGATCCTTTGTTGATCGTGTCGGAGTTATCATGTTGATGGTACTCTCGGTTATCGTTGATCCTTTGTTGGTCGTATTGGAGTTATCATGTCGATGATATTCTTAGTTGATGTATTGGTTGATCATTGTTATTGATCGTATGAGCATTCGGACTGTACGTCGTTGTTTCGGGATTGTATTCATTGTTTTGTGGTGGTTGATCTACAGATAAGTTGTATGCTATTGGTTTATCCAGGTTGAGATTTGATTGTGTAATCCGACGGACATGATTTGGCACAGATGAATTATTTCATGATTATGAGTTATGATGATGTTTGAGGATTTTTGATATTATTTGAATACAGTACAGTTGGTTGTGGTTGAGTTCATCTCGTCATTTGAGAATGCGAAATTTGGATTATGGTAAGGATTGATCTGTTATGGATTATTGGGGATTGGTAAGATTATGACAGTAAGATTACATTGGTAGAATTCTTACAGTATTATTACATTGGTATGTAATTATTTATGATGATGTGATCGATATCATTGTTGAGTATTGTGGCTGACCCCGTCGTGGGCTTTATTTTTAGGTACTCGGAGATCGAGCTAGTAGCGGTCGTGAAGGGGTGAGCTTCCCGGGTGATACTGGCTGTGGCATGATTTTGAGTATCGAGTATTCTTTTCTGGTTGTTTTATTTCCGCTGCAAATGTGTATTTTGAACTGTGTTTTTATCCGCTGCGTGTGTATATTTTAAAATGGCTTTTCGGTATCTTTACCAACTCGTGTATATTTTCAAACTGGCCTTTTGACATTTTGCGAACTTGGGTTATTTTGTCAAACCCTTTTCCCAAATTATTTGATCGGTACGTTTAAGTGGTGGTTTAACGTACATTTTGAACTGTCGAGATTTGGCATTTCGCCTTGTATTTTCAACTGTTACTTTTGTGACGGTATTTGAGAACTATGTTTTGGGTATTTAAGATATTACCATCATCGGCCTTTTTGGCGTCTTTGAATGTTTTTGAAATGGTTTTGTAAATGGTTTTTAGCCTGGTGGGTTCCGGCGCGGGGCCTACGGCGCTGTAATATCTCGGATGATTTTGGGGTTATTACATTCTATTCAGCACCTGAGAGCATCGACCAAAATGATCATCTTACTATATAGATATATGCTTGTCATATTTATCGTAAACCCAAAACCTCGTATATACTTGTCGTACTGCCACATCATAAGAGAAAACCTAGATATGTGCTCTCGAGGTGCGACCTACGATTTGCCCTTCTTATAAATCGATCGAACATACACTACTATAAAAGATACATTTTGCAACAACTATTTTAAATCTATGTCTTTTTGATGTTTTTCTACGGACTCTACCATGAAAGTCGAGCACGTGGCAGCCTCTGAGGCAGCCGAAGAGGCGGTATGGTTGTAATATCCTAGAATTTCAGTATAAATTTTTCGTGTTATTAAATCTCAGATATATTGGATAGCGTGGTATCTATACAATATGGATAGAATAATTTGAGAACTTAGACAGTTGTATTTGTATAATTGACGTAGTTGGTCGGCAATTGCATTTGAGGATGTCGTGTATCAGGTTGTCTTAATTTTGATATCAGGTATATCATATGAGAATATTATTGGGATGGGTATACATATTTTGAGAAGTTCAACTTCATTTCTTCACCCTTCAATCCTCTGAGGTTGATTTTTGGCTCTTCTAACTTGATTGTGAACTTGAGGGCATGGATTTGGAGCTTGAGATGTGAAGATATCACTACTAGAAAAATATCATTTCACATCGGACATTTTAGATCGTTCTATAATAACCGATTTAGAAAGTGATGCGGCCATTTTATAAATCGATTCTAAACTAACCGATCTAGAAAGTGGCATGATCATTTTCTAAATCAATTGTTTTAGAACCGGTCTAGAAAGTGAACTTTCTAAATCGGTTATTTTAGAACCGATCTAGAAAGTGCACTTTCTAAATCGGTTATATTAGAACCGATCTAGAAAGTGGACTTTCTAAATCGGTTATTTTAGAACCGATCTATAAAGTGCACTTTCTAGATCGGTTATTTTAGAACCGATTTAAAACCCACTCGAGAAATTATATTTAAATTTAATATAAATGCAAGTTCCTCAAACAACTCACCTTAGCCTAGTGGTTGGGACTTCACTCCCCAACCACAAGGTCAAGGGTTCAAACCCTCATGGCAACAAATTGAAATACATTGATATTTCAAGACTGGGTCGGGCCCGATCTTGGGTTCGGCCTGATCTTGGGCCGGGCTGGTTGTGGTCGGGTCGGGGCCGGGCTGTGGTCGGCTTGGACCCGAGCTGGGTTAGGGTCATTTTTTTGGGGAAAAAAAATAAGACTTTCTAGATCGGTTCAAATAGACATTCTAGATCGGTTAAATAACCAATGTAGAAAGCAGACTTTCTAGATCGGTTCTAAAAACCGATGTAGAAAGTCCAGACTTTCTACATCGGCTGGATCTATAACGGTTATTTAACCAATTTAGAATGTCTATTTTACCCGATTTAGAAAGTGTTTTTTCTAGTAGTTTGTTGATACTTGAGGTATTTGATTGTGTTGTTCATATTCTTGAGGTATGTGGATCAACTCTACACCTTACTTTTGGATTCTTGATATTGTTGTCATTTTTTACTTCGTATGATGATGGTTATGGTAATATTGTTGTGATTCTTGATATTATGTGAAGTGTATGTTGAAGAAGATGATGATATGTATGTATTGATCGGATTATGAGTGAAGTATGATAGTTTAGAGGTTAGATAACATATTGGACTACTTTGTCTTGGTGATTATGAATAAAATATTAATTGGATATGATTACGGTATTAATTCATGTTCTTGAGGAACTCTTGAATTATATATGTCATGATATGGTGAATAAGGGATGAGCATATTAATTTAGAAATGGGGTTGAATTTGGAAAGACTATGGTTAATCTTGGAATATGATTATTCATAATATTGAATTATTCGGATAGTTCGGATTAGTGATTATATCGGTATTACTGTTTTGCTATGACTTTACGAGTATGAACAAGAAGGAACCTTATTAATTCGTATATAAGGTTGAAGTTGGAATCGAGATTGTTAAGACCCTTGTTATTGGTATGAATTGATTGTTGATATGATTATCAAATTGCGGCTTGTATTGTGGACACTACACCAGAATCACGATTTTGTGACTGCCAAAAACATACCAAATGGCAAAAACAGTCACAAATGACTGTCACATAATCACCAGTCACAACTTTTTTTGTGACTGCCAAAAACAGTCACAAACCTCATTATATGACTTTATAATACCACTTTCCATGGCAGTGACAAAGAATATTTGTGACTATCATTAGAAGTCGCAAATGTCATTTTCGTGACTGCTAATGACAGTCACAAGGTAGTCAAGATTTCAATAATGTATGACTGTCATTGACTGTCACAAATGTTGAAAAAAAATAAAAAAAAAATAAAATATTTAAATAAATTTTTGTAACCTGCAATTTTCACAATGAGGTCACAATGCAATCCAATCATATTTCTTAGTATTTCCATACACTACTCTAATCAGTTTTCACAACGCATACACAAAACTACAATCTAGGGTTGAAAACTAATACATGTATATACGAACACTTTAAACATTAAATCATTCTACATGCCACCTCCAACTACACATCCATCAGGACTAGCCAAAGAAACACTCTCATACCACCAGATTTATTTCTAATTCCTCCCATCTTCGAAGGCATAAATGGTCCAGTCAATGATAGTTACTCGAACCGACCCTAAAAAACACGACCAATTAGACATCAAATGTACTGGTCAACAACATATAATTCTGTAAACTTTAACAGTCGGAGACACATATCCTTGAATGCGCCATCTTGTTAATCATGTAAAAGGAAAGCCTCTGAAGGAAATTACATCCAGACCTATTATGGTGGAAATATAATAGATGTGATTGGTTACCATCTGGATTGCTTTCAGTTCATGCTTAAGAATTTGACTATAATGCTCCTCACTTACTCCATTTCTGCCACATTCAATAGTAATTACCACAAATCAACAAAAATAAAGCTGGTGACATAAATAAATGGATCAACAACTAACCTTTAGAATATAATCCTCTGTGGCCAACAATGATTAGACCAGTAGAAAGTATACAGAAGTTCCCTGCAAAAACAATAATGCAAGCCAGCAGAATTTTCTATTAAAACGATAGCAAATTTATGAGAACTAAACATGTTATTTTTTAACAAGATACGATTCAACATAATTTCCTTTGTGACCCTTTTGAAAATTCTTACCAGCACTCACAGCGTCTAATTTGTACCCGTTACTAAGAAGGAGTGAGATAGTTTACAAAATGGTCATACCATTATTTATGAATTCGAAGAACCTTGACCTTAATATTGCTGAGGTCCATTCACCTAGAGTCATATGATCATTTAGGAGTGCATCAAGAGAGAGAAAGTGAATCATTAACTAAGGCATTAAAATGTTAACAAATCCTTCTAAAGTGAAAGTGATGCAAGTGAGAACTATTTAAACTACCTGGGGAATATCAAACTTGAAGGTAATCAAAAGAAAAACTAAACAAATCTATTGCCTCCTGAATGTGGCAGGCCAAGAAGGCTATATAAAGAAGGCTAATAACTTACATGTGAATCAGTGTAGGACTGTTGGCCACTAAGTATACAGAATACAACTTGGAAAGTGTTTTACACAACATGCTGTATGATTTTCAGATCTGAGTGCGTAGCGGGAGTCTTGTTAAAGTAAATTGCTGTAATTACAGCAACTAGATATGAAGTGTATACTTAAAAATAATCACATATATTAAAACAGTAAATGCAGAAGGTAAACGACACGATAATTAAAGTGGTTCGAGGTAAACCCCTCTACGTCCATTGGTCCTCCACACAGGAGTTAAAATGTTTATTATAAATACTACGTACACAACTACATATTTATAATCAAACCTATCAATGTATCATTCACACAGATTGACACAATGATCAAAGTTTTCAACCGTTCATACAGATTGGTTTAGGGTTTCACTTGACTAACTTCTTCACACATAGTTCCGAAGCTTTGTCTCTTCAATGCAAGTCCGTCACACACAGTTTGGGAAAAGCAATGCTTTCTCAGTCCACACAGAGCTGATGGGTTTGTTCAATGATAGAACGATGGTTTGAACAACTACTTGACTTTCTTGATCTTGGGCTGATGATGTGTTGTTCAAGGTTGAGCACTTGGATATTTCTTCTCTGAGAATATGCAATATACTTGAAGAAATATGTTTGCTCAGATATATTCTTGTTAGTACTACTTGGTTAGATGTGTGTTCGTGTATATTTTTGATCTTCAAACTCTTGGGGATATATATAGCCTCTGAATAGATCCGTTGGGAATAGATCCGTTGAGCAAGATTCCGGGACAACTAGATGGTTGACTTGCATAAACCAAGATACAGATTTTGCGTGGTTTGAAGATCTCTGTCGGCTTCAGTATTTAAATACTTTATCCTTTCAGTATTTAAATACTTCTTTATCAAACGGGTCTTGACTTTAGCGAATACCAAAGATTCCTTTTCAAACGGTCTTTAGTCCTGTTTCGATGTGTATTGAAGATCTCAATACTTCACAGCTTGAATGTTGTATCCATTTGTGCTGTAGGCTATGAAGGAGAGGTCGCTATATGAAATGCTTGCTGTATGAAGGGACAGCTTCCATACTTGGCGCTTTTAGATTCTTGTTGTTGTATGATGGCATAAAGATATGTCTTCGATATAGGGTCAGCAACTTCGATATGACTTATGATACAGCAGCTTGCTGTATGCTAGATTGGCACATTGTCAAAACATTTTATCAAAGTCTCGATACAGGGATTGTTATCCCAACAATTTCCCCCTTTTTGATAATTTGCCAAGTCTTCCTTTAAAACCTTTTGATGTTATCCAAACATCCTTGATGATGCCAAAACTTTTGACACTAAATATTTTGAAGGAGGGTAGACTTCTTAGTCTTATGTACGAATGCTCTGGCCTTCAGCAATTAGCCTAACACTAGGAACTGCTCGCAGGCAATTTCAGCTTTTATCAAAAGAGTATTACATCTTTAAACTTATGATTGGCGCACAGGCACAATCTTATAGTGTTTATCTAGATACATACAACTGAATCTATGAACTGTTCATAGACAAGTTCATACAGCTTATCTTTTAACAAGTTTTCATACTTGTATTAAATCAGCAAATGGATTGAATTACGTAATCATACAAACACACAGTAGATTACGGGTTGTAATATTTCAATAGAAAAATATTTTATTGATATTGAACAAAGATTACAATGTTTTTGCTATCTCAAAGCAAATAATAATACAAAAGAGTGAGAAAACGGGATAAGAATACAGGAGGGAATTTAGCTCCTATAGTCCGAATGCTTCCAAGGCTTTCTAGGGTTATTCTTGGTACCCTTCCACCAGTTCTGATGCGCATCCTTGTTTCGATTAAAGTATATTGCTTGACCTTCGTAGGACTTATCGAAAACTAGGATCCAATCCTCTGGATGGGTAACTAAGTCGCCTTGCTTGTGCTTGGACTTCATTTTCTGCTGGAGCGGGAGAGTTCCTTCATCCAACCTTTTCTTAAACTCCTCTGTGGCTTCCTGCACCATTCTGCAACAATTAAATATTTGAGATTCCCTGATAAGAACAACAAAGTATCTTAGCAGTTCATTTCTCCTCCTGTTCTTGATCTCATCTGCAGTAGTCTGTCGGTTGGCCGGGAGGTTTATAGCTTGCGGCTTTTGAACGAGGTTTTTCCAAAGAAACTTAGGGTCCTGGAATTCTGGGCGATCTCCCTGTATCCTGACGTTGTGAGCCGGAGATCCTAAACGATTAAGTGCAGCAGTAATGCTGTCTCCTAATGGAGCTTCCAACTCCTTCTCTTGCTCAAGCCTCAATCTCCTAGCAGCTTCCCTCGCTTCGTCCCCCTTTTTGGCGTCATCAAGGTAGGACACCTTTTCATCAAGACGTTCAAGGATCTGCATAGTAGCATCCTGTTTTGTCTCAAAACTTGTCATTTTATTCACTAGGGAGGTGAGCACCTGCGACATATCTTGAATTTTCTTGTCGTGGGCTCGAAGCTGGGAACCAGATTCAATGAGAGTGGATGCTGTCTTGGCTTCAGACACACGAAGTTTTGATTGTTCTTCCAGCAGGATCTGCTGCTGACGCTGTTGCAATTGGCTAAGTGCCTGTTTGAAGATGGTAGGCAGGATGCGGAAGGCTTTCTCAACTTGAGAAACTTCATGCCTTATTCCAGTCATTTCTTCAACAGCTGACTGATGTAACCAATTAATCTCGTTTTCAACAGCATGCAGGGCATTCATGGCGTCCTACAAGAAAACAGTTTGGCGGCCAAGAGCATGCAATTGCTCTTTCTTCTCAGTGGTTCGTGGAGAGTCTAGCTTGGCAAAATCTTCAACTCCATTCAACTGTGTCAAGTTAACACTGGGACGTGAATTGAGTTGGACATCCTCAGGTATTATACCGTCGTCAGATTCCAAAATAGTTGAGGGTGCGGGAGCATCAGATGCAGGCTCGGCAATAGGGGTTGATGTATTCTCCTGTTCTAAGGTAGGTTCTGAAGACATAGGTACAGGAGGGACTGAATCCTCCTGTTGTCTCTCAGCGTCCGCCTGCTCCTGCAGAGGGATTGATTCCTCGTGCGAGATGGCACTTGTCTGGTCGTCGGTGGAGACAAGAATGGGTGTCTGTTCCTCGGTTGGTTGTTTCTTCGCAACAGGAGGGACTGAATCCTCGCTGTTGGGAACATTATTTTCGCTAGAAGTCCCTTGATCTGGCTGGGTTTCCTCACGACTCATTCTCAAACCTGCCTGGAGGGCATCATCATCGTCTGACTTATGATCATATTTGGGACTGTGGGGATCAGGGCCAATAGATTTTGCTTTTCCTTTCTTGCGAGCGCCTGCCTTGTCCATCAGGTGGCTGGTGATCAATTCTTGACAGCACAGGTTGTCCCATTGGATCAGGGCCTCAATATCTTGAGAATCCGTCACTTCCAAGACAAATCGTTCTTCTTCGCATCAATCGCTCCAGTTGTACAGAGTGTTATATAGAGCTAGCCTGTAGGGTTTCCACTGGACAAAGCGTTCATATGCTTGCTCTATTTGCACATAAAGCAAAGTCTTGTTTATTATGGAGTCTGGGTAGGGGCTGTGTACAGCGCTTGGGTCCGCTGTATGCACGGGTTCCTCAATAGGCATCGGTTCTTGTGTTGGAGCTGGATCCCGAATAGGGATTAGTACCCTGATGGGAGAAGGATCCTGAACGGGTGTGGAATCCCGAATAGGATATGTGGCCATTGGCTCCAAGAGGGCAGCCGACTCGCCAGAGTCTTTTAAGTTGGCATATGTCTGAGTATCCGTCGTAGCCGCTAAAGGCTCGAGATCTACTGTCGAGACAGTAGCAGTCATCTCTTCCATAGGGGTTGCGCCCGGAGGGCTCGATACAGTGGGTTGGGCCGTTGAAGGAGCATCCTCGGATATTTCTGTAGTTTTAACTTTTGTGAGCCTCCTTAACTTCCTTTTCGGCTTCTCACCAGCAATGGGAGTTTTGCTGTGAGATCTCTTCCTTTTCTTTGAAGTCTCCTCACTATGGGACTTCAAAGACACATCCCTCGGATCGGCAGAAAGGGGCAAATTTCGGACAAAAGGTCTATTCGCAATCAGGGGTCCTTTGTTGAAAACGAAGGGTCTGATGCTTCCCATGTATATCTGAGAATTGATCTTATTTGCATCTTCGGTTTGAGAAACACCGCATTTCGTCATAATATAACTCAGAAGCAAACCAAAAGACTTCTTCTGCGAGGCAGGCTTAGAGACTTCTTCTTGCAACCTCTTGAGAATTATTTGACACCAGTTGACCTTTTCACGGGTCATGATTGCAACCATCATCATGAATCTTAAATTGGTGCACATCTCGAACGCACATGTTCTATTCTCAATTACGCGGCAATAAAAATCGTGTAAATAAACAAAAGGTCAACAAAAGAGTTTCTTGTGACAAGAAGTGTGAATCGTTTCAACCGATGCTGAACCAGTGAACAATCCATAATATCTGGTCAGGAGTGCTTGGGACCCAAAGGTCTCAAGATCTTCCATTGTCAGACCATCAGCAGGAAGCCTGTAGATATTCTGAAGCAGCTCGTGGTCAACAAGGATCTCGACTCCGCGAATGACAGCAGTTATGTCAGCAACATTTCCTCCCTAAGCGAGCGAGAATAAACGAACAGCGGCGTTGAGGTAGAATTACTCAACCAAATGAGCATCAAAACGTTCAGCGATGTGGCTTCCAAGGCGATAAAGGCCTTGCTGACGAATCCTCGTAATGACATACTCCATCGATTCGACGTCATCACCTTTGGAACGAACACATTCAAGCACGACAGATCTAGCAAAGATCTGTCCATCGATGATGTTGGAGGACTTCTTGAGAGAGATAGAGGAGGTCTGAGAAGATGCCATTGACGATTCTCGAAGAAAAGTAAAGAAGATTCAAAGAGAAATACAGTAAAAGCAAAAAGACTTGTGGGCTGTATGCTCAAGGACTCGTTCAATATGCAGAAAGCGTAAAGAGTCTGAAGAGGCATTAACAGTCCTTTTTATAGTGGGCTGCGACGAAGGGTTTACAGATAATGAACAGTCAGATTTAAGGGATAGGAACCATTGTTTAAATAGATGACCACGATAGACTGAGTGTAACCCGTACAACTTATCTATCTAATTTACAATGAGAGCGGGTCCCACTTCTGATTTATAAAATTACCCTTATTGCCCGAAACGACGGTGAGAAATTAATAAAATAATTTGAAACATCGCGGCTTTGGAGATACCAATGTCCAGATGTCGTGTAAAGCATTTAATGCGAATTATAACAGGGCACGTGGACATAAGAATTGTTTTAAAAATAAATAACATAATAATTGATTTCCCATAGTATGTGTTGTATCAGCAAAAATACAGCGTTCCCCCTTAAAAGGTATATACGGGTTTCAATTCCATACAGCAACTTTCGGATTAATACTGTATTCTTGGGTCATACTGTATTCCCCCTTAATTATTGCACACGTCAGCTGTAGGATAGTTCATATCGCTTTGTTCCTACAGTGCTATTTTGATAGTTTGAGTGTACAGATAACTAACAGTGGATACTGTATTCTTGGGTCTTACAGCATTCCCCCTCAATTGTTGGGTAAAAGTATTAAAAACTTACAGGGAGTCAGGCTGTAGCAATCCCAATTCATGTCGAAGCTTGCAGAATCTTGCTGTTTCGAGAGGTTTGGTAAAGATATCGGCTAACTGGATATCTGTATGAACTTTTTCCAGCCGAACATCCTTGTTCTCAACATGATTCCTGATGAAGTGATGCTTCATGTTGATGTGCTTTGTACGCAAGTGCAATACAGGGTTGTGCGTTATTGCAATGTCACTCGTGCTATCGCACATTATCGGCATTTCTTTGGCTTCAATTCCATAGTCTGACAGTTGTTGTTGCATGTAAAGGATTTGCATACAGCAACTACCAGCAGCATAGTATTCTGATTCAGCTGTTGAAAGCGAGTTTGCCAATTGTTTCTTGCTAAACCAAGACACAAGTCTAGGTCCAAGAAAGTGACAAGTTCCGCTTGTACTCTTCCTATCTGGCTTGCAACCTCCAAGATCCGAGTCGTTGTAGCCAACTAAATTGAATCTGCCTTCTTTAGGATACCACAGTCCTACATCGACTGTTCCTTTGATGTATTTCAGGATTCATTTGGCTGTTGCGAAGTGTGATTCTTTAGGTGCTACTTGATATCGCGCACACACTCCTATAGCAAACTGGATATCGGTCCTACTAGCCGTTAGGTACAGGAGTGAGCCAATAAGCTTCCTGTAGAGTGATTGATCAACCGGCTTTCCAGCTTCATCAGCACTAATTTGCACGGAGGTGCTCACGGGGGTTGACGATGATTTGTAAGTATTCATTCCAAACTTATTGAGAAGCTCCTTGCTATATTTTTCCTGGTTGGTGAAAATCCCTGTAGGCAACTGCTTTATCTGCAATCCTAGGAAATAACTAAGTTCTCCCATAATACTCATTTCAAATTTACTTTGCATGAGATGAGAGAACCTTTAACACAAAGCAAGGTTAGTTGAACCAAATATTATATCATCTACCTATATTTGAACCATCAGGAGGTCATCATCTTCCTGTAATTTGAATAAGGTCTTGTCCACAGCGCCTTTCTCGAATCCATTATCAGTTAGATACTGGGACAGAGTCTCATACCATGCTCTAGGGGCTTACTTAAGTCCATACAGCGCTTTCCTTAGCCTGTATACGAGGTCTCCGCCTTCTGAATTGACAAACCCTGGTGGTTGTTCAACATATACTTCTTCGGCAACGTCTCCATTCAAAAATGCACTCTTGACGTCCATTTGATATATACTGAAGCTCTTATTTGCGGCAAAGGCTAAAAATATCCTAATAGCTTCTAGTCTGGCTACAGGGGCAAATGTCTCATCATAGTCTATGCCTTTTTCCTGTCTATAGCCTTGGGCGACTAGTCGGGATTTGTTTCTGATAATGAGTCCATTCTATTCTTCTTGTTTCTAAATACCCATTTGGTTACAATTACGGATTGATACGTAGGTCTGGGTACAAGATACCATACGTTATTCCTTTCGAAACCGTTAAGCTCTTCTTCCATAGAAGTAATCCAATGAGAGTTGTCTAGAGCTTCTTTGGTAGAAACAGGTTCGGATTGGGCTAAGAATACAGCAATAGTGCACATGTTGAGTCTTTTAAGCTCAGATTGAGATTTCCATTCAGGAAATGGAGATATCTCAGACTTGGGTTCATCTTGCACATATAGTACATTTCTTTGTGTACTCTGTATTCTCCTACGGGTAGATACTCCAGCATCAATATTTCCTATGATCAACTCTTGTGGGTGATCTCTCAACCATCTTCTGTCGAGTTCTAATTCGGGGTCCCGTACTGTATCTTGAGTTGCTGTAGTTTCGGCTTCATCTTGTACAGCATCGGCTTCATCTACTTCAATTCTTACAGCTGCGGGGTTGATTTCTAAGTCGACGATAGATTCTATAGGAGTTGGTGGATCAATGATGGAAATTTGTTGGATGTTCTGAGTAAGGTCTTCTACTCCTGTAGAATCATGGTGGGGTTCATCGAATACTAGATGAACTGATTCCTCAATTGTCAGCTTCCTTTTATTGAAGATCCTGAAAGCTTTACTGACAGAGGAATATCCTACAAATATCCCTTCATCCGATTTCTCATCGAAAGTTCTAAGTTGATCCTTCCTGTTGTTCAAAACGTAACACCTGCATCCAAATATGTGAAAATACGAGACTAACAGAGTTTTGTTGTTCCATATCTCGTATGCTGTTTGTTGTGATGCTTGTTGATGATACAACGGTTTTGAGTATAGCACGCTGTATTGGTGGTTTCGCCCCAGAAACGTTGTGGCAATTTGCTAGCGGCGATCATTTTCCTTGTTGCTTCTTTCAGCGTCCTGTTCTTTCGCTCAGCAACACCATTTTGTTGAGGTGTACGGGCAGTTGAGTATTCGTGTTGTATTCCATTTTCCGAACAGTATTGCTCTATAATACGGTTAGTGAATTTTGTACCTCTGTCGGAACGAATGGACACGATACTCAACCCTTTCTCATTTTGAAGCTTTCTCAGGTGCTCGGGAAGCTTTGATGTTGTTTCCTTCTTCTTGCTTAGGAAGATTGTCCAAGCATACCTGGAATAATCATCAACAATAACAAGACAGTATTTCTTACCTCTCAAACTTACCGGGTCTATAGGACCATAGAGATCCATATGTAGCATTTCCAAAGTTCTGTGAGTGGAAAGGTAGGATTTGCTCTTCAGTGTGGTCTTGATTTGCTTGCCTTTATGACAGGGTCCACATACGCTGTCCTTTTGGAGTGAAACATTTGGCAATCCTCTAACCATTCCCTGTCTGGAAAGCTTGTTGATAGTCTTGAAGTTGACATGAGACATCCTCTTATGCCATAGCCAGCTTAGATTTGCAGTGCCTTTGGCAACAAAACAAGGAATTGTGGAGCTCGTAGGCATCCAGTCAGCAATATACATATTACCTGATCTGCTTCCTGTGAGCACAACTTCTTTGGTCAGGGTGTTCTTGACTCTACAGTGATCTATATAGAACTTCACCGAGAACTGTTTGTCACATAACTGGCTAATACTAAGTAGATTGTACTGTAAGCCTTCAACATAAGCTACATCGGTGACTTTGAATTTTCCTACAAGTAGGGTTCCCTTCCCTCTTGTTCTTCCTTTAGATTTATCACCGAAGCGCACTTTTGGACCGCGACCTTCTATGTAATCTGACAGCTTGCTTTTATCTCCTGTCATGTGCCGAGAACATTCACTGTCAAAGTACCATATGTCCTTCTCTAGGATGTCCTGTATGCAAATAAATTAGGTAGATTTAGGTCCCCTTTGTTTGTTGGGTCCATGGATGTTAGTGCCTTTAGGTACCCAGATTTTCCTGACAACAATAGGTTTACTGTAGGATGGTTTAGGTCCATAGTTGCGATGTCTACGTGGGGCATGTATTTAGTCGCTATAACTATGATAATTATTATGCATGTAAAATTCAGGGTTATTATTATTAATCCAGTACGAATGCCATCTTAGAGGTGGAGCCATTTTTTTCGGCCTTACATCTTGCCTTCTGGGTCTCCAGTTGGATTCCCAAAGCTGTTGTTGATTCTTTGCGGAAACTTGCTTTCGCGAAGAATAGCGAGGCTCCTGTATCCAATACCTAGGCGTGTTGTACTGAAAGTACTGTCGTGCGGGCCTTTGATATTTGGATACAACCTTCATTCTGAACGGCTGTTGGCGCTGTTGATAAGCTCGGGGAGCATGCTGTTGAGTACGCCTTATAGGTCTGAATGGCTGTTGATTCCGCTGTCTGGAATATGACTATGGTGTCGGAATGGCAACTTTTGCTGTTCGCGGTGCAACGGGTTCCTTCACAGGACTCAGAATTTCTTCTGATACAGGAATGGGTTCCACACCCCTGACGAACACAGTACTAGTTTTCCCTTTATTGGAAAATGAGCTGTATCCTAAGCCACTTTTATCATGAGCATGGTGCCCAGTGCTTGGAATTTCTTCCATTCTTTTGGATGATTTCTCGAAAGATTTCAGAATGGTCTCAAGTTCTCCTTCTCATTTTTCGAGAGTTTTTACTTTGGCTTGAAGTAGAACAAAATCATTTGTCTTGCTTTCACTATGAGTTTTAGCCTCACTTGGTTCATGAGGAAGTTGATGATTGCTCTCCATGATCTTTTCATGATCGACTTTGTTGTTTTCACAATCAACAAACATATTTTCATAGTTTACTTTCAGCAAGTCGTTTTCTTCTTTCAGCTCTAGGCTAGAAATTTGGAGCTGTATATTTTCATTTTTCAAAGTCTCATGGGCCTTTGAATATTCTTAAACTCATTCATCATGTTTTCAAAAGTATGACATGCATTGGTAGGAATAACTGAGGTTGAGCTCACCTCATCATCGCTATCTTCATCTTCCGGAATGTCTTTGGCCATAAAGCACATATAGGCTTTATCTTCGAAATCATCATCAGATGAATCACTGTCGGTGACTACCTGAAGACATTCTTTGGATTTTGATAGTGCGGAGGAGGCTTATGATTCACCAATCAGGGCCTTGAGCTTGTTTCTCCAAGCATGTCTTCTTTCATCATTTTCTTGTTGCTCGGCTTCCGGCAACCTTTGAACTTTAGGATAAGGACATTTATTTGCATAATGTCCTGGTTTCCTGAAATTATAACACAGGTTAGCATCACCAGAGGAAGTTTCGGTACTTACCTTGTGAACAGGCCTGGGCCTGTTTGGAGTCTTTCCCGACTACTTGATAAACTTCTTGAACTTATGCATGAGGAGCGCCATTTCGTCTTGTGACAGGATGTCGTCGTCACTATCAGCATTCTTGTGAATGGGTTTTGATGAGCTCGGCATGTTGTGTCTTCGGTTGGATACAACGACTAATGCTGTAGTCCTGGCTGGAGATTCTTCAACTTTCTCTCTCCTGTCTATATCGTACTCAAATGCTTTGAGGTCAGAAAAGAGATCAAAAATTGATATTTCACTAAGATTGCATGACACATGCATAGCTGTGGTCTTAATGTCCCATCGGGCAGGGAGAGATCTGAAAAATTTTAGGTTCTTCTCCCTTTGGGTATAAATCTTGCCTAATGCTTCAAGTTCACCAACAATGCCAGTGAATCTGAGGTCAAGTTCCTCAAGTGTTTCAGTTGGTTTCATTTCAAAAGTTACAAATTGCTGAGTTAATTTTGAAATTTTGTTTTCTTTTGAGAGATCAGTTCCCTCACAAGTTAACTTGAGTTTATCCCAGATATCCTTGGCTGATTTACAGATCTTTACCTTAGAGAACGTGCCTTTGTCAAGAGTGACAAATAGCGCGTTCTTCGCAACATTGTCGAGGTTGGCGCGCTTTCTATCATCAGAAGTCCATTGTTCGCGCTCTTTCTCGAGTGTCTCTGCATGAGCTTGGCCTTCAATCCTTGGGGCCGGATTTACCTTCAAGATCTTTATGGGGCCATCTTGTATGACAAAAATAATCTCTTCATGCATTGCTGCAAGATGAGCCTCCATCCTAATTCTCCAATCGTCAAACTCGTTAATAGAAAACATGGGGACTTTATTGATCATTGATGTATCCATATGAGAATAAAAGGAAGAAAGACTATTTTAAAAAAGAAGTGATTTTGGATTTGATTTGGTTAAAAATACGACTGATTCTTTTTAGAATCAACCGCTCTGATACCACTTGTTGGCCACTAAGTATACAGAATACAGCTTGAAAAGTGTTTTAAACGACATGCTGTATGATTTTCAGATCTGAGTGCGTAGCGGAAGTCTTGTTAAAGTAAGTTGCTGTAAATACAACAACTAGATATGAAGTGTATACTTAAAAATAATCAGAGATATTAAAACAGTAAATGCAGAAGGTAAATAACACGATAATTAAAGTGGTTCGAGGTAAACCCCTTTACGTCCACTGGTCCTCCACACAGGAGTTAAAATGTTTATTATAAATACTACATACACAACTATGTATTTATAATCAAACCTATCAATATATCGTTCACACAGATTGATACAATGATCGAAGCTTTCAACCGTTCACACAGATTGGTTTAGGCTTTCACTTGACTAACTTCTTCACACACAGTTTCGAAGCTTTGTCTCTTCAATACAAGTCCGTCACACACAGTTCGGGAAAAGCAATGCTTTCTCAGTCTACACAGGGCTGATGGGTTTGTTCAATGATAGAACGATGGTTTGAACAACTACTTGACTTTCTTGATCTTGGGCATGATGTGTTGTCAAGGTTGAGCACTTGGATATTTCTTCTCTCAGAATATGCAGTATACTTGAAGAAATATGTTTGCTCAGATATATTCTTGTAAGTACTACTTGGTTAGATATGGGTTCGTGTATATTTTTGATATTCAAACTCTTAGGGATATATAGCCTCTGAATAGATCCATTGGGAATAGATCCGTTGAGCAATATTCTGTGACAACTAGATGGTTGACTTGTATAAACCAAGATTTGGATTTTGCGTGGTTTGAAGATCTCTGTCGGCTTCAGTATTTAAATACTTTATCCTTTCAGTATTTAAATACTTCTTTATCAAACGGGTCTTGACTTTAGCGAATACCAAAGATTCCTTTTCAAATGGTCTTTAGTCCTGTTTCGATGTGTATTGAAGATCTCATTACTTCACAGCTTGAATGTTGTATCCATTTGTGCTGTAGGCTATGAAGGAGAGGTCGTTGTATGGAATTCTTGCTGTATGAAGGGACAGCTTCCATACTTGGCACTTTTATATTCTTGTTGTTGTATGATGGCATAAAGATAATTCTTCGATACACGATCAGCAACTTCGATATGACTTATGATACAGCAGCTTGTTTTATGCTAGATTGGCACATTGTCAAAACATTTTATCAAAGTCTTGATACACGGATTGTTATCCCAACAAGGACCCTCAATTGGTTTGCAAGAAAAAATATATAGAAAGTGATCTACAAGAATGTCTACTAACATCAAAAAGTTCAAGGAGTCTTATTTCATAGAAGCCAAATCTTCTTAGCATGCACAGTACAAAAAGGGCTGAAGTCTTAAAAGAGCACCACATTGTTATGTCGAGATTTATACGTCTCAACATGCGATCGGCACAAAGACCGGGCGACCGAGCCGAAGTCGAATAGACCAAGGCAGATTGGCCAATCGAAGGTCCCAGGTCAAGTCCCAGTGCCGAGCGATCGACATCTAAGGCGATCGTCTCTTGGCACCTGACGATCGACTCTGATGCCCGACCAATGATGACCGCCTCTTGCCACGCAAAGCCAACATGTCCAAGTCGGCGAAAGACGAAGTTCGGACAAAGACCTATGTGCAGATCCGGAAAAGGCACCGCAGGACATGGATCATTGACCACAGCCTGTTAGCATCTACTCACCTACCGACAGACCCGCCGAAAGGTGCAAAGTGGGACCGCCCGGGACAGCGACTCAGGACGCGTGCAGGCTCCTCATTGGACCGCACAGCTGGCTGCCAGCGGCAGCTGCGGACTTCAAGGCAGACAACCCATGTGCTAAAAGACGATCGCCCCTTATTATATTACAAGGAAGGCGATCGCCCGTCAGTAAAGGGCATCTCAGCTCCTACAAATAGAAGGTTGCCTACACTTGGAAAAATCTCTGGCTTTTGGCTTGGCTTTCACTCTCTTGGCAACGCTATACACTTCGGACATATTTCTCTCTCACTCTCGAGACCTCTTAACCCATAAGACGGTCGGCAGAAACGAGAACTGGAAATCAGAGCAACTCTAATTCTTCCGGCAAGCACTCAACAGCTAGATAACTAGGATCTTTTACACTCATTGTAATCGCATTCTTACATTAATATTTGTACTCAAACGTATTCTTATTAATAACATCTGACGAGAGTATTCAAGCCCGGGCCTAACAAACCCGGCAAATCTTGTGTTATTTCCATTCCCTCGGACGTGCTCTCGCACCTTGTTTGCTGTCCGTCCTTTCCAGCAATATCTATCTCCGGATAATATTTTGGGCAGCAAAAATTGGCGCTAGAAGAAGGGCATCTAAACCTTCATTTTTTCCTACCGTCTCGAAGAACACTCACTGTTCTCCGGGGCATATACCTGAAGAAACATTCACTGTTCTTTAGAGAAAAGCTTTCAGAATCATGACTTCTGCCTTGACATCAAAGAAAGCCGCTGGCCGATCCACCGGATGCCTCATTCCGTCTCAATCCGAGCATCAGCCTATGGCGGAGGGTAGCCGCGGGGACCCGAGACTCTCGATCCCGCCCCCGAGGGATGGCCCAAGCCTCTCGCTCGATCAGTTCCAAACCACGGAACAGATCGAAGAGACCATGGCCATCCTACGGGAGCGACGGAGAGCATTGGATGCGCCCGCTATAACCCCCACGGCCATCCGCCGCGTGAGCAAACGGAAGTTCAAAGGGTTACTGGCCGAGCGATCGCCAGAAGGCCCCGATTCGCAAGGGAAGGCGCTCGCAAGGCGGGACACCTCCATCTTCATCCGCCTAGAAAGCAACCCATCATGGCGACCGGGGCAGTCCCGCCCCAGTCAGGAGACGACGGAGCCCGAATCCATCACGAGGAGTTCGGCGTACCCAACTCCCAGAGGGCAGGCCAACCATCTGGCTCCTCGCCAAAGAACCGAGATCGTGTGCGATGACCTCATCGCCCACCGCGGAGTCAGGAGATCGGTAAATGATCTCCTTGGCTCCCGCTCCGAGAGCCGAGCTATGAGCGACCAAGCTACAGCAATGGCCGCGATGCAACACCAGCTCGACGACATGAAGGCGCTCCTAGAATCTGGGGCAGGCGTCAAGAGAGAGATCGTCGGGCCAAGCGAGCCACTCGAGGTCCACATCGAGCTCGCCCCCGTGCAGCATAGGATCGCTCCTCCATAAACACCTCTGTACGAGGGAAGGTCAGATCCCAAGACTCACCTGAGCAAGTTCCGGATCTACATGACCGGGTGTGGGGCATCCGACGCGACCAGGTGCCGAATGTTCCCGCTAACGCTGGGCGACCTGGCCCATAGGTGGTACATCTCATTGCCGCCGCGATCCATCAATTCTTTTGATCAACTGGCAAACAACTTCACAGCGTACTTCGCCGCCAAGGTCGCTCAGCCAGAAGGTCCCCATCGCATTGTTGTTGCCCAAAATATTTATCCGAAGATTAATACTGCTGGAAGACGGACAACAAACAACAATTTGCGGGAGCACTTCCGAGAGAATATGAATAACACAAGATTTGCCGGGTTTGTTAATCCCGGGATTGAATGCTCTCGCGAGATGTTATTAATACAAATATTCGTGGATACAAGTATTAATGTGAGAAATCTAGATACAATGAGTGTAAAAAGACTCTGTTAATCCGGCTCTTGAGCGAAGCTCGGTGTTCTTCGTCCCTGCCGATCGTCTGCTCGATGAGAGAGGCCGGGAGAAGTAAGTACCGAATGATAGCTGTTGCCAAGAGTTGGAGATAGCCAAGTGCTGTGTATTGATTCTGTATTGTGTGCTGAAATCGCGATAATGCCGAGAGTTGGCCGAGTGCAGGGTGCCTTGTATATATAGGGGCAGCCGAGTCTTGTCTTCTGACGGGCGATCGCCTTCCGGCCATTATAATAATGGGGTGATCGTCTGCCGGCCAATATTATAATGGGGCGATCTACCGGCCGCGCTAAAGTCCAAGGTAGATGCCGGCACCGCCTAAAGTCCAAAGCTACTGGCCGCCACTGGCGGTCCAATGAGGAGCCAGCACGCGTCCGGAGTTACTGTCACATGCGGCCCTACTGACAACTTTCGGCGGGCCTGTCGGCTGGTGGACGGATGCTGACAGGCTGTGGTCAACGATCCGTGATATGCGGATCTTGTCTCGCCTCTTGCACGTGGGCTTAGTCCTGAGGCTCGGGCTTTGCCGACTGGACGACTATCGGTATGATGCAGTCATCTCTAGCTGGTCACTGAGGGTCGGCATCGGCCAGTCGCTGAGGGTCGGCATCGATCGGTCACCAAGGGTCGATCGGCAGGTGCCGAGAGATGATCGTCCGCTTGTCGGTCGCCAGGAGTCGGTCGCCGAGTACCGAGAGACGATCGTATTTGATGTAGATCGCTCGGCACCGGGACTTGTCCTAGGACCTTCGGTTGGCCGATTTATCTTGCCTGCGGGGCTAGGGCTAGGTCGCCTGGCCGGCCGGCTCAGCTTCGCCTCAACGCTCGGCAGTGGCTAGGTCGCCCGAACTCCGAGGCGATCGCCGGTCGGAGAGTGTAATTCTCGACACAACAATTGCCCCCCAGCTTGCTCCTATGTTGAAGACATGGGGCGAGGTGGTTCTTGTTGGCGATCGTGTAGGATGTGGACGGGCGATCTTGCTGAGCCGACTTTGGATTTGGACTTGGGCTATCATGGTCGATTGGCTAGCTATCTATCGGTCTTGTACCTGCAAAAAACAACATTGGCCAATCCCCCTCGGAAACTTGATGGTTTCGCTTGTTTGAGAAATCGTGCACAGTCGCGGAATTCGGTGGACCGACTCCATGACCGTGTCTTGGTGCGCGAATACATTGAGTGTCTCGTGACTCACTTTATTATGAGGGTCCTCTGTTAGGCTGCGCCTCGCCTCGTATTTAAACGAAGGGCGTGCGGTCTCGGTCTAGAGGAGTCCTTGCGCGGGGCAGCGTCGGATGAATCAACTCCACGCCCGCGGCTTGTTTAGCTCTACTTCCACCTCGGCCCGCCATGGAGATGACGAACCTCGACGGTGTACGTTGAGACGGGGGTAGTGGCACGTGTCCACTGATTAATTTTGGAGAGCCCTCAGACTATGCCGGCCTCGTATTTAAACGAAGGGCGAGCGATCTCGGCCGAAAGGGACCTTGCATGGCCGAAGCAGCCGGTTCCATCGACTACCAGGACCATGGCTTCATGATGTGCGGTGGAGGCGATCGCGAGCCTTAGTCCCTCATGTTAAATGGTGGACTGTAGATGGCGAGCGAGTCCTCCAGCTCTGCTGGGTAATAGCGATCGGGCTGGGAGACTGGAGGTCGTCGCTCGGGCGCCGATCGCTCTACCCCTAGGTAAGAAGAAGCCTTTGCCTGGCCAGGAAATCTGCGACCGCGTAGGTCGTGGGCTGGTCCTTCGTAAGATGCCTGAACATAGGCAAAAGACCATGGAATCCTGCTAGGACCACGTGGAGGGTGATCTCATCGCTTACGGGCTCGCCGTTGAGGATGATCTCATCTACTCGGTCGATGTAGTCCGATTCGGACTCTTCTTTCCCTTGCATGATTCGCAACATGCGATGGGGACCTTCCGGTCGAGCGACCTTGGCAGCGAAGTACCTTGTGAAGACGTTCGCCAGTTCGTTAAAGGAGCCAATGGACCGAGGTGGCAATGAAGTGTACCACCGGTGGGCGAGGTCGTCCAGCGTCATAGGGAACATTCGGCACCTGGTCGCGTCAGATGCCCCACACCCGGTCATGTAGATGTTGAATTTGCTCAGGTGTGTTTGGGGGTCCGATCGCCCCTCGTACAAGGGTGTTTGAGGAGGAGCGATCTTGTGCTGCACAGGGGCGAGCTCGATGTCGATCGCGAGCAGCTCGCTTGGCTCGGCGATCTTCTTCTTGGCGCCTGCCCCGGATTCCAGGAGCGCCTTCATGTCGTCGAGCTGACGTTGCATCGCAGCCATCGCCGTGGCTCGGTCGCTTGCTGATCGGCTTTGGGAGCGGGGGCCGAGGCGATCGTGTACCGATCTCCGGACCCCGCTGCTGCTGACCTCGGCTATTTGGCGAGGGGGAGCCAGACGGTTGGGCTGCCTTCTGGGAGTCGGGTAGGCCGAGATCCTGGTGACGGACTCAAACTCCTTCGTCTCGTGGCTGGGGCCGGATCGCCTTGGCCGCTGTGTCGGGTCACCGCCTGTGCGATCGAAGACAGAGGTGCCTGGCCGCGAGCGCCTCTTCTTGCGACGAGAGCCTCCCGGCGATCGCTCGCCGCAACGCCTTGAGCTTCCGCTTGGACTTCCGGCGGATGGCCGAGGGGGTGATAGCGGGAGGCGCGTTGAGAGCACTCCGTCGCTCCTGAAGGGCGGCTATGGCCCCTTCGATCTGTTCATTGGTTCGGAACTGATCGAGCGAGAGGCTTGGGCCGCCATCCAGGGATGGGATCGAGCGTCTCTGACCGCGGCTGCTACCTTCCACCATCGGCTGTGGCTCGGACTGGGACGGAACGAGACATCTAGCCGGCTGGCCAGCAGCTTTCTTCGATGCGGAGGCGGAAGACATGATTTCAGAAAGATTTCTTTGAAGCGCAGTGAGTGTCACTTCAAGTATCTGCCCCGAGAACAGTGAGTGTTCTTCGAGACGGTAGGAATAAAAATTCGAAGGTTCAGGCCCTCCCTCTAGCGCCAATTGTTGTTGCCCAAAATATTTATCCGAAGATTAATACTGTTGGAAGACGGACAACAAACAACAATTTGCGGGAGCACTTCGGAGAGAATATGAATAACACAAGATTTGCTGGGTTTGTTAATCCCGGGCTTGAATGCTCTCGCGAGATGTTATTAATACAAATATTCGTGGATACAAGTATTAATGTGAGAAATCTAGATACAATGAGTGTAAAAAGACTCTGTTAATCCGGCCTTCAGCGAAGCTCGGTGTTCTTCGTCCCTGCCGATCGTCTGCTCAATGAGAGAGGCCGGGAGAAGTAAGTACCGAATGATAGCTGTTGCCAAGAGTTGGAGATAGCCAAGTGCTGTGTATTGATTCTGTATTGTGTGCTGAAATCGCGATAATGCCGAGAGTTGGCCGAGTGCAGGGTGCCTTGTATATATAGGGCAAACAGTCTTGTCTTCGACGGCGATCGCTTCCGCCATTATAATAATGGGGCGATCGTCTACGCCAATATTATAATGGGGCGATCTACCGGCCGGGCTAAAGTCCAAGGTAGATGCCGGGCACCGCCTAAAGTCCAAAGCTACAATGGCCGCCACTGGCGGTCTCGATGAGGAGCCAAAGACGCGCCCGTGAGTTACCGTCACATGCGGCCCTACCGACAACTTCGGCGGCCTGTCTACCGGGTGGACGGATGCTGACAGGCTATGGTAAACGATCCGTGATATGCGGATCTTGTCTCGGCTCTTGCACGTGGGCTTAGTCCTGAGGCTCGGCCTTTGCCGACTGGACGACTATCGGTATGATGCGGTCGTCTCTAGCTGGTCATTGAGGGTCGGCATCGGCCAGTCGCTGAGGGTCGGCATCGATCGGTCACCAAGGGTCGGTCGGCAGGTGCCGAGAGATGATCGTCCGCTTGTCGGTCGCTAGGAGTCGGTCGCCGAGTACTGAGAGACGATCGTATTTGATGTCGATCGCTCGGCACCGGGACTTGTCCTGGGACCTTCGGTTGGCCGATTTATCTTGCCTGCGGGGCTAGGGCTAGGTCGCCCGGTCGCTGGTCGGCAGTTCTGCCTCGGCTGCTCGGTAGTGGCTAGGTCGCCCGATCTCTGAGGTGATCGCCGGTCGGAGAGTGTAATTCTCGGCACAACACGCATGATGCAGATCAGGCAAGGGGAAGAAGAGTCCTACGCAGACTACATCGACCGAGTGGACGAGATAATCCTCAATGGCGAGCCCGTAAGCGACGAGATCGCCCTCTACTCAATCCTAGGGGGATTCGATGGTCTTTCGCCTATGTTCAGGCATCTTACAAAGGACATCCCCCCGACCTACGCGATCTTCCGCACCAAGGCCGCCGACTTTTTGGCCAGGCAAAGGTTACATTTTAACCTATGAGCAACGCAATCGGCGATCGAACGACGATCACCAGTCTTTCAGCCCGATCGCTATTATCAAGCAACATCTCCAAAAATGGAGGACTCGCTCACCATCTACAGTTCATCATATGACATGTTGGACTAAGGCACGAGATCGCCTCCCCCGCACAACATACATCGTCAAGGGTCGGCATCTGACATGACGATCCGAGGTAGAAGAGTGCAGCCATGGTCCTGGTGGTCGATGGAACCGACTGCTTCGGCCATGCAAGGTTCCTTTGGGCTGCGATCGCTCGCCCTTCGTTTAAATACGAGGCGGGCGTAGCCGAAGGACTCTCCAATCAAATCAGTGGACACGCTCGCCCACCCTCAAAGGTTCATCATCTAACTTGGTGGAGCCGGACAATGCGACGCGTCCCTACCCCCGTCACAACGTATACCGTTGAGGATTGCCATCTACATGACGATCTGAGGTAGAAAAGTGCTAACAAGCCGCGGATGTGGAGTCGATTAATCCGACGACGCCCCGCGCAAGGACTCCTCCAAACCGAGACCGCACGTCCTTCATTTAAATATGAGGCGAGGCGCAGCCTAACGGAGGACTCTCATAATAAAATGAGTCACGAGACAGACAATGTCGCTCGCGCATAAGACACGGTCATGGAGGTCGGTCCATCGAACTCCGCGACTGTGCATGGTTCCTCAATGACAAAACTATCAGCTTTCTACGAGGGATCGGTAAATTTGAAAATTGCAGGTACAAGACCGAAGATAGCTCGCCAATCGATCATACCGCCTAAGTCCGAGACCAAAGTCCGCTCAACGGATCACCCGTCCTTATCCTCAACGATCGCCAGTAAGAACCACCTCACCCCATGTCTTCAACATCGGAGCAAGCTGGGGGGCAATTGTTATGTCGATATTTATACGTCTCAACAGGCGATCGGCACAGAGACCGGGCGACCGAGATGAAGTCGAATAGACCAAGGCATATTGGCCGATCGAAGGTCCCAGGTCAAGTCCCAGTGCCGAGCGATCGACATCTAAGGTGATCGTCTCTTGGCACCTGACGATCGACTCTGATGCCCGGCCAATGACGACCGCCTCTTGCCAAGCAAAGCCAACATGTCCAAGTCGGCAAAAGACGAAGTTCGGACAAAGACCCTTGTGCAGATCCGGAAAAGGTGCCGCAGGACATGGATCATTGACCATAGCCTGTCAGCATCTACTCACCTACCGACAGACCCGCCGAAAGGTGCAAAGTGGGACTGCCCGGGACAGCAACTCAGGATGCATGCAGGCTCCTCATTGGATCACATACAGTGCCGCCAGCCGCAAGGAATTCAAGGCGATGACCCATGTGCTAAAAGATGATCGCCCCTTATTATATTACAAGGAAGGCGATCGCCCGTCAGTAAAGGGCATCTCAGCTCCTATAAATAGAAGGCTGCCTACACTTGGAAAACTCTCTGGCTTTTGGCTTGGCTTTCACTCTCTTGGCAACGCTATACACTTCAGACATATTTCTCTCTCACTCTCGAGACCTCTTAACCCATAAGACGGTTGGCAGAAACAAGAACTGGAAATCAGAGCAACTCTAATTCTTCCGGCAAGCACTCAACAGCTACATAACTAGGATCTTTTACACTCATTGTAATCGCATTCTTACATTAATATTTGTACTCAAACGTATTCTTATTAATAACATCTCGCGAGAGCATTCAAGCCCGGGCCTAACAAACCCGGCAAATCTTGTGTTATTTCCATTCCCTCGGACGTGCTCTCGCACCTTGTTTGTTGTCCGTCCTTTCCAGCAATATCTATCTCCGGATAATATTTCGGGCAGCAACACACATTAAAAGAACCAAGGGAAACGAATAGAAATTAAGATAACATCATCTCAGGTCAAGACTGGTGTTATACCAACCAAAGACAATCTCAAAACAGAAATGAATGAAGGTAAGTTGACATAAAGAATTAAAGAACAATAGAACGGATTACATATTTGTCCATGATCGAGACAAGCTGTTTTCTCACATCCTACGCCTTTCTCAAAAAAATAATCAAACACTTTTACAAAATCTCATATGCACACGTACAAAAATCTCATTTGCAGCAAAGAAACACATCTCAAGAATTTCACAACACACTCATTTCCAAAATTTACACAAATTCTTACGTAGTGAACACAATCAAACTTATGTGATTCTATGTGATTCTTTCTAATTACATAAAAACTTATCATCTCAATTTTCAGAGAAAATCCGTCTTCCAGTTTCAGTTTCTTCAAACTAGGTCCATCGTCTGAAAAAAATATCTCGGTCTTCACCCCAACCAATTCATCTTCAAACATTCATACACACACACATAAATGTCAGAACCAGGAAACTAAATACCCAAATTATTCAATAGCACAATCCCATATTTTTGTTTGGGACCGAAATAAAAAACTAAAGGAATTCAAACCTGAGATTTTATTCAGCTACTACAAACTCAATCCTCATCCACTCCTCCACTATACCCTCATTTCTAGATTCGAAATGTTGTCGTCGCCTCTAAGCTCTACTGAATCGAAGACTGCGACTTCTTTTTTCTTTTGACGGAATATTCAAAGGGAGATTCGTGGAGATCTGACCCGAGTTCGGGAATTATGGAGAGTCCAATCGTTGCTCTTATTGATGGACCATTGCTACTGCTACTTCGACCACCGGTTCTACAGGTTGCTGGAATAAGTATTCCACGTGACTGAGAGAGAGAGAGACCAGCTGTCGGGGAGAGGAGTCACATAGAGAGAGAAGAAGTACAGAATAGGAACTGGGGACTTTATATCGGTTTTGCCATATTACCCTTATTTCAGATGTGGCCATCGCCTGTACTAAGGGTTTGCCAAAATGTATTTATACATAAAACTGAAAAGTTTCTGACTGCTCAAGACAGTCACAAATATTTAGATTTGTGACTGCTCAAGACAGTTAGAATGCTTGTGACAGTCATTAGCGGTAACAAATATTTGGATTTATCACTGTTTGGTCTTTATGACTTGTTGGTATAAAATTGGATATTTGCGCCGTTTGTGCGGAAGCAAAAATAAATTGCGGAAAATAAATCACACAAGGATTTATAGAGGTTCGGCTATTAACGAAGCCTACGTCCTCTCTTGATGAATCTTTTTCTTTAGGATTAAGATCAAAACCTTTACGCCTCTCTTCTATCGGTCGAGGGATTACCGTTACAAGCTCGTCTTCTATCGATCCGAGTAAAACCGTTTTTCCTTTTCTATTGGATAAGGAATCAACCACTCTAGATTTCTATGGGTACTAGATAAACCTCACTTAGATATCGATTGCGATTCTAACAATGCCGGATACTTGATCCTAATAACACCGAATCCAATCGTATCTTTTCTTTTACCTCTCGTGTATAATGTTGAATGTATAAACACTCAAACTAACAATATAAGCTCAATATCACAACAACAATGTAAGTAAATGAATATAAGATCAATGTCTTGATTGCTTGGAGTTGTTGTATGGAATAACGTGTGATGACTTGCGTGCGCTAATGCAGTCCAGATTGCAACTTTTTGCATCTTCGTCTGCTTCGTCGTTTTGCTTCGCCTTGATGTTGTTTTGTTGTTTAGCAACTTTAATCATCAAAACACAAATTAAATAATGTGTGGAATAAATATTCCAATAATCTCCCCCTTTTTGATGATTACAAAACAACTCTTGAATTGGATAAAACCTGTAAAAGTAATATATGTATATTTCTTCGAATCAAAGTTTTCAGCTTTGATCGTTTCGTTAGTTTCTCCAATCCTTTTCTTTTTCTGTTATTTTCGAATACTTCGCATTTCATTTTTGAATTTTTCAACTCCTTCATTTCATTTCTCCTCCTTTTTGTATGCTTTCTTTTCTTTTTCGACTTCTTCGATTTTATTATTTCTCCTCCTTTTTACTTTTTATTTTTCTCGTCATATCTTTCATGACGCTTTTATCCGATTCAACTCCTTCTCCCCCTTTTTGTATTCAGCAAAAAGTGTCAAAAAATATAGAGAATGCCAATGAAATATAAATATGCATGAAAACAATTTATGCATTAATAATGGTATAATATCCCCCTGAAAGTATTATCTCCCCCTTTGTAAAATATCAATTGTTAAAAATTAATTTTTGGGGACCCAACCGATAGTTGGTTTTTGTTTCGAAATATGAACAATGTTAGAAATAACAGTTCCTTTTGGAATCCAAATCTTTTTTATTCTTATTATCCGTCTTGGGCTTTTTCAATTTGAAATGTGATGCTCGATTTTCAAACATTTTTCACACCGGGGTATATTAGGATTTACGGATTCGTTTTTAAAACGTGGTTTGAATCCTAACCCCTGTTTGTTCAACGTGAATTTCTTAACCGAGAGCATTTGTTCAAATTATTCGTTTCCACACGAAAATTTCTTCGTTAAGTTTTTGAGCTCGGTTTGAACTTTAACAAGATCATCCTTCAAATTATTTTCATTTTCAATACATTTTGAATGATCAATTTCAATAAATTTTCCCTTTTCTAGAATTTTGGAATTTTCATTTTCCAAAGATTTATATTTAGTTTGAAGGGATTTAATTTCTTTTAAAGCAGTTTGATAATCCATATGTAACAACTCGAATGCTTCAAAAAGTTCATCGTAAGTATTACTTACTTGGCTTTCGACGTCGCTATCGTCGAATGAACTCCGGGCCATGAGCGCGAGATTATTTTGATTCATGAAATCTTCATCGGGATCTTCGTCGCTCCATGTTGCAACTAAAACTTCCTTTTGCTTTACTCGACAGTTCTTAGCAAAGTGGCCTGGTTTACCACATAATCGACAAGTGTTGTCGAATTTCTTAGATTCTCCCGCTTGATTGTCCTTCTTCCTCCGTTTTAATAAGTGTTGGAACTTATTAATATTCTTGGCATAATATGCCGATTCTTCGTCGCTTTCGTCCATCGGGATTTCTTCTTTCTTTTTCGACATTTTAGCCTTGAAGGCTATCGATCTTTCCTTCGATTTCGGTTTGGCATTCCGAGATTTTAGAACAATCTCATAGTTGATAAGAGAACCAACGAGAGCACTAAAATCGAGAGTATTTAAATCTTTTGATTCCATTATTGCCGTAACCGTACCGTCCCATTCTCGAGGTAGTGATCGAAGAATTTTATTCACTTTCTCACTACTCGAAAGAGGTTTTCCGAAACATGCTAATCCATTAGTGATGGCCGAAAATTGGTCGAGCATAATCGAGATGGATTCATCGTCCTTCATTTGGAATCATTCATAATCGTGAAGGAGCATGTTTATCTTCGTCTCTTTGACTTGAGACGTACCTTCGTGTGTTACCTCAAGCATTTTCCAGATTTCTTTGGCACTATCACACGATGATATCCGGTTGTGTTCTTCTGGATTTAAAGCACAGTATAATAATTGCGTGGCTTTGCAATTATAATGGTCGTTTTTCCAATCTGCATCATCATACTCTTCAAAGGTTTTGAGAGTTCCGTTTGAGTTCGTCGGAATTTTGGGACCAAGGCATATCACCTTCCATAATTCGATATCGTAAGCTCGGATGAAAATAGACATTTTCTTTTTCCAAGTCATGAAATTCGATCCATCAAAAAATGGTGGTCAGTTGAGAGCAAGGCCTTCGACTGGAGCCATTTGAAACGCCATTTTGGATCTTCTCCTCAGATGTTAAGCCGCGTATTGGAGTACCGCTCCGATACCAATTGTTGGTATAAAATCGGATATTTGCGCTGTTTGTGCGGAAGTGAAAATAAATTGCGGAAAATAAATCACACAAGGATTTATAGAGGTTCAGCTATTAACGAAGCCTACGTCCTCTCTTGATGAATCTTTTTCTTTAGGATTAAGATCAAAACCTCTACGCCTCTCTTCTATCGGTCGAGGGATTACCGTTACAAGCTCATCTTCTATCGGCCCTAGTAAAACTGTTTTTCCTTTTCTATTAGATAAGGAATCAACCACTCTAGCTTTCTATGGGTACTAGATAAACCTCACTTAGATATCGATTACGATTCTAACAATGCCGGATACTTGATCCTAATAACACCGAATTCAATCATATCTTTTCTTTTACCTCTCGTGTATAATGTTGAATGTATAAACACTCAAACTAACAATATAAGCTCAATATCACAACAACAATGTAAGTAAATGAATATAAGATCAAGGTCTTGATTGATTGGAGTTATTGTATGGAATAATGCCAAAGATGTGGTATTTATAGCCTTCATCCACCAAACTAGCCGTTAGTCTGTTTTGACTAATTAGCGTGCGCTAGGCTTTCTCTTTACCGTGCGCTATCGCGTGTAGCATGCATGTAGCGTGCGCTAGACTGTTCCCAGTTTCAGTCCAGTGGCTTCATTTCTCCTTTAGCGTACGTTATGACTTCTTCCTTATGTACGTTATACTTTTGCTTTAGCGTGCGTTAATAATATAATATAGCGTGTGCTAAGCAATATATCTGTTGCCTTCATTTGTCAAAGTATCTGTTTGATATGCTGACTTTGACCTGCTTTTCCCAACGATCTGATTGACTAGAATTCAAACTGATATTTAGCGTGCGCTAAATATCATTCCTTGCGTGCGCTAATACTGACTTCATTGCATACGTCATTCTGTGTTTGAATATCTTCCCAACGGTAATAAGGCTCGATAGCGTGCGTTAGGTATAAGGTGCAGCGTGCGCTACCTCATCAGCTAACTTCACTTCAGGTAACTTCGAACTTGGCTGATATGCAGAGAACTCCCGATAGCGTGCGCTAACGTGTGATGACTTGCGTGCGCTAATGCAGTCCAGATTGCAACTTTTTGCGTCTTCGTCTGCTTCGCCGTTTTGCTTCGCCTTGATGTTGTTTTGTTGTTTAGCAACTTTAATCATCAAAACACAAATTAAATAATGTGTGGAATAAATATTCCAACATGACTGTTATTGGCAGTCATAAAATTGTGACTGTCATTGACAGTCACAAATCCAATGAGGTTCAATGTCACAAAATCTTGTTTTTGGTGTAGTGGGATATGAGTTCATAATTGTTTGAATTGAATTGGTTGGTTTTGTATATGATTGAGGTATTGTTGAGTCGTTGAGTTTGTTGGTTGGTTATATCGGTTGTTGATTATTATCGAATGTGTTATTAATCGATTATTGCATTAGGTTGTGATAATTGATCGTTGATTAAAACTGCTGTGTTGTTGTTGAGATTGAAGAATTCGTGGATTTTCTTTGGTCGGGGCTGAGGAGCTCGTAGATGAAGGCAATGTAATTGGTAACGGCTTCGTTGAATCGGTATCGAGCCAAGTTTATACTTAGTCGGTTCATAATATTTAATGAATGGTTTCGGTTTCATTTCATTTATAATTTATATAGCAATGATATTATAAATGTAAATTGTCGGGATGATGGTTTGTATATTGTGATTTGGTGTAATATCCGACTGTAATTTTTCGTCTTTATTTTTGTATTACTCGGATGATTCGGGTATCGTCGTATCATGTTTGCATTTAGTGTAATGATTATTATGTTAAGATATACTAGAATTTAATTAATTATATTTGTCGTTTGCACTACGTTTGATTGTTAGATATTGTATGTAGAATTGCATTTTTTGACTATGTCCTTGGTGTTTAATGTAAGCTACCATTGTAGCTTAGGGTACGTTAAGCATGTACAGTTACGTACGTAAAGTGTCGGGTATTGCGTACGTAATAGAGGGTATCTGATCGCATCTACACTTTCAGCGTGTAGGGCCATGCATGAGGAAGATTTTTGGCTTGATCGAGACAGCCAAGTGAACGGATCGTTACGTACGTAATAGTGATGATATAGCGTACGTAATGTGGGTAAGCTTACGTATGTCACTTTTGGCAACGTAAGTAAGGGTGTGTCTGTATTGAGACAGTAGCTTCTGGAGGATCGTTACGTACGTAACACTTATGTGTTAGCGTACGTAAAAGGGTCTAATGTACATTAACCTTATATGGTAGCGTACGTTATGGCGGATACAGGTTATAAGAGACATGTCTTGTCTTTCATTTTTGCACGAACCAAACTCGAACATTCCCTCTAGAAATCATTCATCTGCCTTCCTAGATCGATTTTATTCCCTTTCATCTTGTCTTGGAGCTTCATAACTTGGTTTAGAGCCTAGAAGATTGAAGATTAGAGTGTGTTCTTGAAGTCTTTGGAGTTGTTCTTCATTTTCAAGAGGTTGGTTATCTAAACTTATGTTAATTCCATATTGATGATGTTAATAATGATTACTTCATATGATGTTAGATTAATCAAGTATAACATGTTGATTATTAAGATTATGAACAATTGGTGAAGAACATGATTATTACTTCTTGAATTGATGAAATGTTGAAAGATGACTTGGTTATTAATATTGATTCTTAGGAATATGTCATAAGAACCTGATGATTATAAGACATTTCTATATGATATAACCATGTTCTGGGAAGGTTTAGCTAATTCAATGAAAGAAGACAATGAATTATGGAATAACCCTTATGATTTTGATATACTTGAGATGAACTTTATGAATTGATGAAGGTATGATTGTTTAGAACATCATGATCGAATGCAGATAATGTTCTTAAGAGGATTATGACGATATAAGATGATGTTAACATAATGAGATGATTAATTGCAGTCGTTCTTGATGAATTCTTGTTCAATGTAATAATAATAATATTGAAGATCACCTTAAATATGGTAATTTGATCATAGAAGTGATTTGGAGATATTGAAGTGTATGAATTAGGACTTTAATGCCTATTGGGATAGTTGGACTATTCGAGTAAAATTGTGGGTGTCGTTTCCTATGAATTCGATATCAATATTGTATGAATGTGTTGTTGGATGAGTTGTATTTCATTCAGGTTTGCTTGTTCGAGTGAGTGTTGTAAGTCGGGAAACCGTCCGTCCGTTTGTTCGAAGAAGGAATATTTTTGTCTACGGAATTGAGTCAAGTTATCTTGCTTGGTTATAATGATGATTGAGTTTTTATTAACATTATACATTTCGTGTATATGTAATGCTTTATGAATCTGTGATTCATAATGTGGTATCATTCTTGATCATGGTTACCGTTTCGTTGTGGGATTGTATTCCCAAGTTCACTACCTTTGGTGTCGTTGGTCTCGTTGATCATTATTGTCACTTCAGTGAGTTCCTTGATTTTTGGTTGGATGTGTGATTTATTGAGTTTCATTTTGTCACTTCGGTGAGTTCCTTTATTTTTTGTTGGATGTGTGATTTATTGAGTTTCATTGACATGTTGTATCGTGATATATCTGGAGTCATATCTGCGTGCCGATTGGTCATGTGTAGAATTTTTAGCCAGGCACATATGGTCATGCGTTGATGTTTCTGTATTGGAGTGTGCACACGAGATGTAGTTCGTGAGGCTAATTAAGTACATTGTCCCACATATATCCTGGATTCTGTATACGGGGTAGACATGTGCACTGGCACATTTCCGGATCGGGCGTACTGTGATGTCCGTCTTGAGCCATTTTGATTGGTCATTCATATTCCATGTGTATGTCCGACGGTTTGTGACTGGTTGTTCATACGCCCGAGGGGTATGTTCAATAGTTGGGTTGTTTCCTTGAGATCCAGTATATGTGAATTGTATAATATCTTAAGAATTATTATCATCTATAACTGAATTTGTGGTTTGGGAGAAATACTTGTGTTGTATTTTAGGTCGAGGCAAGGTCAAGGCACGGGAAGAGCACAGTGACGGCGAAGGGCTTGAATGATACTAGTTCGGGGGGCAAGTCTTTTGTTGTCCGGTTATGCTTAAACTGTTGGGATTCGGTGCCTAAAATGAAGGCCCAGTGGAAGCGGTAAAACAAAAATTAATTCAATCCGAATCCCTACGAGGATCGATCGAGCTACATGAGATATTAAAAACTCACCCTTGTAGTCCGTTGATTAAATGGATTCCTTCTCTTGAGCTATTCCCCAAGTTTTAGTTGTTATCCACGAATCCAATCCGCTCCAAGCTCTTGGATGATCCAACTCTGAAATACCGCGTCTCTACTTGTCACGCACTGGAGAAACAAACGGAACGACGATCACCCGATTAACCTCTAAGGTTACAGCTAGAATCAAGTGATGAAGCTTTGATTATAGCACTCTAAGTGTATAATCTATATCTCTCAATTTTATCTTAATTTTCTCCAAGAACAATCAAGAAGTGAGATGAAGAAGATGAAGAAAAAGAACTCTTTTCTCTCTCTCTCTCTCTAGCCAAAACTCACGGATGGAATTGGAATATGAGAGAGGAGTAGTCTTCCTTTTTATTCTTCTTTCATATCCCACAAAATAACCTTTTCCTTATTTTAAGAGATATCATATCTCTAAGTCATAAGTCCTTCACCAACTAAATCAAGACTAAAACCAAGGTAAGGAATCAAGGTGGGGCGGCCTCTAGAAGAAAATGGACGAATTCGGTTCGTTTCGGACTCCCGTGAGTCCAAACAGATAAACTCCAATTCCATTTCGATGTATTTATATCGATTAATTAATTAATCATATCAAATACAAAATAATTAATTTCTTCTAAGAAATAACTATATCTATGAATTAAATTAATCACCCAGTAATATATTTAATTCATTAGGCCGTAAATTAATTTATCCAATAAATTAATTTAGACATCCAATGTCCTAAATTTAATTAGACATCCAATGTCCAATAAATTAGATATCCAATATCTAATATTCATAATGAGAGAATAATCTTGATTCATTCTGTCGTCAATCCTATTGCGCGACTCGGTAGGTCCGTCTCAGTCAGTAATGGGAGGAACCAAAGAGTAGTAGCACCGCCTAGCCAGTCTGGCGGCCTACACTGTACCCCAACTGAGAACGAATGATGGGATCATTCAAGAACCATTATGTCATGAATACCAGTATACATATAAACCCTTCTTTCAAATGTCCCGATCAAGTTATAGGGTCACGGTCAGTCAAACCCTATATGTACTTGACACTATATATGCGTTAATGCAAATCGAGATCATTGAGCTCTTGTGTATCCAATACAACTAGCTCCAATGCTTTGGCCAAAGACTTATGATCTCATCTGCCAATAACTGCATAGGACATATAACCCGCTCACGAACGGGAGAAAGAATTCTATCTTGGTATTCAGTAGGACCTGTTACTTGCCCGTTAAGATACACGTCGAGGTTGACCCCCACCTCCCGGTTTATAGGGTTGAACTACTCTAATGAAAATCTTAACGTCACAAGCACATCCCTACTAAATCCTCAAGTCAAAGGTTCACGAATACCTATCACAACCTTTCGATTCCGTCATTGACTGTCCCGGAGTGAAATCCATGTGACGAATCGAGGGTGAGTCAGTTCGATTATACTAATCCAATTAGCATACCTATAACGTGTGCTCCCACTAACTACTAGTGTTCGACAGGCACTCTCCATGTCAAAGAACACGTCATACAAGTCTTCACATAAACTTAACGCCCAGTCAAGTTTCATCGACTTGCGAACGATTAAGTATTTGAGCTATAAACCTTTCCAGTGCCGACCCCCTTATCCAATAAGGAGTGGAACGTTTTGCTCTCAAATACATGGACTAGTTTCTATATGTATATTTACGAGTTAGGAATGCCAGTAACTACCAGTAAATAAAGAAACATCCATTGCCTTATATTAATGATTTACATAATTACAAGTACAATGCCCTCACTCAACATCCCCTGAGTGGCATTCGAGGGCATACTCCTAACAATCTCCCACTCAATGCCACACACTATGGTATCTAATACCCATGTTCTCCAGATGACGCTCCAAGATAGTCTGAGAAAGTGGCTTGGTCAGTGGATCAGCGACGTTGTCGGCCGAGTCTACTCTGTGCAGCATAATGTATCCCTTGCGAACAAATTCTCTTACGAGATGATACTTCCTCTCAATATGTTTGGTGTTGTTGTGAAACCTCGGCTCCTTAGCCTACGCTACAGCTCCGTCATTTTCGCAGTACAGCGGAACAGGCATCTCAGCACATGGTATCACTTGAAGTTCTCCCAGAAACTTCTTAATCCATAACCCTTACTTGGAAGCCTCCGAGGCTGCTTGATACTCAGCCTGACAGGTGGAATCAGCAGTCGCACTTTGCTTGGCGCTACACCAAGATACTGCTCCTCCATTAAGAGTAAATATATAGCCAGAAGTAGACACCGAGTCGTCCTTCAGTCCTTGGAAGTCCGAATCAGTGAATCCCACCACATCCAATTCTCCACCGCCATACATCAGAACCATATCTCTAGTCCTTCTTAAGTACTTGAGAACGTTCTTTACGGCAGTCCAATGATCCCTACCTGGGTTTGCCTGAAACCTACTCACCACGTTTACAGCATGCGTAATGTCAGGTCTCGTACACAACATAGCATACATAAGGCTACCCACGGCCAAAGCATATGGTATATTACTCATTTCCTTTCGTTGTTCCTCACTTTGAGGACACATCTTTAAGGAGAGTTTTATTCCATGTCACATCGGTAGGAACCCTCTTTTAGAATCATCCATCTTAAATCGCTTTAAGATTTTATCTATATAGAGAGCTTGGGAAGACCAATTGTTCTCTTCGCTCTATCTCGGTAGAGCCGAATACCAAGATTATAGGTAGCTTCTCTCAAGTCTTTCATGGAGAAATTACTCGAAAGCCAAGCTTTCACAGAACTGAGCATTCCCACATCATTTCCTATTAGTAGAATGTCATCCACATATTGTACTAAGAATGCAATCTTGCTCCCACTAACCCTCTTGTATACACAAGGTTCCTCCTCATTTTGCACGAAGTCAAACTCTTTGACTGCCTCGTCAAAACGAAGGTTCCAACTACGCTACGCTTCCTTCAGTCCATAAATGGAACGCTGAAGCTTGCACACTTTCTGAATATCAACTTCGGACACAAAGCCTTTAGGCTGCTCCATATAGATTTCCTCCTCGAGGAATCCATTAAGAAAAGTCGTCTTTGCGTCCATTTTCCATATCTCATCATCGTGGTAGGCAGTTATAGCAAGCATCATGCGAATAGACTTGATCATAGCTACGGGCGAGAAGGTATCGTGATAGTCGATCCCTTTTTTATGGGTATAACCCTTTGCCATAAGCCTGGCCTTATAGGCGTCAACCTTGCCATCCCAATCAGTCTTTCTCTTATAGATCCACTTGTTCCCAATAGGCACTATGCCCTTGGGGCGGTCTACTAGAGTCCAGAGCTGATTGACATGCATCGAGTCTATCTCAGCTTCCATAGCTTCACGCCATTTCGGGGAGTCTACATCCACTATCGCTTGGTCATAGGTCGTTGGGTCGGTCTCTTGGCTATCACTTGGAACCTCATGGATACTCAGCTCCTCCAAGTGCACAAGTGTAATATCCGACTGTAACTTTTCATTTTTACCTGTCGTTGTATTATTCGGATAATCTGATTATCAGAAATCGTTGCATTTAGTATTATGTTGAGGTATTATAGATTTGAATATCATATCGTTGTTATTTCATATGTGATGATTCGATGTTATTAGAGTGTTACATTTTCGAATTTTTGTTAATGTAGCGTACGCTACACAGTACTATTAACGTACGCTAATCATGTGACTTAGCATGCGTAAGGTTTCCTCGGTTGCGTACGCTAAGAAGGAATCTGGCAGCAGTTGACTTCAGCACGTGAACCCTTTTAATCGTAGCATGCATGAGATCTAAATCTGAGCTGGCGTGTCGGTGAGAATCTACTTTTATTAGCGTGCGTAACCCATTTCTCGTTAGCGTGCGCTAACGGCCTGCGATAATTCAAGACAGTAGCCACTGTAATCCGCTTACGTACGTAATATAGACCGGATAGCGTACGTAAGGGCATTAGCGTACGCTAAACTGTCCTGATAGCGTGCGCTAAGGATGTCCAGTCTATTTATAGGGCCAGCCTGTTTTTCATTTCTTCACAACTCTAAACCGATTCTCTCTCCATTTTATCGTCCCTCTGCACTCTAAAAACGATATCAACCTACACCAACTTATTTCTAATCCTTGAATCTCGGAGTGGAGCTCATTTCCTTGGAGATTTGGAGTTGTTTTTAAGCTTGGAACATATTCTCTCATAGCATTGAAGTTGTTCTTCATTTCTGGAGGTTGGTGTGTTTTCTTCTCTTCATTATTTTCTTATGTTGATGTTAATGACGAATTATACTTCACCTAGAGTTAGATTAAGCAAGTAAAACATAGTTCTAATCCAACCTTTTTAACACTTTTGATGAATATGTTAAATGAGGGTTTAGTTTAGAGGAGTTCTTGATATTGTAGTAATGGTAACCATGTTTGTAGCTGTCATTACTCATCTTCTGGACGAATTTAGCTCAGTAGGACATTGTTGGATCGGTTAGCTTCATCATAACTGGACTTAGTCAAGAACTTGATATCATATAGTGATTAAACACCATTTTAGGTATTTAATTACCTTGAGAGGAACTTGATGATGTTAAAGATGAGATTAGATGATCTAGTTCAGGAATCTTAGAAGCTTTAACAAATCATGATTGTTCAGTTTCACAAGTCTTTGAATATTGATAAGGATCTTGATAATTTCAACAATAATTTTTCATTAATCTAATGTATTGAGAACTTAGAATATTTTGATCATCATACTAAAATTGGTGAATTCACCATCATGTTAATGAATCCTCCAGCCTTGTAACAAAGACTTTGATAACCTTCATGAGTATGGTGTAATCTCAGAACTTATGAACTTGTTGTTAGCTTAAAAGTCAATTTAAATGAGAGGAGAATAATCATAATGTGCAGATTTTACCTTTCAACCTTTTAATGTTTTGGAAAGTTTAATCATCATAAGATGATCTTAACATCATGATTAGTTATTCAACATACCCTTGATAGAACTCTTGTTTATGTTGAACCATGCGAACATTCGGTAAATTTTGTAAACCGATTCTTATAGTTGTATTGATGTTAGAAGGACTCCTGGCATAAGGCTTCAATAATTTGTAGTAACAAACTATTCTAAAGGATTGTAGGTTGACGTCTTACCAAACCTATATTGATAATTATATGAATATGTTTTGAGTAAAATGTATTTCGTATAAGGTTGTTTGTTCGAGTGAAACTTGTCGAGGACCGTTCGTTCGTTCCGATAAGAAGAGGACTATTCTCGTCTCCGTATTAAGGCAAGTCATCTTGCTTGGTTATAATGATGATTAGATTCTTGTGATGATTATATATTTCATGTGTATGAATTGTCCATGTGACGTTTGTCGTGATTTGATATTGTCCTTGACGTTATGGGATTGCATTCCCAAGTATGCCGTTTTGAATCGTTGATCTCGTTGGTCCTTATTTTCACTTTGGTGAGTTTTTCTTGATCCTTAATTGGATGTGTTATCCTTTGAGTTTCGTTGTCATGTTGTATCGTGACATATCCGGAATCATATCTGCGTGCCGATTGGTTATTGTGTAGGATTTTTAGCCAGGCACACGATGGTCATGCGTGGATGTTTCCGCATTGGACCGTGCACACGAGACGTTAGTTCGTGAGGCTAATTAGGTACATTGTCCCACGTATATTTCTGGATTTCGTATACGGGGTGGACATGTGCACGGACACATTTCCGGATCGGGCGTACTGTGATGTCCATCTTGAGCCATAATGTTAATCGTTCACAGACCATGTTTGATTGGATGTGTTCGATATTTTGTGACTGATTGGTCATACGCACGAGGGGTATGATTAATAGTATGAATGATTTTCTTGAGATCTATATATGTTAATTTTATAATGTCGTAAGAATTGATTATCATGTATATCGACTGTTTTGGGCGAAATACTTGTATTGTATTTTAGGTCGAGGCAAAGGCAAGACACGGGAAGAGCATGTCGACGGCGAAGGGTTCGGAGGATACTAGTTCGGGGGCCCCACATCTCTTGTTGTCCGGTTATGTCAAACCGCGTTATGTTATCTCCTGTTTCATTTAAATTACTTTTTGGTTGTATTTGACATTTGAAGTATTCTCCATCTCCATATGGTTTATACTTGTTTTTCGGATCCTGGGTGTTGTAAGGCCGTTGGCCATATTTTAATAAACTCCTAATCGGAGAAATGACTATTCATTGTGATTCGGTATCACAAATAATATTTATTTAACCTGTTTTGGATATCGCCTTGTGGGTCCCAGTGTGGGATTCACGGCACTGTAATAACCGCCATTTGGGGTGTTACAACAAGCTCATACCTTTCAGGTAAATGAGACACCCTACTAGACCTACGAGGTGGTTGTACTTGTGTTTCAGAAGGTTCGGTTCCAGCTTCTTGCACAGGTGTCTCCCGAGGAGTTTCATTGTATTCTTCTAAAGAAATACTTCTACCTGCTCCGCCTTCCTGAATGAACTCATCTTCCAGAAAGTGTGCTCGTAAACCAACAACGATCATTCGATCTTCGGGCATGTATAATAGATATCCCATCATCCTAGATGGGAATCCTATGAAACGTCCCTTCATGGACCTAGCTTCCAACTTCTCCACCTTAGTCTTCTTGACATAGGCGGGACATCCCCAACTCTTAATATGATTAAGACATGGTTTCCTGCCCTCCCACATCTCATGTGGAGTTTTAGGAATGGATTTGGAAGGACATCTATTCAAGATGTAATCGGCAGTCAGGAGTGCATACCCCCACAGGTAAATCGGTAAGTCAGTATAGCCCAACATGGAATGGACCATGTTCAACAAGGTCCGGTTCCTTCTTTCTGACACACCATTTAACTGAGGAGTACCTGGAGGTGTTAGTTGTGAAACTATTCCATGTTCCTCCAGGAACTCATCAAACTCCGTACTCATATACTCGCCACCTCGATCCGACCGAAGTGCTTTGATATGATTATCAGTTTATTTCTTGACTAGGGCCTTGAATTCCTGGAATTTCTCAAAGGCCTCAGATTTATTTTTCATTAAGTATACATAACCATACCTAGTATGATCGTCTGTAAACGTAATGAATTATTGATATCCAACATGTGCTACTTCCAAAGCACCACATACGTCAGTATGGATTAATCCCAGTTTATCAGTAGCTCTTTCAAAAGTTCCTGTGAAGGGGGAGTTAGTTATTTTGCCTTTAAGACAAGATTCACAAGTAGGAAAGGGATCCGATCCAAATGGACCCATAAGTCCATTTTTTCCATCTTGTAAACCTTGGTCTAACCAACATGACCAAGTCTAAGATGCCATTTCAAAACTTGATTGGTTTCATTCCTATCATGTTTTCTAGTCATAGTATTCACAACTACTTTGTTGCTGAGATTTAGATGATACAATCCATTTAACAATGTAGCAGTACCCACTAGTTTATTTCTGAAATAAATTTTGCACGAACCATCACCAATGAAAAATGAAAAGCCTTTTCGGTCCATGACCGGAATGGATACAATATTTTTGTGCCCCTTGGGCAAAACAAGTACATCTTCTAAAGTCAAAACAAAGCCGGATTCTAAACCCAAAAGAAGTGATCCTATGTTGGTCGCCTCGACACTATGCCCGCTTCCGACTGTGATCATAACTTCTCCACTCCAAGCTTCCTACTTTGTTCCAGATCTTGATTCATGGTACAAATATGAGAACTAGCACCAAAATCCAGTATCCAGGAAGTGGAAAATACAGTAGCAGAACAATTTGTTTCCAAAACTAAAAGTTCTATACTTGAAGTGCCATGAAGAATCGGACACTCTCTAGCCCAGTGGCCCAGCTCACCGCAATTTAGACAAGCGTCTTTCTTCTTCTTGTTCTTCAGAACCGTCGGGGCCTTGCCCTTACCCTTAAGGTCCTTAACTTATGGTCCAGTTTGCTTCTTGGTCTTTTTCTTCTTATTCTTAGACCTCCGATGTCCAGAAGAAATCACAAGGGCAGACTCCTTCATCCGTGGAGTCTTCATCTGAGACTGAGCGGTCACCAGTTTGTTCATTAGCCCAGCTAAGTTACATGCAATCTCATTGCAGTTGAAGTTCATAACAAACTGTGAGAAGGAATCAGGGAGAGACTGTAGGATAAGGTCGGTTTGGAGAGAAGTATCCATTTTAAAATCAAGAGCCTCCAATATCTCGATCATGGATATCATTTTGAGGACGTGTTCCCAAACCTTCTTACCTTCCTTCATACTTGCACCGAATAGTTTCTTGGATATCTCATATCTAGCAGTTCTACTGTGCTCACCATAAGTTCGGTTAAGTGAGATAGAATCTGCCTAGCAGAAGTCATTTTCTCATGATCTCTCTGAAGCTCATTAGACATAGAAGCCATCATGTAAGCACGGACTTTTACGTCATCCTTAACCCACTTTTCGTGGTTTTCGATCTCTTCCTTATTGGCTCTGGTCCACACAGGAGGCGCCGGAATGTCCGTCTCCAGGACGTATCCCAGTGCCTCTATACTGAGGACAATCATCAGATTGCAGAGCCAGTCCACAAAGTTAGGTCCAATCAGGGTGCTCTTCTCGAGTAGAATTGCGAGTGGATTCATTGTCAAATTGAGAGTTATGTCTGCATTAAGTATAACAGAGTAATTAGTGACTTGTTATATTATGATCTGAGTATAGAATTAAGGTCTTTTCTATTCTTGTTACCCATCTCCCACTATTTTTATCGGAATAACACACTCCCATGTGAAATCCGGAAGTATCGTCGCTCTACTTCATAGTGGTGATCGAGTTCTTTATAAATCTTAAAAGAGGGCAATCGAACAGGTTTCTAGTCTATTAATTTTCATAAAGTGGTGTCCAACACTAACCCATCTAATGGATGATTCGATCTTGTTTTTCCCCTTGTTCACTCCCCTCAACCTATACGGTTTCTATGGTTCGTGAACAAGTTAATTTTATACCATCGACGCAAATCAGTTTCACAATTGAATCTTATCCGGCAATCTATCAGGTTTCTAGGGATAAAATTTGCTCCAACCGAAGGCATCCAATGCGCTCCCGGTAATTTATCCGTCCTCCCCGAACGACTACCCCAATAACTCGGAAGCATAGCACATCCGGTTTGGATTTCAATTTCCCGAAAACTTGATGGAGGGAAGGAAAACCTTGAAACCTCATAAACTTAATAATTTGTCGTGGGAGAATTTTCGCGATTAATGTAACACTTTGCACGTTAATTCATTTAAGCGCGTTTGTGGCATTCATACAATATGAAACAACCATACACAACCTAGTTGCTACCAACATGTGGTTCATGGACCGTTCCTAGAAAACAAAAACTCCGTAATCTAATTACAAGTCTTCGTCTTGAATCTTCGTCTTCTCAAAATGGATCTTCCTCCGGTCTTTGTCATTACATATAAATTTTACGTTGAAAATTGCATCCTAGATACAAATATTTCTAGTAAAATAAATAGGCTCAAAATGGCCTTTACAACCCAATCGAATAAAACGAACAATTCAAAAACTAAGTCCACGAACCACATCCCCATTCAAATGCATTCATCCAATAAATACTAGATAAATGTAAAGCGTAGAGATACATTGATCCAATCAACAAAACGAACCGATCCAATCGATTCACACAATCGATAATATGAAAACGTTCAAAATAATTCGGTCGATCACAAGTATTCCAATAAATCAATTTTCCCTTATAAAATGAAATACCATAAATCATTTTAATCATATTAAATCCAATTTAAAATGTGGGAAATCATTTTTAGGAATACACGAAGAAAACAAGCCCGAAACGGGTCCGAAACGGGTTGGACCGCGCCCGAAAATACATGGCAAGAAGCGGTGGCCGCCAGCAGCTCGGGCCGCAGCCCCGAGCTCGGGTCGCGCCCTACCCGTAACCATTTACAGCGGGCTGCAACAGCCCTAGGCCGCGGCCCCCGAGCCCTGGGCCGCGGCCCCCCCTTTCCGGACCACTCCCGGACCGTCCAACGGCAATTCAAGGCTAGTTTTTCGACCGGGTATCCAATATCTATATTTCCAACATTCATATCTTCAATATAAATCACATTTCCCAGAAAATAAAGATTTATATTTAGACATAAACTTACGAAAAATATAACTACAACGAAAATAAAACATATACCACGATTATGACAAATGATTCCAAATCATTCACCATCTAATCGAGCATTCCAAATGCAAATATCATATATACGATCGCAAGACCTACACTCCGATACCACTGTTGGGATTCAATGCCTAAAACGAAGGCCCAGCGGAAGCGGTAAAACGAAAATTTATTCAATCTGAATCCCTACGAGGATTGATCGAGCTACGTATATACGAATATATAAACGAAATCACAAGAGATTAGAAACTCACCCTTGTAGTCCGTTGATTAAATGGATTCCTTCTCTTGAACTATTCCCCAAGCTTTAGTTGTTCTCCACGAATTCAATCCGCTCCAAGCTCTTGGATGATCCAACGCCGAAATACCGCGTCTCTACTTGTCACGCGCTGGAGAAACAAATGAAACGACGATCACCCGATTAACCTCTAAGGTTATGGATAGAATAAAGTGATGAAGCTTTGATTATAGAACTCTAAGTGTATAATCTATATCTCTCAATTTTATCTTGATTTTCTCCAAGAACAATCAAGAAGTGAAATTAAGAAGATGAAGAAAAAGAACTCTTTTCTCTATCTCTAGCCAAAACTCATGAATGGAATTGGAATAGGAGAGAGGAGTATTCTTCCTTTTTATTCTTCTTTCATATCCCACAAAATAACCTTTTCCATATTTTAAGAGATATCATATCTCTAAGTCATAAGTCCTTCACCAACCAAATCAAGACTAAGACCAAGGTAAGGAATCAAGGTGGGGTGGCCTCTAGAAGAAAACGGATGAGTTCGGTTTGTTTCGGACTCCCGTGAGTCCAAACAGATAAACTCCAATTCTGTTCCTATGTATTTATATCGATTAATTAATCCAATTAATTAATCATATCAAATTCAAAATAATTAATTTCTTCTAAGAAATAATTATATCTATGAATTAAATTAATCACCCAGTAATATATTTAATTCATTAGGCCGTAAATTAATTTATCCAATAAATTAATTTAGACATCCAATGTCCAATAAATTAGATATCCAATATCTAATATTCATAATGAGAGAATAAGCTCGATTAATTCCGTCGCCAATCCTATTGCGCGACTCGGTAGGTCTGTCTCCGTCAGCAATGGGAAGAACCAAAGAGCAGTAGCACCACCTAGCCAGCCTGGCGGCCTACATTGTACCCCAACTGAGAACGAATGATGGGATCATTCAATAACTATTCTGTCGTGAATACCAGTATACGTATAAACCCTTCTTTCAAATGTCCCGATCAAGTTATAGGGTCACGGTCAGTCAAACCCTGTCTGTACTTGACACTATGCATGCGCTAATACAAATCGAGATCATTGAACTCTCGTGTATCCAATACAACTAGCTCCAATGCTTTGGCCAAAGACTTATGATCTCATCTGCCAATAACTGCATAGGACATACAACCCGCTCACTAATGGGAGAAAGAATTCTATCTTGGTATTCAGTAGGACCTGCTACTTGCCAGTTAAGATGCACGTCGAGGTTGACCCCCACCTCCCGGTTTATAGGGTCGAACTACTCTAATGAAAATCTTAACGTCACAAGCACATCCCTACTAAATCCTCAAGTCGAAGATTCACGAATACCTATCACAACCTTTCGATTCCGTCATTGACTGTCCCGGAGTGAAATCCATATGACGAATCGAGGGTGAGTCGGTTCGATTATACTAATCCAATTAGCATACCTATAACGTGTGCTCCCACTAACTATTAGTGTTCGACAGGCACTCTCCATGTCAAAGAACACGTCATACAAGTCTTCACATAAACTTAACGCCCAGTCAAGTTTCATCGACTTGCGAATGATTAAGTATTTGAGCTATAAACCTTTCCAGTGCCTACCCCCTTATCCAATAAGGAGTGGAACATTTTGCTCTCAAATACGTGGACTAGTTTTTATATGTATATTTACGAGTTAGGAATGCCAGTAACTACCAGTAAATAAAGAAACATCAATTTCCTTATATTACTGATTTACATAATTACAAGTACAATGCCCTCACTCAACATCCTCTGAGTGGAATTCGAGGGCATACTCCTAATATAAACCGTGTAATATTACTTTTTCGCTTCATTTAAACTCTTGTTGGTTGTACTATTATTTTAAATATATTCCATCTTTATATGGTTTATACTGGTATTGGATCATGTGTATTATGAGGCTACTAGACGAATGATTTGTAAACTCCTAATAGGGGTAATGATTATTGTCTTGTGGTTTGGTATCACAAATTATGATACGATTCATTTATGTTTTGGTATCGCGTGGTGGATCTCAGTGTGGGGTCTAGACAGTGTAATAGCAACCGTATTTAGGTTGTTACATCTGATTTGGATTAAATCATAATGTATATGATTTAATTGTGTTTGGTGAAGATGGAGATGTGAGATATCTTTGGTCTGTGATATGGAATGTCGGATATCGAGGATAATTTATTGTGTCGAAATTGATATCGGTATGATGGTTTATTGATATTAATAGACTGTACCACATTCGAGATTATTTGAATAACTGTGTATTTGTTCAAGGATGTTTGTTCGCGGAAATGATATTTATCTCCAGATTTGAGGTAATTTAAGTATTGTTCAGTTATGAGGATAATTATTCTGATGAATTGTTGTGTATGTTGATGTTTCATATAATGAGATTCCTACTGACTGTTCGTTGAGGGATGTTGATCCCAGGACCACTGTTTGGTATTGATGGTTGTGTTGATCGATCGTTCAGGGATGATGATTTCAGGACTGTTGTGTTGGGATTGTTGATCAAGTTGATCATTCTTTGGGCATGGTGATCCCAGGATGGTTGTTTTGGATATTGTTGGTCGTGTCGATCTTTCATTATCAGTGTGTCATTGTTCACTTTGGTGAGTCTTTTGATAATATGTGATTCTTTGAGTTTCGTTGTCATGTTGTATCGTGACATATCTGGAGTCATATTTGCGTGCTGATTGGTTATGTGTAGAATTTTCAGGGTGGACACATATAGTCATGTGTTGGTTTTTGACCTCACATTGAGCTGTGCAGACGATATGTACTTGGTGAGACTGATTAGGTACAAGACCACAAGCGTATTCGATCTATACCCGTTGGTGGCTTGTGCATGGACACATTTACGGATCGAGCATACTGCGACGTCCATCTTGAGCCATATTGATTGGTCGTTCATACTCCATGTATGATTGGGTATGTTCGACGGTTTGCGACTGGTTGTTCATACGCCCGAGGGGTATGTTCGACAGTCGGGTTTGTTTCTTTGAGATCCACTGTATGTGATTTGTATAACATTTTTAGAATTTATTCTCTCGTGTATTTCTCCTTGTGGTTTTTTGTTGATCTTGTTTGGAGTTTACCATGTTGATGGTATTCTCGGTCGTTATTGGTCCTTTGTTGATCTTGTTGGAGCTGATCCTTCGTTGTAGTATTGGAGTTTATCATGTCGATGATATTCTCGGTTGTGTTTTGACCTTCAATTGGTCGTATTTGAGTTTATCATGTCAATGATATTCTCGGTTGATTTCTTGGTTGATCATTGTTATTGATTGTATGAACATTCGGACTTTGCATCGATGTTTCGGGACTGGTTGTCATTATTTTGTGCAGTTGCATGTCGATGATATTCTCGGTTGATTTCTTGGTTGATCATTATTATTGATCGTATGAACATTCGGACTTTGCATCGATGTTTCGGGACTGGTTGTCATTATTTTATGCAGTTGTTTTACATGTGTATTATGTGCTACTGATTTTATCATGATAGATTATCATTTATCAGGACTGAGATTTGATTGTGCGATTCGACGAACAGGATTTGGCACGATTGATTATTCCATACTTGAGTTATGATGATGTTTGAGGATTTCTTGGTATTGTTTGAATACAGTACAGAGGTTTGGATTTGGTTTCGTTTCATCATTTGAGAATGCGGGATGTGAATTATGGTAAGTATTGATTTGATATGGATTACCCTGAGTTGGTATGTCATGATGGTGATATTACAGTAGTAGTATTCTTATTTTGTTATTACATTGGTATGTAATTGTTTATGATGATGTGATCGTTATCATTGTTGAGTATTGTGACTGACCCCGTCGTGGGCTTTACTTTTAGGTACTCACAGATCGAGCTAGTAGCGGTCATGAAGAGATGAGCGTCCTGGGTGATACTGGTTATGGCATATATTTTGGGTACCGAGTATTTTACTGTTCATTATATTCCGCTAAAAATGTATATTTTTAACTATATTTATACCAACTGCATGTGTATTTTAAAATGACCTTCTGGTATTTTTCAAATTTGGGTTTATTTCGAACAACTTTTTTCCGTAAATTATTTTATCGATACGTGTAAGTAATAGTGGTGCCACATTTAACCGCCGTGCAGCCCTGGCGCCCGCAGTTTGACGATCCGGTTGGGCTGAACCGAACATTGCTGCAAGAACCGTTCACGGTTCGATGGGTCTGAGCCGTGAACCGGCGGTTCGCCCGAATCGGCGGTTTTCCCCGAACCACGGTTCGCCCGAATCCGGTTTTCCGAACGGCGGTTTTCCGCCCAAATTCAAAATTCAAATTTTAAATTTTTCCCAACTCCCCCCAATTTTATCTATAAAAAAAATTCAAATTTTCAAATTTCAAATTTTTTCAAATTCAAATTTTTCCCAACTCCCCCCAATTTTATCTATAAACAAAATTCAAATTTTCAAATTTCAAATTTTTTCAAATTCAAAATTCAAATTTTTCCCAACTCCCCCCAATTTTATCTATAAACAAAATTCAAATTTTCAAATTTCAAATTTTTCCCAACTCCCCCCCCCCCCCCAATTTTATCTATAAATACCCCCTTCTTCCACCTTTAAAATCACCCCATTGTGTTAACAATATTCTAAACTCTCTTCTCTTCTACTTCTATTCTCCTCCATTCTTTAAATTTAAATTGCTCTTTTTGTTCTTGCTCTAAGTAACTAAATACTAAAATTAAATATTATCTACTAAGACTACTATAATTATAATATATACTATCTACTATATATATATATATATACTATCTACTATAATATATACTATCTACTATATCTATACTATATATAAATATTATCTACTATAATATATACTATCTACTATATTATATATAAATACTATCTACTATATTATATATATACTATCTACTATACTATATATAAATACTATCTACTACACTATATAAATACTATCTACTATATTATATAAACACTATCTACTATACTATATATAAATACTATCTACTTTATTTTATATATATATATATATACTATCTACTATACTATATATAAATACTATCTACTATATTATATAAATACTATCTACTATACTATATATAAATACTATCTACTTTATTATATATATATATATACTATCTACTATACTATATATAAATTCTATCTACTATACTATATATAAACACTATCTACTATAATATAATATATACTATAATTCTAATATATACTATCATGTCTCATTCTCGTGATAATCGTGGCAAGTCTATCAATGTCGACACCGAAGAAGATATTGATAGCACTCCCACCTTTCCTCAAAATGTTCTTCTTCCTTCATCCAGATATAAAAAAGTCCGTTGTAGAAAGCCGTCACGCCGTGAGGCCGAAGAAATGATGAATGAACAATATGCTCGACAACTTCAAGAAGAGGAGGATGAAATGTATGGTCGACAAATGCATAGCCAAGAGTTGGAGGAGGAATCCGATCAAGCAAGACATGATGTGGAGACGGACCTCCCCACTAGAGGTAAGGGTAAGCCTAAAGCACTTAATTCTAAAATTTTCCTTAAACATTTTAAAAAGGTTCCTAGAGAAAAAGATCCAAATGATGCTCCCGGTGCTCCCGAGAAGTTCATGGTATATTGTAACTATTGTCCCGCCGTTTACAAATGGACGGCGGGAGGACGTTATGGCACCCTCCAAAGACACATGAACAATATGCATAAATCCGAGGCGGGAATTCCTACAACTCAAACTCAACTAAATCCCCAAGCCTTCAAAGGTAATCAACAAGGTAATGAACAAGGTAATGTTTTATGGAAATATGATCATTTAAATGCTCAAGAAGTAATGACTCGTTTTATTTCTATGGAACATTTGCCTTTTATGTTTGCCGGTAAATTGACTTTTGAACATGCTATGCAAAATGCTTATAACCCTGCCGCAAAAAAAATTGGTAGAACTACTATGTGCAAGCGTATAAGACGACAAGCCGAAGAAAGAAAACGTGATTTAATGAAATATTTTATACGTTTAAATCAAAATGTTTCTATATGTTCCGACATATGGAGTGATTCTTATCAAAAAAATTCTTATATGGGTATTACTTGTCATTGGATTGATGAAAGTTGGTTAATTCAAAAACGTTTAATTGCATTTAGAGATTTTAATGAAATACATAATGCTACTAATATTGCTCAATTGATTATTTCCGTTTTAAATGAGTATAGATTTTTAAATAAGATATTTTCGGTTGAATTCGATAATGCATCCGCTAACACCGCCTCCATTCCCGAGTTAGTTGCCGCATGCTCACCCTCTTTTAATGGTAAGTATTTTCATGCTCGATGTATTTGTCATATTTTAAACCGTTGTGTACAAGATGCTTATGCTCTTATTAATGAAAGTGTTGAACCCATTAGAAATGTCGTTAATATGTTGTATCGAAAAGCGTCAATTGGAAAAAATGGCAAAGATATTGTCGTACTAAAAAGATTAACTATACGAATTTTGTCAAAGATGTTTCTACACGTTGGAATTCAACATATGCCATGATTGCTTCTACCTTGAATCATGTTGATCATTTATGTGATTTTTTTAGAGCCACTCCCGAGGCTAACTTGCTTTTATTGCCCTCTTATTGGCAAAAATGTGCTAAATTATTTGAACTTTTAAAAGTTTTTGATAGTGCAACTAGAGATTTATCCGGTGTTTATTATTGCACTAGTGTTAAAGTTTTAGAACATTGTATGTATATTGCTATTGCTTTATATAGTGAATTAGTTAGTATTAGTTAGTTTACTTATTCAATTTTAAAGATTGTATCATTGTAACATTTCTTTTGTACATAGATAGAATCATAGAAATCAATGAATATATCAATTTGTATGCATTATTTTGATTGTAAATATTTTAGAACTATTTTTACTTTATTGCATTTCAAGTTTTCAATATTTCAAATTTTCAACACAAGTAATTTAATTTAAAAAAAAATCATAAAAATATTACAAGTTACTATAAATTATATAAAAAAATACACAACATAAAGAATTTCTAAATTATTTAATAACTTATTATATTTTTATTAAATTAACTTAAGTAATTTCAAAGAGTCACCACTTGTAAATTACAAAATTTAGAAATTTCATCATTTAATTTAGAAAAATAAGATATAAATAATATTACATATATAATAAAAAAAAAAAAATACGGAACCGCGGTTCAACCCGGAACCACGGTTCTCGGCCGGACCAAACCGCTGGTTCGGGCCCGCGAACTGCCCTTTTACGTAATACCGGCCGATTCAGTTCACCTCTTCCGTGAACCGGAGGCTTGCTTCGGGCCCGGAACCGGCGGTTCACGGCCCGATGGCACCACTAGTAAGTAATGACTTAACTTACATTTTGAAACTGTTGAAATTTGGTATTTTGGTCTTGTACTTTCAAATGAAATTTTATGACGGTATTTGGAAAGTATTTAAGTATTTGAAAGTTATTCCGTCTTTGCGTGTTGGCGTGTTTGAAATGGTTGTGAAAATGATTTTAGCCTGGTTGCAATACCCGAGATTCTAATGTGTATTGAACATTTTGACATTGTATATGTTGTATTTGATCTGAGTATTATCCAGAGTATTTCATGATCCGGTGTTGTTGAATGTATGATTTCATGAATGTGTTCAAAAATTTGTAATTTTTGCACTAATAGCGCACGCTAACCACTAGGCGTAGTGTACGCTAATTTGGTTTCGTAGCGCACGCTGTGTATGAACCTTAGCGCGCGCTATACGTAGTCAACTTGATTATGACAGGGTGGTAGGTGAGATCAGCCGCGGATCTTGGTCGGGACATGTCGGGATGTATCTGGACGGCTTTTGAAAAAGTCGAGTCAACGGTACTTAGCGCACGCTAATGTTATGAGGCTAGCGCACGCTAAGTCTAGTACAGTGAGGTCAGTGAACTTTCGTTCAGTCGTTAGCGCACATTAAAAATAGTTGTTATCGTACGCTAATCATTGATTTTAGCGCACATAAGGCTGTTTAGCGTACGCTATGCCGAGAACCGTCAGAGACAGTAGACTGATAGCCCGTTAGCGCACGCTGATTTGAGAGAGTAGCGCGCGCTAATAACCATTTTCTATAAATAGGACAGCACTCATCTTCATTTTTCAGTTTTCACCACTTTGCATACTCGATTTTTGGGACTTTGAGAGTCACTCCCTCCATCCGAATCCTGCATACCAGCCTCCTAACATCACCATTGAAGACAAAGGAGCTTTGAGGATTGGTGTTCTAGCTCTTGGACGTGGAGTTCATCAAGAGATGTCAACCTTTCTTTCCGATTAAGGTATGTTATGGTTTACCAAGCCGAAACTTACGTTCTCAGCTATATTTCGAGCCTGCTTCGGAATCCTTAGGCTAGCTAATGATCTTATGAATCCAGCAACATATTTTTTTGAAGTAGTGAAACCCAGTTATACCGTATTTTTCTTTCATTACTTAGAATGTTGATCTAGCATCGGTGGATTAAAACCTTAGGATGTAGTATCCTTACCTCGTTGGAATCATGAGCATGATTTTAGTTAGATTCTATGAATTCTTTTGATGTTCCACCGATGAAATTCATGTTTGCTAGGGTTTTTGTTTTGACAATATTCTTCTTGTTCTTGAGAATGATGAATCGGCCATGTCATTGAACTTAACCCGGATCACCGTAGTATCGTTTTCCTTTCGTAATTCTTGGGCATGCTTGCCATCTTGAGTAACATTTGTGGTAAAATAATAATAGCCGAACATATGAGAATTTGGAATTGAATCCCATATTTAAACCCGAAATCTTTAATATCTTGTACATCCTTGAACTCATAAACATCGGCATTTCACCTCCGAAATGATCGTTCAACTCACATGAAGTGTATCATCATTTCCGGTTCAGCTTTCATCTAGTATACTAACCACGAACCGGCCTTACGTCGATTCTAATAAAAGTTATTCGGTGATTGTACGTTAGTTTTGAGTAGAATGTTGAGTTCCTTGTTATCTCTTTTGATCAAGGTCCGAACCTTGCTTAGTGATCGATCAAGCGACGGCGGCCTGCGGATGTGTGACATTCGTGGGAGTATTTTAGTCCTTGCCATCTTTGAGGCAAGTATCATATATTGAGTTTGGTTTATATTAGAACTTTGATCATGCATACGGTTTTGTTTATGTTGTCGAGTATGAGATTATTTTCTTTGATTTGTTGTGGTATTCGTTATTAATTGTTCGCATTGATGAACATATTGAATTGCATATGTGTATGCATGATTGCATGGTTTATATTGTAAATGATCCGAGGGGGGTCATGAGGATCTATGCTGAGGGCGCTGGATCGAATATCCACCATGCGTTGGTCCGATGGGATCATCATGGGGATCTATGCTGAGGGCGCTGGATCGTTGGATGGGTTTTCCACCATGCGTTGGTCCGACAGGATCATCATGGGGATCTATACTGAGGGCGCTGGATCGTTGGATTACCCTGTATTGTGTTGATGGAATCGTGAGGATTCGCATCGTTGGATTCCGGTGATGGAAGTCCGTTTTGTATGTTTTATGATGCATTGATGATTTTTGTATTATGATACTTGTACTAGCATCGTTTTGCTAACTCCTTCGGGGGTGGACATTTGTTTTTGATGTTCAGGTAGCCGAGGGGCAGGGAAGCAGCCACAGTACCGACATGACGATGAAGTGGCTCAGTGATGTGGATTATGTTATTTTGTTTTATGGTTATTTTCCAGTACTCGTGTACGCATATGTTGTTGATGATTTTGGGGATGTTTTGTAATAATGGACTCATTTGAATTATCGAACGGGTTTGAACTTCTTTTACTGTGATGACACTTTAGTATTTATTTCGTATTTCTCAATTTAGCCTTGTAAATTCTTATACAAAGGATTTACGGCGCTGTAATTATTCCGAATATATCGGGGTGTTACACTGGTGGGTTCTGGCGCGGGCCCCACGATTTTGTAGTATCCCTGGTTGGTTTTGGGAGTGTTACAATGGCTCAAGTACTTCCTGCAGGACTTAGATGTGATTCCCGATTTGCCAACGGGTATTACACTTTATTTTAAAAATATCGGTACAGTCGCAAATTAGAGGGAACCACGAGCCCATAAGGCAAGTAAACATATCAACCGCAAGTACAATATCATACGACACTTTGTAAAGGAAGAAAACGAAGTTGTAGCCAGGGTTCCATCGGAAGATAATCTTGCTGATGCTTTCACGAAAGGCCTACCCTCGAAAGTTTTTGAAAGGCATGTGGAAGGAATGAGATTACGGTGTATGGCAGCATTGCTTTGAGTATAAGTGGGAGATATGATAGACTATGTAATATAGTACTATACTTAAAAGCATGTTTTGAGTATAAGTGGGAGATTGTTAGCGTTGTATACTGCAAATCATACTTTATGCTTGTATTGTCTTATTTCCATGTAACTACCTATGAGAATATTAATTACATTTAATCACATATTTTGTATATTTATTCACGTTATGATTATGCAAATATATTATCTAATTATTTTATATTGTAGATAATGCGGTGTGTTGGTGTCACACAGAAGATCATATTACCAGTACCTTATAAAAATAATAGAATAGTTCACAACATATATAATTACTAGACAAATTATATGAAAGTTTGTAATGTAGGCTTGCAATTAGTTGGTCTTGACTATTAGCATGCATTGGCATATTTGCATACGTTCAACTGGATCGCAGTGTGATAGTGTTTTCTGTACTGACTGTAAGAAGAACGTATCTCTGATAATTATTATTTCTTAATTCTAAGTATTTAATATTTAATTGTGTATTTATAATATTTATTGGATTTACCATGGGTGAGAGTCACAGCGATTGACTCAATATGCTTCGTATCTTGCGCAATAATATTATTTATATGCCGATTAGTATTATAACTAGAAATCGTGTCCCGATTCGTGTGGGTTGATGATGTCCCCTTGAGGAGCTCGATGATGATTATTATATTAAACACTGTAGGTGGATTTAATTTCGATATAAAAAAGGTCCTAGTGGTACTACTCTTGGATAAGAAATTAATTAATTAAAGATGTCAGTAGCTTAAATTAATTAATGGACATTCGACATCTTAAACAGGGAATAATATATTTAAATAAGGAGCCCGATTTTATAAATTGGGATTTGGTGTGGAGTGCAATATTAATTCTTTAGTGGATTGAATTGATATTCGTAAACTCAACCATATTAGGAAGGGCTTAATATGGAAAATTGGGTTACACTATGAGTCCTAACCATAATCCTCCTTAAGATCCCTAGAGTAGTCCAAAAGCCTATAAATAGAGATAATTGGGGGGGTCGGCCGTGATACATCATCCTACACAAGGAATTTCGATTTTTTCTTCCAAGTGTTTAATTGTGGATCTTGACTTGTGGTTTTGATTCCAGAATTGAGATAACACTTTAATTCATGCTATAAAACGAAATTACTTGGTCCGATGGGATCATCATGCCAATTTTATAACAGAGGGATGACTGACATATTTAAATTATACAATGGGGTAAATAGTTCATTTGTAACAAATAATGGGGTAACCTACCCTTTTTTTTATCAGACAAATGAATTTTTTCATACCAAATAAAAAGGGTACAAGAGGTACCTACAAAGTCACAAAAAAGACAATAAACATACGCAACATTCTAAAATCATTCTCGGACTTGCTAATCAATGAGAGTAAGAAAAATTACTACACCTCAACCCTTTAATATAGAGCCAACTCCACAATCTTACCTTGATTTTCTCGACTATTTTTTCCTCTGAGAACGATACTTTTTTGAAATTCACCGAATTTCTATCATTAACCCTGTATAATATGATGTATTATGATCCGGTAGAGCTTCGTGGGCTTGTATTTTGAGATATTAGTACGGGACATCATTAACTTGACCCTTGAATCTTTATCATTTAGCTCAAGTATTATAACCTGTCTTTAATAAGTTTTATAAATGATCATATTAGTCTTTTGGGATCAAAGATACATTTCGAATTATATATGATTCAATTTTTAGAGGTACCGTCCATGGTACACCCTGTTGGGTTGCAACCCAAGTCCAACATTGAAAAGAGAATGAAGTGAAGTCTTCTATATAAGCAAGTCCACCACTCCATTAGTATGAGGCCTTTTGGGAAGGAGTCCACAAATAAATCCGTGCGGGCTTGGCCCAAAGCGGATAATATCATATTAATGTGACAGAGTGGTGGTGGTGGCGGTCCTAACACACCCCATGTAGTGCATCCCCTGCCGGATGCACTACACGTGGCGTGCATGGACGGTGCATATTGATGCACTAGATGGAGCATCGATTTACACCGTTCATGGATGCCACGTGTAGTGCATCCGGCAGGGGATGAACTACATGGGTGTACCATGAACCCAACCAGATTGTAGCAATATATTCCGGAGGGGTGAAATACTTACCGTCCACCATATAAATCCATACTTTGATCGTAATTTACGGTCAAAAATTTTAAATTTTAATCAAAAAACATCAAAGTATGAATTTATTTAGTGGACGGAGTGAATAGTATATAATTTTTCCGGCCAAAAAAAGAAAAATGTCCATTGGAATGATTGGCTCATATGGTGTATCTGACTTTCAGGTCAAACATTCCGGGTGGTTGGCATGCTTTCTGAACAAACCCTTGTTCATGGTTCATACAAGTCTTGTTGCATCTACTTTCCTCCTTTTTTGGTTGTTTCCGTTGCTCATCTACTAATTTTCTCTAATTAGATAGATATACGGCGTATTATATATTTCTAATGTGTTTTATTTTATTTTATTACTTTTCTTTTTTTATATTTGAGTTTGTACATACTACGTATAAATCTACTATAAATTAACCCGTTTTTATACACCTGCAATACAGATTAAATCACGTTGTTCGGTTTCTAATCATTAATATGATTAATTTATATTGGTACAAATATGAAAAAAATAATATTTTGATAATATATTTTGAGACAAATTCTCGATATCATCTTACGTAATAATATTTATTTTTAAATTAGCAGAAAAAAGTACGATAAAATACTACGAATTATGCAAAAATTAAACTTGTTTAAGTTTCCTACAGTGTGGTTGCGTCTTCATAATTTATTTGATTTTTAGAATTTTAGAATAAGTTATTATTTAACATTAGTATGTGATAAATCTAGACAAAGAAGATTGGTTATTTTAATGAGATTTTATGAAAAATAATGTTAACAAATTATGGTTTAAACTTTCTTAATATTTACTACAAGCCGAACACGGCATTTTTGGTTTTCTTTGGGGTACGACGGAGAGTGCCAACCACCGTCGGTACGGAATGTGTCCATAGTTAATTTAATTTTAGAATTTTCAAATAAATTATAGTTCCAAAATCAATTTATAATAAATTTGGAAAAAATTATTAACGGATTGAATGAGATTTATATGAAAATAGTGTGAAACAATTTAATCTTTCTAATATCATGAATCGACCGACCATCTTCAATTGCCGGTTGCGGATCAATCAGCGCCGAACGCCGGCACCAATCACCACACAAGCGACGGTCGTTGGTAGCCCAACACTTGTTTTTTCTTGGATATATAACCGCCATTAAGATCTTTGTGGCGCGTTCTATCCAGTATCAATATTAGATGCAGTATTTTACAGTACTAATTTATGCATGAGTTTTGTACTAATTATGCATGAAATATATGCATTTCGTGCATTAAAATTTCAATGCATTAAAATTTCAGAAAAAATTGATGCATATAATCTAATATTTTAATGCATCGATATTTTGATGAATAAATTGCAGATTTTAATGCATTGAAATTTGATGCACGAAATGCATATATTTCATGCATAATTAGTACAAAACTCATACATAAATTAGTAATGTAAAGTACTGCATGTAATATTGATACTGCATAGAACGCGCCCCTAAGATTTTTTTCTGCAAAATTGAGTATTTTGTAGTGGGCTATCGACATTTAGTAAAGAAAAATCTGCAAAATGCTGCCAACAGTCATCGTCGGCCAAAAAATGAATATTCACGTATCGTTCTAATAAAAGTATTATAGAAGTCGATGGAATTTCTGTAGGAACTTTTACCACTCTCTCTGTCCCAACCTAATTGCAATTATGGAGTAAAGTTGACACTCCCCCGTTTTATGATAACTTGCACATTCACTATTTATTTGATCAAAATTAATTAACTTTAATCATTGAATCCGATTGATGTATATGTAAAAATATAGAAAGGGAAATTGCGTCTCAGCCACATTGGTCACAGTTACTACATTATTGTTACAGTTAAAACAAAAAGGCGAGTGGGAAAAACCGACCCAAAAAAAAAAAGCAAGCAATATAAAATAAAAAAGATTGCGCATCCAGGGAATCGAACCCTGGTCAGTACCGTGGGAGGGTACTATGATACCACTACACCAGATGCACTCTTGTTTTAATTGATGATTTATACAATCTAATAAAAATATTAGAGACACTATATTATCTTCCCTCCAACCTACAAGGATGTGCTCGATTGCCATTTTTATCCGTTCCATAAGAGTGTGTTCATTCTATTTTTTAAAAGTACGGTTTATATTTTAACTTATTTACCACAATACCAAATGATCCACACATTTTATTCTTTAATTAATCAACAACAATAATTAACATACTCTTCAATAAAAAGTAAGACTCTTTCTTCATTCAAAATCATCACTACCTAACTTTTATTAAAATTCGTGTCCATAGAGAATGAACCCACTCTTATAGGACGAAAAAAATAATAAAAATATCATGATAACACGTTATATTTAGGTTGTATTTTGTATTTTTTTCTCACTTTTTAAATACATAAATGTAATGATTTACCAATCTCATTATCTAGCTTCAATATTCTAATTCATTCAAAAATAAAAAAGAAATTCAAAATCCAGTGGTGCGTTAGTATTCAACCAGATTGGTGGTAATAATCTAGTAAAGGAAAATCCGTCATATTGATTATTAAATAAAATAAAGGTATCGTGCATATTGTTCTTCATTTCTTTTTTTTTTTAAATGATAAGATAACTCGAAGCCGCTACTATTTGAATGTATATTGAATAAACTTTCTGTTAAATGTAATAGCATGCAAACTATGTCAACCAAGTAAAATATACTAGGCAAACCATGTGTGACGGACTCAATCGAAAAAATATTGGCAGAGAGAATCGAACTGATTACCCTTCAGTTCGGCACTAACCTACTTCACCAATTCAACTATCTTTGCGGATTTTCTTTCTTTTTGTTAATCAAATCACCATCTTAAAATCAATGTGCAAGAACATCATTTTCAAAGAGCTTCTTAACATTCAAACTCAAATTTTTTATTCCTTGCAATATGGATTATCCCATTCTTTTTCACAAGAATTTTTTTCCAATTCATCTAACTTTTTATTTCAAATAAATTACCGTGTTGAGCAATATTTTATCAAATATATCAATTATTTTAATTATTTAAAATCCTAACATATATCTCATTCGTGCATCGCATGCGTGCAAATAGTATAGTAGGTTACTTCGTACAAATGTCATGGCATGGCATTTAATAATAATAATAATAATAGTAAGATACAAATGAAATGCAATCAGAAATTAGGAAGATAATAAAAAAATAACAATTGGATCAGAAGAAGTCTTTGAAATCATCTCAAATAAATGTACAGTTAAACCTCGATAAATGAATGTCTGATAAACGAATAATCTCGTCAAATGAATAATTTTCTTTGGTCTCAACCCTTTGCAACATGTTCAAATTTTCTTTCGATAAATGAATAATTTCGCTAAAAGAATATCTTTTTCCGGTCCCGATCATATTCATTTATCGAAATTTTACTGTAAGTCAGAAAAAAAAGTGTAATTCAAGTGCAAGCACGAATGAAGATAAATTTATTTGCAAACTTAAATTAAAATGTTGATACGAAATAACTCTCTTAATCAAACAATGCCATATATAAGGACTAGGATACTACTTAAAAGAAAAAGAGAAAAATATATTTATATAAGAATAATGATTAATAGATAAATCAATAGACTAATTAAATCGACATTTTGGTGTTTTACTAATAACAATACTAAAACCAATTATATTGAAAAGTTATATTAACACAAGAAAACGCATAATTCACGGTGTATATTAAATGGGCTTCCTGGACACCGGAGACGAGCTCCGGCAAGGACACCAAAAAGAGTTTTCACCCATCATCATTGTTATCAATAGTTGCACCTTAATCCCGACAGTATTGAGTCGGTGACATAAAAAGCTTAGTGTTAATTAATTGTCTGATATTAGCTGACACTACAAATTTATGCAATCATAAATGCATGATTGGTATGAGGAGGACCAAATCCACTATTACATATTGCAAGCTTTATTCCACATAATTTTCTAAACAATATTATGATGCAACAAGATATGATTGCCACAACTTTCAATACAAATAATTTCGAAGTTTTTCTTCTATTAGTTTTCTTTCAAATCAGTTCACCAGACATTTATATAAATAGTCATTTAAGAAAAAATGTTATAATTGAGTCACGAGAAGAATAGTGATTTACTATTCTTCTGAAAGTGACATTTGATATATTTTATTTTATGTAAATGATTATTATACTCTTGATATAATTATGGTTCTTTTATCTTAAGTTTGCGGACTTTAATTATTAATGAAAACACATTTAAAAAAAAATCCTATATTCTCTCTCTCTTCTATAAGTAGCTTTATAACATGTAATAATCTAAAATTCATGTCGTGTTAATAGATACAATTGCTCCGACTTGTATATATGATCAGGAATGAGATACTTCAACCTATGCTATATACTCCCCACTATGTATCTAAATATTCAAACATATATGCCAATATGTCTATTTCAATAAGCCAATGATTCTGGTTACGTAATACCATATTTTGGACATGACTTCAGAATTTCTGTTCTTTTGATTTATTTTTCAGTTTTTTCGATTGCTCATTCGGCCTTGGGATTCAGTCCATTCAATTCGATTCGATTATTATTATTATTATTATTATTATTATTATTATTAATCTTCACTACCAATGTTTATACTTTAGCCGACGACAAAAAGTCGTCGGCTAAAGTCGGAAATCGTCGGCTAAAGTGGTCAGTTGTCGGCTAAAAGTCGGTCGGCCGAGGTCGGTCGTCTAAAGTTTAGCCGACGGCAAATAAGGAAGGTCGTCGACTAAAGTTCGAGTTTAGCCGACGTTTACAAAGTCGTCGGCTAAAATAGTTCCAGTTTTAGCCGACGACTATGTAGCCGTCGGCTAAAGTTCTACAATTTTAGCCGACGACTATGTAGCCGTCGGCTAAAGTTCTACATTTTAGCCAACGGCAAAAGTTGTCGTCGGCTAAAATGTATAGGTTTTAGCCGACGGCTACATAGTCGTCGGCTAAAGTGTTTTTTATTTTTTTTAAATAAATACTTTAGCCAACGGTTACATAGTCGCCGGCTAAAATGTTTTATTTTATTTTTTTAAATAAATACTTTAGCCGTGCAAATGCCATCGGCTAAAACCCAGTGAAAAAAAATTCAGATTTCGAAATCACCAAACCTGTTCAGATAACCTGTTATTCCAAATGTACAATATATCACCAAACATCGCGATCAACATAAATCAATTACGAAAAGCATAATTTAAATACAAACCATATCAACATGTCATGTAGCTCGCAACATCAACAAAATCACTATAAACACCAACGTTAACGAACACGAGTCTAAATAAAAAATATTTAGCAAAAGAACTACTACAATGACAACTAAAATCCTCAAAGATCCGTCAAATTCTTAAAGATAGAAGAAGGATTACTACCGTCTTGCATGTCGTCGTCCCGAGGCTGTGAAGAAGAGGGGGTGTTTGTGAATTGAAGAATTGAGGTGGTGGTGGTACCGAAATTCCCGATTGACACACGGTCTGACTCAATGACATCATATACTGCATCATTGCCTGCTGCTGAGCTAACATCTCTTGTTGAACCTTCCTTTGTTTTGGAACTCGTCTTGAGACTTCCTTTGCTCCTCAGCTCGGAGCTCCCTCTCGATCCTCAATTGCTCCTCTAAATAGGCCTTCTGAGTGTCGCCCCTTTGATTGCGCTGAAACCCTGTAGTATTCTTCAATAATCCGGTGCCTTCAGCTCCCATCATCGGCGTCCGGTGATGACTCCCTTTTGGAGGGTAAATGTTAGCCCACACCCTTGCCCTAATGTAGGGATCGGCCTGATCGATCTCTCGGCGTGCTAACTCGAGACCAGTCTCGTCCAAATCCGGATGCTTCTCCATCGCCATCTCTATCAACATCCTCTCAGACTCCTCAGTCACTCTCTCCTAATTAAGTGGGAACAAAAAAAGTAACCGGATATTAATAAAGTTCAGAGGTAAAGACTGATAGCAGTATTAAAATGGTTATGATACATTTACAACTTACAAGTCTATCCGGATAGTTAGGATATGCCTTTTGAGTCACGTAGACAAAGGCATTCGCCACATTTTCATCAGAAGTGGCCTCGTGCGAAACTCTCGCTAACGATCGCGAACCTAAGCTGTGGTGCTCCGTCAAACCCTTACGGTTAACAGTGTTGGTTGAACTGCTCGCCTACACATAGAAACATGTAATTTTCATTTAACAAGGAGAAAAATTACCACAAGTAAGTTTCATATATGTTACATATCTTTAAACAACAATAGCATTACGACAATATTTAGAGCTCGATTACATACAATATAGTCCGGGTCGCTAAAATGTACGCATAGCCACCTCCACTCGTACTCCCGATACTTGAACTCCTCAGGAGTAGCCTCGCGGGAATTACCCCAAGCTGACCAAAACATGTGTAGCTCATTTTTCCAAGATTTGTACCTATAACAAATATTTATAAATTATAATCAAACATTAGTCAATTATATTTGTAAAGTATTTTGTAAATTTTATGTATTTATTTACTATAATTTTGTGTTATTGTTTTATTCTAATTCATAATGTTATTTGTTTATTATGTTATTCATAAATAATATGTTGTGTGTATACAGTTGAATGTTAAGATTTAAGTTTAGTGATTATGTTACATGTCATTTTATATTTGTTGTTTGTGTATGATTATATAATGTTAATGTGTTAGTTTTATTATTTTTATGTATAATTAATATTATAATATTTTATGTAATTCTAAAAGTGTATGTTATAATACTCATAGTTACAAGTAAATTAGAATGTTTACCATGTTTAAATTTATCAATCAAATTACCTTCCATTTATACAAGTTGTGAATTTTAAATTACAAATTGTTTTGTATTAATAAATAAATTATTAAAACATTTGACAAATACATATTTATAACAATAACTAAAATGATGCAAAAATTTCTCGAGTAATTAATCAACTACGTATTGTGAAAATTACTTACTTGGTTGTTTGCACCTCATCACACCAAGTATGTAGTAGGAAAGAAGGAACCTCAAACCAAACCTACAATTAGCATATAATATATATTACAATTTTTTTTTTCAGAATTTAAATACACAAAGTAGCTTTCGTAATTGAGATAAACTTACCGACATAGCATTGTTCAATGCATCCTTCACACTTTGTGGCACATCCTTCTACTCAGCCCACAGTACCAGAACTCTATAGCGTATGACAAACCCAACATTACAACAATATGCCGTACAAGCATCCGAAGCCAAAATGGGTCGTCGATACTTTTCATCAACTGCTATCTTGTGACGGCCATTTTTTGAAACATATGTGTCAAGTGCTAGACCCTTCGATGGGCCACGAGTCTTCTTCTTCTTTTTTGGTTTGTCTTCGGTACGACCCTCCCCATTCTCAAGCTCCGCAAGCGACGCGTACAATTTCGTCTTAGATATCCGACATGTCCGCTAAATCATTTTATCAGGCCACGCCTGGAACACATACGCCTCCGTCGGGTTAACCAAGCTATATGTCCGGTGGACTCCTTCCTCATCTACCCCTAGAATCGATGGTACCATAGGGGGCATAAATAGAGTCGACGGCGGACCAGAAGACACCTCGGATGACGTGCTCGGTGTAGATCGGCCGCTCCCAGATGTAGTAGGAGGGGAGGGAATGCGGTGTATATGAGGCATACGAGGCTGACTCGTCTCGACGGTAGTGAGGGTCGTCCGCGATCTGGGAGTCTGATACGATAAGCGCCTCGCAATAGTATGTGCATCATCCGCCGGATACAAGTTCCAATCCTTAAACTTCAGTCCACTATTCTCTACTAGTCCATGTATGCGAGAGCTACTCTGATCCAAATATTTACCGACAGGATCCGCATGGTTGGAAGCTGCGGAAATATCTCCCGACTTTGGAGTCTTCAATTTTTTCTTACCACACGCTAGTCTCTTAATTTTATCCATTTAACCTGTACAAATTCGAAAACAGAAATCAATTATTTTTACATCATAAAACATCATAAACCCTAAAGATCATTTTGAAGTAATAAGTACTAATGAGCAATTATGGCCGGCAAAATTCACAGGTAAAGAAATTATAACAAGGCCTTGGCTCTTGAAAAAATCAGTCGGTTTTCATCATCAAGAAGCATTAAAAAACAGCGATAACTAATCGATAACTAATGCTCCATCGAATAAATGCAACTTCCACTGAACCAAAAACAACAATAACTAATCATTCCAAAATGAGTATCATTTCAAAAATAACCTCAGGGAATAAAGAACGCATCACTAATTTAATATAATTGAATACATGGATAACCGAAGAAAAAAATGACAACCAATTGTAGTAACTACTTGAATCATTTATCCCAGACGTTAACAACATAAGCAATGCCAGCCCCGATAACCAAAACCAGCAAATAAAAACATCCGAAAAAAAAAACAGAAAATCAAAACTGAAAAATGAAAAGAAAAACAGAAATCAAAATACCTACGGCGGACGACGGAAGGCGGTGAAGGACGAGCTGGCGGCGGACGGTCGGACTAGGGAGGCGGACGGACGGGACGGTCGGACGAGGGAGGCGGACGTACGGGACGGTCGGACGAGGGAGGCGGACGGACGGGACGGTCGGACAAGGGAGGCGGACGGACGGGACGGTCGGATGAGGGACGGTCGGACGAGGGAGGCGGTCGGACGAGGGAGGCGGTCGGAAGGGTTCCAGCTGGGGAAGAAATGAAAAAAAATTGGGGGCGGCGGATGTGCTGGGGAAGAAAGGAAAAAATGGACGGATAGTCGTGTTTTTTTTATATATAAGGTCACTTTAGCCGACGACAAAGGCCGTCGTCGGCTAAACTATTGAGTACTTTAGCCGACGACCGCCGTCGGCCAAAATAGAAAAAGCAGCCAGCCCGACTCGACCGTGTCGATCGACACGGTCAGGTTAGCTTTCCAGAAACTTTTTGAAATGTAGAACACAACAACACGGGCAGTGTCAACTGACACGGGCCGTGTCACTTTAGCCGACGACCGCCGTCGGCTAAACTAAATCCCGAAAAAAAATCTATATATTTAAATTTAATTATAAATATATTTAATAAAAAATAAAAATACCAATACTTTAGCCGACGACCGCCGTCGGCTAAACTAAATCCCAAAAAAAAAATATATTCGTTGAATTTAATTATAAATAATATATTTATACAGTTTTTATAAAATGATATTTATATATTTATACATTTTTTATATAATAATATAGATATATTTAATACATAATTAATATATCTACATATTTAAATTTAATTATAAATATATTTAATAAAAATTAAAAATATCAATATTTTAGCCGACGGCTGTCGTCGGCTAAAGTCCAAACACTTTAGCCGATGGCGTTGGTCGTCGGCTATTCTTAATTCTCCCCCAAAAAAAAATAAATATGACCCAGTGGCTAACGGGGTTCGAACCCGGGCCATTTATGTAATTGATATGGCATTTTGCCACTGGGTCATTTAATTATATTTATAATTAAATTTAAATATATAAAATATTATATTATATAAAAGACATATATAAATATAAAAACTGGGTTAAAATGTTTAAATGATAATATATCTATATATTTAAATTTAATTATAAATATATTTAATAAAAATTAAAAATACCAATACTTTAGCCGACGACCGCTGTCGGCTAAACTAAATCCCAAAAAAATAATAATAAATAATAATATATTCTTTAAATTTAATTATAAATAATATATTTATACAGTTTTTATAAAATGATATTTATATATTTATACATTTTTATATAATAATATAGATATATTTAATACAGAATTAATATATCTACATATTTAAATTTAACTATAAATATATTTAATAAAAATTAAAAATATCAATATTTTAGCCGACGACTGTCGTCGGTTAAAGTCCAAACACTTTAGCCGCCGGCGTTGGTCGTCGGGTATTCTTAACCCCCCCCCCCCCCCCCCCCAAAAAAAACATGACCCAGTGGCTAACGGGGTTCGAACCCGGGCCATTTATGTAATTGATATGGCATTTTGCCACTGGGTCATGTTTATCATTCAAACATTTTAACCCAGATTTTATATTTATATATGTCTTTTATATAATATAATATTTTATATATTTGAATTTAATTATAAATATATGTATATATATATATATATAATATTACTATATATTTATATAGTTTTTATGTCATAATATTTTATATATTTAGACATGTTTTTTTATAATAATATTTTATATATATTTGAATTTAATTATAAATATATCTTATAAATATTTAGACATAATTATATATCTGTATATTAATTTATAAAATTTTTATATAATAATATTTTATAAATTTATACTTGTTTTTTATATAATATTAATAGTTTATATATTTATACTTGTTTTATTATAAATGGAACAATGAATATATAACAAAATAAAAAAAATCAGGTAATAATATCACTTTTTCGATTCGTTCGAGCGGCACACAACAATGAATATTTAAGGAACTTTTACAAATGATATGTCCTTCTAAGGTTCGCAGTCAGAATCACTACTTGAGTCTGTCTCTGTGTCGGAGTAGATAACTGGTAGCATATGTCTGAACTCGTCCTCATCATCTTCATCAGAGTCTCCACGTAATTCATTTGTACATACATCTATGAACCCATGTTCTTCACCATGTAGCCGAACCACTCGACCTTCTACAACATTATTCAGTAGTATTGTGGAGGATGGTGGAATATTAGTTGTATCCGGCTCTTGGTATGCCTCATTATCATCCTTATCGACTGCTTGTCCAAGTGTAGCCGCACTATATATATTTATCGTAGCCACATGATTTACGATCTTCCATGCTCCTTTTTTTACCAAGTCATCGAGGTAGTAAACTGGTTTAGCAGATGTTGCAAAAACAAAAGGATCACCTTCATACCAACTTGTAGAAGTATCAACAGATAATAGTCCATAATTATCCTCCCTTTCGATTTGAGGATTTGTATCAAACCACCTACACTTGAACAAGTAAACTGTCAAGCCTTCTCCATAAATTAGTTCCACTACTTCGATAAGAACACCGTAATATCCACCATCAATCATAACCCCAGAATTTTGACACCTCCTTCTTTGATCTCTGTCGATACATACAAATGTCACACCATTTACCTTCGCCATTGAATAAACTCTAGATGTAACAGGCTTCATCGAAAGAAGCATCAACTCACGTGATCACATCGGGTGGCCATCACTTTGTATGTGCATCATCTAGATATTAATTAAGGTGAATGTCGTAATTAAGTAAATTATGTAAGCAAAGTAAGTAAACAGTAATTAAACACTTACCCATTGTCCAAAATAATCAGCAAATGTTTCATTGTGGAATCTAATGTCTCCATTTACAGCATCACATGAAAGGTGAATGTCTTTCCAATATTGAACTTCTGGACAGTTAAGTAATATCCACCAATGTGCAATTCGTAGCTCGTAAGGTTGTAAATGACTATCAGGTAATCTTCCTTGAGCTTCAACCTCGCTGGTGATGATGGAGAGATTAAGTTGCACTGGAATTGTTGACATAGGCTCGGATGTGGGATCCACCGCGCCTAAATAGAACTTGGTATATGTTACACACTCCCATGCAAGATATGCTTCGGCTATACATCCTTCTGGTGCAGACTTATTAGTCACAGAGTCCTTGTACTCACCAAGTTGCCTTTATATTGGAAACATCCACGTGTAGTGGACCGGGCCTGTTAGTAAAAGTTGGCGAGGGAGATGGATCATGAGGTGAGGCATGAGATTAAAAAAATTCGGTGGGAAGATCCTCTCAAATTTGCATAAGATATAAATGATCTCCTTTTGCATGAGCCGGAGATCTGACTTCCTTACTTCCCTAGTGCATAACTTTTGAAAGAACCTGGATAACGATACACAAGGCTCGACCACCTGTTTGGACAAGTATGGTCGAATAAACACAGGAAACAAACGTTGTAAGAGGATATGACAATCATGGCTCTTTAGTCCAATTAACTGTAACACCCCCAAGATATCCAAGGTATATTACAGTGCCGTGGACCCCTACATAGGACCCACCAGGCTAGACACAACTTACCACAGTAAAAACACATATCATCCAGTTGAAAATCAATTAACACGCCCGGTACAACCGGCGGAATAATCAACAGTGGCAACCATAAATAATTTGACGAATACAAATCATAATCCGAAGAGAAAAGCCTAAGTACTCGCGAGTACAATCTATAAGTTTCAAAAGTGGACAACAACCATATCGAATGGAATAACGGAAATAAAAGGACTCAAATGCATATGTTAACGACCCTGGCCAACATCCTCGTACTGTCCCAGCGCTCGCATGTCCGGATGATCATAACCTGAAATCCCTAACAAGAATTTCCCCACGACGGGTCCCCAGAGGGGTTAGCAATTACGTTAGTACAAGTAATCAAGGCAAACCAATCGCTTACACATTTCATAGTACATGCACCAAAATCATTTCGAAAACCAAAATCAGACATGTCTTTTCTGGAAACAAACAGTCAATCAATTTGCCTAGAACCGGGACGAAGCCACGAATCCCACTCGAGGCCTCTAAGGACCCTCCCGAGCTGGCCACATTCATAAAACAAATCAAGCACACACGTCACCTAGGACCGGGACGAAGCCACGAATCCCACTCGAGGCCTCTAAGGACCCTCCCGAGCTGGCTAGCGAAACAAACTCATGAATCCAGGATGAAGCCATAGATTCCCTCGAGGCCCCGTCGGACCCTCCCGAGGTGAGTAAAGCACACACAAGATACATTACCATTTCGCGTTAATCATAAAGGTTTCCACAAATTACTTGCCTTGAATAATTGACGACGCAACGAACGGAAGGAAAAACACCGACGAACACTAGGAACCGTCAATCACGAACCTAACGATTCGAAGAACACAATCACAACCAATCCTAAACGAATACGGAATTGGAATACACCCGAAAACCCGCCTATGATTCATGTATACTCATATAAAAACAACAACGAGGGTGGACCACAACCAAACCCTCTCGATTACAAAAATACCACGAAATGTACCATGAATCCGTAAAAAAACCAACAATACCAACATGATTAATCATATTCATCATGAATTAATATCTATCACACGGAACGAATCGGACGAAAACGTGAAAACCCCCAATTTACCCAAAACAAGGTTTTAGGAGTTTACCTCGAATTAAAGACGAAGAACACGATTAGATGTTGATAATATACTCCAAAAACTCGAAGAAGATGATGGCTCGGAGTTGCTAAGCTTCAAATCGCCGGAAAATACCAAGAAGGTCGTTGGATTCGGAGAGAAGAGAGAAGAGATGAAAAACGACCGAAAATGGTCAACTCCTGGGTTTATAACCCAGGATGCGTTACGTACGTTAGCCACCAATTGCTAACGTACGTAAGCTGTATTACGTACGTAAGTCATAAGGGCCTTACGTACGTAACCAAAAAGGCAGAAATGCCTGTACTATTTTACACTAGGCCATTACGTACGTAACCAAAAGGTGTGTTACGTACGTAACATCCTTTTCTGGGAAGTACAGGCCAGAAATAGACAAGGGAGGTACTGAAAAAGAATCGAAATACAACGGTGAACAATACACGATGGTACGAACGTAAAGGACTCGAGACGACGAACTTAAGTGTTGAAGGAAAACATATTCACGACTACCCAAAGGTTCGGAAAAACAACAAAAAAACGTAATTTTCCCAAAACTTTGGGAAATTACAAAACGGCCCAAAACATCCAAAATGTACAATACGCGGTCGAAACACCGAACAAAAGCTCACAACAAGCTCAATAACGTGAGATGGATCCTCGGCAACCCCGAAACGGCGGTTCCGAACGACGATTTACGAGAATACCCGAAATAGCGACGGAAACAACATAAAACACCGAATCGAGTAAAACGAGTCCGAAACAAGCTCGAACGACAAAACGTCCAATATTAAATATCCTCGAAATGTCAATACGGTTATAAGCGAGTTGCCAAAAACGAAAATACCAAAATGAGAATATCAAGAGAAAGGAAAAAATGCGGATATTACATTCTACCCCTCTAAAAACAAGTTTCGTCCCGAAACTTAAGAAATAAACAACTCGGGGTACTTAGCACGCATGGTATCCTCGGTCTCCCAAGTTGCTTCCTTGACACCATGTCTCGACCACTGCACTTTGACCAAATGAATGGTCTTATGCCTCAGTCGCTTCTCACGGTGCTCCAAAATCTTCAAGGGATGCTCAACGAATGTAATGTCCTCGGCAATATCGATCTCGCCAAAGTCGATGATATGACTAGGATCCGAAACATATTTCCTCAGCTGGGAAACATGGAAAATGCTATGAACGTGACTCAAGGCCGGAGGTAGTGCCAAACGGTATGCCAACTCACCGACTCGCTCGAGAATCTCAAAGGGCCCAATAAATCTCGGACTCAACTTCCCCTTCTTCCCGAAACAAAAAACTCCTCTCGTCGGCGACACCTTTAGAAAAATGTGGTCTCCACCTCGAATCCCAAAGGTCGACGACGGACGTCGGCATACGACTTCTGTCGACTCTAAGCGGTCAACATCCGTTCTCGAATCAAATCCACCTTCCGCCTCGTATCTAAAACAATATCCGGTTCGGTCCCGACCAAATCAGACGCTTCATTCCAACAAATCGGCGATCGACAATGCCGCCCATAAAGCGCCTCATACGATGCCATCTGAATCGACACGTGCCAACTATTGTTGTACGTGAGTTCAATCAATGGCAAATGCTCCTCCCAGTCGCTACTCCAGTCGAGAGCACAAGCACGCAACATATCCTCGAACGTCTAGATAGTGCGTTCCGACTGTCCATCTGACTGAGGATGAAAAGAGGTACTCAAACGCAAACGAGTACCCAACACCTTATGCACCGCTTGCCAGAAATGCGATACAAAACGGCCATCACGATCCGAAACAATAGACTCCGGAGTACCGTGAAGCCTCACAATCTGCGCAATAAACACACGAGCCAACTTCTCCGGGCCCCAAGTATCCTTGATGCCCAGAAAATGTGCTGACTTGGTCAGGCGATCAACAATCACCCAAACCATATTCATGCCCAATCTCGATCTCAGCAAACTCGTAATGAAGTCCATCGATATGTCTTCCCATTTCCATTCCGGAACGGGAAGTGACTGCAATAACCCGGCTGGTCGCTGATGCTCGATTTTGACCTGCTGACAAGTCAAACATCTCGCTACAAACTGTGCGACCTCCTCCTTCATATCATTCCACCAGAAATTTCTCCTCAGGTCCTTGTACATCTTACTCGAACCAGGATGAACGGAGTAAGGCCTAGCATGGGCCTCACGTAAAATACTCTGCCTCAATTCCGAGTCGTTCGGCACACATAGATGACTCTGGAATATCAATACCCCATCTTCATGAATCACAAACCCAGGAGACTTTCCCTTAAGAATATTCTCTCGGATTTGCATAATCATCGGATCCTCCAGCTGTTTCAGTTTAATTTCATCGATCAGAGACGACGAAATCTCTAAAGCACAAAGTCGCCCTACGGATCCAGGCAACGAAATCTCAACACTCCACTCAATCAAATCCCATTGAAGCTCGGCTTGAGACGTAAGGATCTCAAGTGTCCTCAACGAGACTGGTTTCCGACTCAAGGCGTCGGCCACGACGTTCGCCTTTCCAGGATGATAAAGGATTTCGAGGTCATAATCCTTAATCAACTCTAACCACCTCCTATGCCTCATATTCAACTCCCGCTGAGTAAATACGTACTTCAGACTTTTATGATCGGTAAAAATATGACATGCAGAGCCAAAAAGATAGTGACGCCAAATCTTGAGCGCAAAAACAATCGTGAGTAGGGTAGTTAAGCTCATACGACCTCAACTGCCTCGACGCAAATGCAATAGTCTTGCCGTGCTGCATCAACACGCACCCAAGACCCTGACCCGAAGCATCGCTATAAACGACAAAACCCTCATTGCCATATAGCAACGCCAAAATCGAGGCTGAAGTCAAACGCCTCTTCAGCTCCTCAAAACTTGACTGCCTCTTGTCATTCCAGACGAAGTTCTCGGACTTCTGGAGCAACTGTGTAAGTGGTCGAGCTAGTTTCGAGAAACCCTCGACGAACCTACGGTAGTAGCCAGCTAAACCCAAGAAACTACGGACCTCCTTCACGTTTTTAGGTGGTGCCCAACCCAACACTGCCTCAATCTTCTACGGGTCCACACGAACACCCTCGGCTGAAATCACGTGACCTAGAAACATCACTTCCTTCAGCCAGAACTCACATTTCGAGAACTTTGCATAGAGTTGCTCGGTCCTCAAAATGTCTAACACTACTCGTAAATGATATGCGTGTTCCTCTTCGTTCCTCGAATAGATAAGCATATCGTCAATGAAGACGACGACACACTTATCCAAAAACTTGATAAAGACCTTGTTCATCAACTGTAACACCCCCAATCCGCTCAGGGATATTACACGCCGTAGAACCTTTCCTCAAGGATCTACCACGCTAGTAACAACATGAAACATCTCGACAATGCCTTTAAGGCTAAAATGACTCAGTAGACCGATTTGGCCTTTCAATAAAAACATTCAACTCGATTACAACACATGCCCACGCAGGGGTCAAAACACAACCACACCCGTACAACGGGAAAAATATAGCAGCGGAAAATAAAGTACAACTAAACCAATACACGATGTACGGTTCCTCATGTGATTAGTATCGATCATCTTTCATCATCCTTCGTGCCGACCCTGTGTTATGCTCCAAAACCTGAATGCAAAAACAGACATCCACCCCCCGAATACTCGGGGGTTAGCAAAACTCCACTGTTTTGCTAGTGCAAGTACAAGTACAAAAATACGAGTCATACAATTCACATTCCACGAATAACAATAACCCGGAATCCTCAAAGATCCATACGAAACGAAAAGTACTTCCCAAGGCAAGAGTTTGAGAAAACATTTCAAAATCGAAAGATCACAAATCAATGGAAATAATTGATAAAACAGTTTAGAATGCCATCGAGAGTTTTAATAGAAAACAATTTAGGATTATCAAATCCCACTTTTCAAAACCCAGAAGACGAAAGGGGTCACCGCCCCAAAGGTTTACTTTCCGTAAAATGACCTTTACCAAACCGTTGGGATTTTAGCCCCAATCTCATCAACTCACAATACACGAGAACGACAATAAGGTTCGTCTTCCAACATCAAAATCCACAATTAAAGGATTTAATACAAACAACAAAATACTCTAGTGCCATCCTAGCCAAGTAAGCCAAACGAACAACTTACCTCTTACACACTTAGTCGATGCATGCAATCATGAAAACCATTCAAAAGCACTCATTTCCGGAAATGCCATAATTAAGTCACATTTGTAAAATGCACCACAATTAACCATCGAACCACGTCTCTGTGGACCCCTACCGAGACCCCGTCGGATCTAACCCGTAGTGGTTAAAAGCAAGCTCGTCGATCCACGTCTCTGTGGACCCCTACCGAGACCCCGTCGGATCTAACCCGTAGTGAGCATACACACACACACGTTACTCATGCAATACTAATATGCTAAGAATGTAAGTTCATCAAGAATACTTACTAGAGATGGCCACTTACTCGACGCCGTTATCAAACTCTTCAAAACACAATAACAAGATTAAACACGGAATACACGATTCCATACTTTAAACAACAGGGGTATCATCAAAGCCTTCAACGTTCAGAATAATCAAATCATAATCAATTCCCAAAACACATCGTTCACAAAACACACGCATTTTGAAAGAAAGCCTTTAACGAGGCCAAACCGAAATCTTTTGAAACTTCATTTCAAACAACCAAACAAACACACCAAGACGATCACCGATCATCATATCCACAAAATAAGAAATGTATGAGCAAGGTACTTGCCTCGAATAAGAACAACATGGAGAATCGACCGAAGTAGGTTGGCATGAACCGACTACGAACCCACCGACTCCACCGAACGCCAACTCGCGATAATAAACTACGAAGGACAAATATAACAACGAAAATGAATTCCAAAGTACGACCCAAAGCCGCTGAATTCAAAAAAGAATGACGAAAATTCAAGTATTTCCCCCAAAACGGCCAAGAACACGATTCGTCCCGACAAAACACGAAAACGGAATTACAAGTTGAAATATGGATATACAATCCATATAATGTGTTTAACAACATCATTTAACCACAATCGATCCATCAAAAACGGATGAAAAACGAGATCGATAACAAATCCCCTAAAAAGTCGATTCGAAGGAAATCAAGAAATATACTTCGATTCAATGAAGAACAATGGATTAAATGATGTTAAACACAAGAATACTACCAAGATTAATCATACCCATCATGAATTAATCAACAAAACGGAACGAATCGGACAAAAACACGAAGACCCCCAAAATTCAAGAAACTAGGGTTCTAGAAAATCTCACCTTGATTCGCTGGATCAAAGGATGATATAGGATGATCAATCCATGATATGAACTCAAGAACTTCGTGGATTTATTTCTCAACAACATGGATCCATGATAAGAACAACCCCAGCCGCGGAAGAGAAGGAGAAGAAGGAGAAAAATGGTGAAAAAACCGACTGCAGGGCCTTAAATAGGCTGCCTGCCGGCAGGGTTACGTACGTAACCGGCCAAGGCTTACGTACGTAACCGAGTCACTGCCCCAAATCTGACGACCCGTTACGTACGTAACCGGCCAGGGCCTTACGTACGTAACCGGCCTTACGTACGTAACTGCCGAGCACTAACGGCCGTAACTCGGCCAGTGCCGGCCCGGGGCCCAGACTGCTCGGCCATGACTCGGCCAGGGCCAACTCCGACGGCCCGAACGACCCCGAAACCCAAACCTGAATACGAATCGAAGATACGGTTACGAAGTACTCGCAAAGATGAATTCGAGCACTAAGAGAACACACGATTCCGACCACCCGAAGGCTCGAAATTCGACAATGGAAGGTAATTACCCCAAACTTTGGGAAATTACGAAAATGGCCCAAAATGTCCGAAATACACGATACATGATCGAAACACCAAACCGAAGTTCACAACACGTTTAACAAAGTTAAACGGACTTATGGGAAACTCGAAACAGCAGTTTCGAATGAGATTCGCAAGAATCGAACTCAAGTGTGGAAAAGTCGCTAAAAAGCACGGAACTCAACAAAAGGACACCGAAACGAACTCGGATGTCAAAAAGTATAGAATTAATCATTCTTATAATGGCGAAACGGTCATGTGCGAGTCGTCGAAACGGACCTCCGCCGAAAAATGAAAATTACCGGAAATCCGAAATTGCGGATATTACATTCTACCCTCCTTAAAAGAAGTTTCGTCCCGAAACTTAAAACAAGTATGGAGGAGCAATATCCCGCTAGGAAAACTCAACGAGATACACAAGAAACGCGTAACTTACGCCCAACGGCGAAACGTTACAAGCAGCGCAAAGGAATATACGGCGTGAAAACACGCTCCACGAGGACCAACACAACGCCATCGGTAGAGACATAATAAAACCAACAAGTGATAAGCGTCATCAAACGAATAATATAGTCAAGTCAATTATCCGAACAATCACAAAACACAACGAACAAAAATCAATATGATTGACCAACCCAACGGTACATCAATCAAAACGCGAATCAAACGTTGAACAAATACGGAATTCCACCGCCCAAGGATTGGAAGATCGAAAACGAGACTAATTTCCTGAACTTAAGGTAATTACAAAGGAGTCTGAACGTTCAACAATCACGAAACGGGGTCAACAACAAACCGAACAATCAAACGATCGAGACAACAAAAATCGAACAATCATGTCCGAAACACGAAGGATAATAAAATTCAAACAACAACTCCCACGATGATCTGGTAAGAACAACAAGATGTGCATTCCCATAAGATCCACAGGAAAGGGAATAGCGATTGAAAAGTCACAACGACAACGAGTTATTCCGAAACAATACCACCCTCGTTCGATCAACAAAAGCAAGGGATAGGGAAAGTTCAGAAAATGTTAACGAGCATAAACGAGTCGACAGAGTCGAAAACACAGGAGTTCCAAATCCGATCCACTTCGAATAAAAGAACTAATATAACCAAATGATGTCACTTCCGAACAAGGTTCACAAGAATCGAACCGAACTCGAAAAAAGTCACAGCGATAACCAGATCGACCCACAACAAGATCACAGTTTGTTCGGACGATTAAACCGAAATACAGAACAAGTTCATAAAGTATCAACGAACATGAGCGAATCGATAGACTGGAGAAAGAGAAAATACCGAAGTCAAAATAGTACGGGTATTACCTTCGACCTCGTCCACGAAATTCACAAAAATGGAAGCAAGGTAACAAGACATTAAACCACCGACACATAACGGAACAATCACCGATGCACACGGTCATACCAAACCAAGCTCTAACAGCTCGCACATGCACGACAACGCAGAAATCACTACGAGTAGACAACATTCAACACCAACATCCCGCCTCTCACAGGGGGCTAACACAACAATTGTGTGGAAAACGACTCAACGCTCACACTGCCAGTTCGATCATACTCGGGAGCAAACATCATAATGACAATGCGAACATCATACATACATACCCAGCCCTCAAACGGGAATGGATAGGTTTTAAAAACGAAAACCTCATTTTGAAAATAATTTTAGAAGAACACTGGTTGATCTTGAGTATCACCTTTCAAAAAAAAGTACAAACGTGAAATATCGTTATCGAGACTTTGGAGAATCATTTCACATTTGATAAAAATGAGGACACTTTCTCTTAGTGAAAACTTTCAGAATATTCGACCATCGGGTCTAAGTAAAAGTGTTTCTAAAACATTGAAAATATCTCAAAACATCTTGGTCCTCGAGGTAGAAGAATTTTGAAACATATTGTGGCACCTTGGATGTACCACGAGAAAATAATTTATTTTAAAAGTACGTCTCGAAATTTATTTTCTAAGATACTCAAGGTTTTCGAAAATAATTCAATGGGCTAGAATGCCCAAAAATTTCAGGTAATTACATGGAACAATATAGCGCCGTGCGTCCCGCGCCGGAACTCACCAGGCTAAAAATCATTTACAACGTCAAAAAGGCCGATGACGGTAATATTTCAAAAACTTACAAAAGCCATTTACAAAATACTAAATACCATCATAAAAATTTTGCCAAAACGATCAAGGCCAAAATGCCAAAAACTTAGTTTAGGGAACCGGTTTTCGAAATAAAACTCAGTCGGTAAAATACCGAAAGCCATTACAAAAGAACTCACGCAGCGGATAAAAGAAATAAAGTCAAACATGCACAATCCAGCAACACTACTCCTCATATGAACGAAATATGAGGGTCAAATAACCACATATCAAGAAATCAAAATCCATAAGAGGATTCCGTCGCTTAACAAATAAATCATAAAAATAGCTCATGTCACACGAGGCACAACACAAAGAAGGGAGACTTACATCCACAGGTCGCACGGAGATGATGATCGCCCCACGATACTAATCACGACCAACAAACTCATACGACGCGTCGCGACACGACTCAGTCAGATAAAATCCGACGAAACAAGACTCAAACAACACGACTTGACCCGACAGCCTAGGTTTCCTCAACCTAAGCTCCGATACCATTTATGTAACACCCCCAATCCGCTCAGGGACATTACACGCCGTAGAACCTTTCCTCAAGGATCTACCAGGCTAGTAACAACATGAAACATCTCGACAATGCCTTTAAGGCTAAAATGACTCAGTAGACCGATTTGGTCTTTCAATAAAAACATACAACTCGATTACAACTCATGCCCACGCAGGGTTCAACACCCGTACAACGGAAAAAATATAGCAGCGGAAAATAAAGTGCAACTGAACCAATACACGATGTACGGTTCCTCATGTGGTTAGTATCGATCATCTTTCATCATCCTTCGTGCCGACCCTGTGTTATGCTCCAAAACCTGAATGCAAAAATAGACATCCACCCCCCGAATACTCGGTTGTTAGCAAAACTCCACTGTTTTGCTAGCGCAAGTACAAGTGCAAAAATACGAGTCATACAATTCACATTCCACGAATAACAATAACCCGGAATCCTCAAAGATCCATACGAAACGAAAAGTACTTCCCGAGGCAAGCGTTTGAGAAAACATTTTAAAATCGAAAGATCACAAATCAATGGAAATAATTTATAAAACGGTTTAGAATGCCATCGAGAGTTTTAATAGAAAACAATTTAGGATTATCAAATCCCACTTTTCAAAACCCAGAAGACGAAAGGGGTCACCGCCCCAAAGGTTTACTTTCCGTAAAATGACCTTTACCAAATCGTTGGGATTTTAGCCCCAATCTCATCAACTCACAATACACGAGAACGACAATAAGGTTCGTCTTCCAACATCAAAATCCACAATTAAAGGATTTAACACAAACAACAAAATACTCTAGTGCCATCCTAGCCAAGTAAGCCAAACGAACAACTTATCTCTTACACACTTAGTCGATGCATGCAATCATGAAAACCGTTCAAAAGCACTCATTTCCGGAAATGCCATAATTAAGTCACATTTGTAAAATGCACCACAATTAACCATCGATCCAAGTCTCTGTGGACCCCTACCGAGACCCCGTCGGATCTAACCCGTAGTGGTTAAAAGCAAGCTCGTCGATTCACGTCTCTGTGGACCCCTACCGAGACCCCGTCGGATCTAACCCGTAGTGAGCATACACACACACACGTTACTCATGCAATACTAATATGGTAAGAATGTAAGTTCATCAAGAATACTTACTAGAGATGGCCACTTACTCGACGCCGTTATCAAACTCTTCAAAACACAATAACAAGATTAAACATGGAATACACGATTCCATACTTTAAACAACAGGGGTATCATCAAAGCCTTCAACGTTCAAAATAATCAAATCATAATCAATTCCCAAAACACACCGTTCACAAAACACACGCGTTTTGAAAGAAAGCCTTTAACGAGGCCAAACCGAAATCTTTTGAAACTTCATTTCAAACAACCAAAAAAACACACCAAGACGATCACCGATCATCATATCCACAAAATAAGAAATGTATGAGCAAGGTACTTGCCTCAAATAAGAACAACACGGAGAATCGACTGAAGTAGGTTGGCACGAACCGACTACGAATCCACCGACTCCACCGAACGCCAACTCGCGATAATAAACTACGAAGGACAAATATAAAAACGAAAATGAATTCCAAAGTACGAGCCAAAGCCGCTGAATTCAAAGAACGAATGACGAAAATTCAAGTGTTTCCCCCAAAACGGCCAAGAACACGATTTGTCCCGACAAAACACGAAAATGGAATTCCAAGTTGAAATATGGATATATAATCCATAGAATGTGTTTAAAAACATCATTTAACCACAATTGATCCATCAAAAACAGATGAAAAAATGAGATCGATAACAAATCCCCTAAAAAGTCGATTCGAAGAAAATCAAGAAATATACTTCGATTCGACGAAGAATAATGGATTAAATGATGTTAAACACAAGAATACTACCAAGATTAATCATACCCATCATGAATTAATCAACAAAACGGAACGAATCGGACAAAAACACGAAAACCCCCAAAATTCAAGAAACTAGGGTTCTAGAAAATCTCACCTTGATTCGCTGGATCAAAGGATGATATAGGATGATCAATCCATGATATGAACTCAAGAACTTCGTGGATTTGTTGCTCAACAACATGGATCCATGATAAGAACAACCCCATCCGCGGAAGAGAAGGAGAAGAAGGAGAAAAATGGCGAAAAAACCGACTGCAGGGCCTTAAATAGGCTGCCTGTCGGCAGGGTTACGTACGTCACCGGCCAAGGCTTACGAACGTAACCGAGTCACTGCCCCAAATCTGCCGGCCCGTTACGTACGTAACCGGCCAGGGCCTTACGTACGTAACCGGCATTACGTACGTAACTGCCGAGCACTAACGGCCGTAACTCGGCCGATCTTGCGGCCTGATCGCCGGCCATGACTCGGCCAGGGCCAACTCCGACGGCCCGAACGACCCCGAAACCCGAACCTGAATACGAATCGAAGATACGGTTACGAAGTACTCGCAAAGATGAATTCGAGCACTAAGAGAACACACGATTCCGACCACCCGAAGGCTCGAAATTCGACAATGGAAGGTAATTACCCTAAACATTGGGAAATTACGAAAATGGCCCAAAACGTCCGAAATACACGATACATGATCGAAACACCAAACCAAAGTTCACAACACGTTTAACAAAGTTAAACGGACTTATGAGAAACTCGAAACAGCAGTTTTGAACGAGATTCGCAAGAATCGAACTCAAGTGCGGAAAAGTCGCTAAAAAGCACGGAACTCAACAAAACGACATCGAAACAAACTCGGATGTCAAAAAGTATAGAATTAATCATTCTTAGAATGACGAAACGGTCATGAGCGAGTCGTCGAAATGGACCTCCACCCAAAAATGAAAATTACCGGAAATCCGAAATTGCGGATATTACATCAACTGCATGAACACTGCCGACTTAGTTAACCCAAAAGGCATAACTACAAACTCATAGTGTCCGTATCTCGTCCGAAAAGCTGTTCTCGGAACGTCGGACTCCTTCACCTGAAGCTGATAGTACCCCGATCTCAAGTCAATCTTCGAGAATACCGCAGCCCCCTGCAACTGATCGAACAAGTCATCAATCCTCGGCAGAGGATACTTGTTCTTGATGGTCACCTTGTTTAGATCGCGGTAGTCGATACACAAATGCAGTGAACCATCCTTTTTCCGAACAAACAAAATCGGTGCGCCCCAAGGTAAAGCGCTCGGTTGAATATAACCCGACTTAAGAAGCTCACTCAACTGCTTCTTCAGCTCGTCCATCTCTGAAGGTGCCATGCGATACGGCGCCTTCGAAATCGGAGCCGCACCCGACTCTAAATCTATAGCGAACTCGACCTCACGGTCCAGTGGAAACCCCGGTAACTCATCAGGAAAAACATCAGGAAATTCACTAATGACTGGAATCGAGGAAAGCTCGACTCCACCACTCTCCGCTTTCAAGGCGTAACACCAATAACCAGTACACCCCTTTCGCAGGAGTCTCATCGCCTTCAAGGCGTTAATAACAAGCTTCTGGTTTCTCTTTCTCCCCGCGAAAGAGTGTTCGGTGCCGTCCTTGGCTATCATGGTGATGATCCTCGTGCGGTAGTTCATGATTGCACCATGTCGCTCGAGCCAATCATCCCCGAGAATCAAATCCTCACCCTCAATACCCACAACAATAAGATTAGAGAGCCAATACCTCTCACAAATAAACACAGAACAGTCCCGGACCTCTCGATCACCGACGATTCTATCACCGCTAGGAAGTTTAACGATGAAAGGCTCGCAATGCGATAAACAGTCAAGACTCAAACGGCGCACACACTCCAGAGAAATGAATGAATGCGTAGCACCCGAATCAAAAAGCACACTGACAGGATGGGAATAGATATGAACGGTACCTGTCGCCACAGTGGCCGCTGGATCATCGGCCCTTCTCATCTCATAGATACGTGGAGGGGCAGAGCCGACACTGGAAGCTCCCCCTCTAGCGGGCTGACCCCGACCTCTCCCTCGGCTAACACTCGGCGGAGACTGCGGAGCGAACGAGCCCTGATTCACACTCGGCTCCATAGGCGCTGGATGAAAAGAACGGGCGCCGCGAATCAGTCTGATCTGTTCACAAAAAGAAGCCTTGTGGCCCGACTGACGACAAGTATGACAAGTCAAAGTCAGACGAGGACACTCCCGGTTCCCATGGCCTGGCTTGCCACAGTTAAAGCATCTGGGTTCCCGAACGGAGGCACTGGCGGTACCCCGATAGCCTCTAGAAAAACGGGTCGAACCACCCCCAGGAATATTTGCAGACTGAGATCTCTGCTGACCTCCACCCTTGTGACCCGAGAAATTCCTGGCGGATTTCTGTTTCTTACTCTCCCGAACCGCAGCACTGGCCGTCACAGACATATCATAGGCAAGAGCTCGACTCTGATAATCTTTCAAAGTAGTACAGACGAGCCCAGACATGTAGTCCCGAATCGACAATTTCATCCGCCTGGAAAAATGGAAAATTTTGTCGCTCTCCTCGACAACTTGGGTCTTCACATAGCCCAACTCCTTGTTTAAATTGGCAATAGCTTGGGATACGAGAATATCCCGTGGTTGAGCATCATAGAAAGCATGGACTCGAGCCTGTCTAACTGGCCACAGGCAATATTCAGTCTCTATCAATTCCTGAAATTCGGCCCACGAAGCAACATGGTCTTTGGGCCCAACGGCTTCCCACCAACTCGTAGCGTCCCTAGTTAGAAAGTACTGGGCAATAGGGACCTTAAAGTCCTCGGGACAGTTGGTAGCAGTTAAGACTTTAGATATCTCCTTGATCCACCCCTCCCAGCCGATCGGGTCCGAAGCTCCCGAAAACTGAGGAGGATGCATCTTGATGACATCCTAAAGCCAACGATCCGTTCCGCCCCGATTAGCGTGGGACGGATCCGGGTTCTGGACCACCTGAGCTATCGCTGCCATTTGGTTTACCATTTGCTGCATAACGGCCGCAATACCAAGGTCGGCGCGCTCCTCAGAAGAAGCATGACTGTAACGGTCGCCGGTACTGCCGGCTCCCGAAGAATGCGACGTGGCCGCCCCACCGGCTGCCTCACATGCTCAGCCGCGTCCACGACCACGACCACGACCACGACCACTGTTTCCTCCGACATCTATACTGGTGTTAAGAGATAACAGAAGTATATTGATGATGAGTAAGGGAGGAAAAAGCAACTACGATTCAAGAAGCGGAAATACAATGCAAGAAAACAAAGGACCGAATAAGAAAACTTACGAGCACTGGAAGTACCGAGATGCTGGCAGCGGTGTGACAATATGCAAAACAAAACACAACTAGACCCAAATAACCGACAAGCCTAGGTATCCATAAACCTAGTGCTCTGATACCATTTTCTGTAGCACCCCCAAGATATTCAAGGTATATTACAGTGCCGTGGACCCCAACATGGGACCCACCAGGCTAGACACAACTTACCACAGTAAAAACACATATCATCCAGTTGAAAATCAATTAACACGCCCGGTACAACCGGCGGAATAATCAACAGTGGCAACCATAAATAACTTGACGAATACAAATCATAATCCGAAGAGAAAAGCCTAAACACTCGCGAGTACAATCTATAAGTTTCAAAAGTGGAAACAACCATATCGAATGGAATAACGGAAATAAAAGGACTCAAATGCATATGTCAACGACCCTGGACAACATCCTCGTACTGTCCCAGCGCTCGCTCGTCCGGATGATCATAACCTGAAATCCATAACAAGAATTTCCCCACGACGGGTCCCAAGAGGGGTTAGCAATTATGCTAGTACAAGTAATCAAGACAAACCAATCGCTTACACATTTCATAGTACATGCACCAAAATCATTTCGAAAACCAAAACCAGACATGTCTTTTCCGGAAACAAACAGTCAATCAATTTGCCTAGGACCGGGATGAAGCCACGAATCCCACTCGAGGCCTCTAAGGACCCTCCCAAGCTGGCCACATTCATAAACCAAATCAAGCACACACCTCACCTAGGACCGGGACGAAGCCACGAATCCCACTCGAGGCCTCTAAGGACTCTCCCGAGCTGGCTAGCGAAACAAACTCATGAATCCAGGACGAAGCCATAGATTCCCTCAAGGCCCCGTCGGACCCTCCCGAGGTGAGTAAAGCACACACAAGATACATTACCATTTCACGTTAAGCATAAAGGTTTCCATGAATTACTTGCCTTGAATAATTAACGACGTAACGAACGGAAGGAAAAACACCGCCGAACGCTAGGAACCGTCAATCACGAACCTAACGATTCGAAGAACACAATCACAACCAATCCTAAACGAATACGGAATTGGAATACACCCGAAAACCCGCCTACGATTCGTGTATACTCGTATAAAAACAACAACGAGGGCGGACCACAACCAAACCCTCTCGATGACACAAATACCACGAAATATACCATGAATCCGTAGGAAAACCAACAATACCAACAAGATTAATCATATTCATCATGAATTAATCTATCATACGGAATGAATCGGACGAAAATGTGAAAACCCCCAATTTACCCAAAACAAGGTTTTAGGAGTTTACCTCGAATTAAAGACGAAGAACACGATCAAATGTTGATAATATACTCCAAAAACTCGAAGAAGATGATGGCTTGGAGTTACTAAGCTTCAAATTGTCGGAAAACACCAAGAAGGTCGCTGGAGTCGGAGAGAAGAGAGAAGAGATGAAAAACGACCGAAAATGGTCAACTCCTGGGTTTATAACCCAGGATGCGTTACGTACGTTATCCACCAATTGCTAACGTACGTAAGCTGTGTTACGTAGGTAAGTCATAAGGGCCTTACGTACGTAACCAAAAAGGCAGAAATGCCTGTACTATTTTACACTAGGCCGTTATGTACGTAACCAAAAGGTGTGTTACGTACGTAACATCCTTTTCTGGGAAGTACAGGCCAGAAATAGACAAGGGAGGTACTGAAAAAGAATCGAAATACAACGGTGAACAATACACGATGGTATGAATGTAAAAGACTCGAGACGACGAACTTAAGTGTTGAAGGAAAACATATTCACGACTACCCAAAGGTTCGGAAAAACAACAACACGTAATTTTCCCAAAACTTTGGGAAATTACAAAACGGCCCAAAACATCCAAAATGTACAATACGCGGTCGAAACACCAAACAAAAGCTCACAACAAGCTCAATAACGTGAGATGGATCCTTGGCAACCCCGAAACGGTGGTTCCGAACGACGATTTACGAGAATACCCGAAATAGCGACGGAAACAACATAAAACACCGAATCGAGTAAAACGAGTCCGAAACAAGTTCGAACGACAAAATGTCCAATATTAAATATCCTCGAAATGTCAATACAGTTACAAGCGAATTTCCAAAAATGAAAATACACCAAAATGAGAATATCAAGAGAAAGAAAAAAATGCGGATATTACATTAACTTGTTCTCCTTGAAGTTAACACACCTCCTTATATTTCCAGCATATCATGTGGGATGCCTTGCAGCCTTCATCCACGAAAAAATCTCAGCCTTTTGCTCAGGGGTGAGGGTGTAAGAAGCTTTCGGCATTTTGTGTTTTCCCTTCCCTTCCTTCAACCATAAATGTTTTCTAATGTTCATTTATTTTAAACCAATGCGTGCCTTAGGGCCGTCTTTAGTTTTCCCTTCCCAACATAACACTGTACCGACAATACTTTCACAAACATTTTTTTCTATGTGCATCACATCTAGGTAGTTCCTAATCGACAACTTACTCCAATAAGGTAGATCCCAGAAAATACTTTTGTGGGACCAATACTTATACCTGTCAGGTCTTTTAGGAGTTGCCGCTACTATATCAGGATGGTTGCTCAACTGTCCAAAATCATACTCATTCAGCACGGCCAAAATTTCCTCACCAGTCCACTCCCGTGGTGGATCACCAACCTCTTCAGTGCCATCAAATGCTGTAGCATCTGTGCGCCAGACATGCGTCCTCTCAAGCCATATACGGTGACGCATTCTGATAACCTTCCGACAATGATACCTTGCGCAAGCAGCATTCAAGCACACTGGACATCCTCTATATCCACTAATAACAGATCCGGACAGCATCCCGTATGCAGGAAAATCATTGATGGTACCGGTACACATAGCACGTAAGTAGAACATCCCATGTGAGTAACTGTCGTACGTCGGATCACCTTGCTCCCACAACAACTTCAGCTCCTCTATCAAAGGTCTCAAATAAACATCAATACACTTTCCTGGATACCCGGGGCCAGGTACTAAGAGAGTCAACATATTATACTCCTTCTTCATGCACATCCATGGAGGAAGGTTGTAAGGAACCATTACCACCGGCCATATACTATATGAAAGGCATATGTTGCCAAAAGGGTTGAATCCATCAGATGCAAGTCCGAGTCTTACATTTCGGATATTGGAAACTCCCTATCTATATGCTTCCAAGCCTCTCCATCAGAAGGGTGTATCATAATATCCTTGTCAGTAACCCGAGGATCAGCGTGCCATCTCATCGCCTTGGCTCTGTGAGGAGACATGAAAAGCCTCTCCAATATATCCTTCAGAGGGAAATACGATACCAAAGAACCTTCATAGCTTTCTCTTTACCAGAAGGAGTGAACTTATACCTCTATGTGTCACATACCGGACATCTCTTTAGGTCTTCATTAGGTTTTCCCCAAAATAAAGCACAATTATATATGCATACGTGGACCTTGATGTACGATAGCCCAAGACCTTTTAGGATACGTCTCATTTTACTATGATTACTAGGAAGATGGGAGCATTTTTCCTGTAAGTTCCAAACAATCATCCACAGCTTTAATCGAGGTTTTGTTCTCCACCTTGACTCTCATAGTCTCTATGCCACTATCAAGAACCGTCATGTGACACCCAGGATAAAGAAGAGTCTGTTGGAGCTGGATTAGCTTGTTGTATCTATAAAGTGAAATTGTGTTAACGGGTATCAATGTAGGCGTTCGGATGACTGCTTGATCAGCTATATGGTATTCTTGACCTTCAGCCGATACGTCCCTGTCGTAATAACCAAACACGTCGTCAATCAACCTTCTTGTGGGGTCATTGGATGTGCTACCACTGTACTGTCCGTGATCATGGGGAATAATTGAATTCGATCTTTCACTGTGGTAAATCCAACATGTATATTTATCCCAAAATCCACTTTTTTTCAAGTGCTCCCATACGACATCAAGTGTAAAATGGTACATATCGCTGCGGCATTTACATTTATTGCAAGGACAGTAATGAGTCATACTATCACTATCATGCTCCTTCACAAATCGAATAAACCCTCGCATTCCATCTATGACCCTTGGATCCCATTTTTGCAGACCAATCCAACTTTTATCCATCCTATAACAAAAATAACAACAATATTACACATCGTATTTATCAAGAACATACAAAAATTGCGACTAAAATCATCATATATATATCTCGAATTCAAGATGTCAAATCCATATATATATATATATATATATATATATATATATACACACACAAACACACACACACCAAGAAATATTCGAGAAAACGAACTAATAATTCTAAAACATTTTCATAATCATCTAAATAGATATATTATATGCGTAATATAATTATAACTGATATTAAAATTCAATAAACACACCTTCAATATGATTTCTTGAATGATCAAACCAGAGAAAATTACTGTTTTTCGTTTTTTTGTTCTGTAATTTCCGAATGTGTTGTAAATGGTCTCTTCAAGTGTTAGATGGTGATATATTCTGCACAAAAAACATGTAAGACTTTAGCCGACGGCAGGTCGTCGGCTAAAGTATACTAGCCCTCGGCTAAAGTTAAGTTTAGCCAACGGTATGTTGTCGGCTAAAGTATATTAGTCGTTGGCTAAACTACAAAACTTTAGCCGACGACTAACTTAACTTTAGCCGACGACCAATAGTAAAGTCGTCGGCTAAACTACTTTATTCGACAACAAGTTAGCCGTCGGCTAAACTTGCTGACTTTAGCCGACGACTTCCGTCGGCCGTCGGTCGTTCTCCGGCTAGTCGTCGGCTAAAGTGTTATTTTTGGTAGTGCTTGATTATTATTATTATTATTATTATTGTTGTTGTTGTTGTTGTTGATTACTATTGTTATTACTAATAATATTTACTATTATTAATAATAATATTTATTATTGTTGTTGATTGTTGATTACTATTATTATTATTATTATTATTATTTTTATCATTATTATCATTGTTATTATTATTATTTGCGACATTTGATACTTTTGTGATATTTAGGATATTTGGGACATATTTATCAGTATTATTATTATTTTTGTTATTAGGATTGTAATTAATTATATTATTATTATTTTAGTATATTTATTATTTTTAATATTTATATTATTATTATTATTTTATTATTATTTACTCTTAACATATATTTCAATTCAATTCAATTCAATTGATTCGATTCGATTCGGTTGAGTCGAGTCCATTCGATTCGATTGATTCGATTCGAGATCCATTCGATTGATTGATTCAATTGATTTAGTTCGATTCGATTCAATTCGATTCGATTCATTCCGTCCAAAAAACAAAGCCTAATAAGAGTATCTTTTAATCATAGATCCACATGCGTATAAAATGACATCATTAAATTCTCAATATATATATATATATATATAAACTTAATTTTCCTAGTTGTTATTATCAATTATTAAAATTATAAATTGCAAGTACTAAATCATAGACTACATGTGTGCTCAATATATTAAAAGTATAATATCCCAACTCCCATATCTTATATATTAAAAGATTCCGTCCCATCATTGAATGTGGAGTATTCAAGTTGGAGTATTAAAGTTTGAACTCATTGTTTAGTCATACGAAGTGTTCGTGGGAATACAAACAATCATGGAGTATTCAAGTTGGAGTATTGTGGAGTCTTAAAGAAGTGTAACCATTAAAATAAGAAAACCAAAAGATTAGTATAATTAGTATCGAGTCTTAAAACTGCTGGAAAACCAACGGTTTATTGATTATAGATTATTGACAAAAAACATTGATGATGAAGATGTCCAAAGGTCGACTTATAAATATAATTACAATTGACTTATGCATCCAAGTCATCCAAATTTACCTGTACCCATGGCTTTTCATAGCAACATCCCATCCATATCGTCATATCTAACAACAACAACATCGACCAAGAAAAATCCGATCTCCATCAACCACCATTTCAAACAAGAAAGAAAAAAGAGTTCCCAATTTATCTCTTTGTATAATCAAAGATTCGTTCCTAGAACAAACCCACAAGAGATTAATCTTCATAGATCTATTAGAAGCTTACCTTCTTTTATTATCCGAAACTTCTAAAGAAAGAACAAAACAATCTTGATTCATCCTTACTTTTGTTCGGTTAAAAGAAAAACAAACAAAAAACAACAAATATACCTACCCGAGACCTCTACGAGATCTTGAAGTCGAAACCTTTGAAGAAAGAATCTGAGGTTTGTAGTATTTGAATTAATTAAGAAATAGTGTACTAGCTTTGGTTGTGTGTAAAGGAAAGGAAAAGACGAATTTTATTTATGTGGTCGCTAGATTTAGATCTTGAATGTGAGAAACCCGAGACCCTTTTAACGGATCTTTTAAAGATTTTTTTTAGTCGAAGTCTTATCATCATAGATCTAAAACAAAACACACCATGCAACATAAACCTACCCGAGACCATTTAAAAAGATCTTGAAGTCGTATTCTTTGAAGCCAAAACCTCTATGTTCTTGGCGGGTCATAATAAACAAGTATCTTGGATTCTTTGTGTTGGTTTAATTTGAGAAAGGTATAAGGCTGTTCGGTTATCAAGGATTGTAATGTGTTTGAGTATTGTTCGTGTGAGGTAACAGTTAGATGAACAAAGATAAGAGATGATCACTGCATTTTCAGTTGGAAAGGATTAGAATATTATTTTGTTCGGTTTGATGAGAAGGAGATGGAGGCGTGAGGTTTGAGAGAGAAATATTAGGTATTGAGTGTGTGTTTAGGGTTGGTTCGTAGATTGGACTTGATATCACATAGTAATATGGTGGACTCGATCAGTTACTTGCTTTTGGACTAAATGAGACTAAATGGTTATAGACAGGGTATACACGAAATATTGGGCTGGCAATTTTTGTATTGCAATGTTCTATCCGAAAATGGTTAGAATTGGTATAATAAGTTGTATTTTGGACTTACAAATTTTCACGGAGTTAATTATTTCACGACTAGAATTGATATAATTTTAACAAAATGACTACGAGGTTTTTGTACGGTATTGCTTATTTGGGATTGAAGTGACGTTTCACGTGTGTAAAGCTTGTGAATCGTGCAATAAAAATGGAGGTTGTGTTTGTCATTCGGATATTCACATTATTATTTTAACCTTAAATAAAAAGAAACATAAATAAATATTTTTCTTATGGTTATCACCTAGAAATATGAATATAAGGAAAAACTACATAATTTTTGCTCGAACCCATTTGTAAATTATAATAACAAATTAAAAAGGTTTAAGTTTAAGACATAAGCAAGAGTTCAATAGTTTATCGGGAAAAAAATTGGTGCAACGCACGGGTCTGAATGCCTCGTATATCTAAAGATTTAGTCTTTTAATTTAATGTGGAGGTCTTAATGATTGAAACATTGCCCTCCAAATCGTTCACGAATACAAAAGGTTATACAAACTGCACTTTCAGGAATACAAATCATTCTGCATTGAATGTCATCAAATAATATAAAGACGAGAAACCAAAGCATCTTTTTAGTGGTTACGTCTTTTTACCTTCCCATGAGTTACAAACATATTATCAACTATATAATGTATCAAAATCATAAACAGAAAACCACAACTTCCTCTAACCCATATCACATCAACAACTTCAATCTATATCCTATTCCCATCCTCCATCTCAGTCAATAACACAATTACACTACTCGAAATAAAATTAAAAAAAAACACGAATAAAAGATCTCAAGACTCAGCTAGAAAGAAAAAAATTAAATAATCTCAGATTTTTTTCGTGATTATTCAGTGATATATCCGACCATTAAAGGTCTATCACACCAAAAACAATCATCATCGATCCTCTTTTGAAGCTTATGCTTCAATAATGTCCGAAACTCATAAGAACAGATTTATAACAACCGTGTTATAATCTATTCCTTTTTCGTTCCAAAACATTCAAACAAAAAACAAAAGAAAAACAAATAAAACAACAACCTAACCGAGAACCTTATAGGATCTTGAAGCAAAAACATCCTCTGTTCAGTGGTTAAATGCTTTAAAATATGAGGGACGCATTTTTTCTAGCTCTAAGTTTTCTTCAAAGATTGAAAAGGAAAATGTAACACCCCCAGAATCAAACCGGGAATATTACACGCCACAAACCCTCTCTGTGAGGATCCACCAGGCTATACATCAAAACAACACATTACATTACATACCGACGTGGCAAAATCACGAATCATTAGACCGGTTTGGTCTTTCATCACTGACTTAAAAATCAAAATAGATAAACCCATCCAGACTCATACCCAAGCAAGGGTAAAATACTTTAAAACAACAAACAATATGACAGCGGAAAAGACAATACAATGGACTCCGACTAACTGAACCCACGACTGGCCTTCGTGTGATTAGTATCATTCGTCTTTCATCATCCTCGTACCGATCCTGTGACTTGCTCCCGAAAACCTGCATGTACCTGGACACAATATAGATATCCACCCCCCGATTAATCGGGGGTTAGCAAAACTCCACTGTTTCGCTAGTGCAAGTATAAAGTGTAAATACAATCCATATACAACACATTCCGAGAATACGATAATTGAAATAATCCGCAACTCAACCAAGACAAAAGACTTCCCGAGATTTCTCATTTAAATAAATTAGTTCAAACCGTAAACGTATAAATGAAACAAGTGGTCATTTTGAAAATCAATTCAAGATCTCCGGAGTTTTGAAAAACATTAGAAATTGAATAATTCTCAACTTATCGAAAACCACTTAGGGTCACAGCCCAGAGCTTATTTTTCCAAAATACAAATTTGATAACAAAACACAGGGTCCACAACCCAACCGGCTCGTTTCAAATCATTACCACAGACAATTACACACCACACATTACACTTATGCCATTCTAGCCAAACACCAAGACTCGATATATAATGTATCTCGACCCCGAGCACACAGCATTGTGATACTCTGGACAATATCACAATTAACGAAAACATCAACATCATCCTCAAGATGAAAACCACACCTGGTAACCCGCGACCGTATCCCTTAGTATCGGCCCCCAGACGCCCCGTCGAACGCTCCGGGTGGGAAACCACTTCCGCGGCCGTACCCCTTAGTATCGGCCCCCAGACGCCCCGTCGAACGCTCCGGGTGGAAGTTCAACCACACACACACCCAAGTTCACTTCCGTGGCCGTACTCCTTATTATCGACCCCCAGACGTCCCGTCGAACGCTACGGGTGGAAGGACAAACAACACACACACATTCCACAATTCACAGTTGCAAACCATAAGCATCGGAAGTCAATCATAGTATATATAGTCGTGGTATCATACTAGAATGGCCAGTTCATCCAACACATACTCACGACCAAGTAACGATACAATCAACACTATAATTCAATGATGCAGCTAGTACCGTTCACATAGCAATGAGAGAAAATACCTTTCCAACCACACCGAACGACAAAACCTCCTCGTAAGGGAGTTACCATTTTTAACTCACAATGATACATGATCATCAATAAACACATGATTCCCCATACATACCTCAACGAAAGGTTAAACTTTAAAATCTACAAACGACATGATCACACAAAACGATACCCTACGAAAGTAAGGTATTCTTATACTCAGCACTAATACACATACTTAGACAAGTACATTTAACAATGAAAACATATGAGTCATCTTTAAGGAAATATTGAAAAACATATTGATTCATTTGAAAGTTAATTTTACACATTCATTCAGCACATATCGTCGATTACCAACTATTAAATCCACAAAACACATAATGTATGGGCAATATACTTGCCTCGACAATCGATACCGGATACTTCGAAGAACACGGCTCAACCTGGAAACCTCGAACACCTACAATTCTCCAGCAAAGACAATGAATACACCCTCGATCGGAAAACTTGAAGAAAACAACGAACGGAAGAGTTCGGACTCGACTTCTTCGCAAGGAACCTGACCCTAACATCATACCATCAATAAATTAACGATCAAACGAGGAAAAATAATGGTAGAACGCCCGAATTCCCTTTGTGACATTTTATCGAACACCTTCAAGGCGTCGATAAGAAACTCAATAAAACGACAAATCCTCGGCAATCCAACCGTGTAACAACAAGAAATTCGATATAATACGACTTAACAATCATCAATCCATCACTATTCTAAGTTATTTCGGATTAAACGGACGAAATCAAACAAAATGCCCAAATTCCCCAAAACTAGATTTCTAGAAAATCTGACCTGATTCGCTCGATCAAAGGATGTTATAGGATCGAAAATCAATGATATGGACTCCAAGACTTCATGGATTCATTGCCTAACAACATGCCTCCATGTTCATGAAACCTCCAACCGCGGAAGGGAAGGAAACGAGTGAGAAAATGGGTGAAAAACCCGTCTGCTGGGCCTTAAATAGGCAGCCTGCCGGCCGCCTTACGTACGTAATCGGCCATGGCTTACGGCCGTAACCGGCCATGGCCGAGCCTTCTGCCCAAAAATGCCGACAGCATTACGTACGTAACCGGCCTTATGGCCATAACTGCCGGGCCCTTACGGCCGTAACTCGGACAGGGGTGGCCTGGCCCCAAAATGCCCGACCATGACTCGACCGGGGCCAACTCCGACAGCCCGGATGACCCCGAACCCGAACCTGAATACGAATCGAAGATACGGTTACGAAGTACTCACAAAGACGAATTCGAGCACTAAGAGAACACACGATTCCGACCACCCTAAGGCTCGAAATTCGACAACGGAAAGTAATTACCCCAAACTTTGGAAAATTACGAAAATAGCCCAAAACGTCCAAAATACATGATACACGATCGAAACACTAAGACAAAGCTCGCAACATGAATAATAATATTAAATGAACTTACGAGAAACTCGAAACAACAGTTTCGGACGAGATTCGCAAGAATCAAACTCAAGTGCGGAAAAACCGCTTAAGAACACGGAACTCAACAAAACGATACCGAAACAAACTCGGATGACAAAAAGTGCATAATTAAATACTCTCGGAATGACGAAACGATCACGAGCGAGTCATCAAAACGGGCTCCCGCTGAAAAAAAGAAAATCACCGAAATCCGAAATTGCGGATATTACATTCTACCCTCCTTAAAAGAAGTTTCGTCCCGAAACTTAAAACAAAAGCAAGGCGACTCTATATAACACACGTTATCTGATACTGACAACGCACCAGAGCTCCATGCAGTACAGAGCTATTGCGGTCCGATTCAATACGCAAGAGCGTTTACGAAAAGCAACGAACATGAATCACAACGGTTGATAAATCCGAGCAATACAACAATCAGAACACAAGTCCAACGTTGAACAAGAATGAAATTCCAATAACCTCAAATGTTTGGAAGATAAAATACGAAGACAATTTCCCAACACTTATGGGAATTACGAAGTGGCCCAGATGTTCAATAATCATGATTACGATATCAAACAATAATGATTGGTCAACGACGAATGAATAGAAATGATATGATCAACTATGAAGTTCACACCTTAAATCAAGACATCCATAAACTCGTAGGAACCACGAGGTGTTAATTCCGCACGCGATTCACAGGAAATCGATCCAAGTCGATACGGTCAAACGAAACGGAAGCGAGAGAAAAAAATGGGTATTACATCATATCATATTTACAAGAGGTTTTGTCCCCGAAACCTAAACAACGAGAACGAAGTGCTGGAATAGCAACCTTCCCGGCCATATCCTCTTGGTCCCGCATCTGATCTCCATGACCAATCAGATCATGGCCACGATCAAGGCCCTCTCGTCCCTCAACATACGAAGTGGATTCTCACTCGATACGATGGCACAACTTCGCAAAAATAAATGCTAAAGTACCAACTCAGCAGGACATATCACATAAGGTAACTAATAACAACTTGATAAGAAAATCCACGAGGTGTCCTTTGAAATGATATCATTTGAAAATCCTTGGATTTGTATGCTATTCTAAATAAAACTTTGAAAGTATTTTTGGTACCTCGGGCTGTTTTATCAAAATTTGTAAACAAAATACATTAACCGTCTCATTTTGAAATTATTTGCAAAATAATAATTTCTTGTAACCAGCATTATCAAAATCACCATGCCACTACGCATCATCATCACTGTTGATAACAAACAAAGTAAACACGCAAGATCATCAAACCATTCGTACATACACTAACATTTCCAAATCCGAGTTGAAATTTACATCGAGTGAGATTTTTTTTTCATCTTTCACTATCTATTTTTGAACTAAAAATCGTATTGGATTTTGAAATAAAATATTTTTATGGTATGAAAGATTTTTGAAAATCATGTACTCGAATTATTTGAAAATACAACAACACGTCAAAATTATTTTCGAAAATTCTCCCAACACTACATGAAAAACAACGACGGTAACATTTTACAAAATGTCTAAATGTACTTTAAAACAACTCTTTCAAATACCGTCGAGGTTTTATTTGAGAATCCGAGGCCGGCTCGCCAATTCTAAATAATTTTCAGTGTACACACGGAGCCACTGCTAAATCAAACTGTCGAAACTTTATGAAATTTTCAGGAAAGCATTCTTGAACACACAACAGACATAATTTAAACATAATCGATTGCCATCTAGCACTACAAAAAGTCCTAACATATATTCCCACACAACAGTTGTCATCACTAGACAACACAACATAATACAATCGCAGAAAGGTCGTCTACCAAAGATAGACCTGACGATTAAAATGCGGTTCCATAGCCTCTGACCAGGCTGATTAGCGCGCGCTACAACAAAGATAAGCGTGCGCTACTCATACCACGTTAGCGTGCGCTAGCCTCATACTTGGCGTGCGCTAGCTGTTCTAATCAACAACACGATTACAAACATATACAAAGCAATACTAGAATCGACGGTTACAAATAAGCAATACATATGAGTCTGAATGCCATCAATTCACATAATTACATCATCTCACAAGCAACCATCAAAAGATAAATGTCATTCAAAAACGGAAGTTTCACCTCTCAATAAAGAGGAATATCTCAACATATACATACTGATCGACTCAACATTCACATCATGTTTTGAAAACTCATAATGTGAGATGAAAATGAAATATCGATAGTTTGGAGTCTCAAAAATTTCGACCTTGAGGTCATCATACGAAAATCAAAAAATTTCCTCCCTTGGAGAACATTTTAAAAATTTACGTGGCTCCCCGGAAGCCTTCGAAACTAAAAATTCCAAGGTTGTTACTCTTGCAAGAAAAACAGTTCATACAAGGATATATTTAGCAATATCATTCTTCATTCTAGCACAAAACGGGAATCAACAAATATATGTCACTTACTCACGATGCACCTTCAAATACTACTACATAACACAGAATCACACAGGCTCGTATAGCTCGTGGTACAACATGTAGTAGGGAGACTTACATCCATAGATCGCACGAAGATGATGGCTGCACCATGATACTAATCACGGCCGACATTCCAAACGACGCGTCGCGACACGACATCAGTCAGACTCAATCTGACAAGACAAGACCCAACAATACACGACTGGACCCGACAGCCTAGGTTTCCGCAACCTAAGCTCTGATACCATAAATGTAACACCCCCATAATCAAACCGGGAATATTACACGCCGCAGACCCTCTCTGTGAGGATCCACCAGACTAGACATCGAAACAACACATTACATTACATACCGACGTGGCAAAATCACGAATTATTAGACCGGTTTGGTCTTTCATCACTGACTTACAAATCAAAATACATAAACCCATCCAGACTCATACCCACGCAAGGGTAAAATAGATTAAAACAACAAACAATATGACAACGGAAAAGACAATACAATGGACTCCGACTAACTGAACCCACGACTAGCCTTCGTGTGATTAGTATCATTCGTCTTTCATCATCCTCGTACCGATCCTGTGACTTGCTCCCGAAAACCTGCATGTACCTGGACACAATACAGATATCCATCCCCCGATTAATCGGGGGTTAGCAAAACTCCACTGTTTCGCTAGTGTAAGTATAAAGTGCAAATACGAGCCATACACAACACATTCCGAGAATACGATAATTGAAATAATCCGCAACTCAACCAAGACAAAAGACTTCCCGAGATTTCTCATTTAAATAAATTAGTTCAAACCGTAAACGTATAAATGAAACGAGTGGTCATTTTGAAAATCAATTCAAGATCTCGAGAGTTTTGAAAAACATTCGAAATTGAATAATTCTCAACTTATCGAAAACCACTTAGGTTCACAGCCCAGAGCTTATTTTTCCAAAATACAAATTTGATAACAAAACACAGGGTCCACGACCCAACCGGCTCGTTTCAAATCATTACCACAGACAATTACACACCACACATTACACTTATGTCATTCTAGCCAAACACCAAGACTCGATATATAATGTATCTCGACCCCGAGCACACAGCATTGTGATACTCCGGATAATATCACAATTAACGAAAACATCAACATCATCCTCAAGATGAAAACCACACCTGGTAACCCACGACCGTACCCCTTAGTATCAGCCCCCAGACGCCCCGTCGAATGCTCCGGGTGGGAAACCACTTCCGCGGCCGTACCCCTTAGTATTGGCTCCCAGACGCCCCGTCGAACGCTCCGGATGGAAGTTCAACCACACACGCACCCAAGTCCACTTCCGTGGCCGTACCCCTTAGTATCAACCCCCGGACGTCCCGTCGAACGCTCCGGGTGGAAGGACAAACAACACACACACGTTCCACAATTCACAGTTGCAAACCACAAGCATCGAAAGTCAATCACAGTATATATAGTCGAGGTATCTTACTAGAATGGCCAGTTCATCCAACACATACTCACGACCAAGTAATGATACAATTAACACTAGAATTCAACGATGCGGCTAGTACCGTTCACATAGCAATAAGAGAAAATACCTTTCCAACAACACTGAATGACAGCCTCCTCGTAAGGGAGTTACCATCTTTAACTCACAATGACACATGATCATCAATAAACACATGATTCCCCACACATACCTCAACGAAAGGTTAAACATTAAAATCTACAAACGACATGATCACACAAAATGATACCCTACGAAAGTAAGGTATTCTTATACTCAGCACTAATACACATACTTAGACAAGCACATTTAACAATGAAAACATACGAGTCATCTTTAAGGAAATATTGAAAAACATATTGATTCATTTGAAAGTTAATTTTAGACATTCATTCAGCACATATCGTCGATTACCAACTATTAAATCCACAAAATACATAATGTATGGGCAAGATACTTACCTCGACAATCGATACCGGACACTCCGAAGAACACGGCTCAAGCGGGAAACCTCAAACATCTACAATTCTCCGGCGAAGACAATGAATACACCCTCGATCGGAAAACTTGAAGAAAACGACGAACGGAAGAGTTCCGACTCGAGTTCTTCGCAAGGAACCTGACCCTAACATCATACCATCAATAAATTAACGATCAAACGAGGAAAAATAATCGTAGAACGCCAGAATCCCCTTTGTGACATTTTATCGAACACCTTCAAGGCGTCGATAAGAAACTCAATAAAATGACGAATCCTCGGCAATCCAATCGTGGAACAACAAGGAATTCGATAGAATACGACTTAACAATCATCAATCCATCACTATTCTAAGTTATTTCGGATTAAACGGACAAAATCAAACAAAATACCCAAATTCCCCAAAACTAGATTTCTAGAAAATCTGACCTGATTCGCTCGATCAAATGATGTTATAGGATGGAAAATCAATGATATGGACTCCAAGACTTTATGGATTCATTGCCTAACAACATGCCTCCATGTTCATGAAACCTCCAGCCGCGGAAGGGAAGGAAACGAGTGAGAAAATGGGTGAAAACCCGTCTGCTGGGCCTTATATAGGCAGCCTGCCGGCCGCCTTACGTACGTAATCGGCCATGGCTTACGGCCGTAACCGGCCATGGCCGCCTTCTGCCCAAAAATGCCGGCAGCGTTACGTACGTAACCGGCCAAGGCTTATGCATGTAACCGGCCTTACGGCCGTAACTGCCGGGCCCTTACGGCCGTAACTCGGCCAGGGGTGGCCTGGCCCCAAAATGCCCGGCCATGACTCGGCCGGGGCCAACTCCGACGGCCCGGACGACCCCAAAACCCGAACCTGAATACGAATTGAAGATACGATTATGAAGTACTTGCAAAGACAAATTCAAGCACTAAGAGAACACACGATTCTGACCACCCGAAGGCTCGAAATTCGACAACGGAAAATAATTACCCCAAACTTTGGAAAATTACGAAAATGGCCCAAAACGTCCGAAATACACGATACACGATCGAAACACCAAGCCAAAGCTCGCAACATGAATAATAACATTAAATGAACTTACGAGAAACTCGAAACAACAGTTTCGGACGAGATTCGCAAGAATCGAACTCAAGTGCGGAAAAATCGCTTAAGAACACAGAACTCAACAAAACGATACCGAAACGAACTCGGATGACAAAAAGTGCAGAATTAAATACTCTCGGAATGACGAAACGATCACGAGCGAGTCGTAAAAATGGGCTCCCGTCGAAAAAAAAGAAAATCACCGAAATCCAAAATTGCGGATATTACAGAAAAGTGTGGATGCGTCTTAGGTGAAATAATCGATGCAACATTTGGAAGAGCTATGGAGAATCAGCAAACGATAAGAAGGCTTCAAACCTGATGGCGATGCGGCGGCTTCGGCTCTTCCTCCTCCTACCTACATAGTGGCGCAAATGTTGTGTGTAAGGAGACGATGAAGAAAAAAGGCTAGGGTTTCATGCTTTTATATTGGGTACATATATATATGAATGTAAATTGTGTTATTATGTTTTTGTAATATCCGTAATTTTTTTTTCTATTTTTAGCAGTTTCCATTTTGGTGTATGTTTATTTTTATCGACTCGCTTGTAACCGTTTCGACATTTTGAATCTATTTTGTTCTTGGAGTTTTTCCATGTGGACGAGTTTTGATGGTGTTTTCACGTAATTTCATTTTATGACATGTTTTGCCGTATGAACGTTCGACTCTTGTAAAACTCGTTCGTTTTCGTTGTTTCTTGGTTTGTACAAGTCCGTATGGTTGAGTTGGTCATGTTGAGACTTCTGGTTTACAAATCCGACGTTGTATCGTGATTTTTGGACGCTTGGGTCATCTTCGTAATTTCCTATAAATTTAGGGAAATTCATCTCCTTGTCGTATTTTGGATTCCTCAGTAGTTGGAAGTGCAATTACTTTCGAACACTCAACTCCGTTGTTATGAATAACTCATATTCACACTTTTGATTCTATCCTCGTGTTGTAGTTCGTCGTCGAATCGACTGTGCAGAATTGGTGTTCTGAACTGGGGTCTGTTACGTGCGTAACGTACGTTATGCATGATCCACAACGTACGTTATGACCCTTCACAATTTAGTACAGACATTTGGTTACGTACGTTAACCAAGATCTTGTTACGACGTAACCATCATAACGTGCGCACTGTGTTAACGCACGTAACGCACCGCCAGCTTTTAAACCCGACTTAGCCTCGCCAGTTTCTTTTCATCCTTCTTCGCCCCTTTTCGCGACGTGAGTGTTCTTGAGTGCCTTTGGAGCGATTTGTCCAGAGCAATCCGTGGATTTCCTTTAGAGATTGATTATTGTGTACCAAGGAGATTAATCTTCTACATTCACATCTTCCACCAAATAATCCAAGGTATTTCCTCAGAACCCTAACTTTGATGAATTTGGGGTTTTTTGGGATTCTAGGGTTTAGTTACGAATTGTTCATCTATATATCGATATTCTTTACCGATTGTGAGTATTGAGTGATTCTAAATCCAACTTCCTTGACTTTAATCGTGAATTATCAATACGGGAGATTTTGCGTGAACCCTCGCCCGTATCGATTGAACGTCTATTATCGCGATTTATAATCGGGTTTTGGGAGTATACCTTTCGATTATTGATGTCCGTTGGGACCGAGTTATGTTAATTCTTCGTTTAGGAACCGTTGTTTTCCAAATGATCATCCGTAGTCACTTTTCACTTCCGATTCTTCAAGATGTCACAAAGGCAAGTACTTTACATTTGTTTACATGTTCTAATATTTGAATTATGGTATCGTGGTTGTTGTGGATGGTTATGTGTATGTTCACCTAGGGACGGTCCGACGGGCCTCTAGGGATACGTATTGCCGTGTATGTGCGTATCACGAATGTGGTTAGCCACCAGGATGTCCGACGGGCTCTGCGGTACGGTGGCCGTGAGTCTCGTGCCAGTTAACTTTGAATTATGATTTGTTGGAGATAATGTGTTTTGTGTGTACATCATTAATATTCCTAATATGAAATGTTTTCTAAAATGACTTTTGGCGCATATATTCATCCGATTAGAATGTAGTTCAAATGGATTGTACTTGCACTAGCATTGTCGCTAACCCCTTAAATGGGGGAAATACTTTTTGTATTTCAGGTATTGATCGTGGGGACAAGCGAGCACTAGAGCCGTATGAGGATGATGGGCGAGCATGATACTGTCCAGAAGTTGATTATTGATGTTCTATATGTCGAATATTTGATATCTTGCTTTGGGGATTTTGTTTTATAAAAACTGGTTTAAGTACTCGAGTACTTCTTTTACAAAATTGTTAATGTTGTGTTCCTGTTTGGGAAATGGATTAATGTTGGAATTTATTGTCGGATTGTAATCTCATTTGAATTGTCGTATTATTGATCATTGTTGTCGTTGTCGAAGGTCTTGTTTGGTATGTTAGCACGGTGGATTCCACGGTGTGGGGTCCACGGCGCTGTAATATGCCCCGAATGTCTTGGGGTGTTACGAATATGGTATCGGAGACAGTTATGGATACCTAGGCTGTCGGTCCTTTGGGTCTAGTTAAGTGTCGTTTTGGGACGATATCACCGCTATGCCATCATCTCGATGCGCGGTGCTCGTAAGTTTTCCTAACTTGACTCGTTTCACCGCTTCTCTATTCTGTCTTAGTATCTTTTGCGTTTTGCGTTTGAATTGTACTTACCCGTTGCTTCTTAATTCCTGCTGGTAGAGGACGCGGGCCTTGACGCGGGACGCGGTAGGGGACGTGGCGCAGCCGGTGGGGCGGCCATGTCCGATCACTCGGGAACCGATTCGGCGATGCCCTCTTTGTCGAGCAGTGTTCCCCCTAGTTCCGGAGGTCGGCAGGACCGGTCCGCTAGCTCCGGTAATGCTCATGAGAATGTTGGAGTGGCCAACATATTACAGCAAGTAGCGAACCGGATGACGCCATCGACTCAGCCGTTACAGTCGGCCATGCTAATGCCAACCCGGTTCCGCCTACCGGATCCGGTAATGATAAGCTACTTCAGACGTGATTCGTATGCGTCCTCCGCAGCTTGATGGTGCTTGACCCTTCTGGTTGGGAGAATTGTTTATTAGAGTTTGAGAAAGTGTTTGAGGTCGCTAATTGTTCCGAGGAGAGGAAAGTACCCATTGCTCAAGACTTCCTCGCCAAGGAGGCGGCGACGTGGTGGCAAGCGGTGAAACCGCGTGACCGGGCAGCTACGTGGGCAGAGTTTCGAGATCTGATGGAAGATGAATACTGTCCTTGGCCAGTGAAAGAGGGGAGGATCCGAGCCTTCTTTGAGGCTAAGCCCCAAGATGTTCCTATTTCTCAAGCTATCAAGGACTACAATCAACAGCTGCACTACGTGAGAAACCAAGTCCGAGATGAGCTAGATAAGATCCGCCACTTTGATATGCGGATGAAGCCGAGGGTGCGCCACTACATGTCCAGTGCAGGGTGCACGACTTTGAAAGATTATCAGAATAAAGCGATGGCTTACGAGATGTCGTTTTCTGCGACAGAGACGGCAGCTGAAGGAAAGAAGCAGAAGACCTCCGGTCAGTTTTCGGGAGGCAAGTCAGGAGGGTATCCGAAGGCTCAGTCTGGTTCGCGAGTCTTCGGGAGTCAGTCGCCATTAGTTGGTCGAGGGAACGGTTCTAGGTCTGCTCCTGCTGGTTCCGTTCGTGGTCCTACATGCTTCAAGCTATGATCGTCCGGGCCACATGATGAGTGAGTGTGATAGGCCTCCGATTCAGTGTCTTGCTTGTGGTCGTATGGGTCACCGTGCTAAGTTTTGTACGGATGCAGCTCGGGCTCCAGTTACTCAGATATCTGCTCCAGCTGCAGGAGAGCCGAGTGTGAATCAGGCACCGACAGTTCCTCAGCCCTTGTGAGTTTTGGTAGAGGTCGGGGTCGTGGTCACCTTCTAGAGGAGCTTCTAGTGCGGGTGCATTCCGCCCGTGTGTATGAGATGAGGCAAGCCGAGATCCCGACGCGACGGTGGCTACAGTACCGTCCACATCCTTGACCATCCTGTTTCCGTATTGTTCGATTCCGTGCTACGCATTCTTTTATATCTATGGATTGTGTGCGTCGCCCGCATGTTGATTGCCTTGTTGCTTGTGAGCCTTTTGTTGTTAAACTGCCTAGTGGGGATAGCATCGTGGGGATCGTGAGGTTATAGATTTTCAAGTGAGTATCGCGGGGAGGGTTTGGCCTTCTAATCTGATTGCGGTAGATATTAGAGATGAGGATTTGATTCTGGGTGAGGATTGGCTGGACCGTCATGGGGCGATCATGAATTATAGAACGAGAACCGTTTCGATGTTAGCCTCTGACGGTACCGAGCATTCTTTTGTGGGGCGTAGGCGGAGTAGCCAGAGGTTACTGATCAGCGCCTTGAGGGCCGTAAGACTGCTTCGAGGAGGTTGCACGGGCTATTGGTGTTACGCTTTGAGATCGGAAGAAGGGGGAGTTGAGCTCTCGTCTATTCCGGTAGTGTGTGAGTATCCTGATGTTTTTCCAGATGAGTTGCCGGGTTTGCCGCCGGACCGAGAGGTTGAATTTACCGTCGATTTAGAGCCGGGTGCAGCACCTATCTCTAAGACGCCATACCGGATGGCGCCTGCCGAGATGCTTGAGTTGAAGAAACAGTTGGGAGAGTTGCTAGACATGGGATATATTAGACCGAGCGCTTCGCCTTGGGGCGCACCGGTCCTATTCGTAAAGAAGAAGGATGGGTCACTTCGTTTGTGTATCGACTATCGAGAGTTGAACAAAGTGACCATCAAAAACAAATATCCGCTCCCGAGGATTGATGACTTGTTTGATCAGTTGCAAGGGGCAACCGTGTTTTCGAAGATTGATTTGAGATCGGGGTATTATCAGCTCCGAGTGAAGGATACCGACATTCCGAAGACGGCCTTTCGGACGAGATACGGTCACTACGAGTTTGTGGTTATGCCTTTTGGGCTGACCAACGCACCAGCCGTGTTCATGCAGCTTATGAACAAAGTCTTTATCGAGTACCTCGATAAGTGTGTAGTCGTTTTTATCGACGACATCCTGATTTACTCGAGGAGCGAGGAGGAGCACGTCCGTCATTTGCATATTGTGTTAGATATTTTGAGAACTCAGCATCTTTTTGCGAAGTTCTCAAAGTGCGAGTTTTGGTTACGGGAGGTTATGTTTCTCGGTCATGTGATCTCGGCCGAGGGTGTTCGTGTAGACCCACATAAGGTAGAAGAAGTGTTGGATTGGGCGCCGCCCAAGAACGTGAAGGAGGTCCGCAGTTTTCTGGGATTAGCCGGGTATTACCGTAGATTCGTCGAGGGGTTCTCTAAACTCGCTCGACCACTGACTCAGTTGCTACAGAAGTCGGAGAAGTTTGTGTGGACCGACGAGAGGCAGAATAGTTTTGAGGAGTTGAAGAAGCGGTTGATGACCGCTCCCGTTTTGGCCTTACCGAGTGGTAATGATGGTTTCTCAGTTTATAGCGATGCTTCTGGCCAAGGGCTCGGATGCGTACTTATGCAGCATGGGAGGACGATTGCCTATGCTTCCCGTCAGTTGAAACCATATGAATTGAATTACCCTACGCACGATCTTGAGTTGGCCTTGATTGTGTTTGCGTTGAAAATCAGCGTCATTACTTGTATGGCTCGTCGTGTCAGATTTTCACCGATCACAAGAGCCTGAAGTACATCTTCACGCAGAAAGAGCTTAATATGAGACAGAGGAGATGGTTGGAACTGATTAAGGATTACGATCTTGAGATCCTCTATCATCCGGGCAAGGCTAATGTAGTAGCAGATGCCTTGAGCCGGAAATCGGTATCGCTTCGGGCGCTTGAGTTACTCATGGCCCAGTCGGGACTTCAGCGAGTTTATGAGGTTGAGCATTGAGATTGTCTTGCCCGAGAGAGTTCCGGCGATTGCGTACTCTTGAGATTTCTTCATCTGCAGTCGAGGACATTAAGTCGGGACAGTTAGAGGATCCGATGTTTATTCGGCTTCGAGAGAGTGTAGGAAAGGGAAAGCCCGGGATTCGTTATTCATGAGGACGGCGTGTTGAGATTCCGAGGTCGGTTGTGTGTTCGAGCGACTCGGAGGCGAGACAGAGCATTATGCGAGAGGCTCATGCGTCACCATACTCGACCCATCCGGCTCGAGTAAGATGTATAAAGATCGAGGAAGAATTTTTGGTGGAACGATATGAAGAAGGAGGTAGTTCGGTTTGTAGCTAAGTGTTTGACTTGTCGCCAAGTCAAGATTGAGCATCGGCCCAGTAGGATTATTGAAACCACTTCCGTTCGGAATGGAAGTGGGAGGACATCTCTATGGATTTTGTCACGAGTTTACCGAGGACGAAGACTAGTATGAATATGGTATGGGTGATTGTAGACCGATCGACTAAGTCGGCACATTTTCTGGGCATCAAGGATACTTGGGGTCCGTAAAAGTTGGCTCGTATTTTTATCACTCGGATAGTGAGGCTTCATGGTACGCCGACCATTATTTCAGACAGAGATGGCCGATTTGTATCGCATTTTTGGCGGGCGGTGCATAAGGCATTGGGGACTCGGCTACGTTTGAGCACTTCGTTCCATCCCCAGACCGATGGCGATCCGACGTACCATTCGGACGTTCGAGGATTTGTTGCGCGCGTGTGCGTTAGGCGAGTAGTAATTGGGAGGAGCATTTGGCCTTAATTGAGTTTGCTTATAATAATAGGCGCATGCGTCGATTAAGATGGCACCGTATGAGGCACTTTATGGCCGACGTTGCCGATCACCGATATGTTGGGATGAGCCGTCCGATTTGGTTGGCACCGAGCCGGACCTTGTGTTGGAGACGAGGGAGAAAGTCGAATTGATTAGAAAGAGGATGTTGGCTGCTCGGAGTCGACAAAGTCTTACGCGGATGTTAGGCGTAGACCTTTGGAGTTTGAGGTGGGAGATCATGTTCTGTTGAGAGTGTCTCCGACGAAGGGAGTTTTTCGTTTTGGGAAGAAGGGGAAACTCAGCCCGAGATATATTGGACCTTTCGAGGTATTGGAGAGAGTCGGTGAGTTAGCGTACCGTTTGGCTTTACCTCCGTCGCTGAGTCATGTACATAGCGTATTTCACGTTTCCCAGTTGATGAAATGCGTTAGGACCCGTCCACATTATCGACTTTGGGGACGTGGAGATCGAGAAGGATGTTACGTTTGAAGAGAGGCCCGTCAGAAATCTGGAGCGTCGTGATAAACAGTTAAGGCACAAAACCATTCCTTTGGTTAAGGTGCAATGGTCGAGGCACGGAGTAGAAGAAGCGTGGGAGCTAGAGGAGGATATGCGTTCGAGATACCCGAGCTTTTTGATTCTTAAGTTTCGGGACGAAACTTTATTTTAGAGGGGAGAATGTAATATCCGTAATTTTTTTCTATTTTTAGCAGTTTCCATTTTGGTGTATGTTTATTTTTATCGACTCGCTTGTAACCGTTTCGACATTTTGAATCTATTTTGTTCTTGGAGTTTTTCCATCTGGACGAGTTTTGATGGTGTTTTCACGTAATTTCATTTTATGACATGTTTTGCCGTATGAACGTTCGACTCTTGTAAAACTCGTTCGTTTTCGTTGTTTCTTGGTTTGTACAAGTCCGTATGGTTGAGTTGGTCATGTTGAGACTTCTGGTTTACAAATCCGACGTTGTATCGTGATTTTCGGACGCTTGGGTCATCTTCGTAATTTCCTATAAATTTAGGGAAATTCATCTCCTTGTCGTATTTTGGATTCCTCAGTAGTTGGAAGTGCAATTACTTTCGAACACTCAACTCCGTTGTTATGAATAACTCATATTCACACTTTTGATTCTATCCTCGTGTTGTAGTTCGTCGTCGAATCGACTGTGCGGGGTGGTGTTCAATCGGCTGAGTGCATTACGTGCGTAACGTACGTTATGCATGATCCACAACGTACGTTATGACCCTTCACAATTTAGTACAGACATTTGGTTACGTACGTTAACCAGTACTGTGTTACGTACGTAACCATCATAACGTACGTTAACAGCCTGTGTTAACGTACGTAACGCACTGCCAGCGTTTTTAAACCTGACTTAGCCTCAGTCAGTTTCTTTTCATCCTTCTTTGCCCCTTTTCGCGACGTGAGTGTTCTTGAGTGCCTTTGGAGAGATTTGTCCAGAGCAATCCGTGGATTTCCTTTAGAGATTGATTATTGTGTACCAAGGGAGATTAATCTTCTACATTCACATCTTCCACCAGTCGAATCCAAGGTATTTCCTCAGGAACCCTAACTTTGATGAATTTGGGGGTTTTTCGGGATTCTAGGGTTTAGTTACGAATTGTTCATCTATATATCGATATTCTTTACCGATTGTGAGTATTGAGTGATTCTAAATCCGACTTCCTTGACTTTAATCCGTGAATTATCAATACGGGGAGATTTTGCGTGAACCCTCGCCCGTATCGATTGAACGTCTATTATCGCGATTTATAATCGGGGTTTTGGGAGTATACCTTTCGATTATTGATGTCCGTTGGGACTGAGTTATGTTAATTCTTCGTTTAGGAACCGTTGTTTTCCAAATGGATCATCCGTAGTCACTTTTCACTTCCGATTCTTGAAGATGTCACAAAGGCAAGTACTTTACATTTGTTTACATGTTCTAGTATTTGAATTATGGCCGTATCGTGGTTGTTGTGGATGGTTATGTGTATGTTCACCTAGGGACGGTCCGACGGGCCTCTAGGGATACGTATTGCCGTGTGTGTGCGTATCACGAATCGTGGTTAGCCACCCGGGGATGTCCGACGGGGCTCTGCGGGTACGGTGGCCGTGAGTCTCGTGCCAACAGTTAACTTTGAATTATGATTTGTTGGAGATAATGTGTTTTGTGTGTACATCATTAATATTCCTAATATGAAATGTTTTCTAAAATGACTTTTTGGCGCATATATTCATCGATTAGAATGTAGTTCAAATGGATTGTACTTGCACTAGCGATTGTCGCTAACCCCTTAAATGGGGAAATACTTTTTGTATTTCGTATTGATCGTGGGGACAAGCGAGCACTAGAGCCGTATGAGGATGATGGGCGAGCATGATCATCTTAAGTTGATTATTGATGTTCTATATGTCGAATATTTGATATCTTGCTTTGGGGATTTTGTTTTATAAAAACTGGTTTAAGTACTCGAGTACTTCTTTTACAAAATTGTTAATGTTGTGTTCCTGTTTGGGAAATGGATTAATGTTGGAATTTATTGTCGGATTGTAATCTCATTTGAATTGTCGTATTATTGATCATTGTTGTCGTTGTCGAAGGTCTTGTTTGGTATGTTAGCCTGGTGGATTCCACAGTGTGGGGTCCACGGCGCTGTAATATGCCCTGAATGTCTTGGGGGTGTTACAGTTTTGGGCCAATATCGTACTTAGCCCAATTAGGTTGATGTCAGATCATAAGTACCCATTTTGGATTCTTACGGACAAAAACGTGGATAAGGCCCAATGAAATGTTTGTGCAGCGTATCAGCTAGCTTATCAGCTACCCAATCAGCTATCAGCTATCTTATCAGCTATCAGCTGACTTATCAGCTAATTTTGCTAAACACAGTCTATGTATCTAAATATTCGAACATTAATGCCAATATGTCTATTTCAATAAACCAATGATTTTAGTTACCTAATGCAATAATTTGGACATGACTTGCAATATATTTTAATCATAGATCCACATGCGTATAAAATGACATCATTAAATTCTCAATATATATAACTTAATTTTCCTAGTTGTTATTATCAATTATTTAAATCAAGAGGCTTTACGAACCCGTGTGTTGTACAAATTATATCTAATTGTTGATTGCGTAATGTTGAGTAGATTGCTGAGTTATTACCGTGATAGTGAGGCTAAATATACAACAATGTATAACTTGGCATGCCTCGGTAGGATTTTGTTAATTTTTAGGTAGATTTATCATTTTTTTTTATTTATTGCATTGCACACAGTTTGGATTTGTTTGTTCGTCGCTTGATTTATTCTGTTTTTATATCTATTTTATGTATTATGAGTTTTTAGTATGGTAATGGTATGACCCGTGCGTTGCACGAATTATGTTGTTGAGTAACTGACTAAATTCACATGTGATTCACACAACTTTTTTTACTATGATACATAATGCTTAAGTAAGTAGTTATGAAATAAGTTTAGTTATTAATTATATCAAAAATTAATATTTGCAAACTTAAATTAGCTAAAAAATTACACCGAACCTGAGAAAGGATGGGACCATGCTTATTAACAACTATGTCAATTTTCTTATGTTGTCCGTATGTTCCTTTAATTAAGTTGTTACAATTAATCATGGACACATTTTAACATTCCTTCAAATAAAATAGATGAAATGAAGATTAATCTTGAATAAGTTATTTTTGTTGCATAGTGTAAAAATCAAGTATTGCATGTTAGTTATCTCGATCTTAACATATAAATTACATCATTTCAGCCATTTTGAAATAGATTCACCGCAGGAGTCTAGGAACCAAATCACTAATGGTCCAAACCCGTGCATTGTACAAATTGTATATAATTGTTGATTGCGTAATGTTTGAGTAGATTGCTGAGTTGTTACCATGATGGCGAGACTAAATATACAACAATGTATAACTTGGCATGCCTCGGTAGGATTTTGTTAATTTTTAGGTAGATTTATCATTTTTTTGGTTTATTGCGTTGCACACAGTTTGAATTTGTTTGTTTGTCGCTTGATTTATTCTGTTTTTATATCTATTTTATGTATTATGAGTTTTTAGTATGGTAATAGTATGACCCGTGCGTTGCACGAATTATGTTATTGAGTAACTGACTAAATTCGCATGTGATTCACACAACTTTTTTTACTATGATACATAATGCTTAAGTAAGTAGTTATGAAATAAGTTGAGTTATTAATTATACCAAAAATTAATATTTGCAAACTTAAATTAGCTAAAAAATTACATCGAACCTGAGAAAGGATGGGACCATGCTTATTAACAACTGTGTCAATTTTCTTATGTTGTCCGTATGTTCCTTTAATTAAGTTGTTACAATTAATCATGGACACATTTTAACATTCCTGCAAATAAAATAGATGAAATGAAGATTAATCTTGAATAAGTTATTTTTGCTGCATAGTGTAAAAATCAAGTATTGCATGTTAGTTATCTCGATCTTAACATCTTATAAATTACATCATTTCAGCCCTTTTGAAAGAGATTCACCGCAGGAGTCTAGAAACCAAATCACTAATGGTCCGTGTTTTATGTTTCAAGTCGCAAACAACAAACCTTCGATTGTCAACGTTCTTCTATATAAAATATCATTAGAGCTTTAGCCCAACACAAACCCGGAACAGGTCCAGTCTAAGCCCAACAGCACAAAAATGAAAGACCCACAAACCAAATACCCGATTATTAAACTACCACTAATCCCTAATTTTTTGTCATTACAAACCCTAACAACACATACATATCCGCCTCTCTTGCAGCCACAATCATCAACATACCTCTTCTCCTTTACAGCTCTTGAAAATCGAACACATATACACTACTGTATATGATTGTTTGTTATCGAACAGATACACCAAACAAATGAATTTACTCTATACGGCTTCAAGATCGTCTGAACGGTCTTGGGTAGGTGATGTTTTATTTTCGGTTATATATTACTTTGATCGAAACAAAGGATGAATTTAAACAATATTGTTTTTGTTCGTCCTTTAATATTTCGAATAACAAAAAGTACTATGATCTACATAAATCGATGATGATTTTTGTTTCTTTCGTGTTTTGTACCACACGAAAAAGAAAAAAAGATCTGAGATCATTAGTTTTTTTTTTAGTTCGACTAAGTAGTGATTGTAGTATTGTGTGGAGATGGGGTTAGGATAGTTTTTAATTTGTTGTTGAAGGTTTTTGATGTTGTGATAGTGTGATTAAAGGATTAGGAAAAGATAAGATCCATGAGGATTAATTGAGATCAATTTCATTTTTTTCCCGTTTTTCATTTTTTTATTTTTTTTTGTGGTTGATTATAGATTAGGATAGAAATAGAGGATGGTGGTGAAGATCGTTAAAAAATGAGATGGTGATAGTTTTATTTATAATCTTCAAAATCCAACTGAAAAGTCTTATATTTAAAGACTTATTGATACAATCAGGATGCTTTGTATTCTTTTTTCAATACACAAATTTATGAGTTGTGCAACTCCTGGATAGTTTGTATTCTTTGCACATGATTGTAGACATTCAATTGAGAACTCATGTGGAGCAAAAAATGTTTGTACCGTACTTATTTTTGTGCACATTCATTCTTCCACATTAAATTTAGCCACTCAATTTTTAAGTAGTATAGATATATTGGGAGTACTAAATCATAGATTACATGTGTGCTCAAGATATTAAAAGTATAATACCGCAACTCCCATATTTCTTAGAATATTAGCATTTATGAGTCACTAGTGTACCACCTGGGTAATACACGGGAATCCACGAGAATATAAGAAAAAATCAAATAGAAACACGTAATACGTAAACCATTCACCTTTTTTATAAATTACATTAAGTTGTATTATCAAGCCTTTCGTGCTCTTCACTTTGATATGGCTACATAAGGCTGACTATAATTGGAAATAATTCTTGACAGATACATGTCCACATGTGAGAGTGCATAAACATGAAAAAACATAATTAGGTATAATTTTCGTCCTTGAAATCTAAATGATGATCTACTATTTGATGGGTTTAATATCATTCGTGATATAAACACTTTACTGATAAATTTGTAGTGTAATATAAAAATTCATTACCTAACATATATAAATATTATGAAAGTAACTGTACCAAAATAATACAATATGCATCATTTAAAGCATATTAGAAAATGAAATAAATAACATAAACTCTCTCACGTAATCAGTTGGTGGTGCAATATGAGAATCAAATAATTACCATATTTTCTCACACGAATTTTCTTTTTGAGTGATTGAAAATTAAAGATAAATACTTTTCCGGGCATATTTTTGAAAAGATTTATAATCAATTTTTATTCTCTACAACCTTCCTTATATAGAGATAATTCTATTAATTAATATATTATTATCAAAGAAATAATTACTTACATATTATAGGAGAAAAATTTGCCGCTCTTGTCCTATAAGAATATTTTAGAAACAGATTTGGTCCTGCGTTCCTTTTTGGTCCTTTTTCTTTTGCAAAAACGGTTCAAATCGTTAAGTACTTAATGGTTTCTATTAAACGGCTAAAAATGAGGTAATCCAATCCTTATTTGAAACAAAAGTACATAAATAATTTGGATATAATTTAAAAATACAAAAGTAAATTCAAGATTTATAAAAATATATATTTAATTTCAAAAGTAAATAAATTAACAAAATTATTTAAAAATAAAATAAAAATCAGTTAAAGCTAAATAAAAATTAAAAGAATATTCAAAAACCTAAATAAATTTTGTAAAGTACTCAAATTAAATAAAATGTATTTTTGAAAAAATTCAAATAAAGCTAAAATAAATTAGATAAAAGTTTTATTAAAATAATCTACAAAATTCAATCAGGTATAGAATTGGATGTTAATGATTGTTTAGTTTAACTAACTGAAATATTTGGTTGATTTTAATGTTCTTTTGTTGTAGTAAAACCATACAAGACAAGAATTAGGGCAGAAGATGTATCCATTCTCATTGATAGGGTCCCTTTAAATAGGGAGAGATTACATGTTCTGGAATATTCTAACAGGCCTAGCCCTATACAAGTTGGGAGAAGCCCAATAGCCTGTAGACTAAGGCACACATGTGTATTTACTTTAACACTCCCCCTTGTGCCGAGTCTCCAACGCATGTCAAGTTGTCTCGTTAAAAACCTCGTCAAGCAAAAACCACGTGGGAAAAATGCCTTGATCGTAGGGAAATAGAGTACAACATCCAGACATATAGGTTACGCTAATTTCGTTAAGCCAAAACCTCTATTGATCATTTCGTCGATCAATATGTGCTCAAGAACGTGATCAGTTCGTCGATCAGTGAGCTAAACGTCTAGTTACCTCGTTAAAAACCTTTCCAAGTGATAAAAACCCAGTGGGAAAAAGAATCCTTGGTTAAGGAAAAGAGTGTAACTTGCGACATGGATGTAAGACTCCCCCTCAAGTCTACATCTCCCCCTGATTAGTTCGTCAATCAAGGAATCTGAAAAACAGTGCATGTGACGTTGCCTCGTTAAAAACTTTGTCAAGTAACAAAACCCATTGGGACAAAATAAACGTTGGTCAAAGAAAAGAGTACAACATTGATGGGTAAAATTCGTTATACCTCACCTTCCCATTAGATCAGTACTTCGATCTCGGGAGTTCGAAAATCCTACGCATTCCGATGTTTCTCACATGTTTTTCAAATACGGCCTTGGGCAATGATTTAGTGAATAAATCAGCCACATTCTCCTCAGACTTCACTTGCTTAACTTGGATGTTGAGGAAGGCCCGTTGTTGCTGATTATAGAAAAATTTTGGAGAGATATGATTCGTATTATCCCCCTTAATATACCCAAGCTTCATCTATTCGATGCAAGCGGCATTATTTTCGTATATGCATGTGGGCGCATCAGTGACATTACTTAGTCCACTGTTACCTCGAATATGTATAACGATGGTTCTCGACCATATACACTCGTGTACCGCCTCGTGTAGAGCGATAATCTCAGCGTGATTCGAGGAGATAGCAACAAGAGTTTGCTTAATTGATCTCCAAAATATAGCGGTGTTCACAATGGTGAATACATAATCAGTTTGGGATTGACCTTTATATGGGTCTGGAAAATACCCAGCATCAGTAAAACCTACCAACACATTCGTCGGGGTAGTTTCCTTGGCATTCACACTTACTTTAGTGATTGCACATTCATGGGCAGTTTCGTTATCCTGATAGGGAAATAAAAGTCCAGAGTCAATGGTTCCTTGAGGTATCAAAAGATATTCTTGATATCATTCCAATGACGTTGCGTGGGCTCAAAACTATATTTAGCCAACAAGTTCACTGAGAAAGCTATATCAGGTCGAGTATACCGAAATGGATCTTTCTTCAAGTCCAAACTACGACCGATCATGGGAGTGCTAACCGTATGTGCCTTGTCCATGTCAAAACGCCTGATTTTCTTCTGGACATAGGCAGACGGGTGGATGAGGATTGCACTAGCTCGATGTTCTAGCTTAATGCCTAGATATGGCCGAGTCTTCCCAGATCATCATCTCAAATCCAGATTTTAGATAGATGTGGTTTCTCTTAATTCGTCAAGAGTACCGATTATGTTATTATCGTCGACATATACAGCTATAATCGCTAATCCGAAACTTTTTTTCTTAATAAACACGCAGGGACACAGTTCGTCGTTCTTATATCCCCTTCCAATCAAGTAGTCACTTAGGCGGGTATACCACACCCGCCCGGATTGTTTTAATCTCTAAAGTGAGCGTTTTAGCCGTACTGCAAATGCACTCCGTGGTCTAGAGTCACTTGACTTGGGTAATGAAATGCCATCGAGAACTTTCATATATATCTCTATATTAAGATCCCCATAGAGATATCACTAACCATATTTATGAGCTGCATTTCCAGTCCTTCGGAAATTACTAAGCTAATGAAGTATCTTAGGGGAGAATGCATCTCCTCAGTCAATTCCACGGCATTTATGAGAACCTTCGAGCCTTGTACTTCAGGACTTCATTCTTCTCATTGTGCTTACTGACAAAGATTTATTTTATGTCCTACAGGATTTACACTTGGTGAGGTTAGCACTAGCTACCAATTACCTGTCTCTTTGTCAAAAAATCTAGTTCTGCGTGGAATGCTTTATCCTTTAAGACCAATTAACTCAATGTTGATATCAGACAACAGAGCGAGGTTCGACATCATCTTACTCTATGCTTTGAGCAACTATATATCATCAAAGTGGGTGGATGATCAGTCCACACTCTCGTGATTCATCGATATTTCTTGTTTTTCTGAACCATATCAATCTTCGGGGCGTCCCCCTCGTCATGACTCATGGACATAGTAAAATCAAGTATGATCTCATGAAACGAGTTCATTGATGACTAATATATAAGTTTGTGCCTTACTCTACCTCCTCCTTAGGTGAGTGTTAAGTCGAACCATGTAGCTTCCACATCTTCCTTTAGGGAGCTATGGCCTAAATCACACATCCACCATGTGCGATGGCAGCACTCGATTCGTCGGTGTTGCGCCCCTTACCGAGGACTTTCAACCTTACAGGCTGCAGCTGGTATATATGATCTCGTCACTTTCATGATATCAGTAAACGCATCAGGCATCGAATCTGCTACGTTATGAAGTTCGAGAATTTTCACTATCACATAGCGAAATACGGGGATCAATATGAGACAAAGTAAGGATAGACCATGACAATTCATGTCGTTCCCTGAGAAAGTTCGTCTTCTCTCCTCCCCCTAACGACGGGAAGGTTGTCTCATCGAAGTGACAATCCGCAATCGAGCGGTAAAGAGATCACCTGTCGAAGGTTCTAAATAGCGGATAACCATTGGGGATTCGTATCCAATGTAACTACTTAATCATCTTTCAAGACCCATGCACTGTGGGAGTGCAGAAGGCACAATACTACATAACCAAATATGCGCAATTGGCACTCAAGCCCGTCTGAGTCCAAAATGTAAAAATCAGGGCTTATCCAGTTACCAACTGGTATGCATAAATCGCTTGGTTAGTAGAGGGTCTAAAATGAGCGAATAAGTAAAGCTGCATGCAAGACTACATAACCCCAGACAGAAATAGGCAAATTGGTGTGCATAACCAATGCCCGAGCTACCATCTAATTCGTTCGATGGTTGCCTTCACGAGACCATTTTTCGTATGTTCGTGGGGGATGGGATGCTTTTCGTCGCTCCCGATCGACATGCAGTATTCATCAAGTACTTTAGATGTGAACTCTCCAGCATTATCAAGTCTTATAGACCGAATATGGTGTCCAGGGTGGTGAGCCCTTAGACAGATAATCCGTGCTAGAAGCTTTGCAAAAGCAGCATTTATAGTGGACAAGGGGGCAACATGTGACCAGCATGTCGAAACATCAACCAGAACCATAAAACATCTAAATGGTCTGCACTCTGGTTGAATCAGCCCACAAATATCTATTTGAATCCTATGTAAGAATGGAATTTTCACATAATCTTTAGCGTAGGAAGGTCTCGCTCCTACTTCGGCTAAAGCGCGGGCTTTGCAGAAGAAACGATGTGCATTCGGCAGTGTCAAATGTGTAGAATGGGCGGATGTCTCCGATGCTTTGGACGACGTAGCTTGAGGAACACCAACAAAGTTTGTTATGTGGGTTCGTTGCCCGCTTCTACTTTGCACGCGAAAGATGTCCGTGCAGATCATCATGTCATGACCTGGATGCCACAATCAGTCATGCCAAAGACTGTACGAGTCAGCGTACCAAAGTCCGTTATAGGTACTCGCATAGGATTCGACAACCTTAATCATAGTGGCATACAGTCCACATGATTGACTCGTATGTTTCTCTAAGATGCGGTTTCGACCGCATTCATTAGAGATGATATAGAGATACTCTATTCCATTCTCACAATGAGTTTCAACCTGAAAGTCGTTGATACGTATATCCTTGAAGCTTCGTAAGGTTCGAGTTAGTCACTCTCAATATCACTTCTAGCTGGCTGTGAAATATTTGCTTGCATGGCAGTTCGTATACCAATGGCAGCAATCTCACATTAGGAATCAACTCATTTCTTGGGAGCCAGGAGCATCGTCTCTTCTCTCTACTTTGGAAGATTGGAAGAGCCTCCATGACCACGACCACGTCTACGACTGCCATATCCATTGCCACCATGCGAATTCATCCCATGTGGTTTGGGATTGGCACATCCAGTCCCCTATTCGTCGGGGTTCTTTCCACATTTCACTTTGCCATTACTAGTCTCGAGAATTTTGCTTTGTCTCGACAGGCCTAGCATTATCATACTCTAGCATATACTGATTCGTTAGTATAAGCACTTAAGTAGGGAAATTGGAAAGTTTTTTCTGGATCATGTTGTCTTCTATGAATTTCTTTTCACAAAAGAACGAGACGCCTTAAGGCAGAACATATCTTTTATTGAAAAATTGTTGACTCGTTATAATAAAGCAAGTGGATTTCGTCTCATTGCATGGTCAACTCAAGAAACAGTATTCTCGAAATGGCCCTTAAGGGCATCCCATAGTTCGTTGGGGATTTCAGCTAAAGATATTCCTACCATAAGTTGGGGTCGATATTTTGCCTAAGAACATCATCGTACTTTCTTTCACCTTTTTAAAACGGTTCGTCGTCTGTATGAATAGAAAGTGTGGCGCTAACGTCTTAATATCAGAATCTCATCTATGGCACTCAAGTCCTTCTAAGTCCAAGATGCTGAATTTCGGACGAGTTGGATTAGCCATATTCGTAAATAAGAGAAGGAAGCGAATACGTTTCACATAATCATGAGTTCGTCCATGATAAATTATTCAATATTGGGATTATTTTGTTTAGAACCAAGATATGGTCATGGTTTCGATGCGATATATGAATACACATGAAGTTTCGTTATCATGGTACTTTGTAGGCAGTAGAAATTAGGCATTTAATCTAGACTAAGAATGTGCCTAATTACATGTTATATATATATATGCATGCAAATATATGTATATTTATAGATATAGACACATAATCCTAGGAATATATCTATACACATATTATGTAGTCATGTAGATTTTTTATGCCGCAATATATATTAATTCTCGTGAATTACTTTTAATTCAAGTTGCTTTAAGCGATTCACTTTGATTTTTAATTAAAGTTATTAATGCAGCATGCTTAGATTGGTTTAATTAAGCATAAATAAATTTATGAAATATAAATATGCAATTAAAATAATTAAATATGTAAAATCGTTCACGTGGCAAATTGTAGAGTTATTCGAATTGTGTATCTTATAGGAAAGACACGATTTCTTTCGTATGGTATACCGTTAATTTGTTCGGAGAAAATGTATTCCTCTTTCCATTAGCCGTTTCAGTCGGAGAAAAAATCTGATTTGATGAAGTGTGATCTGAAAAGTGGGTCGCTGCAATTGGATCGGGCAGGGAAACAGCGGGGCTGGGTGAATCCAAATGCGGGTCAGGACTGGAGATGGGTCTTCACTGGTTGAACTGGGGTCGGGTCGCATGGGTCTGACTGCGAATGGATTCCGATCGGCGGTTGCAGTCGGATCTGGGATGGGCTGGTCGAAATCTGGGTCTGCTATGCGGGCCAGGGGACACGGTCGGATCTGTGAAGACGACCGGCTAGTTGGGCTAGAACGCGCGATGGGATTTTCTAATTCGGAGGGGGGCGACTGGAGCAGATCAGGATCGGAGGTTGGGAGGTGGATCGCGGTTGGTTTTCTGGTTGCATTGGATTTGGCCGATCCGTGCAGATCTGAGATGGTCAGGACCGGCGGCACGAAGCAGATCTGGGGTGCAGTGCCTGAATGAGCAGGCGAACGGCGGCTTGGGTTGGTGAATAAGACGACCATCCGATCTGGTGTGTATCGGCGACGGCGGTGGTGCTAGGGTTTTACGAAAAAATGGATTTTTTTTTTGAATTTTCTGAATTTCGGACGGATTTTCTTATTCTCAGTGGTAGAATACGTGCTGATAACGTGTTGTAGTAAAACCATACAGGACAAGAATTAGGGCAGAAGATGTATCCATTCTCATTGATAGAGTCCCTTTAAATAGGGAGAGATTACATGTTCTGGAATATTCTAACAGACCTAGCCCTATACTAGTTGGGAGAAGCCCAATAGCCTGTAGACTAAGGCACACATGTGTATTTACTTTAACATCTTTAATATTTTTAGCATTAAGTGATTTTTGGTGATTTTTTTAGTTGATCTGGATAATTAATACTCCCTCCGTCCCAGACTTAATTGTTACCTTTTTCTGGGCACGAGTATTAATGTTAGAGTTGTTTATTAGTATTGTGTGTAATAAAGTAATATTTTAAGAGGGGTAATAATGGAAAGCTGAAATCATATTAGTATTGTTTATTAGAATTGTGTGTTTAATTGGGTGGGCCCATAATGGTATTTTATGGTAAATAGATGATCATTTTGGGGTGTATATTTAGAGGGAATGATTGGTTTATTTCCTTTTATAGTAAGTAGCAGTTAAGTATGGGACGGACCAAAATAGAAAGGTAGCAGTTAAGTATGGGACGGAGGGAGTACTTTTTAAAGCAACTGTATTTTAATAGATTTTTTAATTTTATTATTTTTGAGGTTTAGTTTATTTTCTTAATACATTCAGATTGTTTTATTTATTGATTTAAATATCCTTATAATTTAGTTTTTTTTATATTTTTCACATATTGTTTATATTAATGAAGATTCTTATTTATAATAATTTTGTATATTTTATATAATTTTTGTGTACTTTTTCAGACTTCATTTAAACTTTTTAAAGAACTTCTGTTAATTATAAAAATAAAAAATATGAGAAAAACATACAATTACTATATAAGTTAATATAATATGCATATAATTTAATGATAAAAAATTCAAACCCAAAAATAATTGTGGAAAAATAAATTGCGAAAAGATAATTTTATGGAAAAATTTCTGCCAAAATGCACACAACATTTACACATCTTCGTTCGTTAGTTTCAGATGGAAAACTCGCGTGATGCAATTTTTTATCATAAAACGATTATTTTCTTGAGCGTGAACTCACATGGGAGCAAAAATAGAATTTATCTTATTTTAGAAAGATAACTTAAAAAATTCAACACATCAGTAATTGTAATTTAATAATTTATATAAAATATCACAACAATAATTGCATCGAAATATGAAGATGGCTCTATTGATTAATATGATATTATTAAAAGTTAAATGCTTATATATCTTAAAAAGATATCTTTAAAAATTTGCAAAATCAGTGCTTATATTGTAATATCCGGATAAATTGTTGAGTATTTTCGTCTGTATTTGAACCTTGTATTAGTCGAATTTGTGATATCGATAATCGAAGTATGATCTTTTCCGTATTCGTGTCCGCATGCATGATAATATCAACTTGTAAAATCTCATGCAACTACGCCATAACGTACGCTAGCTAGTAAGCGTAACGTACTTTATGTGCTACAGATAGCGTACGCTATGAATGTAGCATAACGTACGTAAGACAGCCAATAATTGATCAAGGCGGCTAGCACATGGGCCAGTTGGTGGAGGGCTCGGATAAGATTCCCGCGGCATGAACCTGGATAGTTTTGGGTCAACGGGGATTAACGTACGCTAAGTGATGTATATAGCGTACGCTAGGTATGGTTGATTACGTACGTAACGGTGTTGATGTAGCGTACGTAAGAGAGAACAGGAACGAGGCAGTAAGCTATTATTGGACGATAACGTACGCTAAGGATAGTAGATAGCGTACGCTAAGTGTATAATGTACGTTAAGCACTAAGGCTAACGTACGTAAAGCTTAAGACAGTATAAATGGGACACCACCCCATTTCATTTCACCTCGTTTCTTTTCACTTCTCTTTCATTTCCTTCAAGTCCAGAGAGCTCCCTTTGATACTTTAACACCTATATATCATCTATACTCGATCATTGAGGATTAGAAGCACCTGGTACTCAAGCTTCCGGTGTTGGATTTTCGTCAAGTGTTCATCATTGTCTTCTACATTAAAGTATGTTGATACTTTCCAAACTCTAATCCTTGTTCTTAAGGAATGATATGAGGATGCTTCTGAGATCATTGGATTAGTGAGTAAGGCCCTGTTCTTTTGGACTTATTTTTGATTTTCGATTCGATTGATTCGAGTCCATTCGATTCGATTCGATTCATTCAGTTCTTCTTCTTCTTCTTCTTCTTATTATTATTATTATTATTATTAATCTTAATTATTATTGTTATTATTACTAATAATATTACTATTATCATTGTTGTTGTTAATTACTATTATTATTATTATTATTATTTACCATTATTATTATTATTATTATTTACCCTTAATATATATTTCATTCGATTCGATTCGATTCGATTCGATTCCATTCATTCGATTCGATTCGATTCGATTCGATTCGAATCCATTCGATTGATTCGATTCAATTGATTGATTCATTCAGTCCAAAAGAACAGAGTCTAACACTTTAAGTTGAACACCATTTTGTTAGAAGTTAAGATGAACTTATTTAAGACCTTCCTTGAGTAAGAAGATTATTAACTGAGCATTTTTTAGATTGAACCTTTGATATAGTTCCTGAGATTATTACACATGTTAGATGTTGATTATAAGTCACATGTTTACCAAGATATTGTAAATGCCAGCACTTAAATGGGAATATTCAAGGAAGATGAATTCTTAGGATTTTCACTAAGAATAATCCGTGTGTAGTATTAAGTATTCTTCTAGATCAATTCATGACTCATAGCAATTTCTGGAGATGAAGATATTCATGTGGATGTTTAAGAAATGATCAAGACTTGTGATTATTGTCACCCTTGTTAATCGAACTTAGATGGATGAGCAGTGAGGGTTTTGACATGTTTATCCTGGAATTCAAAACGTCAAACACTATAGAATCATTCTTGTTCGCATGAGAATTGTATTTATGAGTATAACGTACGTTATGCATCATGCATTACGTACGTTATATCATCAGGTAAGATAGCCGTCTGATCAGAGAATAAAACTGTCAAATGCATGCTTAGCGTGTGTTAGGCTTCGGAGCTTACGTACGCTAACGAGTAGACTAATGTACATTACGTTGGGTATGTAACGTACGTTATGCATACGTCACAGGATACGTTTTGTTGACAACTTTTGGACATAGTTTAGGATGTTAGATATTCACACGTTAGTTATGACGTAAGATGAACTCTTTATTCATTTCTATTGTTTAAGGTTCGAGCTTGCAACGTGATAGATCGAGGGAGTGACTTTCGAGTGTATTGATATCCATCACAGTATTATCCTTATTGTCAATTTGAGGCAAGTACTTTAATTATAGTTGTTCGTATTATGTCGGTTATGTTATTATTGTACTGTGCATATGTGTTGTGATTAATTGTCCACCATGCGTTGGTCCGACGAGATTATCATGGGAATCTATATTTGTGTGCGCTGGATCGTTGGATAGGTAATTCCACTATGCGTTGGTCCGACGAGATCATCATGGGAATCTATAGCTGTGTGCGCTGGATCATTGGAATACCATTAGTATGTTGAGATTGTCATGATGCGTTATGTGTTGTTATTATTTCTCGTTGGAGAAACTTGCCATGATTATTGTTGTATAATTATCGTACTTGTACTAGCATCGTTATGCTAACCCCTTCGGGGTGAACATTTGTTTTATGCTCAGGATCTATGAGAGCGGGAAAACAACCACTGGAGCTGCATGATGACGAGGGTGCAGATTGATGTTCCGGCCGGATTTATTTATCAGATGTTTGTGTTGTTTTAAATTAAGTACTCGAGTACGTAATTTTTTGATGTTGGGTTTGATTATGTATTAATATTCCCCGTTGGACGTTTGTATTTTCAGTACTGAGTCAGACTCGTTGTATTTATTTTTGTTGCCGTCATTTGTTGGTGTTTGTTATTGTCATTTCGTTTCCTCAGCCTTGTAAATTCTTACGTATAGGATTTACGGCGCTGTAATATTCCTGAAAATATCGGGGGTATTACAGAATATGGTATCGGAGCTAAGATTATGGATATCTTAGCCGTTGGGTTAAAATAGGGGTCGTATATGCCTTTTGAGATAACCGGCCATGAATAACATCACTGTACTGTAATATCCGGGGGTATTTTTTTTGTTTCACTGTTGTGTTGTACGTATTCATTTGGAATTGTACAAGTGGTGTTGTATTTGACTGATACAATGTATATTGTATTGGGATGTTTCGAAATCAAAATATTTATACTTGTCGTAGGTATTGTGTTGCCGACCAGATGTTGCTTGGTGAGTTGGGAGTTTGATTTTGGCTAAGTATAATAGCCATAATGTACGCTATATGTTTAACATTACGTGCGCTATAAGCTGAGTTTTACGTACGTTAAACCTAGAATGTTACATACGTAACAATGGGTATCAGATTGCATCTGACTTTCGGCGTGTGGGGCCTAATGGGATTGGATCATGTTGGCCTTTCGAGACAGCCAAGTCAACGAGCATTACGTACGTAATGATTATACCTATAACGTACGTAATGCATGGTTCCTTTTGAGACAGTGAGTTATGGAAGAACTTAACGTACGCTAAGTTAAGGTGATAACGTACGTAATATATCTTACGTACGTTAAGGAGGGAGGATAGCGGCCGTAATACGATGTGCAGATTATAAATACATGCTTCGTCTTTCATTTTCTCACGATCCAATTTCGATTTCTCTCTATATAAATCATCCCTCTGCATCTCTTATGAATTCCAGCCTCTTCCAACTTGATTTGGATCTTCATAACTTGGATTTAAGCTTAGGAACTTGGAGTTTGGAGTGTTTCTTGATGGTTTGAGGTTGTTCTTCACTTCTTCAAGGGGTATGTGTTTAATCTTGTGTTTATCTCAAGATTATGTTGTTGCTATTGTTGATTACTTCGTGTTTTGATGGATGGAGGATAGCATGATTCTTGATGAGTTTTTATAACTTATGACTAAGAACATGATGATTATGTCTTGAGGAGGAGTTGTTCTTGATGTTTTAGAATACTTGGTGGTTATAATCATGTCTAGGAAGAGTTATGTTAAGATTGTTAGATGATTAACATAGCTTTCAGATGATTATTGTGGTTGGTTGTGTTCTTGCGGGATTATAACCATTTTGGTGTAGAATTATGATGAATTATGTAATGATTGTCATAATCTTGAAATGGTTGATTTAATCTTATTGATTAATCCGAATTCATGATGAATTGGTGGAGGATTATCGCTTGGACATCATGTTTGTGGTGTCGACGATGTTCTTGAGGTGTTAGTGTTATGTTGGTGAGATTATCATTTTGGGATGATTAGCATAGTGTTGTTCTTAAGTGATTCTTGTTGAATTGCTTTCACAAGTGTTAAGAACATTTGATCATATTGAGCATTGAGGTGTTGGAGGACGTTAGAATTCATAGTTGAGAACTATGATATTCGTTTATGGGGTCTAACCGATTCGGGATTGAGTCGGGACTGTTTTTGGTGTTTCTTTCCATTGATTTTATGTTATTGAATGAATCGTACTTCATTCAAGGTTGTTCGAGTGCTTGTGATCGTCGGAGGACGCCGTTCGTCGTTTCGTGGGAAGACGTTGATCGTGGAAGAACTTTCTCGCCTTCGGTTTGAGGCAAGTTTCATACTTGTACTAGTCAATGAGATTAATGCTATCTAATATGTGTATGAATGTGTTGTATCATTTCGAGAGGTAGTCTCTTCATGATTTTCGTTGATATTAGGGGATTGTTTGATACGATACCCTTCGGCAATCATGCCAAATGATTATTGTTGTTCGTTAATGGCCAGTTCAAGGCATTGCGGTACTTGTTGGTAATATTGTTGTCGATAACTGGTTCGCGGTATCGACATATCGATTGTTATTGTTGACTGATGTTCTATTGAGACCTTATTGTGATCGTTGTTATTGATATCGTTGTTTTTCTGTATTAGCCGATGAAGGTGTGACGTATTTGATTATCGTCTCTGTTTCTGGTGGTCAATTAAAGGCATCGGGATATCTGTTCTGATTGTTTCGTTGTTATCGATTAGCCGTTCCAAGGTAATCAATGTATTGAATTGGGACTGTCGAGGACATTTCCCATCTGTTGAGTCGTTGTTATCGATTGGGCGTTCTAAGGCAATCGAGGTATTGAATTGGGACTGTCGAGGATATTTCCAATCTGTTGAGTCGTTGTTATCGATTGGCTGTTCTAAGGCAATCGAGGTATTAAATTGGGACTGTTGAGGACATTTCACATCTGTTGTATCATTGTTATCGATTGGCCGTTCTAAGGCAATCGAGGTATTGAATTGGGACTCTCTGTAATATCCGCAATTTCGGATTTCCGGTAATTTTCATTTTTCGGTGGAGGTCCGTTTCGAAAACTCGCTTTTGACGTTTCGTCATTCGGAGAATATTTAATTCTGCACTTTTTGTCATCCGAGTTCGTTTCGGTGCTGCTTTGTTGAGTTCCGTGCTTTTTAGCGACTTTTCCGCGCTTGAGTTCGGTTCTTGCGAATCTCGTTCGAAACTGTCGTTTGGGTTTTTTCGTAAGTTCATTTAACGTTGTTATACGTGTTGTGAGCTTCGGTTTGATTATTCGTTGTCGTATGGTGATTTTCGGGCATTTGGGCCATTTTCGTAATTTCCCAAAGTTTGGGGTAATTACCTTCCGTTGTCGAATTTCGAGCCTTCGGGTGGTCGGAATCGTGTGTTCTACTAGCTCTTAGATTCGTCTTTGTGAGTACTTCGTAACCGTATCTTCGGTTCGTATTCAGGTTCGGGTTTCGGTGTCGTTTTGTTGAGTTCAGGATTACTAAACGACTTTTCTAAGTATGAGTTCGGCTTTGTAAAAATCACCATAAATTCTTGGAAACTCCAAAAATTCTGAATCTTTGCAATATTATAAAGCATCAAGTTAGCTTTCCAATGGTTTAAACGGTGAGTCAATCGGAGTCCGGACGAGAGAGTTATGGTCGTTTTAGCTCACCCGCTCATTTTTTCAGTTGTTGGCCGATCACTGCCGACCGAACTCGGCCGTGTCGTCCGACACGGCCCGTGCCGTACTCGTCCGGAAATGCCGAAGTCTCTGCCTCAGGACCCGACTGCGTGTCGCCGGCACGGCCGAGTCGAACTCTTCCGGATAGGCCGTAACCGATCGCCCGGACGCCCGACCGTGTTCCAGGACACGGTCGAGTCATGCCGAGTCGCCGTCGGACGGGTCGCTATCGGAGGGCCCCTCCGCGCCGCGACCGTGTCTAGCGTGACACGGTCGAGTCCCTGCCGGCCGTGGTCGGCTATTTATAGGCCTGGACCGAGTCATCCGCCATTTCTCATCTTTTCTTCGTTCCTTCCGCGATTTTTCACCATAGATCGATGGTTTTGAGTAGAATCAACTTATAGCAACATGTTTTGGAAGTTGGAATCATGGATTAACATCATCTTCCACCCGGATCGAAGGTAAGAACACCTAAACTTTTGGTTTTTGGATGTTCTTGAGGTTTCTTGGTGTTTTGGCCGATTTGCTTCGTTTTGATTCATATTATTGTTAGAACTTGATTGTAAACTCGTAATCATTCAATACCCTTGAGGTTTTGTGGAACGAATTTGAGTATTTCTTTGAATAATCGATTAAATTGGACTATGCCCTCAAAGTGCCCGATAAAATGCTTCAATGGGTAGAACTTGGGAAGTTCCATACGTTTTCGTAGAATTGTGATTGAATTGGTATTGTTGTGACTTAGGAGTGAATTCTTGTGAAGAACTCGAGTTGGAACCCTTCCGTTCGTTGCCTTCTTTGGGGTTCGAGCTTCCCGGTCGAACCGTGTTCTTCGGATCGTTCGGTAGCGGTTATTAAGGCAAGTATCTTACTATACGACTTGTATCTTGCGACTAGTAATTACGTATGAGATGTATGCTGACTTTGCTTGCCTTCGTAAATATGTTCCGTTTGAGTTCGTTGTGTTTCCGCAATTTGAAGGCTTTGTGATAATAATGTTATATCAGTATACGTGTTAGGCGTTGTGCCAATTGTGCAGGAATGCGACGTACATATGGGATGGTTGTACACTTGGTTGTACAATGTATTGTGTACCGAATGTGTGTTATGTTGGTTAAATGTCGTTGATTGATGATAGTTGTTGCGAGTGTCGAGGTTGTGTTATTTGCGTGCAATGTACGATTTTGTGGTGATCAAGGTGATTGATTAATGGTGCTCGTTGTTGTATGTAATGTGAATGTGAATATGTGTGTGACCGCTAAGTTCACTCGTGTTGGTTCGACGGGACCTATGAGGATTCGTGGCAGTGGACTACGGGATCGTAACTTAGTGAGGTGCGAGGTCCAATCGTCTTTGGTCCGACGAGGCCTACGATAACGCATGGCAATGGACCATGAGTTTCGGACACGGTCGTCAACCGGGTGAGCTCGACGGGGCTTACGGTGACACGTGGCGGTGGACTACGGTGTCGGACTGTGAGTGATTGTTATGATTGATATAGTCCGTGCGGGTTGTTATACCTACGGAGACACGTGACATGTGGATCACGAGTCGGAATTGGTTATGTTTGGTTAATAGTCCGTGTGGGTTGTTGAACCTACGGAGACACGTGATGTGGATCACGGTGTCGGAATTGATTATGTTTGTTTAATTGTGCGTGATGTAGTCCGTGCGGGTTGTTGAACCTACGGAGACACGTGACAGTGGATCACGGTGTCATGAGCATGATACTTTTCAAATCAAAGTTTTTACAGGAAAAGTTTTAAGAAAGAATGTTGGGCCGAGCCCCACGAGATTTATGGAAATGTTTCCGGTATTGTAAACTATTGAATTATGAAACAAGTTTTGGGTTAAGGCCCTTAAGTTTTTCGAAAGGTTTTGTGAATAAGGACTTGAGGTCTTAAGGTTTTGAAATTCTAAAAATTCCCGAGATGATAATCTTATTTTCGAATGCTTCATAGCTTATCTTCTCTTGTGAAAACCTCCCGAGAATATTTGATACTTGATTATTATATTTGATCATGATTATTAATTGCTTGTTACATTTCGTATGATTTGATACTTGCACTAGTAAAACAGTGGAGTTTTACTAACCCCCGAGTAATCGGGGGGTGGATGTCTGTTTTGCGTCCGTGTACATGCGTATCTGAGGAGCACAGGATTGGCACAAGAGGATGACGAGTGCGATACTAATCATGAGTCGAGAGTTATTTTGATTTTTGTTGTGTTGTCGAGTTGATTTCGATCTTCCATTGTATTGTATTTCACCCTGTGTGGGTAATGTTATTTAAGTCGGTTTTATCGATTGGGTTGTGTGACCTCATCGGTGCAGTGTATTCACGTGTAAGTGACCATATCGGTCTGTATCATTTTATTGTTTGACCACAGTGCAAGCACTTGGTTGTTTATGGATGTTTAGCCTGGTAGATCCTTGTGGAAAGGGTCTACGGCGTGTAATATTCCCATACGGTTTTGGGGATGTTACATTTATGGTATCGGAGCTTAGGTTGTGGAAACCTAGGCTGCCGGGTCGAGTCACGTCGTGAATTGTCGAGTAATGTGTTGTCTTGTCGTTCGAGTCGTCAGGTGACAACTTGAGTTGTGCGTAGGCACAACGTGTCGGTTATGTTGTCGGACGAGATTAGTATCGTGGGCGACCGTCACCTCCGTGCGACCTGTGGATGTAAGTCTCCTCCTTTATGCGTAATACCTGTATCTCGATTTTATTTTAGTGAGTTAATTGCGGTGTATAATTTTATTTACACGGTATTGTGTAATATAGTTGTGTTTCATACTTGTGGCACATAGCATGTGTATAGAATCGGGCACGTTATTATTTTATCTTTGAACCACCGGGTGGGGTGGTATGTTGTGAAGGTTGTAAACCTCGATGAGTTTCGAAAAGGTACCAACGGTAGAGTTTGTGAGAAACTCCGATGAATGATTTTGCTGTGTGTTTAAACTTGATACCACGAGATGCATTTGATTGAATTGGCGACCCTGGTTGCCATTTGAGTATGTGGTTTTAAATTCATTGCTTTTGGAATGTTGTAATTTTTGTCCGCTATGGGTAAGTTTATGAATGTTTCCTGAAGGACTTTACAGTTTGAGAATTTTGTAGAAATCGATTTTTGGAAAATATTTTGGTGGTGCGGTCAAACCATGGTTTATATGGATTTTTAAAATTTGTTAAATTTTGACAAATGGGCCGTGTATTTTCAAATGACACAATCAGACGGTAATTGGAAAATGTGTTTTGAAATACTTCGGACATTGTAAAATATTACCGTCATTTTGGTTATGAACTAAAGGATTTTGGAAAATTTACATTTTGCAAAACAACTTTGGCTTCCGTAATTCGAACGTTATGTGTTTATGTATTGAGGTTAAGTCGTGCGGTGAGTTGCTATATTATTATTCTCGTCGGAAAATGGGTTGTATGCCCAAGTGGCGGGATACGTTCTAACGTAACTTTCCCCACTTCAATGACCGAGGTATTAAACAAAGTACTTTCAAAATTTCACCCCAGAAAATCTTTCGAACTCGCGAATATTTTTTTATATTATCATTCGAACAAATACCTCGTTAAACTTGTTTTTTTTAAATATTACCGGTGTTGGACCACAATGGTATGCTTTATGTTTTAACCGTGTATGCTGAGGTATAGGTCGTTCATCTTTGTCAATGTGAACGTGTGAATATTGCATTGTGCTGCTGATTGTGGGCTTATGTCGATTAGGTGAGGTTTGTTTTATCTTGTTATTCTGATTGGTTGTCCGTTCAGTATGCTAAGGGGTCGAGGCCGAGGCCGTGGTCGTGGTCGTAATCGGGAGCAGGAGAGGGCGACTCCCTCCTTGCCGAGTACCAATCAGCTCAGTACAGATTATGGACATTCGACTAGTGTTAATGTTGACGTTGGCGCCGCCACCATCCTTCGTCAGGTGGTTGACCAGTTAGTACAGATGAATCAGGCCGTACGTCGGGATGAGAACCCAAATAGGGATAACGGAACTAGTAAGTGGTTGCGAGATGTGATGAAGATGCAGCCGCCCCGTTTTGTGGGTTCGTCTGACTTGTTAGGTTGGGAAAACTGGCTCTTCCAGTTGGACAGAATATTTGATGCTGTAGCTTGTCCGGATGATAGGAGGGTACCCATTGCTCAGTACCTACTCGACAAAGAAGCTGCAGATCGGTGGCATCTTTGTAGTGCCTGCAGATCGTACACCTACATGGGCTGAGTTTAAGACCGCCATGGAGGCAGAGTATTGCCCGTTGCCTGTTCGTGAACGCAGAATCGTTGAATTTTTCTCGGCTACGCCCCAGGATGTGTCATTATCCCAGGCGATAATCGATTATAATCGACAGTTGGCTTATGTTCGTGATCAAGTGAGAAGTGAAGCGGACAAGGTCCGATACTTCAATATGCGCATGAAACCCCATATTCGTGAGAGTATGGCTCCGCTCATGTGTACCAACCTGAAGGAATATCAGGACCGAGCTTTAGCCATTGATATGGCCGTTTCTGTGACGGAATCTGGTTCAGAGAGTAAGAGACAGAAGACCTCGAGAAATTTTTCAAGAGGCCAGAGGAGTGAGATCCGTGAGCCTGTTGCTTCGCAATTTCCTTCTGGGAGCACTCCTCGTTCGGTTGACCAGTCTAAGAACCTTACCCCAGAGGCGAGTAAGACGATCAGTGTGAAGACCTGCTTTAACTGCAGTCGTGTAGGCCATGCGAGACAGAATTGTCGTTCGCCACCGGTTAATTGTTTTAAGTGCGGCCAACTGGGGCACCAAGCGGTGCATTGTGAGACCGTTGCCAGGATGTTCGGGAATCGGGTTTTCGTTCCTACTCGGGGAGGGCCCGATAGTGTCCACTGATGTAGTTGTGTATCGTACTTTGTGCTGTAATTCGTGTAGAGATTGATATTTGTTGCGTGAACTTTTTGGTTTTGTTTCTATTCTATCATGATGTTTTATTTTAAGTTTCGGGACGAAACTTCTTTTAAGGAGGGTAGAATGTAATATCCGCAATTTCGGATTTCCGGTAATTTTCATTTTTCGGCGGAGGTCCGTTTCGAAAACTCGCTTTTGACGTTTCGTCATTCGGAGAATATTTAATTCTGCACTTTTTGTCATCCGAGTTCGTTTGGTCGCTTTATTGAGTTCCGTGCTTTTAGCGACTTTTCCGCGCTTGAGTTCGGTTCTTGCGAATCTCGTTCGAAACTGTCGTTTGGGGTTTTTCGTAAGTTCATTTAACGTTGTTATACGTGTTGTGAGCTTCGGTTTGATTATTCGTTGTCGTATGGTGATTTTCGGGCATTTGGGCCATTTTCGTAATTTCCCAAAGTTTGGGGTAATTACCTTCCGTTGTCGAATTTCGAGCCTTCGGGTGGTCGGAATCATGTGTTCTACTAGCTCTTAGATTCGTCTTTGTGAGTACTTCGTAACCGTATCTTCGGTTCGTATTCAGGTTCGGGTTTCGGTGTCGTTTTATTGAGTTCAGGATTACTAAACGACTTTTCTAAGTATGAGTTCGGCTTTGTAAAAATCACCATAAATTCTTGGAAACTCCAAAAATTCTGAATCTTTGCAATATTATAAAGCATCAAGTTAGCTTTCCAATGGTTTAAACGGTGAGTCAATCGGAGTCCGGACGAGAGAGTTATGGTCGTTTTAGCTCACCCGCTCATTTTTTCAGTTGTTGGCCGATCACTGCCGACTGAACTCGGCCGTGTCGTCCGACACGGCCGTGCTGTACTCGTCCGGAAATGCCGAAGTCTCTGCCTCAGGACCCGACCGTGTCGTCTGGCACGGCCGAGTCGAACTCTTCCGGATAAGCCAGAACCGACTGCCCAGACGCCCGACCGTGTTCCAGGACACGGTCGAGTCATGCCGAGTCACCGCGGACGGTCGCTATCGGAGGGCCCCTCCGCGCCGCGACCGTGTCTAGCAGACACGGCCGAGTCCCCGCCGGCCGTGGTCGGCTATTTATAGGCCTCGACCGAGTCATCCGCCATTTCTCATCTTTTCTTCGTTCCTTCCGCGATTTTTCACCATAGATCGATGGTTTTGAGTAGAATCAACTTATAGCAACATGTTTTGGAAGTTGGAATCATGGATTAACATCATCTTCCACCCGGATCGAAGGTAAGAACACCTAAACTTTTGGTTTTTGGATGTTCTTGAGGTTTCTTGGTGTTTTGGCCGATTTGCTTCGTTTTGATTCATATTATTGTTAGAACTTGATTGTAAACTCGTAATCATTCAATACCCTTGAAGTTTTGTGGAACGAATTTGAGTATTTCTTTGAATAATCGATTAAATTGGACTATGCCCTCAAAGTGCCCGATAAAATGCTTCAATGGGTAGAACTTGGGAAGTTCCATACGTTTTCGTAGAATTGTGATTGAATTGGTATTGTTGTGACTTAGGAGTGAATTCTTGTGAAGAACTCGAGTCGGAACCCTTTCGTTCATTGCCTTCTTTGGGGTTCGAGCTTCCCGGTCGAACCGTGTTCTTCGGAGCGTTCGGTAGCGGTTATTAAGGCAAGTATCTTACTATACGACTTGTATCTTGCGACTAGTAATTACGTATGAGATGTATGATGACTTTGCTTGCCTTCGTAAATATGTTCCGTTTGAGTTGGTTGTGTTTCCGCAGTTTGAAGGCTTTGTGATAATAATGTTATATCAGTATACGTGTTAGGCGTTGTGCCAATTGTGCAGGAATGCGACGTACATATGGGATGGTTGTACACTTGGTTGTACAATGTATTGTGTACCGAATGTGTGTTATATTGGTTAAATGTCGTTGATTGATGATAGTTGTTGCGAGTGTCGAGGTTGTGTTATTTGCGTGCAATGTACGATTTTGTGGTGATCAAGGTGATTGATTAATGGTGCTCGTTGTTGTATGTAATGTGAATGTGAATATGTGTGTGACCGCTAAGTTCACTCGTGTTGGTTCGACGGGACCTACGAGGATTCGTGGCCGTGGACTACGGGATCAGAACTTAGTGAGGTACTGAGGTCCAATCGTCTTTGATGCAGCGAGGCCTACGATAACGCATGGCGATGGACCATGAGTTTCGGACACGGTGCGTCCAACCGGTGAGCTCGACGGGCTTACGGTGACACGTGGCGGTGGACTACGGTGTCGGGACTGTGAGTGATTGTTATGATTGATATAGTCCGTGCGGGTTGTTATACCTACGGAGACACGTGATGTGGATCACGGAGTCGGAATTGGTTATGTTTGGTTAATAGTCCGTGTGGGTTGTTGAACCTACGGAGACACGTGATGGATCATGGTGTCGGAATTGATTATGTTTGTTTAATTGTGCGTGATGTAGTCCGTGCGGGTTGTTGAACCTACGGAGACACGTGACAGGTGGATCACGGTGTCATGAGCATGATACTTTTCAAATCAAAGTTTTTACAGAAAAGTTTTAAGAAAGAATGTTGGGCCGAGCCCCACGAGATTTATGGAAATGTTTCCTATTGTAAACTGTTGAATTATGAAACAAGTTTTGGGTTAAGGCCCTTAAGTTTTTCGAAAGGTTTTGTGAATAAGGACTTGAGGTCTTAAGGTTTTGAAATTTAAAAATTCCGAGATGATAATCTTATTTTCAATGCTTCATAGCTTATCTTCTCTTGTGAAAACCTCCGAATATTTGATACTAGATAATTATATTTGATCATGATTATTAATTGCTTGTTACATTTCGTATGAGTTGATACTTTCACAAGTAAAACAATGGAGTTTTACTAACCCCAGTAATCGGGGTGGATGTCTGCTTGCGTCAGTACATGCATTCTGAGGCGATCACAGGATTGGCACAAGAGGATGACGAGTGCGATACTAATCATGAGTCGAGAGTTATTTTGATTTTTGTTGTGTTGTCGAGTTGATTTGATCTTCCGTCAGATTGTATTTCGACCCCTGTGTGGGTAATGTTATTTAAGTCAGTTTTATCGATTGGGTTGTGTGACCTCATCGGTCTGTGTATTCACGTGTAAGTGACCATATCGGTCTGTATCATTTTATTGTTTGACCCTGGTCGGGCAAGCACTTGGTTGTTTATGGATGTTTAGCCTGGTAGATCCTTGTGGAAAGGGTCTACGGCGTGTAATATTCCCATACGGTTTTGGGGATGTTACACTCTCGAGGACATTTCCCATCCGTTGTATCGTTGTTATCGATTGACCATTCTAAGGCAATCGAGGTATTGAATTGGGACTGTCGAGGATAGTTCCCATCCGTTGAGTCGTTGTGATCGATTGGCCATTCCAAGGCAGTCAACGTATTTGAATTGGGACCGCCAAGGACGGTGCCCATCCGTGAGTTATTGTTATCGTGTTAGCCGACTCAAGTAGCACACTATTATTCTTGTGAATTCGGTAATCTTGGGATCGTTGCTGTTTGTGATTAATTGTGTTTTGGAGGCTAGTCTCAGCTAGTGATCAATGGGTAAGTTTGGGTCTTGAACCTTTGTGGTTGGTTTCCCAACACCTACAGTTCAGTATGTCACGATCATGTTGATGATCTCATTATGGGTAAGTTTGGGGCTTGAACCTTCGCGGTTGGTTTCCCAACACCTACAGTTCATTAGGTCACGGTCATGTTGATGATCTCATTATGGATAAGTTTGAGGCTTGAACCTTCGCGGTTGGTTTCCCAACACCTACAGTTTAGTAGGTCACGATCATGTTGATGATCTCATTATGAGTAAGTTTGGGGCTTGAACCTTCGCGGTTGGTTTCCCAACACCTACAGTTCAGTAGGTCACGGTCACTGGGTGATCTCATTATGGATAAGTCTGGAGCTTGAACCTTCGCGGTTGGTTTCCCAGCACCTGCAATTCAGCCGGTCATGGTCATTGGATGATATCATTGTTATACGGCTTCGTGTCGTGGCTTCGGCCCTTATTGTGATACGGCTTCGTGCCGTGGCTTCGGCCCTCATTGTGATACGACTTCGTGCCGTGGCTTCGGCCCTCATGTGGTGCAGCTTCAGGCTATTTGGCTTCGGGCCATTATGATGATTGGCAGTTTCGACTGAGTGACTTTAAGGTGATTGTGATATTTGGCAGCTTCGGCTGAGGGGCTTTCAGGCCATTGTAATGGCTTGGTATTTCCATTGGAGCTTTCAGGCATTGTGATTCATATCTATTTTCAGCTCTAATTTGGTTTACCTTCGGGTAATTTATTGTTGTGTTCTATATTGATGATTCGCCATTGGGCACTTGTCTTCTAACCTGATGAGCAAGTATTGATCGTATGCCATGGGCATAGTGTTTCAGGAATGCTCGATTCTTACATTGTTTTCTAAGCATCTCGTATTACCATTGTTGTACCATCTTATGCTGCATTTGGATGCATATCATGTTGTACATGTATTTGATATTCATTATCTGGATGACTGGCCCCGTGGGGGCGGAACATGTTTACATGTTTTAGGTGCTTGTGAGGAGAGAGTTGAGACACAGGGGCATGACGATGGCGACAAGGCATTCGAGTGATACTAGTCCGAGATGTTTTGGTGTTCATGTCGATCAGACCATTTGGAGTACTCCAGTTTTGTCAGTTGTTGTCATTTTGTATTATCTGAGCAAGGCTCGTGGATGTTGTTGTATTTTTATTTTGTCCATGTAGGCCCACGTTTGTCTTTGAATTTCCATATCGGAATATTATGTTGGATATCATAGTATGGACTGTGATTCTCCTTTTTGGTCAGTTTGTTGTATTTTGGTCGTGTTCGCCTGGTGGATCTCCTGGTGTGGGATCCACGGCACTGTATTGACCCAATAGGATTAGGGGTGTTACAGAAGATGGTATCAGATATTTGGGTTGTGAGATACCCTGATATGTGAGTAATGTGGCTCTACCGACACGGTAGTAGTGGGGCTGTCAGGTTATGACAATCTGGACAGTCAGGTTTTGTGAGTCGTGATAGTTGGATGAGTGTATGAGTCATTCTTTCATCGAATCTTCGTCAGTGAAGACTAGTATCGCAAGACCTCGAAGCTTCGTATGACCTGTGTATAGACTCGATTCTCTTTTATGTTCATACATTCATTACGTAATTGATTAGTAAAACTTGTATGTAACATTTGTGTTACGATTGACTCATGATTATTTGTTTTGGAACGTGTGAGATTTGTATTGGCTATGATTAGCATGATTGATGTGATTGTTTATCTGTTGAGTATGTATATTCATGTTTGGCTATTGACTTAGCATTCTGGATTGGCCGTTGAGGCATATTTGAGCTATGATCATGATCGAACGTTATTCTTTCAGTATGGAAAGAGGAATCCGAGGACGTGACAGAGGGGGTAAAGGCTGCAGAGCGGGCCGGAACCCAGAACCTCATGTCTATGCTCATGCGGATGCCGAGATGAGTCAGAGTTCGGCCGGTGGTGTTACCTACGCGAACGGTTCTCCTTCGGGACGTCATACTCGAGGAGTCGATCAGACTGAGAGTGGACACATCGACCCTTTCTTGCTTATGAGTGGCATGATGGCCCAGATGACTCAGATGACGCGGATGGTGGAGACCATGCAGACCTCGATGGTTCATGGTCCACCGCAGCAGGGATTCCAGGTGCCGTTTCATGGGCAGACTGGGGGAGTGAGTCAGATTGTTGGTGATATCTCTCGTCAGAGGCTGCCTACCTTTGAGGGTTCTTCGGAACCAGCTAACATTGTTCATTAGCTTGAACATTTTGATAAACTCTTTGATATGGTTCGGTTTCCAGAAGAGAGTAAGGTGGCAGTCGCGGCTTACTATCTGAGTAAGGGCGCTTATTCTTGGTGGCTTTCTGTGAAACCCACCGATCGTGATTGTGTTTGGGACGAGTTTAAGGCTCTCATGTTAGAGAGGTATTATCCGGCTCCATTTCGTGAAGCAAAGTTGTCAAAGGTTTTGAATGCCGAATCCATCGAGAACGAGGGTGTTATTGTCATTGCTGAAAAGTTTCAGGGACTTCTTCAGTTTGCTTCGTCTGTTATCCGTACTGAGGCGGATAAGATCAAGTATTTTAGCAAGAGACTGAACCCGCAGTTGAGGATGCAGTTATTCAATCATAATTGTAATTCACTTGGTGAATTCATCGAGAAGGCTCTTGGAGCAGAGATTTTGATCAAGGAGCGTGCTCGGAAGAACCCTTCAGTTTCTTCTAGTGAGAGGACTAGGATGCCGGTTCGTTTAGAGGGACATCAGGCTCCTATGTCCAAGAGGTCGTTTTCTAGTCGTCTTCGTGCTAGGAAAGCATCTTTCTCTCAGACGACGAGTTCGACTGTTGTTTGCTTTAACTGTGATTCAGCAGGGCACGTTAGTACTCGGTGTACTATGCCAGCTTTTGTTTGTCGTTCATGTGGGAGGCAGGGACACCTTCAGAAATACTGCAGGAGCTCTAGTTCCAGTAGGTCTCGAGGGAGCTCACGGGCCTCGAGAGATTTTATTACTCCAATCCGTACTTCATCCAAGGTGTCCTATCAGGCTTCCGAAGCCAGATGTAAGGACAGCCGAGGAGGAGCAGCGAGTTTAGATTTGGATCTTTCTCAAGTCGTTGAGATCGAGGATGTCGATGATCTGAAAGATATCGATGTTGGGTACACTTGAGATGTAGCCTTGAATATTATATTTTCCTTTCTTTGTTTTTCGGATTAATGTGTAACTTACTCCGTAATAACATATTGTGGTTGTGAACCATTTGTTGTTGATCTATCTTGTAATAATAGTAATTGAGAATCTTGAGATTTGAGCCATTTGATGCGGTTTTATTTCCTTTTGGTATTGTGCCCGAGATTTTGTGATAATCTGGGTAATTGTTCATTTTGATTCGAGACGTCAAGTCGTGAGGACTTGGGCGTGCGATTGATATGGTCCCGAGGACTATGTCTGTGTTGTTATTATCTTTGCGTGGCGTGAGTCAGTATTTGCAAGGGCATCCGATGCCGACTAGAATAGGGAAGTGTACACCGATGATTGTAGACATGTACAATGGCGGCTCCCGCGGGGTGTGTATGCCGGTGTTACGAGTCATGCAGTTGGTACGGATTTCTGGCTGGTCTCTAACGGAGAAGTCATGATTCGACTAATCTCGCACTTGGTTGAGTGTTTTTATCACTTGGTTTTCGCCGTGTTCGGACAGGGGAGACGCGGGGACCCGAGGGGTTGGCCCAGTTACTCACACGGAGTCGTTCGTATTGAGAAGTATTCCTAGAGATGTTGTTTTCAGATCCTGATGGATAGTATGTACCCCGAGTTGTGCACCCTGAGTTTCGGGGACAAAACTCTTTTTAAGGGGGGAGTATGTAATATCCTCGGGTATTTTTTTTTCGTTTCACTGTTGTGTTGTACGTATTCATTTGGAATTGTACAAGTGGTGTTGTATTTAACTGATATTGTATTGCGATATTTCGGAATCGAAATATTTATACTTGTCGTCGGTATAGTGTTGCCGACCGGATGTTGCTTGGTGAGTTGGGAGTTTTATTTTAGCTAAGTATAATAGCCATAACGTATGATATATGTTTAACATTACGTACGCTATGAGCTGAGTTTTACGTACGTTAAAACTGTAAGGTTACGTACGTAACAATGGGTATCAGATTGCATCTGACTTTCGGCGTGTGGGGCCGAATGGGATTGGATCATGTTGGCCTTTCGAGGCAGCCAAGTCAACGAGCATTACGTACGTAATGCTTATGCCTATAACGTACGTAATACATGGTTCGTTTTGAGACAGTGAGTTCTGGCAGAACTTAACGTACACTAAGTTAAGGTGATAATATACATAATATCTCTTACGTATATTAAGGAGGGAGGATAGCGGCCGTAATACGATGTGCAAATTATAAATACATGTTTCATCTTTCATTTTCTCACGATCCAATTTCGATTTCTCTCTAGAAATCATCCCTCTGCATCTCTTAGTGAATCAAAGCCTCTACCAACTTGATTTGGAGCTTCAAAACTTGGATTGAAGCTTAGGAACTTGGAGTTTGGAGTGTTTCTTGATGGTTTGAGGTTGTTCTTCACTTCTTCAAGGGGTATGTGTTTAATCTTGTGTTTATCTCGAGATTATGTTGTTGTTATTGTTGATTACTTCGTGTTTTGATGGATGGATGGAGGATAGCATAATTCTTGATGAGTTTTTATAACTTATGACTAAGAACATGATGATTATGTCTTGAGGAGGAGTTGTTATTGATGTTTTAGCATACTTGGTGGTTATAATCATGTCTAGGAAGAGTTATATTAAGATTGTTAGGTGATTAACATAGCTTTGAGATGATTATTGTGGTTGGTTGTGTTCTTGGGGGATTATAACCATTTTGGTGTAGAATTATGATGAATTATGTAATGATTGTCATAATCTTGAAATGGTTGATTTAATCTTGTTGATTAATCCGAATTCATGATGAATTGGTGGAGGATTATCGGTTGGACATCATGTTTGTGGTGTCGACGACGTTCTTGAGGTGCTAGTGTTATGTTGGTGAGATTATCATTTTGGGATGATTAGCATAGTGTTGTTCTTAAGTGATTCTTGTTGAATTGTTTTCACAAGTGTTAAGAACATTTGATCATATTGAGCGTTGAGGTGTTGGAGGACGTTAGAATTCATAGTTGAGAACTATGATATTCGTTTGTGGGGTCTAACCGATTCGGGATTGAATCGGGACTGTTTTTGGTGTTTCTTTCCATTAATTTTATGTTATTGAATGAATCATATTTCATTCAAGGTTGTTCAAGTGCTTGTGATCGTCGGAGGACGCCGTTCGTCATTTCGTGGGAGGACGTTGATCGTGGAAGAACTTTCTCACCTTCGGTTTGAGGCAAGTTTTATACTTGTACTAGTCAATGAGATTAATGTTATCATATATGTGTATGAATGTGTTGAATCATTTCGAGACGTAGTCTCTTCATGATTTTCGTTGATATTAGGGGATTGTTTGATACGATACCCTTCGGCAATCATGTCAAATGATTATTGTTGTTCGTTAATGTCCGGTTTAAGGCATTGTGATACTTGTTGGTAATATTGTTGTCGATAACCAGTTCGCGGTATCGACGTATTGATTGTTATTGTTGACTGATGTTCTATTGAGACCTTGTTGTGATCGTTGTTATTGATATCGTTGTTTTTCTGTATTGGCCGATTGAAGGCGAGACGTATTCGATTATCGTCTCTATTTCTGGTGGTCAATTAAAGGCACCGGGGCATCTATTCTGATTATTTCGTTGTTATCGATTGGCCGTTCCAAGGTAATCGATGTATTTAATTGGGACTGTCGAGGACATTTCCCATCCGTTGAGTCGTTGTTATCGATTGGCCGTTTTAAGGCATTCGAGGTATTGAATTGGGATTGTCGAGGACATTTCCCATCCTTTGTATCGTTGTTATCGATTGGCCATTCTAAGGTAATCGAGGTATTTAATTAGGGCTGTCGATGACATTTCCCATCCGTTGTATCGTTGTTATCGATTGACCGTTCTAAAGCAATCGAGGTAATGAATTGGGACTATCGAGGATAGTTCCCATCAGTTGAGTCGTTGTGATCGATTGGCCATTCCAAGGCAGTCGAGGTATTTGAATTGGGACCGCCAAGGACGGTGCCCATCCGTGAGTTATTGTTATCGTGTTGGACGACTCAAGGCAGCACACTATTATTCTTGTGAATTCGGTAATCTTGGGATCGTTGCTGTTTGTGATTAATTGTGTTTTGGAGGCTAGTCTCAGCTAGTGATCAATGGGTAAGTTTGGCGCTTGAACCTTCGCGGTTGGTTTCCCAACACCTACAGAGGTCACGGTCATGTTGATGATCTCATTATGGGTAAGTTTGGGGCTTGAACCTTCACGGTTGGTTTCCCAATACCTACAGTTCAGTAGGTCACGGTCATGTTGATGATCTCATTGTAGGTAAGTTTGGGGCTTGAACCTTCGCGGTTGGTTTCCCAACACCTACAGTTCAGTAGGTAACGGTCATGTTGATGATCTCATTATGGGTAAGTTTGGGGCTTGAACCTTCTCGGTTGGTTTCTCAACACCTACAGTTCAGTAGGTCACCGTCACTGGGTGATCTCATTATGGGTAAGTCTGGGGCTTGAACCTTCACGGTTGGTTTCCCAGCACCTGCAATTCAGCAGGTCACGGTCATTGGATGTTCTCATTGTGATACGGATTCGTGTCGTGGCTTCGGCGCTCATTGTGATACGGCTTCGTGTCGTGGCTTCGGCCCTCCTTGTGATACGGCTTCGTGCCATGGCTTCGGCCCTCATGTGGTACAGCTTCGGGCTATTTGGCATTGGGCCATTGTGATGATTGGCTGCTTTGGCTGAGTGACTTTCAGGTGATTGTGATATTTGGAAGCTTCGGCTGAGGGGCTTTCAGGCTATTGTGATGTCTTGGTATTTCCGTTGAAGCCTTCGGGCATTGTGATTCATATCTATTTTCAGCTCTGATTTGGTTTACCTTCGGGTAATTTATTGTTGTGTTCTATATTTATGATTCGCCATTGGGCACTTGTGTTCTAACCTTATGAGCAAGTATTGATCGTTGCCGTGGGCATAGTGTTTCACGAATGCTCGATTCTTGCATTGTTTTGTGAGCATCTCGTATTACCATTGTTGTACCATCTTATTCTGGCTTTGGATGTATATCATGTTGTACATGTATTTAATATTCATTATCTGGATGACTGACCACGTAGGGGCGGAACATGTTTACATGTTTTAGGTGCTTGCGAGGAGAGAGTTGAGACACAGGGGCATGACGAAGGCGACGAGGATTCGAGCGATACTAGTCCGAGATGTTTTGGTGTTCATGTCGATCAGACCATTTGGAGTACTCCAGTTTTGTCAGTTGTTGTCATTTTGTATTATCCGAGAAAGGCTCGTGGACGTTGTTGTATGTTTATTTTGGCCATGTAGGCCCACGTTTGTCGTTGAATTTCCATATCGGAATATTATGTTGAATATCATAGTAGGGACTGTGATTCTCCCTTTTGGTCAGTTTGTTGTATTTTGGTCGTGTTCGCCTAGTGGATCTCCTGGTGAGGGATTCACGGCACTGTAATGACTCAATAGGATTGGGGGTAATAAACCAGAATATCATCAATAAACACAACTACGAATTTGTCCAAAAACTCTATGAACACTAGATTCATCAACTGCATGAACATGGCAGGTGCATTAGTGAGACCAAACGGCATTACTACAAACTCATAGTAACCGTAGCAAGTTTTGAATGCTGACTTCAGAACATCGGATTCCTTAATCCTCAACTGATGATATCCCGATCTCATATCGATCTTAGAAAATACTATTTCTCCTTGCAATTGGTCAAACAAATCATCAATCCGTGGCAACGGATACTTGTTCTTGATCGTCATCTTATTCATCTCTCGATAGTCAATACACAATCAAGGCGATCCATCTTTCTTCCGGAAAAAAAGAACTGTTGCACCCCAACGCGAAACGCTTGGCTGAATATAGCCTTTGTCCAGTAACTCTTCCAGTTGCTTATTCAATTCGTACATCTCAGTAGGTGCCATATGATAAGGCGCCTTATAAATTGGTGTATCTCCTGGTTCCAGCTCGATAGTGAATTCTACATCTCGTCATGGAGGTAGTCCAGGGAATTCGTCAGGGAACACATTCGGGAATTCATTCACAACAGGAATAGATGAAAGCTCTACTTTTCCGTCTTCCTTCTTCATTGCGTAACACCAATATCCAGTATAGCCTGTTTTAGCAGTTTAACAACTTTCATTGCTTTGATCATCTTTCCTGAGTTTCCCGGTCTCCATCCCTCGAACAATATTTCGGAACCATCTTCAGCTATCATCGAGACATTCCTGTTCCAGTAGTTTACAATAGCTCCATATCGATTAAGCCAATCATCTCCAAGAATCAGATCGTCTTCTTGCATCTCTATCACAATCAGATTTGAGGGCCACTTTCTGCCTCCAATTGATACAGGAAAATCTATAGTTTCTAAGTTCCCCACAATTCTCTCTCCACTCGGTAAACCCACAACATAAGGCTCACAATTATGAAAACCAGAAATGTTCAAATGGTTAACACAAGACAATGATATAAATGAATGTGTAGCCCATGTATCGAACAAAATACTAACTGGTTGTGAAAGGATCTGAACGGTACCTGATGCAATAGCGGAATCCTGATCGTCTGCCCTCCTTATCTCAGAAAGGCGTGGAGGAACGAATCCAGCACTCGATGCTCCCTTTCGGTCGAACTGTCCTCTGCCTAGTCCTCGACCAAAACTCTAGGGTAGCTGGACGCTCTGCTGCGTCTGCTGGACACTTGCTTCTTTCTGAGTCGGCTGCAAAGTGCGAGCTCCATTTAACTTTGTGGCATCCTTGCAGAACATTGCACGATGCCCTTCCTGTCCGCAATCATAACATGTCACTGGAGAATGGAAACAATCACGCCAAAGGTGTCTTGGGCGACCATAATTAAAACAGTTCTTGACCACATCTGTCGGTGTTGATACCGCTCTGAAGTTCTTTCCTCTCTTGGATAGATGCAGAGGTTTCTTGAATGAATGAAAGGATGACTGGGCTTTGCAGGGCCCACTGCTCTTGTGCTCTGTGTAATTACCAGAGACTTTCTGTTTCTTGGACTCTGTGAACTTTTCCGTCGCTGCCTCTTTTATTTCATACTCCATCGCTTTGTCCTGATACTGACGGAGTGTGGTGCATTCGAAACCTGACATGTACCTATGTATCTCTGGTTTCATTCTCATATTGAAATAGATCATCATTTCTGCATCGGTTCTAACCCGGTGTCGAACAAATGCCAGCTGCTGGTTAAACGTCTCAATTGCCTAAGATACTGGCACATCTGGAGGTTGCGCAGAGAAAAATTCTCGAACTTTAGCTTCCCTGACTGGACGAGGGCAGTACTATGCTTCCATCATCAATTTAAATTCTCCCCAGTCGGTATCATGATCTATAGGTTGGATGGCTTCCCACCACTCGGACGCTTCTCCTGTCAGAAAGTACTAGGCAATAGAGGCTCTCCGGTCGTCTGGGTAGTTAATCCCGGTGAATATTTTCTCCAGCTCCTTCAACCAGTGATCCCATGTCGGCGTATTAGAAAAACCATCAAATTTTGGCGGTTGCATCTTTGCCACTTCCTGTAGCCATCAGTCTCCTCGATTTCCCAAGTCTGGGATGCCTTGCTGTCTCTCTCACGGTTGCAGTCCTACTGCCACTTGCATTCGGTCCACAACCTGAGCAAACTGAGTCATCTGGTTGACCACCTGACGAAGGATGTCGGGAATAGCAGGTTCTGGTTCGTTGTTAGTAGATTCTTGTGGCTCGCCTGAGCTGTGGCTAGCCTGATTTGAAGGCGAAGCTTCTATCTCAACATTCCTACATCCGCGTCCGCGACCGCGGCCACATTCATGTCCTCCTCTCAACATACTGTATGCATAAATACTCAATATACAGGTAACAATATCGTTCTAATGTTCAAGTATAAAGAGGTATCACATGTAAAGGACGAGATAGAGTTTAGGAACTTACAACCACCGCTCGCACAAAGACGTAGGTAGTACATGTAACCCAAGAGCCCGGAAGAGCATGCGCAACACTTACGAATCGTTTTGGACCTCTTGAGAAGCGAGCAACTATATGCTAAACTTTCTAAGTGTGAATTATGGCTAAATTAAGTGATGTTCCTCGGTCATGTAGTATCAGCGGAAAGATTCCGAGTAGACCCCCAGAAAGTTGAAGCAATTATGGATTGGAAACCTCCTAAGAACGTGAAGGAAGTTAGAAGTTTCCAAGGACTTGCTGGGTACTATCGTCGGTTTGTGTAAGGGTTTTCCAAAATTACCCACCCACTTACTCGATTACTGTAGAAAACCCAAAAGTTTGAGTGAAGCGAGATGTACCAGACCAGTTCTGATGAATTGAAGAAGAGATTGACAACGGCACCGATTTTAGCACTACCACAGGGAACTGGAGGATTCATAGTTTAAAGTGATGCTTTAAACCAAGGTCTCGGGTGTGTACTGATGCAGAATGAGAAGATGATCGCCTCCGCGTCACGACAGTTGGAGCCCTATGAAGTAAATTATCCAACGCACGATTTGGAGTTAGCAGTTGTGGTTTTCTCCTTGAAAATTTAGAGACATTATTTGTACGGGACTCACTATCAGATCTTCACGAATCATAAGAGTCTAAAATACATTTCAGTCAGAAAGAGTTAAACATGCGGCATAGGAGATGGATGGAATTGATTAAGGACTATGACTTGGAGATTCTTTATCATCCAGGCAAAGCAAATGTAGTAGCTGATGCACTGAGCCGCAAACCTGTTTCTATTCGAATGCTGGAGACTCTCACTTCCCAGACCATCATTCAACAAGAATTGATTCGTGAAGGAATTGAAGTATAGTTGCAAAGAGTCCAAGGATAACTGTGTGTGATGGAATTAACTTCATCGTTAACTGAAGAAATCAAATCTAAGCAATTAGATGATCCTTTGATGATTCGGTTATGTGATGAAGTGAGCAAGGGAAAGCCCCCAGGATTCGCAATTCATGATCATGGAGTTTTGAGATTTCAGAGACGACTTTGTGTTCCCGATGTCGATGCTTTGAAGAAGACAATCATGAAGGAAGCTCACAGCACGCCCTATTCTATCCACCCGGGCACCAGTAAGATGTATCAGGATCTGAAGCAGAATTTATGGTGGGGCAACATGAAGAAAGATGTAGCGGATTATGTATCAAAATGTTTGATTTTTCAGCAGGTTAAGATTGAGCATCAACAACCTGCCGGAATATTGAAGCTGCTCCCGATTCTTGAATGGAAGTGGGAAGATGTGTCGATGGACTTTATCACTAGTATGCCGAGGACCAGGTCAGGGATGAACATGATTTGGGTGATAGTTGACCGTCTAACCAAATTGTCTCATTTTCTAGGAATTAAGGACACTTGGGCCCAGAGAAGTTGGCACAAGTGTTTATTGCAGAGATAGTCCGATTGCATGGTACGCCGAAGACCATTATTTCTGACCGAGATGGTCGCTTCGTGTCACATTTTTGGAAGGCAGTTCATAAAGCCTTGGGAACCAAGCTAAACTTTAGTACAGCTTATCATCCGCATACATACGGACAGTCCGAGAGGACTATTTAAACAGTAGAAGACATGCTGAGAGCTTGTGCCTTAGATTGGTCGACTGAGTGGGAAGTTCATCTACCATTGATTGAATTCACTTACAGCAATAGTTGGCATGCTTCCATTAAGATGGCACCTTTCAAATCATTATACGGAAGGAGATGTAGATCGCCCTTGTGTTGGGACGATTCATCGGACTTGATCGGGACAGAACCAGAGTTGATCGTACAGACACGAGAGAAGATAGCTTTGATTCGTGAAAGACTATTGACCGCTCAGAGTCGGCAGAATTCTTATGCAGACGTACGCCGTCGCCCGTTAGAATTTGGTATTGGAGATCACGTGCTTTTAAAGGTTTCTCCTACTCGAGGAATTTTTCGTTTTAGGAAGAAGGGAAAGTTGAGTCCGAGATATATCGGACCGTTCGAGATTCTTGAAAGAGTTGGAGAATTGGCGTACAGGTCGGCCTTACCGCCATCGCTGAGTCACGCTCATAATGTGTTCCATGTATCTCAGTTACAGAAGTACATATAAGATCCCAGTCATGTAATTGATTTCAGTGAGATCTAAGTCGCTAAGGATGGCACGTTTGAATAGAAACTGATCAAGATACTCGAAATTCGAGTCAAACAATTGAGAAATAAACCAATCATTTTGGTTAAGGTTCAATGGTCGCGACACGTAGTTGAAGAAGCCACTTGGGAGATGGAAGATAGTATGAAGTCGAGATACCCAAAATTATTTTCGTCTTGAGTTTCGGGACGAAACTCCTTTTTAGAAGGAGAGTATGTAATATCCGGATAAATTGTTTAGTATTTTCGTATGTATTTGAACCTTGTATTAGTTGAATTTGTGATATCGATAATCGAAGTATGATCTTTTCCATATTCGTGTCCGCATGCATGATAATATTAACTTGTAAAATCTCATGAAACTACGCCATAACGTACGCTAGCTAGTAAGCATAACGTACGTTATGTGCTACAGATAGCGTACGCTATGAATGTAGCATAGCGTACGTAAGACAACCAATAATTGATCAAGGCGGCTAGCACATGGGCCAGTTAGTGGAGGGCCCGGATAAGATTCCCGCGTCATGAACCTGGACAATTTTGGGTCAAAGGGGATTAACGTACGCTAAGTGATGTATATAGCGTACGCTAATTATGGTTGATTACGTACGTAATGGTATTGATGTAGCGTACGTAAGAGAGAACAGGATCGAGGCAGTAAGCTATCATTGGACGATAACGTACGCTAGGGATAGTAGATAGCGTACGCTAAGTGTATAACGTACGTTAAGCACTAAGGTTAACGTACGTAAAGCTTAAGATAGTATAAATGTGACAGCACCCCATTTCATTTCACCTCGTTTATTTTCACTTCCCTTTCATTTCCTTCAAGTCCAGAGAGCTCCCTTCGATACTTTAATACCTATATATCATCTATACTCGATCATCGAGGATTAGAAGCACATTAGATTGGTACTCAAGCTTCTGGTGTTGGATTTTCGTCAAGTGTTCATCATTGTCTTCTATATTAAGGTATGTTGATACTTTCCAAACTCTAATCCTTGTTCTTAAAGAATGATATGAGAATGCTTGTGAGATCATTGGATTAGTGAGTAACACTTTAAGTTGAACACCATGTTGTTAGAAGTTAAGATGAACTTATTTTATGTTGGAATATTTTATTCCATACATTAATTAATAGAGTTTTGATGATTAAAGTTGCTAAATAAAGCAAAACAACAAAGAAGCGAAGCAAAGCTACGAAGGAGTCGAAGACGCAAAAAGTAGCCCAAATTGCATGGATAACGCACGCTATATACATTGTATAGCGCACACAATCGAACGAAGATAACGTACGTAACATACGCAACATAACATACGTGACAAGGACCTACTTGCAGATCAGACGACTTACCTGATGAAGATAGCGCACGCCAAAGCTGATGATTAATGCACGCTATCGAAGCAATTTAATGTACGTAACTTATACAGGTTAACGTACGTAATAAGATTTCAAATCAGATGAACGTTGGAAAGAATCTAGTCAAAGTCAGCAATCAAACGGATAGTTTGACAAAATGAAGGCAATGGATATATGAGTTAATGGACGCTACGAAGCATGGTTAACGTACGCTACGCACTGAATTTAACGTACATAATACGAAGGCATAACGTACGTAAAGGAAGAAATGAAGCTACTGGAATGAAACTAGAAGTCGATAACGTACGCTACATGAAAGCTATAACGTACGTAACGAGGCTTAACGCACGCTATGAAGAAAGGATAGCGCACGCTAGCAAGTCAAAAGGAGCTAACGGCTAGTTGGAAGAGAAATGCCTATAAATACCACTTTCTATGGTATTCTTCATACAACAACTTCAAGCAAACGATACATTCATCAGATATTGATATTCATTCTATTGTTGTTGTAATTGTACTTATATTGATAGTTTGAGTGTTTATACATTCAACACACACGAGAGGTAAAAGAAAAGATACGATTGGATTCGGTGTTATTAGGATCAAGGACCCGGTATTGTTAGAATCGCAGTCGATATCTAAGTGAGGTCTATCTAGTACCCATAGAAAGCTAGATTGGTTGATTCCTTGTCGAATAGAAAAGGAAAATGGTTTAACTTGGACCAACATAAATACAAGTGATTGAATGGTTTACTCGGACCGATAGAAGACTAGTTTGTAACGGTTATCCCTCGACCGATAGAAGAGAGGTGCAGAGGTTTATCTTTAGCCTATAGAAAAAGATACCGAGAGAGGACGTAGGCACATTTGGCCGAACCTCTATAAATCCTTGTGTCGTTAATTTCCGCACTTTATTTAAATCGCTTCCGCAATGTGAAAGAGTTACAACTCTATCTCCAAACAGCGATTCCAACCAAAAGTGCTCCAACATTTGAGACCATCCTTGAGTAATAAGATTATTAACTGAGCATTTTTGAGATTGAACCTTTGATATAGTTCCTGAGATTGTTACACATGTTGGATGTTGATTATGAGTCACTTGTTTACCAAGATATTGTAAATGCCATCACTTAAATGGAAATATTCAAGGAAGATGAATTCTTTGGATTTTCACCAAGAATAATCCATGTGTAGTATTAAGTATTCTTCTAGCTCAATTCATGACTCATAGCGATTTCTGGAGATGAAGATATTCATGTGGATGTTTAAGAAATGATCAAGACTTGTGATTATTGTCACCCTTGTTAATCGAACTTAGATGGATGAGCAGTGAGGGTTTTGACATGTTTATCCTGGAATTCAAAACGTCAAACACTATAGAATCATTCTTGTTCGCATGAGAATTGTATTTGTGAGTATAACGTACGTTATGCATCATGCATTACGTACGTTATATCATCAGGTAAGACAGTCGTCTGATCAGAGAAGAAAACTGTCAAATGCATGCTTAGAGTGCGTTAAGCTTCGGAGCTTACGTACGTTATGCAGACGCCAGGCAGGATACGTTTTGTTGACAACTTCAGACATAGTTTAGGATGTTAGATATTCGTACGTTAGTTATGACGTAAGATGAACTCTTTATTCATTTCTATTGTTTAAGGTTCGAGCTTGCAACGTGATAGATCGAGGGAGTGACCTTCGAGTGTATTGATATCCGTCGAAGTATTATCCTTATCGTCAATTCGAGGCAAGTACTTTAATTATAGTTGTTCGTATTATGTCGGTTATGTTATTGTTGTACTGTGCATATGTGTTGTGATTAATTGTCCACCATGTGTTGGTCCGACGGGATCATCATGGGAATCTATAGCTGTGTGCGCTGGATCGTTGGACAGGTAATTCCACCATGCGTTGGTCCGACGGGATCATCATGGGAATCTATAGCTGTGTGCGCTGGATCGTTGGAATACCATCAGTATATTGAGATTGTCATGATGCGTTATGTGTTGTTATTATTTCTCGTTGGAGAAACTTGCCATGATTATTATTGTATAATTATCGTACTTGTACTAGCATCGTTGTGCTAACCCCTTCGGGGGTGAATATTTGTTTTATGTTCAGGATCTAGGAGAGCGGGAAAACAACCACTGGAGCTGCATGATGACGAGGGTGCAGATTGATGTTCCAGTCGGATTTATTTATCAGATGTTTGTGTTGTTTTTAATTAAGTACTCGAGTACGTAATCTTTTTGATGTTGGGTTTGGTTATGTATTAATATTTGGACGTTTGTAATTTCAGTACTGAGTCAGACTCGTTGTATTTTATTTCTGTTGCCGTCATTTGTTGGTGTTTGTTATTGTCATTTCGTTTCCTCAGCCTTGTAAATTCTTACGTAAAGGATTTACGGTGCTGTAATATTCCTGAAAATATCGAGGGTGTTATATATATAATCTTGAGTACTAAAATTATATGTAGAAACGTCACGGTATAAGTTGTACCAAAATAGGACAAATGCATATATTTAAAATACAGCAGCAAATAATATAAATGAATCTAAAATCTCTAAGAATTAATTATTGTTAGAATAGTACAATTAAGAATATCCTAATTTTATATATGATAGATTAAAATTTTAATATGATTAAAATAATTGTCCATTCACATTAATTATTTTAAACAATTTTTATTCTCTCAAAATTAATTCTTACTCATATATTATTTATTAAATTGATTGCTTTTATATATTTTAAGAACGAATGCTTGAAAATTTATAAAATCATGAATGATATAATTTAATATATAAAACATATATATAATGTAGGACAAAATTTAGGGATCTCTCTTTTTTAGTACCAAATCATAAAAGTAATAAGTTATATATCCCCATTCATAAAACTATAAGTTTTTGATACCAAAATGTGTTAAAAGACTTTATTACCCTTAAAGTCTACCACTAAAAGATAAAAAAATATAAAAAAATAGAAGATTATTAAAAGCAAAAAACAATAAAAAATAAAAAATTATTAAAAGCAAACAACAATAATCTAAACGGTCCCACAACTCAATATTTTCCTCTGCAAAAAAACTCTCCGTATCTCTCTACAAAAAAACTCTTCCGTCGTGAAACCCTTTCGCCGGCCAGAAAATGTCGAACTCCGACTACCACAGAGAATCTGAAGACGCCAGAAGTTCCTCACACGCTGGTGACACTCCATCTGAAGAAGAATTCGTCAATGAGCCGCCGGTTAGTGTATTTTCATTCACACACGATCGTGCCACGACGGTTGTTCATCGTCCCACGATGGTGCTGAAGAAGATGACACCATCGTGTACACGATGGCCTTTCGTGGGCACGACGGTCGTCGATCGTGTGTGCCTTCGTGTGCTAGAAGATCAAAGGCTCCTGCCCTGCACACGATGGCATGCACACGATCGACGCCAATCGTGTGAGCCGTCGTGTAGCACACGATGGGCATCGATCGTGTGCCTGCCATCGTGTGCAAGGCAGAATTTTTTTTCGTTCTCTTAAGTATTCTATTATATTCTTATGAGTTGTATGTCTATATTGCAGACTGGTTGCGTATGGAAGAGACCTACATTGCGTTTTGTTACACGTCAAGTGAATCTTTACATACGGGAGGCGGTATTTAAAGAGATCATTGAGACACTAAGAAGTATGGGCCGCAATTCCGCAGTTGCTGATCGAGCTATCGAGAGCTTGACCTAGGGGGTCCTGGGGCGCTTTATTAAAGTTAGGAGAAATGAGAGTTCAAATACTGCCCTACATCACTTGATTGCCCGTAAATTGGAGGGTGATCAAATCCCCCCGGATGAGTCGTAGTTCCAGGTTTGCGGGAGGATCATTCGTTTTATGGCCCGTGATTTTGCCATGATCACTGGACTGCATTTTGGAAACTCTACCTTCCATCCACAGGACGACCATCTCCTTCGGTCTGATGGTATTTTCCACAAAACACTCCATGGCAAAAAATATTAAGGTTAGTATTCTGCGGAAGAGGTTCAATGCTCGAGATTTTGGTAGAGACATAAGAGATTATGTGAAGGTTGCCAATTTGCTTATATACTACTACTTTATCCTATGCCGTGATGACATGATGGTCGAGACATGGGCATGGGCATTAGTTGAGGATTTCGAGCAGTGGGATATGTTTCCTTGGGGTTCTTATGCATTTGGGGTTTTATCTTACTACATAGGCAACGTTGCCATGAAGGAGGGACAAGAGCACAAGGACTATCACTTCTATGGTTTTGTTTCGGCTTTACAGATATGGTCGTATGAGATGATTCCTTCATTGGGAGCATTGTGTGGTATTCGAGATAAATCTGTCCAAGTCCCCCGGTGTTTGATGTGGACTACGAGGAAGATGTTCTGTGATTTCACTTATTTCTTCGACGATAAGGTACATAAATTTATAAACGCATTTTCTCCTGACTTCATCTCTTCAACGTTATGTGATTGCCCATATAATGGTATACTTTAATGACTAATTTTGCGGCACAGAGTACTTCCCTCTTTACCGCATCTGGAGGAGGATGAGGCTGAGTACTACTACCTGAGTTTTGAGAATGGCTCGCCATATGACGTTAAGTTCATTAAGCCTGTAAGAATAGCTGTGAAGAACAAGGAGGATAAGCATGCGCCGATCCCGAGAAAGAAAGTTATGGATAGGTTGAAGAAGGCTGCTGGGAAATTGATTACATATGAGTCGGCACATAAAGTATCGAAGAGACGCCGGCAGAGTACCCCACCAATAGATGGTGCAGAGACATCGGACCGGGAGAGGCAGCCAGAGAGGGTGTGTTGTGTCCACGGACTTCCTTGTCCGGACCACACCCAGGACACGAGCAGGGATGAGTACTTCGATCGCCGTTTGAAGGCGATCTTGTACGATGAGTCTGAGATAAGATTTATTGCTCGCGTTTCTCGCCGGGTGCACTACTCAACTGGGAGCCATGATAGGTTTCCCGATAGGCCTCGTCATTCTGCATCTGTTAGCAGCGCCCAGCAGAGGATTCCTGACCCTCCACGTCACTCAGTCTCTGGTGCAGCCCACAGTCACCATTCTCAGCGTCAGCCGAGTCATCATTCTCAGCGTCAGCCTAGTCACCATTCTCAGCGTCCGCCTACCCACCATTCTGAGGTCCAGCACAGTCACCATTCTGAGATCCAGCACAATCATCATTCTTTTGAGCGGACTCACCAGCCCCTTGATTACGAGCATCAGTATGAGCCATTTGACGCGCCGTTTCAGCAGTATGGGACGATGTTCGACTGGTTTCAGGACGAGCATCATTATAGTGCGATGTTTCAATGTGAAGGTGGTGGTCCTCAGCAGCAGCCTCCATTTCACATCGAGCAGCCAGTTTTTGAGATCGAGCAGCCGGCTGTACATCTCTCTGATCGTTATAGTTGTTAGAGGGATGCTGAGGGTGATGAAGATGGTGAGAGTGCCGGAATGCAGCATTTGGGTGAGCGTAGTCATCCACCGCGAGTGAGTCGACCATCTGCTGCTCTTCGGGAGCCTTTTGTGGTGGCGCCTCCAAGAGATAGCGAGGCTCTGAAGAAGTTGTACCTACACTTTTGGAGGGAGCATCCATGTGATGCTATTGTCCGGTGTTTGGAGACTGGGCATGCTCTCACCCAGGCGTTATTTGACCGGATAGAGTCTAGCCGTGAAGACTTTGATGCCGAGGTGATAGATTGTTATGTGCTTGCGACTCGAGCAAGGCTTCGGAGGGGAGTTTGTAGTGTTGGTGTCAGTAGAGTTGGCACTGTACTTGCCGGCTCCTAATTTTACGTAAGTTCTATAACCTACTCGCTTGTATATCAATGGTGTGATGTGGATTTTTTTTTTATTTTGTGGTTTGGCTTTTTGTAGTTAGTTATGGTCAACGAGTTTGCAAGACTCTATCCGGATGATCCACTTGGTATCAAGGTGACAGGGAAGCCGGTTTACAGGGATTGGAAAATTCCTAAATGCATCGAGGACTACATGACAGGTCTTGATACACCACATGCGGTTCCATGGTCAAATTGCAACGAAGTAAGTTTGAAATTTATATTTATAAATGATTCGCTATGTTTGATGTGATGATCTTATATGATTACATATTTTGTTTCAACAGATCATTGCCATTTGTTGCCTCGACTAGAGCCAATGGGTGACTATCAAGATTAACATCATAACATGGACCGTGGAGTTCTACGATTCCTTGTCACACCACCACGAAGATGGTGGATACCGATTCAACCAACTGCGACCGATTATGCGTCTGATGCCTCGTGTGCTAGCTCAATCCGGGTATTGGCTGAACAACCAATCGAAGAAGAAGTATGACACGGAGATGAGTTTCAAAATTATGCCACGAGAACTACAGTTCATACAAAACGACAATCACAGTTGTGGCCCCTTCGCGTGCATGTACTTAGATCGACTCGTCTCTGCAAACCCAGGAGCAAGGCACCAAATCAAGGAACTTAATGAGAAATATCGATATGGTTTAGCTGCTAAAATCTTTATGTTGTCTTTAGACATGTAAAATGGTTTGGTATTTTTGCCAATTTGATTTATTGTGTTATCTAGAAGGATGTTTTTTGATTCAAAAATTGCTTGTTCAAACATTAATTACTATATAGCTTCTTATACAAACTCGTATTTGTCATTTCATTGTAATTCATTAGTATATGAGATATTTCATCCAGATGATGAACTTATCCGTACGAACTAATACACTGAGAACATATAGACTATACATGATATGCAATATATTATGTTAATTCAATCAATAACTTTTTAAATAAGTGTATCGTTAACAAATACTTGTTAATATATAAGTAACAACACCTAAATTGACGAGTAATTTGAGAAATTGGTGAAAATTGTTGATGTTCTTGTGCACACGACCGTGTGTCCCATCGTGGCCACGGCCGTTTGCACCATCGTGTGCACACGTGGATACAGTGCCAATTTGACACCATAGACACCGTGACACCTGATTGCCAACGTGTCACACGATCGGAGCACACGATCATGCCCATCGTGTGCACCATCGTGTGTACTGCAAAGGGCAACATCAAAGTATTTTATTATAAAATCCCATCGTGGGTCCCCCCCCCTTTTCAATATAAGCCCATCTTCCTTGACTGAGAGTGAAATACATGAACCGTAGCCCCCCTTTTCACTACAAACCTAATCAATTTAAATCAGTTAAAATCCATTAAAATCAAATACGTGAAATGAGCGGCCGATTACGAGAAAGCGATTTAGGAGGAATCAAAGCACCTCCACCAAAAAGAAGAAAGAGAATACCTCCTCCCAACCCACCATACAGAACTAGGCCGAGAGGAAGATACTCAATGCTCAGAGTAAGTTTTTTGATTTTGTTGTATGTGTAGTGTGTACTGCGAATTAATGTGTTTCATGAAACAGTACCTATTTAAAAACACTGCGAGCACTCCAGTCATACTAGATGGTGATGATGATGATGATGATGATTTAGAGATTTCTGAGAAGACAAGTAAAGAAGTCATTTTAGAAGAAGAAGTTCATGAAGATGGTGATACAAGACTAAAGATACAGCAGCAGATGGGGGAAAAGGGATCTAAGTGATTGTGGTTTTTAAGTTATTATTAGATATTTTGGTGTGATGGTGATGAACTTTTCTTTTGTAAAGTTATATGCTTTGGATATGCTTTTGCTGTAAACTATTGCTCTTTAAAGTGAGCTACTTTGTTATGGTTAATGTTTGCCTCCATAATCACCTTTATTTGCTTTACATCACTGAACACTTAAATTTCAATTCAAAGATAAAGAAAATAGACACAAAATTATGCATTTCAACTAATAATCAGAATACTAAATCAATACATGGTCCATCGAGGATCAAAATATCAGCACATGATTGTTGCTAGTAAGTCACAAAATATAAAAATACATAAGCAATTTAAGTTTCATGGTATGGACATCCCCTTATGTCATGGTCATCATTACGACAAATGCTACACCTCTTCTTCTGCCGGCGCCTTTGCCTCATTTGTTTATCCATTCCTTGAGTTTCTTCAGGGATATTCAAATCCACACCACCTACGGGAATGAATGCTTTGCAATATTTTCTATTATGGCTGGTTCCTTTACACCTACCGCACACCTGAGGCCGTCCACTTGCGGGCAAATTTTCAACAGCGGACCGTGCGCGACTCATCCTTGGTCGGCCGGCTTGTCGTACCCCCTCTGGAGGTACGCAAACGATGGATGAGATCTCCGGTGGGACATTCCACTCATCAGGATGTGGTATAGGACTAATATGCTCCTTATAAGTCTCTCTAAGGCCTTGTTGCTTGAAATAACGACTAACAAAATCATACACGGACAAACCATTGTCGGCGCGCTTGTTACAATAAGCAATTATGTTGATGATGTTGTATAGGATAATGTATTTTTGATATTGATGAGGTGTAGGATAAATCCAGACCAGCCCTGTGTTGCACACGATGGCAGAACATGATCGTGCCCATCGTGGGTTACGATCATGCCGATCGTGGGTTACGATCGTGCCCATCGTGGGTTACGATCGTGCCAATCGTGAGCGTCCGACAGCACCCGCATGCCCACGGCCATGACCGTGTGCACACGACAGCATAGACAAAAACATTGAATGGCCATGACCATGTGCACACGATAGCATAAAAAATTACCTTATAGCGGCAACGGCATGACGACATGGAATCTAATCCAAATCAAACTCACGACAACAACATGTCCAGGTTCGAAGGTCGACCTCATAAGAAACTTTTTTTTCTTCGATTTTATAAACAAGTGGGGTGGTATCTCGAACGGTAAGAGTCAGACTGGCTTGCACAGAGCTAGAAAGCTTTTCAAACGTGTGCATTGTCAACTCATGGTCTCTTGATGTAGATTCTCCCCGCTTCTCATCAAACCAATTCTCTAAAATTAGGCGAAATATCTCAAGTAACGAGCAAACAGGTAAACGCCTCGCCCACAACATACGATTATTAAAGCATTCGACAGCATTGGATGTCAAGAAGTTATAGCGTCGTACCGGACACTTCGACCTAGCCCACCTCTGTGGCCCAATTTTAGAAAGGCGCCTGTGAGCCCCATTAGGGCTTTCGATATGTAGTTTCGAAAAGTAGTTTTCAAAAACTTCTTCACGATGCGTGTAGGAAGCAGTTCTAAAGAGTCCTATAGCATGCGCACCGTAGGAGGTCAGATTTTTTGCAAGATGGTGATAGCACAACCCATGGAATGCATTCGGATAGACGGCTCGAACAGCATTCTGAATCCTCTTATGTTGGTCACTCACAATCAGTAAATCTTCCATCGGATTGTAGCATCTGCGCACGTTATACAGAAAATAAGTCCATGACTCGTCGTTCTCTATCGGACCGAGACCAACTGCAAGAGAAAATACTTGCTCGTTTTCGTCAAATGTGACGGCCGCAAATAGAGTTCCTTTATTCCTTCCCTTCAGGTGGGTCCCATCAACTAGGACTGTTAGCGGTCCGAGTGAACCCGAAACCCGGTCATGAACCGGACCGAAATACCCGGGATCGAAACTCACCCGAAAACTAACGAGTTCGGATTCGAGTTCTAAACATTGAACCGAAACCGATAAGACCCGGACCGATAAAACCGAAAAGAAACCCGGTAATAAATTAAAAAAAAGTTTATATGTATTTTATAATTTATATATTTTATAGATATATTATTAATACGTTTTGCGTGTTTTAAACACAAATAGCATGCTGGTCAAGTAGTTAAGACGTTATACCTTTGAACAAAAGGTCTGGAGTTCGAATCATATAACCCCCATTTATATGATTTATTTTGCTGCCCTTCCTTCATTTTCCTAGTAAAGATCCATCCCACATAGGGCTGTTAGCGGTCCGAGTGAACCCGAAACCCGATCATGAACCGGACCGAAATACACGGGACCGAAACTCACCCAAAAACTAACGATTCGAGTTCTAAAAATTGAACCGGAACCGTTATCGGTCCGGACCGGATCTACCCGGTAACCTATCGGACCGGATCCGAATCTGGAGAAAATTGGTCTGAACCGGTCCGATAACAGCTCTACCATCAACTATAATCACCGGTCGAAAGCACGTATCAAATGCCCTAATACTCTGTCCGAGTGCAACGAACATGTGGCAAAACACTCCCTCACGAGTCGTCTGCAAATCATAAATTGTCTCTGGATTACGCTGTTTTAACAAATACAGATAAGATGGGAGCCTCTGATACGACTCATCTAAGCTGCCATATGTATTCTCTATTGCTATATTCCTTGTCCGGAGAGCAAAACTTTATAGCATGTCAATGCCGTACTCCCTACACATCTCTGCAATCATCTCATTTGGCCTCAAAGTGACCCCCTCACCGGTCAATCTTTTAGCAAAATAATGGGCGGCAACCTCAGAAGTGACCGATTGTGCGACAGCACGGTTCAAATCAGGGTGACAGCTGTGCTCCAATGTCAACTTAGTAATTCTCCAAATAGTTGCACCCTCAATAGCACACAACCTAAACTGACAATTTTTTTGCCCACTCTTACACAGAAACACTATACGTTTATCGGCGGAACGATCAGTGATACACTGTAGCATGTTTTCCAAATGATACATTCCTACAGTTATCCTCAAATCTGTCTTGGAACGAAAGATGGACCCCACCTCTAGCTGACCGGTAATTGGTGGAGGCTGTTCGACCCAACCCAAAGTCCCGGCACCGGGGTCTGGAAATGGAATGATCCAGTTACGCATTGATTGTAGATGCTCATGCTCGCTCGCAGATTGATGGTCAGATGAGAAGTTCCGACGACTCATAATCCTATCCATTTGGGCCGGTTGGCGAACCCAAGCAAGAAATTCCGCAGATAGTGACTCAGGCAAGTCTTTACAACAATCTTCATCTTCGTATGTATGCACCTCCTCATCTTCCTCGTCTTCCTCATCTTCCTCGTATTGATAATCTTTGGAAGGCATGTCATAATTTATGTTGTCGGGCTCTACTCTGGAGCTCCTACATCCCATATTAACCTCGGGAGTGGAGGAGCTGTTGTTCTCAACATAGACCTCAGGATCCTCCTTGTATTCTACTAGTAATCGAAGTATCTCGGTATCGCCCCGTAATAGGACTTTTACTTTGTTTCCCTTGGCCATGTGTGTCAAGTACCATAATTTGTAATCGGACTCATTTGGACCACCCAAACCCTCTCTGATAACCCCCACGAGGTTTGCACGACTAACTTTGCTCGTGTCGATATAGACAAAAAAGGAGTCCCCGTCTACATATGTCGATCGCTCCCAATGACCACCGTGATGTATCAAAATACGCTGCCATGACATCTGATTACAAAAAGATGAATAACTATTCAGAAAACTGAGCGAACAATATTATAAAACGGTCTGCCTTGGACACGACCGATGCACACGGTCGTATACTACCGTGTGCAGTGATCGTGTGTAAGTTTCTGGCCATGAACACGATCGCTGCACACGATTGTAGACGATCGTGTTAAACGATCGTGAACACGTTAGTTGTGCGCACGATGTCAAGGTCGTTGGACACGACTGTTGCACACGATCGTTGCACACGGTGGCTTCCCATCGTGTGCAGCGATCGTGTCCGTAAGAACTGGTCGGTAAAAATTTTTTCCCAGCGGTCAAATACTGATGCATACCTTCTTTATGAACCTAGAAGCACGACAAATGAAGTCTTATTTGAACGTCAACTTTTCTTTTCGAATAATCTTGTGATTTTTATAAGATTTTTGAGAGACTCTTTGTCAAAAATAGTTGTGTTGTTTTGATGTATATGTTTGTAGTTAAATTTTGGTTGTTGGACATTAATATCGATCGGAGCAGATGAGGAAAGTAAAAGAGAAGAAAAGTAGTTTAAATTAAATAAAATAAAAAAAAAGTGAGAAGTCAACATTACAACAAAAGAGAGGATATTTTAGTCTTTTTAATCAAAATGGTACTAAAAACTTATAGTTTTATGAATGGGGATATAAAACTTATCAATTTTATGATTTGGTATTAAAAAATTGATTCCCACCAAAATTTATAACCCAATAGTACAAACATGCATATTTTCATATGAAATCAAATAATACTGCAATTACATGATTAAATAATTTCTCTACTTCTCATGAATTTTCTAGATTTTGAAAGATTGGAATTTTAAGTTAATTTTTTATTTACACTTAGGATGATTTACTCCACTAAATTTTTTCTTCTATGAAGGATGATTATATTGATTAATATGTTATTACTAATAATTAATTGCTAAAATGTATTTAAAATTTATAACGATAATAGTTATAAATTTATATAATTAAATACGAAACATATATAAATACTAAAGCAGTAACTGAACCGAAATAAAAAATAAAATAAACACAAATTAACTTTCACCAAAATAATTTTCCTTGCAATAAAATAATCATCAAAACTAATTTGCTTGTCTAATATACCAGAATTTAATGTTAACAATCAATTTATAATTTCTAGGAAAAACTTATTTTTTGTTTTGTTATTTAATAATTCTAATTATTCCATCTTTGAGAAGAAAGATCAAAACAAAAAATATATTGAAGAAAATTTATTGAGATAAACTAAGAAAAAAATCATGTAATTTATAAACAACAACTCTAGGTATTGAAAGAAAAGATAATATTCATTCTAAAAGAAGTGGGAATGACGTTAACCTCAAATGAATTAGAATAATTTTTTGGTGAATAGAACAAATATTATTTGAAAAAAAATAGGATGATAATTATTTCTTATTTTTTATATGCATTATAACTTTTTTAGAACTAAACTTTCAATAGATTTTTGAATTATTTGGTAAATTTATGATATAATGATTTACTTATTCTTATCTTTTATTTTGATATGTAGGACTTAAGTATGTATATCACAAAGTTGTTGCATATTATTAACAACTAGTTGACTTGATCAAGTGGTGAAAGCTTATGTATGGTGCTCGAATATTTTAATCAATTGGAAGTCAAATCTTGCAAACTACAATTCTTTTATTTTTTATTAACTATTTAATTAGTTGTGGCTTATGTGTTAGCTTCATGTGTCAATCGAAGTATGCGAGTCTGACTAACAAGCGACGAAGCACCATAACATGCAATATGAGAATCGAAGTATGAGAAGCAGACATGTAAGCTCAGCATATCCTACATCAGTATATAGGACAGATTGTCTCGCATGCGTATTTTAAGTTTGATACTTTTAGTTGAGCATGATATAATTATTGAAATATGAATATAAACTTGATTTGAAGGTATTTTGAAGAAAATTCTTGAAAGATATTTAATAATTAGTTACCTTGGAGAATTCTAGAGTTGTCGAAAATTTCTTATCGAAATTGGCAACTTGATAAATTAATAAGAATAGTCTAGAAAAGTCATGAGATAAACAAGTTGGAAATTGCTTAGTCAAAGAAATTAATAGTAGCTAGAATATTTCCTCCAAATAGATCTTCCAATATTAAGTAAATTTACCCACCACACTTCTTATATTCCAACAAAGTGGTATCTGAGACATAAAGTTCTACTTCGGTATGAAAAAAATTACAGTCGTTCAAAGTCGCTATGTTCAATAAGAGCAATTTTGATAATTGGAGTATCAAGATGAAGGCACTTTTGGGAGCCCATGACGTATGTGTAATATCCGTACTTTCTATTTTTGGTAATTTCTATTTTTGGTGTATGTTAATTTTGGACGACTCGCTTGTTACTGTTTTGGAATTCTGAATCTATTTTGTTCTTGGAGTTTTTCCATTTGGACGAGTTTCGGAGATGTTTTTACGTATTTTCGTTTTGAGTTATGTTTTGTCGCATATACGTTCGATTCTCATAAAACTCATTCGATTTCGCTGTTTCTTTGTTTCCATGAGTTCGTATGGGTGAGTTGTTCATGTTGTGAGTTTCGGATTGTTAATCCAACGTCGTATCGTGATTTTCGGCCGTTTGAGCCATTTTGTAATTTCCTATAAGTTTAGGGAATTTTATCTCTCTTGTGGTATTTCAAACCTCCCGGTAGTCGGAATCGTACTTCCTTTCAGCACTTAGTTTCGTTGCCGCAAATACCTCGTAATTCTATATTCGGATCCGATCTTGCGTTGCGTTTCGATTTTTATACCTCCTTGAACCTTGGACTGCACTCAGGTACTGGACTGTTGCATGCATAATGTACGTTATGCGTGCTATTTTACGTACGCTATGATAGTACTGATAACGTACGTTAACCTTTAGTTATAGCGTACATTATCGGCTTCAGCGATTTGGGCAGATTGTTCTGCCGAGCCCTTACGTACTCTAACACCTGAGCGTTACGTACGTAAGAGGCATAACGTACGTTAACCTCAGTACGTTAACGTACGTGACGAACCTTTAGGTTTTAAAAACCTAAATAGACCTTAATCGCGTCATTTCCTTCTTTTTCCTCCCTTGTGCGCGACGTGAGTTCTTCGGGGCGATTTCGAACGATTCTCCGAGAGCAATCCGTGGAGTTCCTTGAGAGGCCGATTATTGTGTTCCAAGTGAGGTATATCATCATCGTAATCATCTTCCTCCGTCCGAAATGAGGTATATTTAGAACCCTAGCTTTTGGGGATTTTGGGGTTTTGTTTTGGTTTTCACCCTTCTAGTCCGATTTGCCTCATATGACTGTTAGATTACGATAGCGTAATCACCATCCCTTACTTCTCTTGTGGTTTTGCTAATTAAAATTCGATGTTTTTCTCCGTTGATAGATTGGAACCGGTTATGACCCTGTATTGTCCGATGAAATGTCCCAACGGGTAGAATTAGGACGAATTCTTACGTTTCTGCTATATGGAGATTGTTTGTATATCGCTATTGTGATAGGAGCGGATTTGTGAAGATTTTTCGGACCGAAACTTTTTCTTTCGCCATTTCCCTCCGCGTCATTTTATTCAAGGCTAGTACATGTATTATATTTCGTTATGTGGTTTACGGTTTGATGAGATCATGAATTGTGGTACCGTGTGTGTGTGTGTGGATGTTCTTCCACCCAGGGACGGTCCGACAGGGCCTCTGGGGGCCGGTACTAATGGGTACGGCCGCGGAAGTGGTTTCCCACCCAAGGACGGTCCGACGGGACCTCTGGGGGTCGATACTAATGGGTACGGCCGCGGGTTACCAAGTATGGATAATGTTGGGATGAAATGAGTTGATGAAATGTGTTGATATGCTGTTTTGACGCAAATGTGATATTTCGGAATATTATTTTCAAATATTTTCCAAATGAATAACTGTGTTGGATCGCATTCGTATGTATAATGTGTTGTAATTGTGTACTTGCACTAGCTATTCGAATGCTAACCCCTTAAATGGGAGAAATGCATTTTATGCATTTCAGGTATCGGGCGAGCTGAGGAGCCAGCACGGGACACGCATGTAAAAGATGGTCCAGCATGATGATGAGGCTCGAGTCGGGTCATCTCTTTTACTATATTTATTCCGTTATTGTTAAATAATGTCGTCGAAGTCCCCTGTGTGGGCATTGAATACTTTTCGCTTTTTGTTTTGTTGGTATTGAACTAAAATGTTTTGGCCGAGGCCACAGCCCTGCTTGTTATGATAAATGTGTTTTGTGGGATTTTTTGTGAGTTTGGTGCCTTGTATTAGCCAGGTAGGCCTTGTGAAGGTTCTACGGCATGTAACGTCTTTTTTGAGATTTGGGGTGTTACATTTATGGTATCGGAGCCTTAGGTTATGAATGCCTAGGCTGTTGGTTAATCTTGGGTCTGTCAGTCCTGTCATTAGAGTCAGTCGTTGAGCCTAATATCATCGTGCTACCATCTCTTTGTGCGACCCGTGGCTGTAAGTCTCCTCGAACTCTTATATTTCTGTAATTCATTTCCCTTGTGTAGATTGGAATTGTAAATGGTGGTACCAACTTTGTAAACTGTGAATTTTTCTGATCTTGTTCTTTTCACTTCTTTTCTTCAGTATGTTGAGAGGTCGCGGTAGACCAGCTAGGGGGTGCGGCCGAGTCCGTGGTCGTGGTGCTAATAGTGAGGAAGTTTCGCTTTCTCATTCCTCTGCAGATTCGGCCTCTCATTCAGTGCCGAATACTCTACCTCTGAGTTCTGACGGGCAGCAGAATTTGTCAGTCAGTTTGGATCAGCTGTCGGGTATTAATACCGACATTGGAGCTACTGTTGTGCTTCAGAAGTTAGTAGCTCAGTTTGCCCAGATAGCTCAGGGTGGACGTCAGAATCCGCCCCCGACTCCAGAAAGTGAAGCTAGTAAATGGCTTCAGAAAGTAACCAAGATGTACCCCTCTCGCTTCGCTGGTTCTACTGACTCCCTGGGTTGGGAGAATTGTATTTTTCAGATGGGTAGGACGTTCGATGTCGTGGCTTGTCCTAACGACAGGAGGGTACCTATTTCTCAGTACCTCCTGGATAAGGAAGCTGCGGAGTGATGGGAAGCTGTGATGCTCAGGGACCGTTTAGCTACGTGGGAGGAGTTTAGGACCGCTATGGAAGCGGAGTACTACCCACCTCCAGTTCGAGAGCGTAGGATTTTGGAGTTATTTACCGCTACGCCTCAGGATGTACCGATCTCTCAGGCCATCATCACTTACAACCAGAGTTGGCATATGTGAAAGATCAAGTGAGGACCGAGGCTGATAAGATCCGCTACTTTAATATGCCCATGAAGCCGCATATCAGACAGAGCATGGAACCACTCATGTGTTCCACATTGAAAGAGTACCAGGATCGCGCCCTAGCGATTGAGATGGCAGTCCCGGAGTCAGAGTTGGGTTCCAAGGTAAAGAAACAGAAAACTGCTAGTAGTTTTTCAGCCGGCAAGGGTGATCGTTTTTCGAAGTCTCAGTCTGCTCCTGCATCTGGGAAGAGACTATTCCCCCAGGCCGGAGGTTTCCAGAATAACCATCCGGTTCAGTCCTCAGTCCCTGGTGGCAGAGTTTGCTTCAACTGCAATCGTCCCGAGCATGTAGTGAAATATTGTAATCCGTTAGTTACTTGATTCACATGTGGGCAGAGTGGTCATCGGGCAGCCAACTGTGAGAGGGCTACCAGAGCAGCCAGAGCTCCGACTTCCACCTCAGTGCATAAGGAAAACAGTGTTGACCAGAGGACACCAGTCACCCAGACCCCTCAGGGTACAGGACGTGGTAGGGGCCGGGGCCAGCCGGACCGCCGAGCAGTATCTAGTTCGGGCTCAGTACACCCTCACTTGTATCAGATGAGACATGCGGAGGAGACAGACGTGCCAGTGGCATTAGGTACCACTCAGATCCTTTCTCATCTAGTTTCGGTGCTTTTTGATTCGGGTGCTACTCACTCTTTTATTGCTTCGGATTGTGTATGTCGTATCGGTATTGACTGCTTATATGAGTGTGAACCGTTCGTAGTAGGTATGCCTAGTGGGGACCGTATGGTTGGGAACCGGGAAGTTAAATGTTGACAGTAAGGATCGGGAGCCGGGATTGGCCCTCGAACCTCATTGTTGTAGACCTTAAGGGTGAGGATTTGATCCTCGAGGATGATTGGTTGGACCATCATGCTGCCATCATGAACTATTGGACTCGTACTATCTCGATAGTAGTTGAGGATGGCACAGAGCACACTCTCGTCGGTTGTAAGCCGGGTAGATCGGGAAGTGTGATTAGTGCCTTGAAGGCGATGAAACTTCTGAACCAAGGTTGTGTAGGCTACTTGTGTTACGCCCTGAAAGCAGAAGATGGTGGAATTGTCATGTCGTCGATTCCAGTTGTGAACGAGTATCCTGACGTATTTCCGGGTGACTTGCCGGGATTACCACCGCAGCGTGAAGTTGAGTTCCCCATCGACTTGGAGCCGAACGCGGCTCCTGTTTCTCGAGCGCCGTACCGTATGGCACCGTCGGAGATGTTAGAGTTGAAGAAGTAGTTGGGGGAATTGTTAGATAGAGGGTATAATCGACCGAGCGCATCGCCTTGGGGTGCGCCTGTGCTTTTTGTTAAAAGAAAGGATGGATCGCTTCGTTTATGCATCGACTATCGAGAATTAAACAAGTTGACCATCAAAAACAAATACCCTTTGCCCCGGATTGACGACTTGTTTGATCAGCTTCAGGGAGCGACAGTCTTCTCGAAGATTGATTTACGATCGGGCTACTATCAGTTGAGGATTCGGGATAGTGATATACCGAAAGCTGCTTTTCGGACGAGATATGGCCATTACGAGTTTGTGGTTATGCCTTTCCGGCTAACCAATGCCCCAGCAGTGTTCATGCAGTTGATGAACAAAGTTTTTATTGAGTATCTAGACAAATTCATAGTCGTCTTTATCGACGACATTCTTATCTATTCCTGGAGTCGGGAGGAGCACGCCTTATATCTCCGGATTGTGTTAGACATTTTGAGAGCTGAGCAGTTGTACGCGAAGTTCTCTAAGTATGAGTTTTGGCTCAAGGAAGTGATATTCCTCGGGCATGTAATTTCAGCGGAGGGAGTTCGAGTAGATCCGCAGAAGATAGAGGCGGTGATGGCATGGGAACCGCCTAAGAATGTGAAGGAAGTGAGAAGTTTTCTAGGACTTGAGGGCTATTACCGTAGGTTTGTTGAAGTATTTTCTAAGATCGCTCGACCACTCACTCAGGTACTCCACAAGACTCAGAAGTTCGAGTGGGACGCAGATAGGCAGAATAGCTTTAATGAGTTGAAGAGACGGTTGACTACCGCACCAGTTTTAGCTTTGCCTCAGGGAACGAGGATTTTGTGGTGTATAGTGATGCTTCAGGCCTCGGGCTCGGGTGTATTTTGATGCAGAGAGATAGGGTTATTTCTTATGCGTCCCGTCAGTTGAAACCTTACGAAGCAAATTACCCTATGCATGATTTAGAGCTAGCTGCGGTCGTCTTCGCTTTAAAAATCTGGAGACATTATCTCTATGGGTCGTCGTGTAAGATTTACACGGATCACAAGAGTTTGAAGTATATCTTCAGTCAAAAATAGTTGAACATGAGACAGCGTATGTGGTTGGAGCTAATTAAAGATTACGATCTCGAGATTCTTTATCATCCTGGCAAGGCTAATGTTGTGGCAGATGTATTGAGTCGTAAGCCGATGGCGCTACAGATGTTAGAGGTACTTACGCTTCAAAGCAAGATCCAGCAGGATTTGATTTTTCAGGATATAGAGGTTTGGGTTCAGAGGGTTCAAGGTCAGTTTTGTGCGTTAGAGATCACTTCGTCTTTGGTTGATGATATCAAGACGAGACAGTATGATGATCCATTTTTTATCCAGTTGAGGGAGGACGTGAAGAAGGGGAAAGCCCCTGTATCTGTAGTTCAAAAGGATGGAATTTTGAGATTTCGCGGTAGATTATGTGTACCGAGTGATGTTGAGTTGAGGCAGAAGATCTTGAGTGAAGCTCACACTACGCCCTATTCCATACATCCTGGTACGAGCAAAATGTACAAGGATGTAAGGAGTAACAACTGATGGAGCAATTTGAATACGGATGTTAGTGAGTTTATGGCAAAGTGTTTAACCTGTCAGTAGGTTAAGATTGAGCATTAGCGACCCGCGGGGTTATTATGGCCACTTCCCATCCCAGAGTGGAAGTGGGAGGACATTTCTATGGATTTCGTTACCAGTATGCCTAGGACTCGGACTGGAATGAACATGATTTGGGTTATTGTCGATCGACTAACTAAATCAGCTCATTTTCTGGGTATTAAGGATACTTGGGAACCGGAGAGACTAGCACGAGTGTTTATTGCAGAGATTGTGAGGTTGCATGGGACTCCTAAGAGTATTGTTTCGGATCGAGATGGCCGGTTTGTATCACATTTTTGGCAGGCTGTTCATCGAGCTTTGGGGACTGAGTTGAGACTCAGTACATCCTACCACCATCAGACATATGGATAGTCAGAACGGACGATGCAGATGCTGGAGGATATGTTGAGAGCCTGTGCCTTAGACTGGAAGGACGATTAGGAGTCACACTTGCCATTGATCGAGTTCACGTACAACAATAGTTGGCACGCCTCGATCAAAATGGCACCATTTGAGGCATTATATGGGAGGAGATGCAAATCACCATTGTGTTGGGATGATGCATCCGAGTTTATTGGCACCGAACCAGATATAGTAGTTGAGACGAGAGAGAAGATTGCTTTGATTCGTGATAGGTTGTTAACGGCCCAGAGTCGACAGAAATCTTATGCCATCACGCGTCGCCGGCCGTTGGAGTTTGATGTGGGAGACCATGTTTTGCTTAAGGTATCACTGACACGGGGAGTTTACCGCTTCGGCCGGAAGGGTAAACTTAGTCCGAGATATATTGGACCGTTCGAGATTTTAGAGAGAGTTGGAGAGCTTGCATATCGGTTAGGCTTGCCACCGTCCTTGAGTCACGTGCATAACGTGTTTCATGTTTCCCAGCTTAGGAGGTATGTACCGGACCCTAGCCATATTATTGATTTTGGAGGGATTGAGTTGGGGCCCGACATTACCGTCGAAGAGAGATCGATTCAGATTTTAGAGCGTCGGGTGAAGCAACTTAGACACAAAACCATTCCTTTGGTTAAAGTGCAATGGTCGATACATGGATACGAGGAAGCCATGTGGGAGACGGAAGAGGATATGAAGTTGAGATATCCCGAGTTATTTGCGTTGTAATTTTCGGGACGAAACTTATTTTTAGGGGGAGAGAATGTAATATCCGTACTTTCTATTTTTGGTAATTTCTATTTTTGGTGTATGTTCATTTCGGAACTCGCTTGTTACTGTTTTGGAATTCTAAATCTATTTTATGCTTGGAGTTTTTCCATTTGGACGAGTTTCGGAGATGTTTTTACGTATTTTCGTTTTGAGTTATGTTTTGTCGCATGTACGTTCGATTCTCATAAAACTCGTTCGATTTCTTTGTTTCTTTGTTTCCATGAGTTCGTATGGTTGAGTTGTTCATGTTGTGAGTTTCGGATTGCTAATCCGACGTCGTATCGTGATTTTCGGACGTTTGGGCCATTTTGTAATTTCCTATAAGTTTAGAGAATTTTATCTCCCTTGTTGTATTTCAAACCTCCCAGTAGTCGGAATCGTACTTTTTTTCAGCACTTAGTTTCGTCGTCGCGAATACCTCGTAATTCTGTCTTCGGATCCCATCTTGCATTGTGTTTCAATTTTTATACCTCCTTGAACCTTGGACTGCACTCAGGTACTGGACTGTTGCATGCATAACGTACGTTATGCATGCTATGTTACGTACACTATGATAGTACTGATAACGTACGTTAACCTTTAGTTATAGCGTACGTTATCGGCTTCAGCGATTTGGGCAGATTGTTCTGCCGAGCCCTTACGTACGCTAACACCTGAGCGTTACGTACGTAAGAGGCATAACGTACGTTAACCTCAGTACGTTAACGTACGTAACGAACCTTGAGGTTTTAAAAACCTGAACAGACCTTAATCGCGTCATTTCCTTCTTTTTCCTCCCTTGTGCGCGATGTGAGTTCTTCGGGGCGATTTCGAACGATTCTCCCAGAGCACTCCGTAGAGTTCCTTGAGAGGCCGATTATTGTGTTCCAAGTGAGGTTTATCATCATCGTAATCATCTTCCTCCATCCGAATCGAGGTATATTTCTTTAGAACCCTAGCTTTTGGGGATTTTGGAGTTTTGTTTTGGTTTCCACCCTTCTAGTTTGATTTGCCTCATATGACTGTTAGATAACGATAGCGTAATCACCATCCCTTACTTCTCTTGTGTTTGCAAATTAAAATTCGATGTTTTTCTCCGTTGATAGATTGGAACCTGTTATCACCCTGTGTTGTCCGATGAAATGTCCCAACAGGTAGAATTAGGACGAATTCTTACGTTTCCGCTATATTGAGATTGTTTGTATATCGCTATTGTGATAGGAGTGGATTTGTGATGATTGTTCGGATCAAAACTTTTTCTTTCGCCATTTCCCTTCGCGTCATTTTTTTCAAGGCAAGTACATGTATTACATTTCGTTATGTGGTTTACGGTTTGATGCGATCATGAATTGTGGTACCGCGTGTGTGTGTGGATGTTCTTCCACCCAGGGATGGTACGGCGGGGCCTCTGGGTGCCGGTACTAATGGGTATGGCCGCGAAGTGGTTTCCCACTCAAGGACGGTCCGACAGGGCCTCTGAGGGTCGATACTAATGGGTACGGCCGTGGGTTACCAAGTATGGATAATATTGGGATGAAATGAGTTGATGAAATGTGTTTATATGTTGTTTTGACGCAAATGTGATATTCTGGAATATTGTTTTCAAATGCTTTCCAAATGAATAATTGTGTTGGATCGTATTCGTATGTATAATGTGGTGTAATTGTGTACTTGCACTAGCTATTCGAATGCTAACCCCTTAAATGGGGGAAATGCGTTTTATGCATTTCAGGTACCGGGCGAGCTGAGGAGCCGGCACGGGACACGCATGTAAAGGATGGTCCAGCATGATGATGAGGCTCGAGTCGGGTCGTCTCTTTTACTATATTTATTTTGTTATTGTTAAATGATGTCGTCGAAGTCCCCTGCGCGGGCATTGAATACTTTTCGCTCTTTGTTTTGTTGGTATTGAACGAAAATGTTTTGGCCGAGGCCACGGCCCTGCTTGTTATGATAAATGTGTTTTGTGGGATTGTTTTCTGAGTTTGGTGTCTTGTGTTAGCCTGGTAGACCTTGTGAAGGTTCTACGGCATGTAACGTCTCTTTTGAGATTTGGGGTGTTACAGTATGAGAGATTGTGGAGAATGGCTATGAGGAGCCGCGAGAAGAAACCGAGTTATCCCAACAAAGGGATAAATTACGAGATGCGAGAATGAGGGACAAGAAAACTCTCTATCTTATTTATCAAGCGCTAGGGAACGATGACTTCGAGAAAATCTCGAGTGGGAGCACTACCAAGGAAGCATGGGAGAAGCTGAAGATCTCATGCAAAGGAGCCGAGCAAGTGAAAAAAGGTACGCCTTCAAACCTTAAGAGGAGAATTTGAGTTATTGCATATGAAAGAGTCCGAATCAATTTCGTATTATTTTTCAAGAGTCTTAGCAATCTCAGATCAAATGAAAAGAAATGGTGAAAATTGGAGGATGTAAGAATTATGGAGAAAATATTGTGTTCACTAACTCCCAAATTTGAACATATTGTGGTGACTATTGAGGAAACTAACAATTTGGAGGAGATGACTATTGATCTCTTATTGGGATCATTACAAGCATATGAAGAAAAGCAAAAAAAAAAAAACAAGAAATTATAGAGCATCTTTTAAAAATGCAAGTAAGTGCTCCAAATAAAGAGGAAGGTTCGACCAAAGGCCGAGGACAATATGGGAGAGGCCGAGGTCAAGGACACGATTGAAACAGAGATCGTGGATATGGGCGTGGACGTGGACGAGGAAGTTTATTCAACAATAATGAAAGAAAGGAGTTCACAAGCGGTCGAGGGAGGATCAACTCACAGTCGATGTATGAGAGATCTTCACTAAAGTGTTATAGTTGTCACGAATTTAGTCATTATGCTTCTGAATGCAGAGATGTTAAAGCTGACAATTTCATAGAAAATAAAAAGAAGAAAATGTCAGCTTACTCTTGGCGTACAAAGGAGAATATGAAAGACAAGACGAGGCATGGTACCCCGACACAGGTGCAAGTAACATATGTATGGCAAAAGAAATATGTTCGTGGAGCTTGATGAATCTGTAAGTGGCAAAGTCTCATTTGGTGAAAAATCTAAAATTTTGGTGGAAGGAAAAGGAAAAATCTTAATACGTCAAAAATATGGAGGTCATAATTTCATTTTTAGTGTTTACTATGTGCCTAATATGTAAATTAATATTTTGAGTTTGGGACAACTCTTAGAGAAAGGTTAATATTCATATGAAAAATTATGGCAATACAATAAGTGATAATAGATATAAGTTAATTGCCAAGGTAGCAATTTCCAAAAATAGATTGTTTTTATTAAATATTCGAAATTATGTGGCAAGATGTCTTAAAGCATGGTATAAAAATAAATCTTGACTATGGCACCTTTGATTTGGGTACTTGAATTTTGGTGGATTAAAGTTATTATCGAGGAAAGAAATGGTAAGAGGATTACCATTCATCAAACATCTCGATCAAAATTGCGAAGGATGTCTGCTCGGGAAGCATTGCAGAAAGTTATTCCCAAAAGAGTCTATTTCAAGAGTGCTCCACTAGACTTAATTCATGCTGACGTCTGCGGACCAATCAAGCCAAGTTCTCTCGGAAAGTAATTATTTCTTACTTCTTATTGATGATTTTTCTAGAAAAATATGTGTGTATTTTCTTGAAGCATAAAGCAAAAATATTTGAAGTATTCAAGAAATTCAAAGTTGCTGTCGAAAAGGAGAATGGACGAGAAATCAAAGCCAGGAGGTCTGACCGGGGTGGAGAATTCACATCCAGTGAATTCGTGGAGTATTGTGAAGCAAATGGAATACAGAGGCCACTAGCTGTTCCAAGATCCCCCAACAAAATGGAGTGGCAGAAAGGAAAATAGAACCATTGTGGATATGGCACGCAGCATGCTGAAGACAAAGAATTTGCCAAAAGAATTTTGGGCTGAAGCAGTGGCTTCCGCAGTGTACTTGTCCAATCGATCACCGACAAGGAGCGTATGGGTAATGACTACACAAGAAGCATGGAGTGGAAGAAAGCCATGTGTTTCGCATTTAAAGGTGTTCGGGAGCAAAGCTTATGTACACGTACCAGAAGAGACAAAAAAGCTCGACGACAAAAGTGAGCTATTCATCTTTATCGGGTATGACTCTAACTCCAAAGGCTATAAGTTATTATCCCAATACCAAGAAACAGTGTTAAGTCGAGATGTGGAGTTCGATGAAGAAGCAGTATGGAATTTCAATTGTGACAACGACTATAATTTTATTCCACAATTCGAAGAGGAAGAAGTAATTGAGCAAGCAGGAAGTGGTCAAGAAGAATCAGTGACCCCACCCACTCCACGAACATTGGCGCAAGATGTTGAAGACTCACCACCTTTTTTGTTAAAGGAAAGAGTCACTCCACCCACAAGAAGTTTACGTGAGATTTACAATGAGATGGGAAGGTTAGAAGATCTTACCCTACTTTGTCTATTTGCTGATTATGAACCTGTAAGCTTTGAGGAAGCTACACAGAGTAAAAAGTGGTGAGATGCAATGGATGAAGAGATAAAGGCTATAGAGAATAATAATACATGGGAGCTTGTGACACTACCAAAAGATCACAGGGTTATTGGAGTCAAGTGGGTGTATAAAGTAAAGAAGAATTCAAAGAGAGAAATAGAGAGATAAAGTGGGACTTATCGCTAAATGATGTAGCCAAAGAGCCGGAATCGTCTATAATGAGGTATTTGCTCCAGTCGCTCGTTTAGAAACTATCTGACTAATAATCTCTCTTGCAGCCCAAAACAGATGGAAGATATTCCAAATGGATGTCAAGTCGGCCTTCTTGAATGGATATATAGACAAAGAAGTCTGTATCAAGTAGCCAATTGGATACGAGGTGAAAGGGCAAGAAGATAAAGTCTTAAAGTTAAATAAAGCCTTATGCGGTTTAAATCCTTTTGATGTTTTCCAAAATCCTTGATGATGCCAAAACCTTGACATTTAACATCTTGAAGGAGGGCAGACTTCTTGGTCTTCTGTTCGAATGTTCTGGCCTTCAGCAATTAGCCTAACACTAAGAACTGCTCGCAGGCGAGTTCAACTTTAAAAGAAAAGAGTATTACATCTTTAAGCTTATGATTGGCACGCAGGCACAATCTTACAGTGCTATCTAGATACATACAACTAAATCTATGAACTGTTCGCAGACAAGTTCATACAGCTTAAAATTTAACAAGTTTTTATACTTGTATTAATTCAGCAAATGGATTGAATTACGTAATCATGCAAGTACACAGTAGATTACGAGTTGTAATCTTTCAAGAGAAAAATATTTTATTAATATTGAACAAAGATTACAATGTTTTTGTTATCTCAAAACAAATAAGAATACAGGATGAGAATACAGGAGGGAATCTAGCTCCTATAGTTAGAATGCCTCCAAGGCCTTTTAGGGTCATTCTTGGTACCCTTCCACCAATTTTGATGAGCGTCCCTGTTTCCATTTAGGTATATAGCTTGACCTTCGTAGGATTTATCGAAAGCCAGGATCCAATCCTCTAGGTGGGTAACCAAGTCACCTTGTCTATGCTTGGACTTCATCTTCTGCTGGAGCGGGAGCGTTCCTTCGTCCAACATTTTCTTAAACTTCTCTGCGGCTTCCTGCACCGTCCTGCAATTGTTGAATATTATGGAGTCCCTGATAAGAACAACGAAGTATCTTAGCAGTTCATTCTTTCTCCAGTTCTTGATCTCGTCTGCAGTTGGCTGTCGGTTGGCCGGGAGGTTTATAGCTTGCGGTTTTTGTACGAGGTTCTTCCACGAAAAATTAGGGTCGTGGAATTCTGGACGATCTCCCTGTATCCTGACGTTGGGAGTAGGAGATGATAAACGATAAATAGCAGCAGTGATGCTGTTCCAAATGTAGCTTCCATCTCCCTCCTTGCTCGTGTCTCAATCTCCTTGCAGCTTCCCTCGCTTCTTCCCCCCTTTTTGGCGTCATCAAGGTAGGACACCTTTTCATCAAGATGTTCAAGGATCTGCATAGCAGCATCCTATTTTGTCTCAAAACTTGTCATTTTATTCACTAGGGAGGTGAGCACCTGCGACATATCTTGAATTTTCTTGTCGTGTGCTCGAAGCTGGGAACCAGATTCAATGAGAGCGGATGCTTTCTTGGCCTCAGAAACACGAAGCTTTGATTGTTCTTCCAGCAGGATCTGCTCCTGACGCGGTTGTAATTGGCTAAGGGCCTGCTTGAAGACGGTAGGCAGGATGTGGAAGGCTTCTTCCACTTGAGAAACTTCATGCCTCATACCAGTCATTTCTTCAACGGCTGACTGATGTAACCAATTAATCTCTTTTTCAACAGCATGTAGGGCATTCATGGCGTCCTGCAAGAAAACAGTTTGGCGGCCAAGAGCATGCAATTGCTCTTTCTTCTCGGCGGTTCGAGGAGAGTCTGGCTTGGCAAAATCTTCAACTCTATTCAACTGTCTCAAGTTCACATTGGGACGTGAATCGGGGTGGACATACTCAGGTATCATACCGTCGTCGGATTCCAAAACAGTTGAAGTTGCGGGAGCATCCGATGTGGGCTCGGCAAAAGGGATTGTTGTATTCTCTTGTTCTGAAATAGATTCTGAAGACATAGGTACAGGAGGGGCTGATTCATCCTGCTGTCTCTCAGCATCCGCCTGCTCCTGCAGAGGGACTGATTCCTCATGCGGGATGGTGCTGGTCTGGTCGTCTGTGGCGACAGGCTCTGGTGCATTTTCAGCAGTTGGTTTTCCTCCACTACAGGAGGGACTGAATCCTCGCTGTTGGGAACATTATTTTGGCTTGAGGTCCCTTGATCCTGTTGGGTTTCCTCACGACTCATTCTCAGACCTGCCTGTAGGGCGTCGTTGTCGTCCGAGTCATGATCAGATTTGGGACTGTGGGGACCAGAGCCAATGGATTTTGCTTTTCCTTTCTTGTGGGCATCTGCCTTGTCCATCAAGTGGCTGGTGATCAACTCTTTACAGCACAGGTTGTCCCATTAGATCAGGACTTCAACATCTTGAGAGTCCGTCACTTCCAAGACAAACCTTTCTTCTTCGGACCAATCGCTCCAGTTGTACAAAGTGTTGTACGGAGCGAGCCTGTAGGCTTTCCACTGGACAAAGCGTTCATAAGCCTGCTCTATTTGCACAGAAAGCAAAGTCTTGTTTATTATGGTGTCTGGGGAGGGGCTGCGTATAGCGCTTGGGTCCGTTGTATGCACAGGTTCCTCGACAGGCATGGGTTCCTGTGTTGGAGCTGGATCCCGAACAGGGGTTGGTACCCTGATGGGAGAAGTATCCTGAATGGGTGTGGAATACCGAATAGGAGATGTGGCTATTGGCTCTAAAGAGGCAACCGACTCGCCAGAGTCTTTTAAGTTGGTAGATGTCTGAGTATCCGTAGTAGCCGCCAAAGGCTCGGGATCTACTGTCGCGACAGTAGCAGTCATCTCTTCCGCAGGGATTGTGCCCTGGGGGCTCGATACAGTGGGTTGGGCCGTTGAAGGAGCATCCTCGGAGATTTCTGTAACTTTAACTTTTGTGAGCCTCCTTAGCTTCCTTTTCGGCTTCTCACCAGCAACGGGAGTTTTGCTGTGAGATCTCTTCCTTTTTTTCGAGGTCTCCTCGCTCTGGGACTTCGAAGACACGTCCCTCGAATCGGCAGAAAGTGGCAAAGTTCGGACAAAAGGTCTATTCGCAATCAGGGTTTATTTGTTAAAGACAGAGGGCCTGATGCTTCCCATGTATATCCGAGAATTGATCTTCTTTACTTCTTTGGCTTGCGGAACACCGCATTTTGTTAGAATATAATTCAGAAGCAAACCAAAGGACTTCTTTTGAGAGGCAGGTTTGGATACTTCTTCCTACAGTCTCTTTAGAATAATTTGACACCACTTGACATTTTCACAGGTCATGATGGCGACCATTATCCTAAATCTCAAATTGGTGCACATCTCGAACGCACCAGTTCTATTCTCAATGACATGACAACAAAAATCGTGTAAGTAAACAAAAGGTAGGCAAAAAAATTCTTGGGGCAAGAAGTGTGAACCGTTTCAACCGATGCTGAACCGGTGAATAATCCATAGTATTTGGTCAGGATTTCTTGGGACCTAAAGGTCTCAAGATCTTCCATGGTCAGGCCATCAGCAGGTAGCCTATAAATCTTCTGAAGCAAATCTTGGTCAACATGGATATCCACTCCACGAATGACAGCAGTGATGTCAGCAACGTTTCCTCCTTGAGCGAGAGAGAAGAAATGGACAGCAGCATTGAGGTAAAATTCCTCAACCATTTGAGCATCGAAACGCTCAGCGGTGTGACTCCCAAGGCGATAAAGGCCCTGTTGACGAATCCTCGTAATGACATACTCCATCAATTCAACGTCATCACCTTCAGTACAAACACGTTCAACCACTACAGATCTAGCAAAGATCCATCCGTCGATGATGTTAGAGGTCTTCTTGAGAGAGAGAGAGAGAGAGGAAGTCTGAGAAGATGCCATTGATGATTCTTGAAGAAAAGTGAGTAAGATTCAAATAAAATTGCAGTAAAAGCAATAAAACTTGTAGGCTGTATGCTCAAAGAATCGTTCAATATGCAGAAAGCATAAAGAGTTTGAAGAGGCATTAACAGTCCTTTTATAGTGGGCGGCGGTGAAGGGTTTTCAGACGATGAACGGTCAGATTTAAAGGATGGAAACCGTTGTTTAAAATGGACGACCATGGTGGATTGAGTGTAACCGGTACAACTTATCCATCTAATTTTAAAATAAGAGCGGGTCCCACATCTGACGTATCAAATTTCCCTTATTGCCCGAATTGGTGGTGTAAATTAATAAAATAATTTGAAACATCGTGGCTTTTGAGAAACTAATGTCCAGATGTCGTGTAAAGCATTTAATGCACAAGACTTTTTAATTATAACAGGGCACGTGGACACAAAAATAGTTTTAAAATAAATAATATCGTATTAATTGATTTTCCCATAGTATGTGCTATATCCGTGAAAATACAGTGTTCCCCCTTAAAAGGTACATACGGGTTTCAATTCCATACAGCAACTTTTGGATTACTGCTGTATTCATGGGTCGTACTGTATTCCCCCTTAATTATTGCACACGTCAGCTGTAGGATAAATCATATCGCTTTGTTCCTACAGTGCTGTTCTGATTGTCTGAGTGTACAGATAACTAATGGTGGATACTGTATTCTTGAGTCTTACAGCGTTCCCCCTCAATTGTTGAGTAAAAGCATTAAAAACTTACAGGGAGTCAGGCTGTAGCAATCCCAATTCTTGTCGAAGCATGCAGAATCTTGATGTGTCGAGAGGTTTGGTAAAGATGTCGGCTAACTGGATATCTGTATGAACTTTTTCCAGCCGAACATCCTTGTTCTCAACTTGATTCCTGATGAAGTGATGCTTCATGTTGATATGCTTAATACGCGAGTGCAACACAGGGTTGTGCGTTATTACAATGGCACTCGTGCTATCGCACATTATCGGCGTTTCTTTGGCTTCAATTCCATAGTCTGACAGTTGTTGTTGCATCCAAAGGATCTGTATACAGCAACTACCAGCAGCATAGTATTCTGATTCAGCTGTGGAAAGCGAGTTTGCCAATTGTTTCTTGCTAAACCAAGACACAAGTCTAGGTCCAAGAAAGTGACAAGTTCTACTTGTACTCTTCCTATCTAGCTTGAAACCTCCGAGATCCGAGTCGCTGTAGCCAACTAAATCGAATCCGCCTTCTTTAGGATACCACAGTCCTACATCTACTGTTTCTTTGACGTATTTTAGGATTCGTTTGGATGTTGCGAAGTGTGATTCTTTAGGTGCTACCTGATATCGCGCACACACTCCTACAGCAAACTGGATATCGGGACTGCTAGCCGTTAGGTACATGAGTGAGCCAATAAGCTTCATGTAGAGTGATTGATCAACCGGCTTTCCAGCTTCATCAGCACTAATTTGCACGGAAGTGCTCATGGGGGTTGATGAAGATTTGGAAGTATTCATTCCAAATTTGTTGAGAAGCTCCTTGTTGTATTTTTCCTAGTTGATGAATATCCTTGTAGGAAACTGCTTTACCTGCAATCCTAGGAAATAACTAAGTTCTCCCATCATACTCATTTCAAATTTATTTTGCATGAGATGAGAGAACCTTTGACATAAATCAAGGTTAGTTGAACCAAATATTATATCATCTACATATATTTGAACCATCAGGAGGTCATCACCTTCCTGTATTTTAAACAAGATCTTGTCCACAGCACCTTTCTCGAATCCATTATCGATTAGATACTGGGACAGAGTCTCATACCATGCTCTAGGGGCTTGCTTAAGTCCATACAGCACTTTCCTTAGCCTGTATACGAGGTCTCCGCCTTCTGGATTGACAAACCCTGGTGGTTTTTAAACATATACTTCTTCGGCAAGGTCTCCATTCAGGAAAGCACTCTTGACACCCTTTGATATACAGTGAAGCTCTTATGGGCGGCAAAGGCTAAAAATATCCTAATGGCTTCTAGTCTGGCTACAGGGGAAAACGTTTCATCGTAGTCTATGCCTACTTCAGTTCTTATAGCTGCGGGGTTGATTTCTAGGTCAACGACAGGCTCTATAGGAGTTGGTGGATCAATGATGGAAAGTTGTTGGATGTTCTGAGTAATATCTTCTACTCCTGTAGGATCATGGTGAGGTTCGTCGAACACTACATGAACTGATTCCTCAATTGTTAGCTTTCTTTTGTTAAAGATCCTGTAAGCTTTGCTAACAGAGGAATATCCTATAAATATCCCTTCATCCGATTTCTCATCAAAGGTTCTAAGTTGATCCTTCCTGTTGTTCAAAACATAACACCTGCATCCAAATATGTGAAAGTACGAAACTAATGGAGTTTTGTTGTTCCATACCTCGTATGCTGTTTTGTTGTGGTGCTTATTGATGATACAACGGTTTTGGGTATAGCACGCTGTATTGGTGGCTTCGTCCCAGAAACGTTGTGGCAACTTGCTTGCAGCAATCATCGTCCTTGTTGCTTTCTTCAGCGTCCTATTCTTTCGCTCAGCAACACCGTTTTGTTGAGGTGTGCGGGCAGCTGAGTATTTGTGCGGTATCCCATTTTCCGAACAGTATTGCTCTATAAAGCGGTTAGTGAATTCTGTACCTCTGTCGGAACGAATGGACACGATACTCACCCCTTTTTCATTTTGAAGCTTTCTCAGGTGCTCGGACAGCTTTGATATTGTTTCCTTCTTTTTGCTTAGGAAGATTGTCCAAGCATACCTGGAAAAGTCATCAACAATAACGAGACAGTATTTCTTACCTCCCAAACTTACCGGGTCTACAGGACCATAGAGATCCATGTGTAGCAATTCTAGAATTCTGTGAGTGGAAAGGTAGGATTTGTTCTTCAGGGTGGTCTTGATTTGCTTGCCTTTCTGATAGGGTCCACAAACACTGTCCTTTTTTAATGACACATTGGGCAATCCTCTAACCATTCCCTGTCTGGAAAGCTTGTTGATAGTCTTGAAGTTGACGTGAGACACCCTTTTGTGCCATAGCCAGCTTAAATTTGCAGTGCCTTTGGCAACAAAACAAGGAATTGTGGAGCTCGTAGGCATCCAGTCAGCAATATACATATTACCTGATCTGCTTCTTGTGAGCACAACTTCTTTGGTCAGGATGTTATTGACTCTACAGTGATCTATATAGAACTTCACCGAGAACTGTTTGTCACAGAACTGGCTAATACTAAGTATATTATACTGTAAACCTTCAACATAAGCTACATCGTTGACTTTGAATTTTCCGACAAGCAGGTTTCCTTTCCCTCTTGTTCTTCCTTTAGATTTATCGCTGAAGCGCACTTTTGGACCGCGACCTTCTACGTAATCGGACAGCTTGCTTTTATCTCCTGTCATGTTCCGAGAACATTCGTTGTCGAAGTACCAGATGTCCTTCTCTAAGATATCCTATATGCAAACAAATTAAGTAGATTTAGGTCTCATTTGATTGTTGGGACCATGGATGTTAGTGCCTTTAGGTACCCAGATTTTCCTGACAGCAATAGGTTTAATGTAGGATGGCTTAGGTCCGTAGTTGCGATGTCTTCGTGGGGCATGTATGTAGTCGCTATAACCATGATAATTATTATGCATGTAAAATTCAGGGTTATTATTATTAATCCAGTACGAATGCCGTCTTGGAGGTGGAGCCATTTTTTTCGGTCTTACAGCTTGCCTTCTGGGTCTCCAGTTGGATTCCCAAAGTTGTTGTTGATACTGTGTGGAAACTTGCTTTCGCAAGGGATAACGAGGCTCCTATATCCAATACCTAGGCGTCTTTGTCTTGAAAATCTTGCCATGCAGCCTTTGATATTTGGATCTGACCTTCTTTACGAGCATTGTCAAGGCTGTTGATATGCTCGGGGAGCATGCTGTTGAGTACACCTTACAGGTCTAAATGGCTGGTGATTCCGCTGTCTGGAATATGACTGTGGTGGCGGAATGGCAGCTTTTGCTGTTCTCGATGCAAAGGGTTCCTTCACAGGACTCGGAATTTCTTCCGATACAATAATGGGTTCCACACCCCTGAAGAACACAGTACTTGTTTTCCCTTTATTGGAAAATGAGTTGTATCCTAAGCCACTTTTATCATGAGCATGTTGCCAGTGCTTAGAATTTCTTCCATTCTTTTAGATGATTTCTCGAAAGATTTCAGAATGGTCTCAAGTTCTCCTTCTCATTTTTCGAGAGTTTTTACTTTGGCTTGAAGCTGAACAAAATCATTTGTCTTGCTTTCACTATGAGATTTAGTCTCACTTAGTTCATGATCAAGTTGATGATTGCTCTCCATGAGTTTTTCATGATCGACTTTGCTGTTTTCACAATCAACAAACATGTTTTCGTAATTTACTTTTAGCATGTCGTTTTCTTCTTTCAGCTCTAGGTTAGAAATTTGGAGCTGTATGTTTTCATTTTTCAAAGTCTCATGGGCCTTTTGAATGTTCTTAAACTCATTCATCATATTTTCAAAAGTATGAGATGCATTGGTAGAAATAGCTGAAGTTGAGCTTACCTCATCATCGCTATCTTCATCTTCCGGAATATCTTTGGCCATAAAGCACATATAGGCTTTATCTTCGAAATCATCATTATATGATCTATCAGTGACTACCTGAAGACATTCTTTGGACTTTGACGGTGCGGGGGAGGCTTCTGATTCACCAATCAGGGCCTTGAGCTTGTTTTCCAAGCACGTCTTCTTTCATCTTTTTTCTGTTGCTCGGCTTCGGGCAACCTTTGAACTTTAGGATGAGTACATTTATTTGAATGTCCTGGTTTCCTGCAATTATAACACAGGTTAGCGTCACCAGAGGAAGTCTCGGTACTTACCTTGTGAACAAGCTTGGGCCTGTATAGAGTCTTTCCCGATTGCTTGATGAACTTCTTGAACTTATGCATGAGGAGCGCCATTTCATCTTGTGACAGGATGTCGTAGTCGCTGTTAGCATTCTTGTAAATGGGCTTTGATGAGCTCGGCATGCTGTGTCTTCGGTTGGATATAGCCGCTAATGCTGTAGTCCTTGTGGGAGATTCTTCAGCTTTCTCTCTCCTGTCGATATCATACTCAAATGCTTTGAGGTCAGAAAAGAGATCAAAAGTAGATATTTCATTTAGATTGCACGATACACACATAGCTGTGGTCTTAATGTCTCATCGGGCAGGGAGAGATCTGAAAATTTTTAGGTTTTTCTCCCTTTGGGTATAAATCTTGCCTAATGCTTCAAGTTCACCGAAAATGCCAGTGAATCTGAGGTCAAGTTCCTCAAGTGTTTCAGTTGGTTTCATTTCAAAAGATTCAAATTGCTGAGTTAATTTTGAAATTTTGTTTTCTTTTGAGAGCTCAGTTCCCTCACAAATTAACTTAAGTTTATCCCATATATCCTTGGCTGATTTACAGCTCTTTACCTTAGAGAACGTGCCTTTGTCAAGAGTGACAAATAACGCGTTCTTAGCAGCATTGTCGAGGTTGGCGCGCTTTCTATCATCAGAAGTCCATTGTTCGCGCTCTTTCTCGAGTATCTCTGCATGAGCATGGCCTTCAATCCTTGGGACGGATTTACCTTCATGATCTTTACGGGGCAATCCTGTATAACAAAAATCATCTCTTCGTGCATTGCTGCAAGATGAGCCTCCATCCTAATTCTCCAGTCGTCAAACTCGTTAATAGAAAATATAGGGACTTTATTGATCATTGATGTATCCATATGAGAATATAGGGAAGAAAACGATTGTTTTAAACAAAAATAAGTGATTCTGGATCTGATTTGGTTAAAAATATGATTGATTCTTTTTAGAATCAACCGCTCCGATACCACTTGTTGGCCACTAAGTATACAGAATACAGCTTGGAAAGTGTTTTAATCAACAAGTTGTACAATTTTCAAATTTGAGTGCGTAGCGGAAGTCTTGTTAAAGTGAGTTGCTGTAAATACAGCAACTAGATGTGAAGTGTATACTTAAAATAATCACAGATATTAAAACAGTAAATGCAGAAGGTAATTGACACAGTAATTAAAGTGGTTCGAGGTAAACCCCTCTACGTCCACTGGTCCTCCACACAGGAGTGAAAATGTTTATTATAAATACTACGTACACAACTACGTATTTATAATCAAACCTATCAATGTATCGTTCACACAGATTGATACAATGATCGAAGCTTTCAACCGTTCACACAGATTGGTTTAGGCTTTCACTTGACTAACTTTTTCACACACATTTCCGAAGTTTTATCTCTTCAATGCAAGTCCGTCACACACAGTTTAGGAAAAGCAAGGCTTTCTCAGTCCACACAGGGCTGATGGGTTTGTTCAATAATAGAACGATGGTTTGAACAACTACTGACTTTCTTGAGCTTGAGCTGATGATGTGTTGTTCAAGGTTGAGCACTTAGATATTTCTTCTCTCAAAATATGCACTATACTTGAAGAAATATGTTTGCTCAGATGTATTCGTGTAAGTGCTTCTGGTTACTTGTTATCACTTCGTTTCTGATCTTCAAACTGTTGGAGATATATATAGCTTTCTGAATAGATCCGTTGAGAAAGATCCGTTGAGCAAAAGTCCATGACAACTGGATGGTTGACTTGTATAGACCAAGATCCGGATTTTGCGTTGTTTGAAGATCTCTGTCGGTTTTAGTATTTAAATACTTTATCTTTTCAGTATTTAAATACTTTATCAAACGGGACTTGACTTTAGCGAATAACAAAGATTCATTTTCAAATGGTCTTCAGTCCTGTTTCGATAGATATTAACTGTCTCAATACTTTACAGCTTGAATGTTGTATCCATTTGTGTTGTAGGTTATAAAGGAGAAGTCGTTGTATGGAGTGTTGCTGTATGAAGAGACAGCTTCCATACTTGGCGCTTTTAGACTCTGTTGCTGTATGATGGCATTATGGGAAGTCTTCGATACAGGATTAGCAACATTCGATCAGACTTTCGATACAGCAGCTTGTTGTATGCTGGATTGGTACATTGTCAAAACACTCTATCAAAACTTTCGATATAGGGATTGTTATCCCAACATACTTGATGAGCAGGGGGTGTTACAGGAGGATTCTCAGGTTATGGGAAGGATTGACGAGTCATATTTTCAAGGAATTTTTGCTAGTAGGGGACCTGTGAAGGAAGAGATTGATGCGGTGCTGGGGACTATGGAAAGAAAAGTGGATCATTCTATAAATTCTGACCTGATTAGGCCGTTCACAACTGAAGAGGTTAAGCTTTCTCTTTTGGATATGTGTCCTACTAAGTCGCCTGGACCAGATGGTATGCCAGCTCCATTTTATCAGAAATTTTGGCATATTGTTGGGCCCAATATGACTAACTGTGTTCTTTCTTTTCTTAATGATCAGTGTCTTGTTCCTAAACTTAATTATACTCATATTGTCCTCATCCCTAAGTGTGTTAACCCTGTGTCTATGACTCAGTTTCGTCCCATTAGTTTATCAAATGTCATTTTCGAAGATAGCTTCAAAAGTTATTACACATCGTCTGAAACCTCATATGTCATCTATTATTTTTGAAACTCAGTCTGCATTTGTACCTAGTCGCTTGATTACTGATAATGTTCTCGTTGCTTATGAGATGAGTCATTTTTTGAAGCGCAAAACCACGGGTAAAAAATATTTTATGGCTATTAAGCTTGATATGAGCAAAGCTTACGATCGAGTTGAGTGGTGTTTTCTTGAGATTGTGCTGGGGAAATTGGGGTTTGTTGATTCTTTTATTAGGATACTCATGCTTTGTGTGTGTTCTGTTTCTTATTCTATATTAGTTAATGGTGAGAGTGTGGGGTTTATTACGCCCCAGAGGGGTATTCGTCAGGGGGATCCTATTTCCCCATATTTGTTCTTATTTTGTATAAAGGCTTTTAGTTCTCTGATTGCTGACTCAGTGCGGAGGGAGGCTCTCAAGGGTGTGGTTGTCCGCCCCAGGGCACCCGTCACTAGTACAAAAACAGGCTTTTGCAACGGTTATGAAAACCCATTGCACATCGCACTAGGGTGCGATGCAATAGCTTGTGATACATAAGGTCATATCAAAGGCATCGCACATTGATGCGATGCAGAAGATTGCTTTTGTATCGCATTTTTTCTACAGATTCGTTGCGAGAGGTCATGCAGATACATCGGTTGTTCTGTATATGCGATGCGAAAAACAATAATTTTGTTGTTGTTGTGCACTTAATGCATCACGTCTTGTAACAAATGTGATACATAAAGCAATTTTATGTATCAAATACAGTTGATATTTGATGCATAAGACTATTTTTATTCATCGCAATTCTTCAATGTGCGATGCAATTATTTTTTTCCTATGCGTTTTTGCAGTTTAAGCATCGTACCTTGTAACAAATTTGATATATAAAGTAATGTTATGTATCACTTGTTAATAAGATTGATGTAAAAGATTATGATTCTGCATCGCGTGTTATGTACGGCTAATGTATAAGATACTTTTTTAATGGCTAATGCATTTTTTTAATGTATAATTTTTTTTATTTGGCAGTTTTCACATCATATTTATTTAATGTATATTTTTGACCAGAAAAGTACAAGGAAAAATAATTGAATGCAAAAAAATCATAGACAATCACCAAATTGGAGGAACATTTTCATTTCATCATTGATCTAGCTATCCAAAATTTCACAAAATTGTGAACAAAGAACTTTACAATTCTAAACGAAAGAACATTTAAAATACTTAATAAGACTTTGAAATATCACCTAAAAAGCATATATATATGCTTTAAACATGAGATCACAAACAATGGCTTATGAAATATGTAGCCCAAACATCTCGAATCTCGTTGATATCCCCATCATTGTATGATTTAATTGATCTGAACATCTGTAAAAAAATTTAAGTAACGTCAAAAGATCGAAATGTAACACACTGATCATGTAATTTTTTTCAAATCATAATAGGCCACTTTTAGCTATGGAAGAAATTTAAAAGAAAAAAAAATAGCCTATGAATAAACTTTTACCCTCGGCCTATTAAGTGTAAGTACTTACTCCTAATAGTATGGTGCCACTAGATATTCCTTAGATGATTGCTGGGTACCTGCATGCCTCAAGTAGGTTGATAGTCATAATACTGTGCTGAATGTGTCTGCCCCAACAGTTGCTGATCCTGATATTCCTGTTGTTGCTCCTCTCATTCAGGAAACTCCTACATCGATCGATTGGTAATTTCAGTGTTGATCCAAAGGTATTGCATGGTTTTGGGGAGTCAAGTGTGGCTGCTAGTGATCACATTGGAAGTTTAATTGACAAAGAGAAAGGTAATATGCATGGAACACCTGCTGTTGTAATGGAATCAGTCATGGGTAACAAAGTTAATGCAGAAAATGTACCTAAGGCTGCTAATGAACTCCATAATTCATATGCTTCGATAGTTAATGGTGCTCCTAAAAAGCAAAAGGTTAATTTCTCATCGTTGACAAATTCAGAATCTGTTGCACATGCTGATTTGGTTATTCCATTAGTATCGATTGACCTGCTTCTGTTTTACTTTCTAGTTATCGTCAGCTCTACAAAATACATAGACACACTTGATTACTAGGCATCCAACCGATCCGCTTTACAACATCAGCTATCAACAGAAATACAATTTTCAAATTGCATGTGCTGCCAATGGCATATTTTTTCTAATTATAAACAGTTAACTTTTCTTATAATGAAAAAGACAACAATGGATATACTAACACAGAATACTGAGCCTGCAATTGACACAAGTTGCAGGAGGATTTATACTCGGGAAACAGAATTTTGTACACAATCGGAAACATATGCAGATGGATAACCAAATAATAGCAACTTCAGGCAGCTACAAAAACTGTCCTGAAACGATTTCCCATGAAGAATATTTTATAGCAGTGACATTGAAAGGAATTATATTATTACAACAAGTGCACCTAAATCCCAAATATGCAAAATCAGAAACACATACGTATAACCAAATGATAGCAACTTCAGGCAGATATGAAAACTTGCAAGTTCTGAATCACGATTTCCCATGAAGAATATTCATAGCAGTGGCGTTGAAAGGAATGGGATATTACAACAACTGCAGCTAGTCCAAGCTATGCTAGGGCCGGTGGCGTGAGGGTATAGTGTCAATTAATTGAATTTAGTAAACTCCATAATTCATGACGGAATTGGATTATTATTTCATAAAAAATGTTTCAATACTAGGAATACTTCAAGATATTCTAGTCATATATATCAACAATCATGTGGTGTAGTAAACAATGTCAAGCTGTTGAAAATCAACAGCAGGCACGTTTCGGTTTTCATCCCTAAATCGGAGGAAATATGCTCTGAAAAAGACTGAATGACATTTACCTGTAACCTTGCTCTTCTCTCTTCTTTACGCTGTGCACGCGCAACATAGAGTGGTTTGCTGATTACCATTTTCGCATTCATATCAGAAAGCTAAAACCACAAGAAAAAACAAAATCCAATCATCTCAGCTAAAGCATCATCATATAATGAAATGTCATCTAGACATGTGTCAACTCACAGCTCGGGAAGCTTCTTCGGGAGTTGAAAAGGCAACAAAACCAGATCCTCTGCTTATTCCACTGGGATCACGCATAACCTGCAACCCAAAACATAAATGAATTCAGTAAAACTCAAGAAAAAAGTTGTAAACAGCATGGAAGAAGAGAATAGTGATATATATGAGACCACAAGTTCCCAGTAAATGAAGTACTATATTACCTTGCATGATGTGATATTACCAAACTCAGAAAAAAGTTCTCTGAGTCTGTCATCATCAATGCTATCATCCAAGTTTTTAACATACAAATTAACCCCTTGGTATTTGTCAACATATTCTCTGGTAGTCTGCTCAAACCGACTTTTAAGTTCTTGCTCCCTCTCTGACTTCTTCTGGGCTTTTCCAACATACCACTCCTTGTCATTAAATTTCTTCCCATTCAGAGCTTCAACAGCTTTAGCAGCAGCATCAGCATTTTCAAAATTGACAAACCCAAAACACTTTGACTTTCCATCAGCATCCCTCATCACAACAGAGCTAGTGATCGCTCCGTATTCACCAAAAACTCCTTTCAAATCTTCATCAGTAGTAGACTCGGCTAGATTTTTCACAAACACATTGTTGAACTTTGTCATAGTACTTGCAGTGTCCCTTTCTTGTTTGCGGAGGAAATGTCCAGCATACACTTGCTTATCATTAACAAGCATACCATTCAACTTATCGATAGCAGTTTGTGCAGCTTCCTCGGTATCAAATTGTACAAACCCATAGCCCTTTGATTGGCCATTAGGGTCAGTTGCTATCTTGCAAGAAAGTATATTCCCAAAACTAGAAAAAGTGTCATGTAGTGCTTTGTTGTCAATTGCTTTATCCAAATTCTGCACAAAAATAAATAAAAAACAGTAGCATGTAAAAATAAGCATACACAAAGAACAATCAATGACAGAATTCTCTAAAAAAAATAGGAAGTGAATGAAGTGCAACGAATAGAAGCACAAGTGAAGAGACAATCACCTTAATGAAGATATTCGCTGTTCCACTTTTTCGAATACTTGGGTCTCGATGAGAATATGTGACACGGATCGACTTGTTATTGAGGGGCGTGAAGTTCAAAACTTCAATAGCTCTCGCCGCTGTAATTTCAGTTCAGAGGAAATGCATCAGACAGCATAAATACACATCATTTCAGGTGAAAGAAATAAAAGAGAAGAGAAACTCACCGAACATTAAACAAACTGAAAAACAGGGGAGGAAAACAGATATAACAGAAACACGACAGAAATTGTATACAAAAGCGAACTTAGAAAAAACAGCATTATCAAATTGCATAATATCATAATCACCTAATATAATATGACCTCTAAATAACAAATGGTGTTATCTAAAAGACAGGAGCGTGCTACATATAGCTAACTTGAACTTTGCAAGCTATTAATGTTTAGCAATCTTTAGAAATGAGTATAGCAATATACAATAGTTCGTTCTCAGAATGCAGGAAGCTTGGGCTGAATTCACTAGCATACCAAATCCTAAGCTGCCATAGCAACTCACAATTCGCAAATATTTAGTAACTAGAAATTCAAGAGTGAGAATGAACATACTTGACCTAGATTTTTGCACTGCATTATCGTCAGACAACAAAATCAACACTTCAAACCAATTACAACACTGACAACCATATTGTAATTTCTCTACTTTTTCATTTTTTTTTTTGTTGGGCTGGGGTGGGGATGCAATAACTCTGCCATTCTTTGAAGCTTATTTGGACAAGTATGAGGCAAGTTCCTTAAAGACTACTATTCCATTGGCTGTTCTACAAGCTCGAACAGAAAATAATTAAGTTGATTCGATGATGACTCCCTCAAAAGGAACAGAAAATCAACACTTCAAACCAATCACAAAACTGACAACCACATCGTAATTTCTCTACTTTTCATTTCTTTTGTTGGGGTGGGGTGGGGGTGGACTCAGCCGTTCTGTTGAAGCTTGTTTGGACAAGTATGAGGGCAAGATTGTTCCTTCAAAATTACAATTCCAATGGTTGTCTACAAGCTGTGCAAGCAAAAGATTAAGAATACAATGATGAATCCCTAAAAGGAACAGAAAATAACAACACATAAAACAAAGTACCCGAGAATATTATTTGTACCACAAGTCGGACAAAAACCAAACACTGGGATTGTGCTGTACGTCAACATAAACATTTATTCGAATTTTGCTTGTTCAGCTTTTCTCCATGCATCTGAGCTACTAGTCACTTTTAAACTAACAGAACATAGGCACAATGGTCAAAAACCCTTTACTATTCGTAAAGGGTTTGGTTCGCCGGAGATGGCAAAGTATAAAGGTAGGGTTTAGGCGATATAGATGAGGGGCGATTGAGAGATAAGGGTCTGTCTCTGTGTATACTGTATAATCGTCCGTGTACATGCATCACACATCAGTAAAACTGTGATGTACATCAAACATTATTAATATATTTGATACTCAACAATCACGAAATATTAAAAAAATTAGCACATTACGCATCACACATATAACTGTTTGATATATATAATATTAAAAAGTTAAAAGTTGAGACATTATGTATCAACTACTAAAAACCATTCGATGCAAAAGATTTTTAGTAAATTTTCAAACACTTTAGGTATCAGTTATATTTTAGTATACGATGCATAATTTTTTTTAAAAATATAAAATTGACCCCAAATATGCTTACGCATCACGTTTCTTGTCACTGCGTTGCCAGAGAGGCGATGCAAAAGCCAATTTTTGTACTAGTGCGTGATCTCCCATCTCTTATTTGCTGATGATACTCTTATTTTCTGTGAGGCTTCTAGGTGTGCAGCTGTGGATGTGGGGAGGATTTTACATGCTTATAGTCTGGCCTCTGGTCAGGTTATTAATCTTGATAAGTCGACAGTGGTTTTTAGTAGTAATGTTGGTGTAGATAATGTGGAGGCAGTTCGGGGTTGTCTGGGAGTCATAGTTTTTTTTTTTTTTTTTTTTTTTTTTTTTTTTTTAAACCAAAACAGCTAATGTTATATTATTCCGAAAAATTGAGGGTGGACGAGTCCCTCTACACGCCCGAGCAAATGAGAAAGGGTAGCCGACCCCAATGCAAGGCTAAAGTTTTCCAAGTATCTCCCAAATTACAAGACGATTACGTAAACTTTCCTACTCCTAATATAGGGTAGGACATTATATCGAGTTCAACAAGCCCACGGATTTTCCTATCAATATTGGATATATCGTGGAAATTAAAATCATGATGATCACAACCTTTGTTAGCCAAAAGGTCGGCAACGGCATTGCCCTCACGAAAAATATGTGAAAAATAAATTTCATATTTTTCCACAAGGGCCCGAATTTTAATAATGAGGCTACGGAGTTGCCAATGACACGAAGATGAATGCTCAATCAAGTGGAGTGCAACCTTCGAATCGACCTCCACCCAAATTTTATTAAAATTGTGATCGATGCAAATATCGAGCCCTCCAAATGGCGAATATTTCAAAGAAAGTTGTTGGTTTGGGCCCCAAGAAAATCGGAGAACAACAAGAGCGCGTTGCCGAGATGATCCCGAACAATCCCCGCATGCCGCATTGCCCGGTTGCCCTCGCAGCCCCGTCCGTATTGAGTTTCCACCATCCCATGTCCGGCTTAATCCAACGGACAGCCTTGATTTTGTACCTCGGCCCCGGGGCCGGTTTGATGCCCACATAATCGGCAATTCTGTCCGCTCCCTTCCAAAATTGCGTTTTAATTTTGCCCTGAAGTTTGAGATTGTAGATGTAGTTCCAAATACGCTTACACACAACTTTAGGCGTAAAAGGAACGTTATTAAATCTCTTATCGTTCCTGCAGCACCAAAGAAACCATAAAATAAGGATCGGGATGATGTGAAAAATGTGGATATTGCCTCGCTTTACCAAACCAATTGGCAATGATAAGATTGAAATTAGATGACACAAGGACTTTGATCCCCGCAATATTATGAAAATAATTCCAAACAACTTTAGCAATCGGGCAAGAAGAAAGAGATGCGGAAGATTCTCAACACCATTACAACAATAACAATTATTGGTGGCAACAATGCCCCTCCGCAAAAGATTATCCGGCGTTGAGATCCATTTATTAAGCACCTTCACCATAAAAAGAGAAATGGTAGGTGTGATAAGTGGATTCCAACAATACCGAAGAATATTATGCGGAGGGTTTTTTTTACGAACCATCCCCCAAGCGGTTTTGAAAGTAAAAATCCCATTAGGGGAAAGAGTCCATAAAGGCTTGTTGTCGGAGGAGAAAGTAGGTAGAGAGCAAATATGGTCACAAATGCCAAGCGGGAGTTTGCGACTAATTTTTTCCCTATCCCAATCCCCGTTATTCCAATAAAAACCAATTTTATCTTTGGACTTATTATGGTAAAAATTGGTGAGAGGGCTGAATTCACACCAATTGTCATGCCAAAAGGACACATCAGCATTACCACTATGCCAAAAAATTTTATCATTCGCGATCGATCTAATACCACAAAGGTTTTTCCAAGTAGGAGAACTTTTGGGATTAAATTTAATAATCATGGGGTGGATCCGAGAACAATATTTTTGAAGTAAGAAATTGGACCAAATGTTATTAGAAGTTCTGAATCTCCACCACATTTTAACATGGGCAGCCTGAATAATGTCATTGAAATCCCGACAGCCAAGACCCCCCTCATCCTTGGGGAAACAAAGTCGATTCCAAGCCGCCCAATGCAACTTACGTTTGTTGTCATTAGTTCCCCAAAGAAATTTGTTGAAAAGCCTTTCTATGAAAAGAATGACATTCCCAGGGGGTTTAAGGACTTGTAAGTTATAAAAGGCAATGGAGTTTAAAACCGAATTAATTAATTCAAGACGCCCCCCCGTCGAAAGCAAGTGGTGGTTCCAAGTAGTGATTTTATTTTTAATTTTCGATAGGAGGGGACCGTACATATCAAAGGATTGAAAACCTTTCCAAAGGGGGACGCCAAGATACGTAAACGGTAAATCAGCTTTATTAAACCCCGAAATTCTTTGCACCCAACTAACAATTTGGGGAGTCGGATTGTTCATCACAAAATTACTTTTATGGTTGTTGATCTTATGACCAGAAACATTCTCATAGTGGAAAATGCAATTATTGAGAATGTGAAGACTTCTTTTGGAAGAATTAAGAAAAATGAGAATATCATCGGCATACGCAAGATGCGTGATAAGCATGAGAAGTATTTGGGTCTGCCGACTACTATGGGCAAATCTAAGAGGGAGGTGTTTGGTTGGCTGAGGGAGAGGGTGTGGGAGAAGTGTAATGGGTTTGGGGAGAAGTGTCTGAGTAAAGCGGGAAAGAAGTTTTTTGTTAAGGCAGTTTTACAGGCAATCCCAACTTATGTTGTGGGTTGCTTTAAATTGCCTGAATATTTGTTGAAGGAAATGGAGGGGATGTTGATTAGGTTTTGGTGGGGTGATGGCAAAAATTCTAAAATTCATTGGATGTCTTGGGATAAGATGTGTGCGAGTAAAAGAGACGGTGGGTTGGCTTTCAGGGATCTTAGTTCTTTTAGTAAAGCGATCCTTGGAAAGCAACTTTGGCGTCTTATACATTTTCCTGATACTTTACTTAGTCGTTTATTAAAGGCTAAGTACTATCCTCATTATGGTGTGTTGGAGTTGGTGGTGGGTAGCAATGCGTCATTCACTTTGCGATGTATTCGGGGCGTACTTGATGATATTGGGGAGGGTTTTCGGTGGCGGGTTGTGGATGGTGAGTCTATTTTGGCGTGGGGAAGCAACTGATTGCCCCGAGAAGGGGGGTTAAGGCCTCGCACTCCATTTCCTTCGGATATGGGGGATATCTTTGTGTCCTCTTTTATTGATCCGGATCTGAGGTGCTGGAGGCGGGATTTACTTGAATATACTTTCTAGGAAGAAGATGTTTGGGATGTCTTGAGGATTCCTTTGGCTTCAATGGGGGCGGCGGATTGGTTAGTGTGGCATTTTAAATCCAATGGGATTTATACGGTAGCCTCGGCCTATTACTTACTTCGCCAATTGAAAACAGATCGGTTGGCTTAGTTCAAGTGTGTTGCCGGGACGGGTGAATTGGAATTGTATGTGGCAGTGTTGTGTACCTGGAAAAATTAAGATTTTTTGTTGGAGGATGTTACATAGGGCTCTTCCTACGCGAATGAACTTAAAGAGTAGAGGTATTATGTTGGAGCCTGAATGTCCTTTATGTGGTGCAGATGAAGAGTGGGAGCAGCATGTTTTTCTTAATTGCCCATTTGCAATCTACCATCGGTTGTTGTTGGTGCGGTGAGAGGGAGTTTGCATGAGTGGTTCTTGTCGGTCATTAATAAATTGCAAGGTGAGGGTGGGGATTTGTTTATGGGGGTTTGTTGGGGGTATTTGGAATTTCTGTAATGCATAGATTCATGGCAAACATTTTCTTGAACCTCCACGAATTATCGAGGATGTACGTACGTTGTTGCGGGATTTTCGCATGACTCGAAGTTTTTTTGCCCATCCAAGACCTCCGGAAAGTACAGTTATCTGGTCACCTCCGCGACATGGTTGTATTAAACTAAACTTTGATGCTGCTTTTTCTACATCTTCTTTCTCTGCTGGACTTGCTTTTGTTGCTAGAGATTCAGAGGGTATTGTGGTATTTTGGAAGCATGTTGTGCTGCCTGTTTGCGGGTCGGCTGTTGTTGCTGAGGCTATGGCGGCTCGACTTGCGGTTAATCATGCTCTTTTGATGGGGTGGAAGTCGGTTATATTGGAAGGTGATTGTTTGCATGTTATTAATGCCCTTCGTAGTCATGAGGCGTGCTTAGCGGATTTTGGAGTGGTGATTGAGGAGTGTCGAAGCTTGATCCTGTCTTTTGATGTCTTTGAGGTGGCTTTTATACGTCGGGTAGGTAATCATCTTGCACACCGCGCTACGACAGAGATTAGTTCTAATAGTGAAGGTGTGTGTTTGCCTTTTCCTTCGTAGCATCAGGTTGTTAGAGTGCTGCAGTTCTGATCTGTTTTTGCTGCTTTGCGTTTTTCTTTGTAAGCACTTTTTTTGGCTTCTGCCTACTTAATAGTTATGTGTGGTCTGTTCTCAAAAAAAAAAAAACTAAATACACACTGTGTATCTTAGTCTCCAGGCAATTGGGCTTCTCCCAGTTAGCGTAGGGATAGACCTGTTAGAATATTCCAGAATATGTAATCTTTCCCTATTTGAAGGGACCCTATCAATGAGAATGGATACATCTTCTGCCATAATTCTTGTCTTATGTGCTTTCACTACAACGCGTTATCAGCACGTAGTCTACCACTGAGAGCAAGAAAAATTGTCCGAAAATTCAGAAAATTCCAAAAAAAAATAATCAAAAATTTCTTTTTCTGAAAACCCTAGCCGCCTTCTTCCACGTCCAACGCAGATCCGAACGTCGCCTGCTCGTCCTCCGTCCAGACCCTCTTGATACGGAACCGAGAGATGATGTTATATAAGGTTCGGCATTCATCGTTCAACGTTCGGTGTTCTTACAACCTCATCTGTAAATCCAATCATCAGATTTTTTTTCCAATGGAGAAAACGGATCGAAATCGATGAGAAATCGGATTTTTTTCTGCGAAACCCTACGCACCATCATCATCTTCTTCCGCCGCCTACCAGACCCCCCCCTCCGGTCCGTGGACAGATCCGGCCACGAACAACTGCCATCACCGGACCTCCGCCATCGGCATCTACCCGTCGGAACCTCCCAGATACGGACCGCACGACCGCTCGTCCGACTCAGGTCCCACCGCAACTCCGACCAGCACCAACACGCACAGATCGAAGACCCGTACATCTCGTTCGAGTTAACTCGGACTCACCTGCACCAATCTATGTACCAGAACGGACATCTGGCCACCGGGTTTGGGATCAATTCGGTCGAAAAAAAATTCCGCTGGGATTCAAGCGTGAAGAGGAGACCGTGTGGTGGATAATTTCTTCATGGGAATTGTGAGAAAGGAAGACAATTTGCTTCTCCCTCTTCTTTTATTTAATAAAAATATTATTAGATTAAATAATATTATTTTTATTTAACAAATATAAATCTATTTTTTATGTCGTGGAAGGGCTTTTTTCTAATTTCACTTTGGAGAATAATCAAGAATTTTTACTGGGGATTCAAGAGGACAATCAGAATGAGGAACACGATTTTATCAAAGAAAATTGAAGGAATGCCCTAGGAAAGAGTCGTGTCTTTCCTACAGGTAATTCGTAAAACCCTACTATTTGCAACATGCACTATTTTACGTGCTTTAATTTATTTTGTTGCATATCTATATTTCACAAATTGTTATATTTATGCCTAATTAAACTAATTAAAGCATGTTGTATTAATAACTTTAATTAACATATAATTGCGTCATAAGACTCATATATCATGTCTATGACTTATTTGACCGCACAATGTGTATATAGATATATACTATGATTATGTCTATATATATATATATACATATATTTTGCATGCATCTATAGATATTACATGCAATTAGGCAGCATAATTAGTAGATGTTAATGCCTAATTTTTACTGCCTACGCAGTACCATGATAACGAAACTTCATGTGTATCGCATCGAAATCATGACTATATCTTGGTTCTAAACAAAATAATCCCATTATTGAATAATTTATCATGGACGAACTCATGATTATGGGAAACGTATTAACTTCCTTCTCTTGTTTACGAATATAGCTAATCCAACTCCTTCGAAATTCAACATCTTAGACTCAAAAGGAATTGAGTGCCACGGATGAGATTCTAATTTTAAAACGTTAGCGCTACACTTTCTGTTCATACAGACGACGAACCGTTTTAAAATGTGAAAGAAAGCGCGCTGATGTTCTTAGGCGAAATCTCGATCCCTACTTATGATAGGAATATCTTTAGATGAAATCCCCAACGAACTGGGAGATGCCCTTAAGGGCCATTTCGAGAATACTATTTCTCGAGTTGATCGTATAGTGGGATGAAATCCACTTGCTTTATTATAACGAGTCAACATTTCAATAAAGATATGCTCCGCCTTAAGGTGCGTCTTATTTCTTTTGTGAAAATAAACTCACAAAAGACGACATGATCCAGAAAAAAAAAAAAGTTTCCAATTTCCCTACTTAAAGTGCTTATACTAACGAATCAGTATATGCTAGAGTACGATAATGCTAGGCCTGCCGAGACAAAGCAAATTCTCGAGGCTAGTAATGGCAAAATGAAATGTGAAAAAAACCCCGACGAATAGGGGACTGGACGTGCCAATCCCAAACCACATGGGATGAATTCGCATGGTGGAAACGGACTTGGCAGTCGTAGATGTGGTCGTAGTCACGAAGGCTCTTCCAATCTTCCAAAGTAGCGAGAATGAATGATGCTCCTGGCTCCCAAGAAATGAGTTGACTCCTAATGTGAGATTGTTGTCATTGGTGTACGAACTGCCATGCAAGCAAATATTTCACGGCCAACTAGAAGAGATATTGAGATTCCGACGAATAGGAAACTCACTATATAGAGGAAGGCGACCATGACATGACCCCGAATGTCACTTTCGCATTTACCGATGACAGTACCGCACCATACGTGCCAAAGTCATTAGACACCCCCCTTCTATGACTAATTTTATCGGTAGACGTTATAATATTTTTCAATAATGATCTGATGTATTTTGGTTTCGAGCAAGATATTATTGTTGCTTACGTATACAAGTGGTTGACTTTATTCAAAGTACCGAATATTGTTCCTACGATTATGGTTCAGAGTTTATTACTCGTGTTCTCGTTTGACGAATGAATCGAGGCACACTCGAGTGATAGGCTGACGGTAATAGCCTATGACGTATCAGTGACTAGGATGACTGGATCATCCCACTTCATCCAAGGACGCGGCACCCCCGGTTCTTGGTGCCTAACGGCACAGTTTTACGATCACCGACACTCTATATGCATTGAGAGTGACTAACTCGAATCTTACAAAGCTTCAAGGATATACGTATCAACGACTTTCATGTTGAAACTCATTGTGAAAATGGAATAGAGTATCTCTATATCATCTCTAATGAATACGGCCGAAAGCGCATCGTAGAGAAACTTACGAGTCAATCAAGTGGATTGTACGTTACTATGATTAGGATTGTTGAATCCTATGCACTTATAACGAACATTGGGACGTAACTCGTACAGGCTTTGGCATGAACGACTAGGGCATCCAGGTCGTGAAATGATAATCTGCACGGACATCTTTCGCGTGCAAAGTATAAGCGGGCAATGAACACACATAACGAACTTTGTTGGTTTTCATCAAGATTGTCATCCAAAGCATCAGAGACATCCACCCGTTCTACACGCTTAACCCTGTCGAATGCACACCATCTCTTCTGCAAAGCCTGCGCTTTAGCTAAAATAGGAGCGAGACCTTCCTACGCTAAAGATGTGAAAATTCCATTCTTACATAGGATTCAAATAGATATTTATGGACTGATTCAACCAGAGTGCGGACCATTTAGATATTTTATGGTTCTGGTTGACGTTTCGACATGCGGGTCACATGTCGCCCTCTTGTCCACTAAAAATGCTGCTTTTGCAAAGCTTCTAGCACGGATTATTTGTCTAAGGACTCACCACCCTGACCACCATGTTCGGTCTATAAGACTTGATAATGCTGGAGAGTTCACATCTAAAGTACTTGATGAATACTGCATGTCGATCGGGAGCGACGAAAAGCATCCCATCCCCCACGAGCATACGCAAAATGGTCTCGCGAAGGCAACCATCGAACGAATCAGATGGTAGCTCGGGCATTGGTTATGCACACCAATTTGCCTATTTCTGTCTAGGGTTATATAGTCTTGCATGCAGCTTTACTTATTCGCTCATGTTAGACCCTCTACTAAACAAACGATTTATGCGTACCAGATGGTAACTGGATAAGTCCTGATTTTTATATTTTGGACTCAAACGAGCTTGAGTGTCAATTACGCATATTTGGTTATGTAGTATTGTGCCTTATGCACTCCCACAGTGCGTGGGTCTTGAAAGACGATTAAGTAGTTACATTGGATATGAATCCCCAATGATTATCCGCTATTTAGAACCTTCGACAGGTGATCCCTTTACCGCTCGATTGCGGAATGTCACTTCGATGAGACAACCTTCCAATCGTTAGGGGGAGGAGCGAAGACGAAATTTCTCATGGAATGATAGGAATTGTCATGGTGTATCCCTACTTTGTCTCATATTAATCCCCGTATTTCGCTATATGATAGTGAAAATTCTCGATCTTCGAAACGTAGCAGATTCGATGCCTGATGTATTTACTGATATCGTGAAAGTGATGAGATCATATATACCAGCTGCAACCTATAAGGTTGACAGTACTCGGTAAGAGGCGCAACACCGACGAATCGAGTGCTGCCATCGCACATGGTGGATGTGTGATTTAGGCCATAGCTCTCTAAAGGAAGAGGTGGAAGCTACATGGTTCGACTTAACACTCACCTAAGGAGGAAGTAAAGTAAGGCACAAACTTATATATTAGTCATCAATGAACTCGTTTCATGAGATCATACTTGATTTTACTATGTCCATGAGTCATGACGAGGGGGGACGCCCCGAAGATTGATATGATTCAGAAAATCAAGAAATCTCGATGAATCACGAGAGTGTGGACTGATCATCCACCCACTTTGATGATCTATCATTTCTCAAAGCATAGAGCAATACGATGTCGAACCTCGCTCTATTATATGATATCAACATTGAGTTAATTGGCCTTAAAGAATAAAGCATTCCACGCAGAACTAGATTCTTTGACAAAGAGACGGGTAATTGGTAGGTAGTGCTAACCTCACCAAGTGTAAATCCTGTAGGACATAAAATAAATCTTGTCAGTAAGCACAATGAGAAGAATGAAGTCCTGAAGTACAAGGCTCGAAGGTTCTCATAAATGTCGTGGAATTGACTGAGGAGATGTTCTCTCCCCTAAGCTACTTCATTAGCTTAGTAATTTCCGAAGGACTGGAAATGCAGCTTATGAATGTGGTTAGTGATATCACTATGGGGATCTTAATATAGAGATGTATATGAAAGTGTTCGATGGCATTTCATTATCCAAGTCAAGTGACTCTAGACCACAGAGTGCGTTTGTAGTACGATTGAAACGCTCACTTTACGGATTAAAACAATCCGGGCGGATGTGGTATACCCGCCTAAGTGACTACTTGATTGGGAGGGGATATAAGAACAACAAACTATGTCCCTGTGTGTTTATTAAGAAAACAAGTTTCGGATTAGCGATTATAGCTGTATATGTCGACGATATGAACATAATCGGTACTCTTGATGAACTAAGAGAAACCGCAGCTATCTAAAATCCGGATTTGAGATGATGATCTGGGAAGACTCGGTCTTATCTAGGCATTGAGCTAGAACATCGAGCTAGTGGAATTCTCATCCAGCTGTCTGCCTATGTCCAAAAGAAAATCGGGCATTTTAACATGGACAAGACACATACGGTTAGCACTCCCATGATCGGTCGTAGTTTGGACTTGAAGAAAGATCCATTTCGTCCGAAAGAATGTGAAGAAGAGCTTTTGGGAGATGAAATTCCTTATCTAAAGTGCAATAGGTGCATTATTGTACTTGGCTCAGTATACTCGACCTGATATAGCCTTCTCAGTGAACTTGTTGGCTAAATATAATTCTGAGCCCACGCAACGTCATTGGAATGGTATCAAGAACATCTTTCGATACCTCAGATGAACCATTGACTCGAGACTTTTCTTTCCCTATCAGGCTAACGAAACTGCCGATGAATGTGCAAGTAAGTGTGAATGCTGAGGAAACTACCCCGACGAATGTGTTGGTAGGATTTGCCGATGTTGGGTACATCTTGGACCCATATAAAGATCGCTCCCAGATTGGTTATACTTTTACCACTGGGAACACCGCGATATATGGAGATCAACTAAGCAAACCCTTGTTGCTACCTCCTCGAATCACACTAAGATTATCGCTCTACATGAGGTGGTACGCGGGTGTATATGATTGAGAACCATCGTTATACATATTCGAGGTAACAGTGGACTAAGTAATGCCACTGATGCGCCCACATGCATATACAAAAATAATGCCGCTTGCATCGAACAGATGAAGATCGGGTATATCAAGGGGGATAATACGAAGCATATCTCTCCAAAGTTTTTCTGCAATCAGCAACAACGGGCCCTCCTCAACATCCAAGTTAAGCAAGTGAAGTCTGAGGAGAATGTGGCTGATTTATTCACTAAATCATTGCCCAAGGCCGTATTTGAAAAATATGTAAGAAATATCGGAATGCGTAGGATTTTCGAACTCCCGAGATCGAAGTAAGGATCTGATGGGGGGTGAGGTATAACGAATTTTACCCACCAGTGTTGTACTCTTTTCTTTGACCAACATTTATTTTGTCTCAATGGGTTTTGTTACTTGGCAAAGTTTTTAACGATGCAACGTCACATGCACTGTTTTTCAGATTCCTTGATTGACGAACTAATCAAGGGGAGATGTAGACTTGAGGGGGAGTCTTACATCCACGTCGCAAGTTACACTCTTTTCCTTAACCAAGGATTCTTTTTTCCCACTGGATTTTTATCACTTGGAAAGGTTTTTAACGAGGTAACTAGACGTTTAGCTCACTGATCGACGAACTGATCACGTTCTTGAGCACACACTGATCGAGAAATGATCAATAGAGGTTTTGGCTTAACGAAATTAGCATAACCTATATGTCTGGATGTTGTACTCTTTTTCTATGATCAAGGCATTTTTCCCATGTGGTTTTTGCTTGACGAGGTTTTAACGGGACAACTTGACATGCGTTGGAGACTCGGCACAAGGGGGAGTGTTATACACACTGTGTGCCTTAGTCTACAGGCTATTGGACTTCTCCCGGTTAGTATAGGGTTAGGCCTGTTAGAATGTTCCAGAATATGTAATCTCTCCCTATTTAAAAGGACCCTATTAATGAGAATGGATACATCTTCTGCCCTGATTCTTGTCTTGTGTTCACTACAACAAAAATATATTTGTCACTCTTGGGTATATTTATGATACATGAGTAATACCTGGTAATTTTGTGTACCGATACATGTACACATATGTGTAAACATATTTATATAAATATGCGTCACATTCATTTATTGTGGTTCATATGAGTTTAATACAATACAAAATGAAATCTCATTTGGTGTAATTTGAACTTATACAATAATAATTAATACTACAATGTAAGTTTTGATAGAAAATACTTATACAAAATAAAATGAGTATGTAACAAGATTCTATTTTACGGGATAAGCCAAAATTTACTTCGAATAAAGTTGGATTTGTAGTCTTCATTTGAGAAATAAATTAAGTAAATATATAAGATTACCACATAAAAACATGCATATATATATATATACACATAAAGATATTAAAATAAGTTTGTATATATATATATATAATTAAAGACATTAAAATAGCCTCAAAACCCCCAAATGCATTATTATTTTTTATATGCGATTCTAATAAAGTTTTGTTTGCATCTTTTGCCTTTGGTATCTAAATAAATGATGGATGGGAAAAATAATAATAAAGTAGAAACTGTTGCCTCTTTTTGATTTAGGCTCTTTTTGCTATCAAAAAAATTCATTTATATTCGTGATTGCTAGGGGTGTAAATTAATTTAAAAAAAAACAAGCGTATGCATGTTCAAACTTATTTGAGATTTTATCGAATTTTAAATACTATATTTGAACTTGTTTGATTAGTAAGGGATCCGAATTCGTATGAATTTTAATCGAATCGAACCAGAATCAAGCACGATTAGTTTAATTTTTTATATGATTTTTGTCCAAATCGAATCGAGCTCAAGCCGAGCTTTATATTTTATAGTTCATTACCTTATTGAATTGAACTTAAACGAGCTTTTACCAATTGAGTTCGAATCAAATATCAAATAGTTTGTTTAATTTTCAGCCTAATGATAGAAAGCCGCATGATTTCTCACTTGAAGGAATATTTCATTAAACCATCAAGTGTGCCACGACACAGCGAGAGGCGGTTGGTTGGTTTTTTCAGAATTACATATTAGGTCTTGTTTGGTTTGAGGAGTTCTATTACCTCAACAAGTATGAAACTGAGGATGCAGATCAAGCCTTCATACAGCACTTAGAACATTACAACGAAGACGATCCATCAGCTGCAAGGCCTATTAAGGAGATGTTCTCCCTAACTTATTTTCAGTTCAGTTCAGTTCAGTTCAATTTTCTTTTTCAGTTCAATTCTGTGCAGTTTTGTTCAGTTCTCTTCAGTTCATTTTTGAATTATTACGGAAAAAGGAGTATAGATCAAGCCTTCAGACAGCACTTAGAACATTACAATGAAGACGATCCATCAGCTGCAAGGACTATCAAGGAACTGTGCTCCCTAACTTATTTTCAGTTCAGTTCAGTTTAGTTCAATTTTTTTCAGTGCAGTTTTGTTCAGTTCTCATCAGTTCAGTTCAGTTTTTGGATTATAGTATCACTTTTAATACTGAAAAGCACTATTTTTAAACTGGAAAGTAGTATGGAAAGTAGTATACAATGTCTGACCGTCGGTCTTATACAAGTTTTTGAGAAGTGAAAATATCCAAGCAAGAATACTAGATTTGTTAGTAATGACTTTGAAGCTTTCACCACATCTCAAAATCAAATGCACTTTTTTCGTTACAACGAGTTTCAAGAATTGAGACCGAGCAGATTTTTCAAAGCTAAAACCCGAGTTTTCTTCTCCAAGAAAGACGCAGTACTTTAGAACATCGTAGCACAAATATACCGACTCCGATCTAGAGTAACAGAAAGAAACTTAAACGTCGAAACTATACGCAAATCTTTACTGGTGTAAGTTACAAGTACAAAAAGACGAGCGATTAAATAATCAGCATACACATTTGTGAATTAGAGAGACGAAAAATAAAAAAAATGTACACTGCTGCTAACATTCTAAAATGACCGAACTTAGAGAATCATACGACTTTTGGAGATATGGAAGAATGCCTTAGCTTAGGAACTCTGAAAGAGGAATTAAACAATTTCGGAGAATCTGGAATGGTAATAACCTCGACTGCTTTTCTCTTTGAACTACTACCGCGGCCCTGCATTAGAAAACCGTAAATGAAATTTATGAACACAGATCCAAGAAAAGCTGATGGAACTTGTGCATGGCTTTTGGGAAATCAAACCGGTTAATATCATACTTTAATTTGGACAGCATGTGGATGCTCGTAGCCAAGCACCATTGCTAGCCAGCTCGGCCCTAGGTTCCTCCTAAAACACAATTTCACTTTCTATATGAGAAATATCTTCCATTTTTTAATTGTCATTTTAAAAGTGTCCAATATCAATTTGCCCATATTTTAAAATGTCACCAAAATAACTGATGAAGTGAGTTACTCCATACGTCCCAAACTTACTGTCGTTTTAGAAAATTTCACAAGGATCAATGAGACTTAAAAGATGACTAATCTACCCTTATGTATTATAACTTTGAATGTATTACGGAAGTTTAGTTTTTTTAGAACAACTAAAGTATAATAGTAGGAGAAATTTACATATAGGGGCAACTTGGAAAGATTGAGCTCATTTATGATTTAGAGACAAGGTTTATTGGCTAAACCGGTCGATTATTTTGGGACAGAGGAGTATTTCTCTTTTACAATTTTCACTTATGAATCTCCACTTCATCAACGCCTCGTTCATCTCAGGTACAAGGAATGTATATTCCGCGGACCAGAAACAACGGATATGAGGTATAAGGGGGTATACTTATTTGTAAAAAAGAGTATATTTGATTATCCTGAAAAAGGATTTTCTTAAAAAGATGTTAATTTTTTCTAAAGAGTTGGTCAACTGCTATGAATTCGACTACAGTCTTCACCAAGATAAGCTGTCGAACTAGTTCCGAAACAATAAGTAGGTAGAATAATAAATTTCAAGTAAGTGAAGATGACGGAGGAAAGAGTCAAGACAGGAATGTATTTTCTAGAGGCTACTACTGCGCATTTTGCTGTAACGTATATCTAAATGGATAATAAAGATCAGTAAGGGAAAATGACCTCCGTCATGAATCGCTTCCTCGGAGCTTTACCTCCAGTCGACTTATGAGCAGGTTGCTTTATACGAGCCATCTGTAGATATACAGAACACAGATTTACGTTTAGAAGCCCTCGCTACTCAATGCTACCACAAAAAAAAGCACCTAAAAATGAAGCAGAATTCTCAAGTCAAAAGTGATTTTCCGTAAATAGCAGCAGAAGATTTTTCAGATTCCCAACGAAAGTTTAAACAAGGGCCAGAAACGAAATTTTATCTCACGAGAACCAAGAAGCCAAGATTCGCTACGAGAAAGTTGTTACTCAAACAAACATAATATGGATCCATCATAATAAATAAATCAAACAGAAAAGTCTTCATCGTTTTAACTTAAGAAGCACGGAACAGGTACATAATACGGATACGACATGATACAGGTACGCCGATACGGCAATTTTAAAAAAATCAAGATACGGGGTCGACATACGTCTATTTAAAATAAATAAAAATATAAATATACACAAACTTTGATTATATGTGAATATTTGGATATATATATATATATATCTTTTATCATTTATATAAAATGCATGTTAGTTTTGTCATTTCTTTTTATTTCAATGTTATGATACATTCAATTTATCCAAATAAGATGTGGGCTTATGAAAGCCCAATAGCCAGCATAAAACAAACGCTACCTCTTAAGCCTGTAAAAAAGGGAGAAAGATTGAAGTGGGAAAATATCAAAATAAAGACGGAGCAGCATAAGCTTGTGCGAGAGTCCCACGACCTTTCTTCTATATACTCGTCTTCTCTGTCTACTCATTCCCCCTTTCATCCCTCAACATCACCGATCTCCACGTCCCCTACCCGTAGCTCTCCAATTTCACCTCCCTCCTCACCAGCACTCCTTTCGCTATCGATCTCTCCGACCGCTCTTCCATCCGGGCTGCAGATTCGATTGCGACATCCAGGTCGGGTGATACCCAGATTAGGGTCAACATATTTTTCACGTATCTTGGCCGTATTTCAAACTTCTTTTATTTTACAAAATTAATAAACAATAAAATTGAAAAAAAAAAGTCCCAAGAACATTTTTTCGCTGTCCCCGGACGTACCATCCCCGAAACATCCCCAGGACCAGTACTCTTCTTAGATTGGCGTATTGATGCTTCACAGAGTGCAACATCACTAAGCAACCAAAATAAATTACAAACTACCATTTCCAAAATGAATGCCGAATCTCGACAAAGTGGTGGAATCGAACATTTGAGAACTTTCCAATCAAAATATTTTCTATTTGCCGTATTTTCCAATTATTCTGCTTAGAAGTGTTTTTTTTAGACGTGCTACTATAAGAGAAAAACTCCAAGAGAGAATTATTAATGATTCATATACAAATCACTTGGTGTAAAATGTCCCGAATAAATACAACGAGTAATTTAATAATCCGTACAAAACATAAAACAGCTTACTCAGTATCATAAAGCAGCTAAATTTATTTTCTTACTAATACTCAGTATCTCTAACGACATTTCATAGCCACAATGTATTTTTCCGTTCAGTAAGTCACATATTGATAAAACAAAAAAAAAAAGAGTTTAATTGCAACTGTTTAAAGTTTATGCTAAAATTGCGCAATGTGAAAAAAAAGTTGAGTATTTTTTGACAATTAAGTCTATATTATATTATTATCAAATGTTATGGGTCAGTCACTGAACCTAGGCGATTACAATAATATTGAATAACCAATAAGACAGACTCACCTTCTCAAAGTTTTGCGAAGAATCTGCTTCTCTTTTGACTTTTATAATCCCTTCATATCCTCCCATACAGGGGCGCAATAAGGGTGTTGCAGACTCCGTTCTGGATCTAAGGACTTCAATTTCCTTAGAAAGTCTTAGAATTTCCTCGCTTTTCTGAAATGATTCGGACTCCATCTTGGCAAGGTCGGTTTTTAATTTTTCGTTTGAGACCTCTGATCTGTTTAGCATTAACTTCAACTTTTCTTTCTCCCTGTTTTCTTTACTCAGATTGTTCTCCAATAATTTAAACTGGTTCCACGCAAAATTCTTCTCTGCCACGAGAGCAGAATTCTCAGTGCCCTTATCCAAATTTATTTTCGCAATTTCACTCTTCAGCTTATTCACCTCATTTTGAAGAGTCTTGTTTTGCGAGCCTGGAGCTTTACTGCTTACGACGTCTGATGTATCCTGCAAATTGTAGTAAAAACTTCACTATATATATATATATATAATATATATATCGGAAGACCCTCAAAAAGTAAAAAGAAAAAAAAAAGAAAAAAAAAAGAACAGAACATACTTTTAGCTCCACACATTTTTTACAGAGATAGTCTATAACTTCGGCTGCGTCGTCGAGATATATGCATGTGTTCTCTACATTTCACAAAAACAAGATATAAGGATAGTAAGAAATGAATAACTACAACAACAAAAACATTACGGTTGCATGTAAATTTCAAGTTACATGAACAACTGCTTAAGCTACAAGGTGAATCACGGAGCTGATCAGCATAAGCATCAAATGTATCTAAAACAAACTTGTGGTTTTGAGTGGTATTGCTTACTCTGAGCCTCTACATAAAACACTTTCATACATCTCTTGAGGACGCAGTTGCAGTATATACAATCTCAAAAAGTTGGTAGAAGACCATAGAACACAAAGATGCAAATTCTAATAGTCACTTTTAGCAACCAAAGACCATTGTAATTTTACTACACTTCTACAATGTAGTAAAAGTTGGGAATGGCTACAACCTACAGACCTTCATGGCTTCAAAATAGAGTTACAATTTTGCTTAAACATAGTAAAATTAGTTCTTAGAACTAATGATTTGGTCAATATTTGCTTGTCTTCGTCCTGTGTTTCCGAAATGGTAAGTATGAACATTCGGGCAAAAGTGTTGTCTATCCTTTTCGACAGTGTAGTGACAATCTACTATGTTGTGGTTGCAAGGGATGCCCATAGCCCTTATGAACTGAACCTTTTATCAAACAAATTCCTAACTTTTTAATTCATCTCAACACGAATCACACGTGTTCCAGTACATTCCAGAAATATCCACAGATGCAGAAACTACATAAAAAAAAAAAACACTCGAATGAAAATAGTAAGGAAATTTATTTTTATCTTCACTTGATGCAACTTTTTATGTAATCTTAAACTTCTTAAATTAGATTCTTTTTCTTAATTCAACTTTTCCTCACTAAATCGCAATGCCTAAGCATAACCTTGCAAGTCTTCATGATGAAAAAACAAAAAACAAAAAGTGAAAATGAGAAGAAAAAAAATCTATTTTTTTGGCTGGGTATACAAAAAAAAATAGAAAAAAGAATAAAAAATAAATAAAACTAACCATATCTACGCTTGTAATTGATAGCATCCCTTTCCTTCAAACTCAAAAGCAAAACTGCTTTCGTAGACTGAACTTTCTGCTCCAATTTCATCTGCGCAAAGAAATCCCCAAATCAGACACAGTAACTCAAAACCCTAATTGGACTCTCGCAGCCAAAAAGAGAAGAATTAGCGAAAAACCGACAAAAACGGAAATGTTACCCTATAAATAACTTTTTGCAAAGACTTGACTCTGTTTACAAGAAGCTCCCTGTCTTTCTGCAGAACCATGGTCGACTTTAATAATGCATCGCAAACATTATCCCAATTCATTTCGCGGTCGGATTTGCTTTTCTCCATTGCAGTAGCTTACTGAATAATCGGTTAATATAATATGTCTCCTAATGAACTACTAAGTAATAAAACAAACAAATGTGGAGTAGAAATTTAAGAGGTTCAAACAGCAAAGAAATAAGAAAGAGTGGAGAGAGAAAATGGGAGAGTGACGAGAGAGACGATAGAAATTAAACCCTAACGGTCGAATTTTAATTAAATAAGGGCAGCCGAATTGTACGAGCAAGTCGGTGAGCCATGGACCATTCCATTTGGCATTTCCACTCTATAGCCATGGGCCACTCCATTTAGTGGTGAGCCGAAGAATTAGAGGTAATGATTGCGGATCAGATCGTACTCCGTACAGATAAGTTCAAGTATATGGGTTCGATCATTCAGAAGGAAGGTGAGTGTGAAGATGATGTCTCATCATATCAAGGCGGGGTGGCTAAGGTGGAGAGCAGCGACGGGGGTCCTATGTGACAAGAAAGTCCCTCTAAAGTTGAAGGCTAAATTCTATAGAGCGGCAATCAGACCTGCAATGTTGTATGGCTCCGAATGTTGGGCGATGAAGAAGTCGCTTGAGAGCAAGTTGGAAGCTGTTGAAATGAGAATGTTACGTTGGTCGTGTGGTCGCACAATGTTGGATAGAATCTCGAACGGGGTTTTCAGGAACGCGCTAGAAGTGGCGCCAATTTCTGCGAAAGTTAGGGAAGGGAGATAGAGATGGTTTGGCCACGTCCGCAGGAGGCAGGCATTTGCTCCGGTGAGTAGGGTCGAGAATTTATTGGTTGTCAGGGGGAGGAGGAGAGGCACACCGAGGAGGACGTGGGAGGAGCAGGTGAGATTAGATCTGAAGGCTTAAACTTTTCCGAGACCATGACTGTGGATAGGTGCTTGTGGAGGCGCCCGATCAGAGTTGTGGATTCTTTTGTAGGGAGCAGTGCTGTAGTAGCGAGCCTCAGGGTTGGGTTGTCTCGGCTAGCTTTGGCCTAGAGCATTGCATTTTTTACCTTTACTTTTATAGCATATTTTATCCTATTGCCTTTTGCGTGTGGTGTAGTTTCTACAGGGAGCTGTGCGCAAAGTCAACCTATCTTCTGTTAGAGCAACGTTCATCGAGAGTGTAGTTGTCAAAGTCCCCTTAGGTAAGTCTCATGTGAATTAAGCCATGGGCTCAGGTATGATTTTGAGCTTTTTCGAATCATATGCTTTTTTGTATATATCACTCATTACTTTGTTGTGCACTAAGCTGGGGGTCTTCATGGAAACAACCTCCCTACCATAAAAAGTAGGGGCATGGTCTGCGCACATCTTACCCTCCCAGACCCTGTTCTGTACGGGATATACTGGGTATGTTTGGTTTGGTTTGGTTTACTCTATAACCGATGGATCTACTTTAATTTATAACTCGCTAAATAGTTATTTTGGTCCTTTATTTTTTGTCAAAGTTACATTTTCGTTCTTTATCTTTTAATTATTTTGTTTTGACCCTTCACGTTTAAGATATGTTTAATTTACGTCATTGCCGTTAGTTTTTTTGACAGACGCCATGCTGGAAGTTAACTAATGACCTGGCGTCTTACAAGTCACTGTTGGCGTGTCAGTTTCTAATGGCGTGGCATGCCACGTCAGCATTTATTAAATTAAGAATTAAAAAAATGATTAAAACATATTTTATAAATATCAGAAACTGAAATTGAACTAGAATTAAAAGTAAATGACATAAATGAAATAACACAGGGGACCAAAACGAAACCAAACAAACAAATAACAGATCACGGAGTAAATAACATAAATAAAATCACTCATTTTCAACAACACCATTACAGATCACACGAACAAAATCGCAAATCCATGGCATCTTGAAGTTCGTGTTCGAACACAGGAGGATCTAATGCACGAAGCTCAACCCAACCTCCTCAGTGTTATTGTGGGTCAAGATGTGTTATTCGAACTGTGAAGAAAGAAACTCCAAACAAGGGAAGGACGTTCTGGGGCTGTAGGGAGTTCGTGATGAGTTTTGTCATTGTTGGAGAAAGTGTGATTCCTCCATTGTTGCAGATCTGCAACTCAGATATGAGTTTTATGACAAACAAACGTTATTTCATTTCTGTCCCTCGTGTTGTTTGTTTGGTTTCCTTTTGGTCCCCCATGTTATTTCATTTATGTTATTTACTTACAATTTTAATTCTATTTCAGTTTATGATATTTATAGAATATGTTTTAATTGTTCTTTTAATTTTTTAATTAAATAAATGTTGACGTGGCATGCGACGTCATTAAAAACTGACACGCCAATAGTGATGTGTAAGACGCCACGTCAGCAGTTAACTGCCAGCATGGGGTCTGTAAATGAAGTCTATCTAAAATGTGAGGGGCCAAAATGAAATAATTGAAAGATAAATGACGAAAATAAAATTTGGGCTAAAGATAAAGGACCAAAATGGATATTTAGCCCTTTATAACTAGTATACCACCGTATAAATACGGGAATATAAGAAAAAATTCACATAGAAACGCATAATACCCAATCATTCACCATAAATTTTATAGCACTTCTTTGTAAATTTCATTAGTTGTTCTATTTACGATTACACCATTCATGTCGCAATAAAAAAATTGAAGCCTTTCGTGTTCTTCACTTTGATACGGCTACACAAAACTGACCACGATTGAATACGAGTCTTGGCAGATATAATTAGTGGAAATATTCGTCTTTGAAATTTAAATGACAATCTACTATCTGGTGAGTTTAATATCATTTGTGGAATAAATACTTACTCCTAAATGAATAGTATAACGTAATACATGTTATGGAAGCAATTTTACCAAAATATTACAAATATGCATCATCCAAAGCATATTAGAAAATAAAATAAACAAAACTAAAGTCTCTCACATAATCAATTATTGTTGCAATAGCACAAAATTCTCTTCTTTTCTCACACGAATTTCTATTTTTTGAGTGAATGAAAATTAAAACAATTAAAATACTTGTCCAGATACATTTTTAAAAAGATTTATTGTCAATTTTTATTCTCTATAACCCTCTTTTATATAGAAATTATTCTATTGATAAATATGTTGTTATCAAAAAAAATTGCTTACATATTTTAGGAGGAAAAATTACACTATGGTCCTATAAGAAATTTTAAAAAATAGATTTGTTTCCACGTTCTTTTTTGGTCCTTTTTTATAAAACGGTCCAAATCGGTAAATATTTAACAGTTTCTGTTAAATGGCTAAAAAGGAGATAATTTAATCCTTATATTTGAAAAAAAACTACATAAATTATTTGGATATAATTTAAATACAAAATCAAATCCAAATTTTTCAAAAATATATAGTTGATTTCAAAAGTAAGTAAATTAAAAAAAAATTTAAAACTAAAAAAATAAAAAATCACTTAAAATGATTAAAGATTATTTTTCTGAAATTCTCCTTGTACAAAGATGAATCTACGGATTAGTATATTATTATTAAATTTAATTGCTTATGTATTAGAAATATCTCTTTGAAAAGTCATAAAAGCAGTAATTATATAATTTAGTAAATATGAATTTTTTCATTTATTTTGTTATTTTATATTAATTAAATAAGATTTAAAATTAAGATAGACTAATTGATTTATTTCATAGTTTCTTTGATTTTTTATAAATAATAATTAAAACCATTGTCTTTACACATTTAATAATATTTTTAATAAGATTATTTCAGTTTATTTAATTGATTAAGACTTCGAGTATTTTTTAATTATATATATTCCACACTTCTTTTGCAATCTATTATATATAAAACTTATCCCCCTTAATTTAATGTGCAAGGAGGATTGTGCACAAAAACTAATACCCCTTAATTTAATGTGCAAGGGGGGTTGTGCACAAAAATTAATACTGTACAACTAATGCATTGCACACCAAAAATAATTTCGTTTTTTATAAACTCACGAATTTACATCTACATATTAAACTCCAAGGAATACAAACAATCGTGTAATGATGGAGTGAACACAAAAGGGTTCCTGGAACCATGCTCTCATAATTGATGAATATGAAGTGTTGCTGAAGTATTTATGCTTGAAGCACTATATAAACCATCCAAAGACGAGAAAACAACATAGCAAAAAACCACACCAGTTTTGCAGTTTGCCATATAAGCCTCCTGTTACGTTTTCTATTTATATGTAGATAAGAGGTTGTCACTATTTTTTAATCTTGGCCTACCTTTTCGAATATGGAGTTAAAGACTTGTTGTGGTATTCTTTAAAAATGTTTGTTTGTGCTTCTGACATTAAAGGGTTTGATGTTTGTATGTAGTTAAAGACTTGCTGTGGCATTCTTTCGAATATGGAGATCTGTGATTTGATGTTACTTTCTTTTCTTTGTTCGTTAAAAAACACAGAAACTAAATCGAATGATTTTGAGCAGAAACATTAAAGGGTTTGATGTTGTGTTTGATTATTTCGGGTAAGGAGTTACAACAATGGTAGTTTGTGTGTGAAGTTGTGTTCATGTTTGGTGGTTGATCTGCAAAACCAGAGAAAAAGATGGATGAGAGGCAGATGTTTTTAGGATAGTGATAAAAAATTAGATGTATATCTTGGAATGGATTGGATCCCATCTTACCCAAAAAAATTTACCCCATTGGTTTTGGGTTTTAATATGTTAGACTGGATCCAACCGTAGCAAAACAATCTCAAAACACAATGAATTGATGTCAATAATCAATCAGTTGGTGTTTGCTAAAAGAAATGAAACAAAATGGATTGAAATAAAATGATTGTTTTAAAGTGTACAACTCATGAAAAACTAATGAATGAATATATGCATGTAATAATGGGAAGCTTATGTGAATACTGAGTCGGACCTCCAGCAGTTGGTAAATTTGACACATACATACATTCATCAATGCATACATAAACACGTATCACGTATGTATGCAGACACATAGATACGATATTGGTATACATTGAATAAAGAAGCTGAAAAATATTATAGATACAGCATGGCTGCATGGGTATTTTGCTTTATAGGTGGCATTCTTCATTGGAAATTTACCTCATATTAATGATTTACATAATCAATATGCACGCTTTCTCTCTATCTCATGATGATGCTACTAATAGTCTCCTACAATATAATGGAGACTCTTCATGTCCATTCTTTTTGTATTATTCACTTTTACTTTTTGCTTAGGGGGGATGGGAAGTTGGTAACCGTTGTGAATTAAAAACGAAATCATATCATAGTTTCAAGATTGCATAAAATTGTAGAATGTTAAAACAAAAGCTGTTAGTATTTAAAGATTACATGTGAAGAGACTCTTTTAAATGTAACATCTTAGAAAAAGTCTTTTTACATGTACTCTTTTAATGTGAATAAACTATTTTAAGTACTGGAAACCTAATTAGTACCGACCATTACACTATGGATATTTAGATGCAATGGGTGCAACGCACGGGTTGATAAAACATTACACTATGAACATTTAAAATAAATACAATACATTACATATAACTAATTACATAGACTAAAAGAATTCTACACGGAAAAAGTGTTACGGATGAGTCCTTATTCATATTAAAAGACTACATGTGAAAAGACTATTTTAATTGTAACTTTTAATGTAAATAAACTAATTTAAATACAAAAGTTATGATAACATCACAATTAAATCATCTAAAATAAATACAATACAAATTCTCTAATAGGCATCTAAATACCGTAATATGCTCATTCAAGCGTCTGCAACCAAAGACCGTGCATCGCACGAGTTGGATCAAGCCTCGTACTCCAAAACATCTTTCACTCCAATTGATATTTATTTTATTGATATACCTAATTATAGTGACTAACTAATACAAGCTAATTAATTAGTGGAAATATATAATATTTCTGCGAGATTTTAGGTTTAAGTTTTTAATATATAGTGCACACTACTATATTAAATTTATCTTTGTTTGGGATTTATATTTTTTAATTAATGAAAATGTGAAGTATTTCTGTAAATATAATCAATTCCTATTTATGCATAATTCATATTACTCAATTCGTAAAAGTTAATAAGGTATGTAGGAGTTATTTGAGGTATAATTATGTGTAATTAATGTAATGATGATTAGGCTAGTAATTGATTATGTGTCAGCTGAAGCATAAGAGGCTGGCACATAAGCACACGAAGCACCAACAGAAAACATGTGGTAGTCAGAGCATGAGAAGCTGCCACTTAGGCTCAGCGTATTCTGCATTAGTATATAGGGGAGATTTAAAATCAAAATTACTGTATTTACTACAAAAATAAAAGGATCACACTAGTAGGGCGGTGAGTGAACATAAAAAGTTCGATTCGACTCGCATTGTTCATCTTGAAAAAGTTCGTCTCGCGGCTTGGTTCTGTAATACTTGAGATTTCTGATATGTATTTGGAACTTATGATATTGTAATTATTGCACTTTGATCTGAGTATCATTCTCCGTATTTCATAATCCGATGTTGTTGAGCGTATGATTTCATGAATGTGATGAAAATTGTGGTTCTGCGCATGTAGCGCACGCTATCGACTATGTGTAGCATACGCTAAGTTGAATCCATAGCGCACGCTGTGCATGACCTTAGCGCGCGCTATACGTAGTCAGCATGATTCAGACGTGTGGTAGGTGAGATCAGGCCGGGGATCATTGTCGTATTGTGTCGGGATGAACCTGGACGGCTTTCGGGAAAAAGCCAAGTCAACGGCTTAGCGCACGCTACTGATACGATATAGCGCACGCTAAGTGCTGAGTACAGTGAAGTCAGTAAGCTTCGTATAGCCGTTAGCGCACGCTACGAGTATGGACTAGCGCGCGCTAATAACCATTTCCTATAAATAGGACAACATCCTTTTCGTATTTTCAGTCCTTTCTCTTCCCACATCCGAATCCTTATACTTAGAGTATTACTCCCTACATCCTAAACACTTCATATCAGCATCCTAGCTCGTGTTGAAGATTGTAGATCATTGAGGATTGGTGTTCAAGCCTTCGTCGTTGGATTTGCTTCGATTTCCTCCTTGTTCTTCACTACTTTGAGGTAGGTGATTCTTCACCAATATTAGTAGTGTTCTAAGGACGTTTGATTATGCTTATCTAGCCAGTTAGATTCGTAAATAGTCGATCATCATGTGTTAGAAGGATATTTTCGACGTTTCGGCACTTATTCATCGTATGATCCTTTGAACCTTTTTAGTATGTGGACTCCTAAGCATATTATGTATCTTCAAAACCGATCATGACCAGTATATGAAGATTACCTAGTTCGTATGTTTTACGTAAGGGATCATATGTTTTGGGACTTGGAATGAACGGAACTTAGAATATTTTCTTGAAGATCAAGATGAATTATGGTATAGTAATGATGATACGTATCCTTGTGTCTCGTAATCATTTAATCCATGAAGATCTTTCATAAACCGTATGAGCATGATATACACGGAGTTGGCATGTATTAACACTGAAGATTTCATGAGTTTCATCACCTTTAGCTCAAGTTTCTGTCCAGTAGTAAACTGCCATACGTAGTTAGCGCATGCTAAGATAGGCATATTAACGTGCGCTATCGGGAATGAATAACGTGCGCTACGTTTGGTACGTAACGTACGTTATGTCATCAGGCAGGACAGTCGGCTGATCAGAGAGGGCTGTCCGTACACGGCTAGCGTACGCTAGACTTGATTAGTTGCGTACGTTAACGGGCAGGCTTAGCGCACGTTACGTTGAGTACGTAGCGCACGCTAAGCAGTCCAGGCAGAATTCATTTTTAGAGCTTTCGGCCGTGAACCGGATTTGTTAGATATTCGTACGACATGAAAGGAATTCTTTATTATTTCTTAGGTCCGAGCCTTGCATAGGGGACGATCGAGGGGCGGTGGCATACGGACGCATGTCATTTGTTGGAGTATTTCCATTCTTGCCATTTTCGAGGCAAGTATCATATGTCGAGTTCGATTTACATTGAAACTTTGATCATGCTTGTGGTTTTGTTCATGTTGTTGAATATGAGATGTATTCCTGTAATTTCGCGTTGTATTCGTTGTTATTTGTTCGTATTGATGAACATAGTGAAATGCATATATGTATGCATAATTGATTGATTTATGGTATAAATGATCCGAGGGGATCATGAGGATCTATGCTGAGAGCGCTGGATCGAATGTCCACCATGCGTTGGTCCGACGGGATCATCATGGGGATCTATGCTGAGGGCGCTGGATCGCTGGACGGGTTTTCCACCATGCGTTGGTCCGACGGGATCATCATGGGGATCTATACCAAGGGCGCTGGATCATTTGGATTACCTCGATGTGTTGATGGAATCGTGAGGATTCGCATCGTTGGATTCCGGTGATGGAAGTCCGTTTTGCATGTTTTATGATGCACTGATGATTTATGTATAATGATACTTGTACTAGCATTGTTTTGCTAACCCCTTCAGGGGTGGACATTGTTTTGATGTTCAGGTAGCCGAGGAGCGGGGAGGCAGCCACAGTACCGGCATGACGATGAAATGGCTCAGTGATGTGGTTGATGTTTATTGTTATTGTGATTTGTCTTCTTGGTTCATTTAGTACTCGAGTACGTCTGTTTTAATAATGTCATTTCGATATGGTTGTATAAGTTAACTCATTTGATCGGTTGAATCAAATCTGTATTTGAACTTCAGTTGTACGATTGGATTATATTACTCCTTTTTAAAATTAGCCTTGTAAATCCTTACCTAAAGGGTTTACGGCGCTGTAATTATTCCGAATATCTCGGGGTGTTACAGAATATGGTATCGGAGCTAAGATTCATGGATATCTTGGCAGTCGGGTTAGTTGGGTCTGTTTACGTTATTTGATTATTGGTCGTTCGTAACATCACTGCTGAGCCAGCATCGTCGTGTGGACCGTGGTTGTAAGTTTCCTAATCTCGAATACTACCGTTTTATTTAATTCACGTTTTGTGAACATTGATGGACTTTCTTTTAGAAAGTTTGCCCTGGATATTGAGTATTTGTGTTTACAGTATGTTGAGAGGAGGTCGTGGACGCGGACGCGGTCGTGGACGCGGACGTGGAAAAGCGAGACAAGAAGATTCGGTGTCTACCCCAAAAGTAACCGCTAGCCAAACGGATTCCCATTCCGGGGGACAACAGGGATCAGCAAATAATGATGCAGATCCTAACGTGCCAGGAGTGCTTCAGCAGGTGGTTGCTCAGATAAACCAATTTGCTCAAGTTGTGGATCGCATGCAGACGGCGATGGGACAGCAACATAACATGGATAATCGGGGAGATAAATGGCTTACCGAGGTGATCAAATTGCATCGTCCGAAATTTGATGGTTCGGCTGAGACACTTTCTTGGGATCACTAGCTGAAAGAATTAGAGAAGATCTATGCGGGGATTAATTGTCCCAACGATAGGAAGGTTCCGGTCGCCCAGTATCTTCTGACAGGGGAGGCTTTCGACTGGTGGGAGGCCATTCGACTGGAGGAGCACAATGTTGACTGGACGGAATTCAAATTGATGATGGAAGCGCAGTATTGTCCTCGCCCAGTTAGAGAAGCCCGAGTTCGGGAGTTTTTCTCACCACAAAATTCAGAAGCATCTGTGACGGACGTGATTAAGACTTTTAATCACCAGCTGACTTATGTGCGCCACTTGGTCAGGACCGAGGCGGAGAGAATTTTCCATTTTGACATGCGAATGAAGCCGGAAATTCAGCAATATATGTCCGGATTTGAATGTACCACTTTGCGACAGTATCAGGACAAGGCGTTGGCCTATGATATGAAGGAGGCAGCAGTAGAGAAATCGACGGAAGCAAAGAAACAGAGGGTGTCTGGCAACTTCACGGAGAATAAGAGTAGCGGGCCTCGCAGGGGTCAGTCCTCTTTTCATTCATCCAGGAGACCTCCGCATCCTTCTCGAGGTGGAAAGAAGTTCCGGGTAGCACCAACTGTTTCAGACGCAGGGAAGAAGTGTTATAACTGTGGCAAAGCGGGACACGTTGGACGCGATTGTTTCGCGCCTGCTGTGACCTGTTTCGAGTGTGGACAGGAAGGACATCGCGCAACATTTTGTGGGAATGCGACCCGATCTTTTGGTACTCGCGCTCCTGTACCGGTTCCGAAGGACACTAGTGTGAACCAGACGCAGCAGAGCGGTTTCCAGCAGCAGAATATTGGGAAAAGAGAAGCATCCAGCGCTGGGTCCGTTCCTCCGCGTATTTACGAGATGAAGAAGGATGATCAAAACACAGCTGTTGCATCAGGTACAATTCAGATCCTTTTGCAACCAGTTAGTGTCTTGTTCGATTCAGGAGCTACGCATTCTTTTATATCTTTGAACTGTGTTAATCGTTTGAAAATTTTGTGCTTGTATAATTGTGAACCTTATGTTGTGGGATTACCGAGCGGAGAGAAAATTGTGGGAACCCTAGAAGCTAGGGATTTTCCAGTGTCTATAGAAGGGAGAGATTGACTATCGAACCTTATTGTAGTTGACATCTACGGTGACGATTTAATTCTCGGAGACGATTGGCTCAACCGTTATGGAGCCATTCTGGATTACCGAAAGAGAGTTATTTCTATCACTGCTGATGACGGATCTGAACACTTATTCCGAGGATGGAGACCGGGAAGCTCGGGAAAATTGATCAAAGCAATGGAAGCCGTGAAATTACTGAAGCAGGGATGTCATGGACTTTGGTGTTATGCCATGAGGAAAGAGGAAGGAATAGAGCTCTCATCGATTCCAATTGTGAATGAATTCTCCGACGTATTTCCTGACGAACTGCCTGGGTTACCTCCACAGAGAGAGGTGGAATTCACTATCGAATTAGAGCCTGGAGCCGCTCCTATTTCCAGAGCACCATACCGCATGGCGCCAACCGAGATGTATGAACTCAAGAAGCAACTGGAGGATTTGTCACAAAAGGGTTATATTCAACCTAGCGTTTCTCCTTGGGGAGCGCCCGTTCTCTTTGTCCGGAAGAAAGACGGATCCCTCCGACTGTGTATTGATTACAGGGAGCTCAACAAGATGACGATCAAGAACAAGTATCCTATACCGCGGATCGACGACTTGTTTGATCAACTGCAAGGGGCAAGGGTATTCTCGAAGATTGACTTGCGATCAGGATACCATCAGTTAAGAATTAAGGAATCGGATGTACCGAAGTCTGCTTTCAGGTCCCGGTATGGGCATTATGAATTTGTAGTGATGCCATTTGGACTTACCAATGCTCCTGCGGTATTCATGCAATTGATGAATCGGGTATTCTTAGAATACTTGGATAAATTTGTGGTCGTCTTCATTGATGACATCTTGATATATTCGACGGACGCAGAGGAGCATGATGAACATTTGCATGTGGTTTTGAGCACCTTGAGGAAGGAACAGCTGTATGCAAAGCTTTCCAAGTGCGAGTTCTGGCTTAGGGAAGTAACTTTCCTTGGGCATGTGATATCAGCTGACGGAGTTCAGGTGGACCCGAAGAAAGTCGAAGCAATCTTGGAATGGGAAGTTCCTAGTAACGTGAAAGAAGTCCGGAGTTTCCTAGGACTTGCTGGATATTATCGCCGCTTTGTAGAAGGATTTTCCAAAATTGCTCGCCCGCTCACTCAGCTGTTGCAGAAAACTCAAAAGTTCACGTGGAATGAGAAGTGCCAGGCTGGTTTTGACGAACTTAAGAGGAGACTGACGACATCACCTATATTAGCGCTACCAGAGGGAACTGATGGATTCATAGTATACAGCGACGCTTCAAATCAGGGTTTGGGTTGTGTGTTGATGCAGAAGGATAAGGTGATTGCCTATGCTTCTCGGCAATTGAAACCGTACGAGGTTAATTACCCGACTCATGATCTGGAGCTAGCAGCTATAGTCTTTGCATTGAAAATTTGGCGACATTATTTGTACGGCACTCGTTGCCAGATCTTTACAGATCATAAGATCCTCAAGTACATTTTCAGTCAGAAAGAATTAAACATGAGACAGAGAAGGTGGCTGGAATTGATCAAGGATTACGACTTGGAGATCCTCTATCATCCGGGAAAAGCAAACGTAGTAGCCGATGATTTGAGCCGTAAGCCTGTTTCTCTCCGAGTGTTGGAAGCACTTACATCCCAACCCAACATTCAACGGGAGCTGATCCGCGAAGGGATTGAAGTATGGGCACCAGGAATCCAAGGGCAACTATATGTGATGGAACTGACTTCGTCACTAGTCGAGGAAATCAAATCTAAACAGTCGAATGATTCTCTGATCCTTCGGTTATGTGACGAAGTAAAGAAAGGAAAGGCCCCAGGATTTGTGATACAAGATGATGGAGTTCTGAGATTTCAGAGTCGACTTTGCGTTCCCGAGGATGATGATTTGAGACGGACAATTTTAAAGGAAGCTCACAACGCTCCCTATTCTATTCACCCAGGCAGTAGTAAGATGTATAAGGATTTAAAACAAAACTTCTGGTGGGGGAATATGAAGAAGGACGTAGCAGAGTACGTTTCGAAGTGTTTGACTTGTCAGCAGGTTAAGATTGAACATCAATGACCTGCCGGAATGTTAAAACCGCTTCCGATCCCTGAGTGGAAGTGGGAGGATATCTCGATGGATTTCATCACCAGTATGCGCAGGACTAGATCAGGAATGAACATGATTTGGGTTATAGTTGATCGACTAACCAAGTCGGCTCATTTCCTAGGAATTAAAGATACATGGGGACCCGAGAGACTGGCGCGAGCATTTATTGCGGAGATAGTCAGATTGCATGGGACGCCGAAGACCATTATTTCAGATCGAGATGGTCGCTTCGTGTCGCACTTCTGGAGGGCAGTGCACAGGGCTTTGGGGACCGAGCTAAACTTTAGTACAGCTTATCATCCCCAAACGGACGGTCAGTCCGAAAGGACTATTCAAACAGTAGAAGACATGCTTAGAGCCTGTGCTTTGGATTGGTCAACTGATTGGGAAGTTCATTTGCCATTGGTTGAATTCACCTACAATAATAGTTGGCATGCTTCTATTAAGATGGCACCATTTGAAGCTTTGTACGGGAGAAGATGTCGATCACCCTGTCCGGGATGATTCTTCGGACTTGATCGGACGAACCGGAATTGATAGTTCGGACTCAAGAGAAGATAGTTTTGATTCGGAAAGACTGCTGACCGCCTGCAGTCGGCAAGTCTTATGCAGACGTACGTCGTCGCCCTCTAGAGTTCGACGTCGGGGACCATGTACTATTGAAGGTGTCTCCTACACGAGGGATTTTCCGTTTTGGGAGGAAAGGTAAGCTAAGTCCGAGATATATCGGGCCATTTGAGGTCCTAGAGAGAGTTGGGGATTTAGCATACAGGTTGGCTTTACCACCATCACTGAGTCACGTTCACCATGTGTTTCACGTATCCCAATTGCGGAAGTATGTACCGGATCCCAGTCACGTCATTGATTTCGACGAGATCGAGATAGCTAATGATGGCACCTTCGAAGAGAGACCAATCAAGATACTTGAGAGTCGGATCAAACAATTGAGGAATAAACCAATACACTTGGTTAAAGTTCAATGGTCACGACACGGAGTTGAAGAGGCCACTTGGGAAACGGAGGACAGTATGAAGACTAGATATCCGGAGTTGTTTTCATCTTAAGTTTCGGGACGAAACTTCTTTTTAGGGAGGAAGGATGTAATACCCGAGATTTCTGATATGTATTTGGAACTTATGATATTGTAATTATTGCACTTTGATCTGAGTATCATTCTCCGTATTTCATAATCCGATGTTGTTGAGCGTATGATTTCATGAATGTGATGAAAATTGTGATTCTGCGCATGTAGCGCACGCTATCGACTATGTGTAGCGTACGCTAAGTTGAATCCATAGCGCACGCTGTGCATGACCTTAGCGCGCGCTATACGTAGTCAGCATGATTCAGACGTGTGGTAGGTGAGATCAGGCCGGGGATCATTGTCGTATTGTGTCGGGATGAACCTGGACGGCTTTCGGGAAAAAGCCAAGTCAACGGCTTAGCGCACGCTACTGATACGATATAGCGCACGCTAAGTGCTGAGTACAGTGAAGTCAGTAAGCTTCGTATAGCCGTTAGCGCACGCTACGAGTATGGACTAGCGCGCGCTAATAACCATTTCCTATAAATAGGACAACATCCTTTTCGTATTTTCAGTCCTTTCTCTTCCCACATCCGAATCCTTATACTTAGAGTATTACTCCCTACATCCTAAACACTTCATATCAGCATCCTAGCTCGTGTTGAAGATTGTAGATCATTGAGGATTGGTGTTCAAGCCTTCGTCGTTGGATTTGCTTCGATTTCCTCCTTGTTCTTCACTACTTTGAGGTAGGTGATTCTTCACCAATATTAGTAGTGTTCTAAGGACGTTTGATTATGCTTATCTAGTCAGTTAGATTCGTAAATAGTCGATCATCATTTGTTAGAAGGATATTTTCGACGTTTCGGCACTTATTCATCGTATGATCCTTTGAACCTTTTTAGTATGTGGACTCCTAAGCATATTATGTATCTTCAAAACCGATCATGACCAGTATATGAAGATTACCTAGTTCGTATGTTTTACGTAAGGGATCATATGTTTTGGGACTTGGAATGAACGGAACTTAGAATATTTTCTTGAAGATCAAGATGAATTATGGTATAGTAATGATGATACGTATCCTTGTGTCTCGTAATCATTTAATCCATGAAGATCTTTCATAAACCGTATGAGCATGATATACACGGAGTTGGCATGTATTAACACTGAAGATTTCATGAGTTTCATCACCTTTAGCTCAAGTTTCTGTCCAGTAGTAAACTGCCATACGTAGTTAGCGCACGCTAAGATAGGCATATTAACGTGCGCTATCGGGAATGAATAACGTGCGCTACGTTTGGTACGTAACGTACGTTATGTCATCAGGCAGGACAGTCGGCTGATCAGAGAGGGCTGTCCGTACACGGCTAGCGTACGCTAGACTTGATTAGTTGCGTACGTTAACGGGCAGGCTTAGCGCACGTTACGTTGAGTACGTAGCGCACGCTAAGCAGTCCAGGCAGAATTCATTTTTAGAGCTTTCGGCCGTGAACCGGATTTGTTAGATATTCGTACGACATGAAAGGAATTCTTTATTATTTCTTAGGTCCGAGCCTTACATAGGGGACGATCGAGGGGCGGTGGCATACGGACGCGTGTCATTTGTTGGAGTATTTCCATTCTTGCCATTTTCGAGGCAAGTATCATATGTCGAGTTCGATTTACATTGAAACTTTGATCATGCTTGTGGTTTTGTTCATGTTGTTGAATATGAGATGTATTCCTGTAATTTCGCGTTGTATTCGTTGTTATTTGTTCGTATTGATGAACATAGTGAAATGCATATATGTATGCATAATTGATTGATTTATGGTATAAATGATCCGAGGGGATCATGAGGATCTATGCTGAGGGCGCTGGATCGAATGTCCACCATGCGTTGGTCCGACGGGATCATCATGGGGATCTATGCTGAGGGCGCTGGATCGCTGGACGGGTTTTCCACCATGCGTTGGTCCGACGGGATCATCATGGGGATCTATACCAAGGGCGCTGGATCGCTGGATTACCCTGTACTGTGTTGATGGAATCGTGAGGATTCGCATCGTTGGATTCCGGTGACGGAAGTCCGTTTTGCATGTTTTATGATGCACTGATGATTTATGTATAATGATACTTGTACTAGCATTGTTTTGCTAACCCCTTCAGGGGTGGACATTGTTTTGATGTTCAGGTAGCCGAGGAGCGGGGAGGCAGCCACAGTACCGGCATGACGATGAAATGGCTCAGTGATGTGGTTGATGTTTATTGTTATTGTGATTTGTCTTCTTGGTTCATTTAGTACTCGAGTACGTCTATTTTAATAATGTCATTTCGATATGGTTGTATAAGTTAACTCATTTGATCGGTTGAATCAAATCTGTATTTGAACTTCAGTTGTACGATTGGATTATATTTACACTTCTTTTTAAAATTAGCCTTGTAAATCCTTACCTAAAGGGTTTACGGCGCTGTAATTATTCCGAATATCTCGGGGTGTTATAGGTTCGCACATGCAAACGCAAACTCAAATGAATCCATAATTCGGTGGACCGGACCGCACGGTTCGATTCCGCAACTATTAAAGGGTCTTTGGGCCATATATTTTCCATATATAGTAATTGGTTCATAATTTTTAGAGATTTATGTGTTTTAAAAACCTACGAACTCGAACTATTTCAAACCGTTCTCAAATTCGTACCGAATCGAAGAAAAACCTTGCAACTGTGAATTCCATTTTTCGAGTCGTGAAATCGTGCCTTCCACTTGATCAACTGTGAATTCCATTTTTCGAGTCGTGAAATCGTACCTTCCACTTGACCAAATCCCACACTATATATCCATTGCTTTTGGTCCAACAAATTCACTCATTTGTATCACAGTAATTAAAAAAATGCACCAACCCACCTTCGTACCATGTCTATGGGTGTAAATGATGCGAGTCGAACTCGAGTATCAGTATACTCGACTCGAACTCGATAGCAATTTCTCAGGATCGAACTCGACTCGAAAACTCGCGAGTAATTGAAGTCCAAACTCGACTCGAACTCGATAAAAATTTTATAAACTCGAACTCGAGATCGAACTCGTTTGAAGCTCGAAAAAAGCTCGAACTCGAACTCAAGCTCGAAAAAAAAGCTCGAACTCGAGCTCGAACTCGAGCTTGAAAAAATCTCGAACTCAGAACTCGAATCAAGATCGATCAAGGTTCCAAGCACTATTTATATAGAGATTTATAAGGTTGGAACTGTTATTCCTAGCCGATGTGGGAATAAGTGAAACTACCCCTTTATATAAGAGCTCATATCAAGTCCAATCTCGACTCGAACTCGATAACAATTTTTTAAACTCGAGCTCGAACTCGTTTGAAGCTCGAAAAAAGCTCGAACTCAAGCTCGAACTCAAGCTCGAAAAACGCTCGAACTTAGAACTCGAATCAAGTGCCATCAAGGTTCCAAGCATCATTTATATAGAGATTTATAAGGTTGGAACTATTATTCCTAGCCGATGTGGGAATTAGTGGAACTGCCCCTTTATATAAGAGCTCATATGAAGTCTAAACTCGACTCGAACTCGATAATAATTTTCTAAACTCGAACTCGAGCTCGAACTCAAGCTCGTTTGAAGCTTGAAAAAGCTCGAACTCAAGCTCGAAAAAAGCTCGAACTCAGAACTCGAATGTGTAACACCCCCAGATCAAACCGGGAATATTACACGCCGCAGACCCTCTCCGTGAGGATCCACCAGGCTAGACATCAAAACAACACATTACATTACATACCGACGAATCAAAATAATGGACCAACAGACCGATTTGGTCTTTCGTCACTGACTTACAAATCAAAATACATAAACTCATCCAGACTCATACCCACGCAAGGGTAAAATACTTGCAACAACGAACAATAAGACAGCGGAAAAGACAATACAATGGACTCCGACTAATCGAACCCAAAGCGGCCTTCGTGTGATTAGTATCATTCGTCTTTCATCATCCCTCGTACCGATCCTGTGTCTTGCTCCCGAAAACCTGCATGTACCTGGACACAATACAGATATCCACCCCCCGATTACTCGGGGGTTAGCAAAACTCCACTATTTCGCTAGTGCAAGTATAAAGTGCAAATACGAGCCATACACAACACATTCCGAGAATACAACGAAAGACTTCCCGAGATATATTTATTTAAAAATAGTTCAAGTCTTGAAAGTAGAAACGAAGCAAGTAAGCACTTTGAAAACACTTCCAAATCTCGGGAGTTTTGAAAACATTAGAAATTGAAAAGTTCTTAATTCCTCGAAAGCCATATAGGGTCACAGCCCCAAAGTTCTTTTTTTCAAAATGAAAATCCGTTAACAAAACGCGGGGTCCACGACCAACCATTACGGTCACAAAACACAGGGTCCACGACCCGATCATCCACTTCAATTCACTTACAAGTGCACATTACAGATAACACATTAATCTTATGCCATTCTAGCCAAGCACCCACACTCGATATATAATGTCTCTCGACCCCGAGCGCAAAGCATTGTGATACTCCGGACAATATCACAATTAATCATCAAAACATCAACATCAATATCACAGAAACCACACTTGGTAACCCGTGGCCGTACCCATTAGTATCGGCCCCCAGAGGCCCCGTCGGACCGTCCCCAGGTGGGAAACCACTTCCGCGGCCGTACCCATTAGTATCGTCCCCCAGAGGTCCCGTCGAACCGTCCCCAGGTGGAAGAACATCAACACACGCACCCAAGTTCACTTCCGTGGCCGTACCCATTAGTATCGGCCCCCAGAGGCCACATGCCATCCCCAGGTGGAAGAACAACTCACAGTTTACAAAACCACGACTCTCAAAGGTCAAACACACAAAATATATATAGTCGAGGTACCTTGCTAGAATGGCCAAATTATCCAACACGTACTCACGACCCAGAACTATATCAATTCACAAGGGAGCACAAGATCTCAACAGCACCGAACGACATAACTAATATCACAAAAACTCACATATTCATCCATAACCACGGGACTCCAAGCACATAATTTGACAAGAGAATTACACTTTATATTTACCGACGCCATAATCATACATAATGACATCACACGAAAGTAAGGTGATCCTATACTCAAAACTAGCACACAATATCAACTAAACATATTAATTCCCGACCCACACGGGTCACCTTTACGAAAACCATGATGGTAAATATACCGATTCTTTTGAAAAATGGTTATTAATATTTATTTAGCACATCTCGACTATTAACAACCATAATATCCACAAAACACGTAATGTATGGGCAAGATACTTGCCTCGATAATCGATACCGGACACTCCCACAATCACGGATCAGTCAGGACACCTCGAACACCTACGATTCTCCGGCGAAGACAATGAATACACCCACGATCGAAAAGCTTGAAGAAAACGACGAACGGAAGGGTTCCGACTCGAATTCTTAGCGAGAAATCTTACCCTAACATCATACCATCAATAAATTAACGAACGAACGAGGAAGAATAATCGTAGAACGCTCGAATCCTCTTTGCGACATTTTATCGAATACCTTCAAGGCGTCGATAAGATGCTCAATAAAACGACGAATCCTCGGCGATTCAGCCGAGGAACAGCAAGGAATTCGACATAATATTGTTTAACAATCATAAATACATCACTATTCTGAGTTAAAACGGATTAAACGGACAAATCGAACAAAATCCCCAAAACTAGATTTGAAGAAAACTTGCCTTGATTCGCTGGATGGAAGGATGTTACGTGATGATCAATTGATGTTATGAACTCCAAAACTTCGTGAATTCATAGTATAACAACATGTCTTCGACTTCCCAAAGACTCCAGCCGCGGACAGGAAGGATAGGAAATGAAATGAGTGAAAAAAAACGACTGCTCGGCCATATTTATAGGCCTGCCGGACACGGCGCAGCAAACGGCCTAGACAGCGCCGTGTGTCTCGGCCGTGTCTCGGCAGGCTGCCAGTCATGGCCGACCCGGCGCAGGACACGGCGCTCAGCAGCGCCGTTTTCAGGGCCGTGTCGCACAGGTCTGGGCAGCCCCCTCCAGACAGACCGAAAATTACGTCCGAACCACAACGACGATCCGAACGACCCCGAAACCCGAACCTGAATACGAATCGAAGTTACGGTTACGAAGTACTCGCAAAAGACGAATCTAAGAGCTAATAGAACACACGATTCCGACCACCCGAAGGCTCGGAATTCGACAACGGAAGTAATTACCCAAAACTTTGGGAAATTACGAAAATGGCCCAAAACGTCCGAAAATCACGATACGCGATCGAAACACCAAACCAAAGCTCGCAACATGAATAATAACATTAAATGAACTTACGAGAAACTCGAAACAACAGTTTCAGACGAGATTCGCAAGAATCGAACTCAAGTGCGGAAAAGTCGCTAAAAAGCTCGGAACTCAACAAAACGATACCGAAACGAACTCGGATGACAAAAAGTGCAGAATTAATCATTCTCGAAATGACGAAACGGTCATGAGCGAGTCGTCAAAACGGACTCCGGCCGAAAAAGAAATTTACCGAAAATCGAAAATTGCGGATATTACATTCTACCCTCCTTAAAAGAAGTTTCGTCCCGAAACTTAAAACAAGTAGGGAGAAGAAATATCCCACCAGGAAAACTCAACGAGATACGCAAGGAAACGCGTAACTTACGCCCATCGGCGAAACGTTACAAGCAACGCAAAGGAATATACGGCGTGAAAACACGCTCCACGACGACCAACACAACGTCGCCGTTAGGTATATAACAAAACGAACAAGTGACAAGCGTCATCAAATAGATAATACAATCAAGTCAATTATCCGAACAATCACAAAACACAACGGATGAAAATCAATACGATTGACCAATCCAACGGTACATCAATCAAAACGCGAGCCAATCGCTGAACAAATACGGAATTCCACCGCCCAAGGGTTGGAAGATCGAAAAGGAGACTAATTTTCCGAACTTGGAAAGGTCACAACGATATATAGATCAATTTGGGACAATATCAGAATTCGCTCGAATGACAAAGGTGAGAAACAACACCAGGTCAGAAGCATCAACGAACACAGTCGAGTCGTTACGGTTGGAAGAAACAGAAGAGAAAGAAAGAAAAATGTGGGTATTACATCATATCACCTTTAAAAGAGGTTTCGTCCCGAAACCTAAACAACGAGAATGAAGTGCTGGAATAGCAACCTTCCTGACCATATCCTCTTGGTCTACATCCGATCTTCATGGCCATTAGTATCGTGGTCACGATTGTATCCCCTGCCCATCGGCATACTAAGCGGATTCCCACTCAATACGATTGCACAACTTCGCAAAATATTATACTAGAGTACCAACTCAGCACGACATATCACATAAGGTAACCAATAACAACTCGAAAAGAAAATCCACGAGGTATCCTTTTAAAGGAAATCTTTTGAAAATCCTAGAATTTGTATGCTATTTAAAATAAACTTTAAAAGTACTTTTGGTACCTCGGGTTGTTTCATCAAAACTTGTAAACAACATACTTTAACCGTCTCATTTGAAATCATTTGAAGTCATCATGTCTCTACGTATCATCATCACCGTTAACAACTAACAAGTTAACCATGCAAGATCATAAAATCATTCTTACATACTCTAACATTTCCAAATCCGAGTTTGAACTTTACATCGAGTGAGATTTTTCATCTTTCACTATATTTTTTTTTTGAAAATAAAAATCGCATTGGTTTTTGAAATAAAATATTTTTATGGTGTGAAAGATTTTTGAAAATCACTCACTCGAATTATTTGAAAATACAACAATACGTTAAAAATCATTTTCGAAAATTCTCCCAACACTTCACAAACATCAACGATGGTAATATTTTACAAAATGTCTACATGTACTTTAAAACAACTCTTTCAAATACCATCGAGGTTTTATTTGAGAATCCAAGGCCGGCTTGCCAATTCCAAATAATTTTCAAAGTATACACGGAGCCGCCGATTAATCGAACCGTCAAAACTTTGTGAAGTTTCCAGGAAAGTGTTTTTGAACACACACAACAGACATAATTTATCAATTCATCAAACACAATCAAATATCACCTAGCAATACGAAAAGTCTTAACACACATTCACGCACAACAGTTGTTATCACTAGACACCACGTAGAGAATACAACTACAGGTGATTGGCCGCAAAAGTTAGACCTAACGGCTATAATGCGGTTCCATAGACTCTGCCCAGGTTGATTAGCACGCGTTACAACAAAGATTAACGTGTGCTAAACACGCCACGTTAGCGCGCGTTAGGCTCGTATTAAGCCTGTGCTAACTGCTCTAATCACCAACACGATTGCAAACATATATGAGGTAATACTAGACTCGAAGGTTACAAATAAGCAACAACATACGAGTCTAAATGTCATCGATTCACATAATTAGAACATCTCACAAGCAACCATCAAAAGAAAATCATCCTACAAAAACGAAAATTTTACTTCTCAATAAGGAGAGCTATCTCAACACATACATACCGATGGACTCAACATTCACGTTACTATTTTAATCATAAAGCGCTGCTTGCTCAACAACGAGCATCATCAATACGCATCTTCTGACCAACATTCATGAAACCGAAAAGTTACAAACGAGAGTCACGTCTTGAGTATATTTTGAAGACCTTATTTGAGTTAAAAACTCGAGTTTTGAAAACTTATAGTATGAGATGAGAATGAAATATCGGTAGTTTGAAGTCTAAAAATTTTCGACCATGAGGTCATCATACAAAAATCAAAATTTTTCCTCCCTTGGAGAACATTTTAAAAATTTACGTGGCTCCCCGGAAGCCTTCGAAACTAAAAATTCCAAGGTTGCTGCTCTTGCAAGAAAAACAGTTCATACAAGGATACATTTGGCCATATCATTCTTCATTCTAGCACAAAACGGGAATTAACAAATATATGTCACTTACTCAGGATGCACCTTCAAATACTATTACATAACACAGAATCATACAGGCTCGTATAGCTTGTGGTACAACATGTAGTAGGGAGACTTACATCCACAGATCGCACGAAGATGATGGCTGCACCTTGATACTAATCACGGCCGACATCCCAGACGACGCGTCGCGACACGACTCAGTCAGACAAAATCTGACAATACAAGACTCAACAACACATAACTCGACCCGACAGCCTAGGTTTCCTCAACCTAAGCTCTGATACCATAAATGTAACACCCCCAGATCAAATCGGGAATATTACACGCCGCAGACCCTCTCCGTGAGGATCCACCAGGCTAGACATCAAAACAACACATTACATTACATACCGACGAATCAAAATAATGGACCAACAGACCGATTTGGTCTTTCGTCACTGACTTACAAATCAAAATACATAAACTCATCCAGACTAATACCCAAGCAAGGGTAAATTACTTGCAACAACGAACAATAAGACAATGGAAAAGACAATACAATGGACTCACTAATCGAACCCAAAACCGGCCTTCGTGTGATTAGTATCATTCGTCTTTCATCATCCTCGTACCGATCCGTGTCTTGCTCCCGAAAACCCGCATGTACGGACACAATCTGAGATATCCACCCCGATTACTCGGGGGTTAGCAAAACTCCACTGTTTCGCTAGTGCAAGTATAAAGTGCAAATACGAGCCATACACAACACATTCCGAGAATACAACGAAAGACTTCCCGAGATATATTTAGTTAAAAATAGTTCAAGTCTTGAAAGTAGAAACGAAGCAAGTAAGCACTTTGAAAACACTTCCAAATCTCGGGAGTTTTGAAAACATTAGAATTTGAAAAGTTCTTAATTCCTCGAAAGCCATATAGGGTCACAGCCCCAAAGTTCTTTTTTTCAAAATGAAAATCCGTTAACAAAACGCGGGGTCCACGACTCAACCATTACGGTCACAAAACACAGGGTCCACGACCCGGTCATCCACTTCAATTCACTTACAAGTGCACATTACAGATAACACATTAATCTTATGCCATTCTAGCCAAGCACCCAGACTCGATATATAATGTCTCTCGACCCCGAGCGCAAAGCATTGTGATACTCCGGACAATATCACAATTAATCATCAAAACATCAACATCAATATCACAGAAACCACACTTGGTAACCCGTGGCCGTACCCATTAGTATCGGCCCCCAGAGGCCCCGTCGGACCGTCCCCAGGTGGGAAACCACTTCCGCGGCCGTACCCATTAGTATCGGCCCCGCAGGTCCCGTCGAACCGTCCCCTGTGGAAGAACATCAACACACGCACCCAAGTTCACTTCCGTGGCCGTACCCATTAGTATCGGCCCCCAGAGGCCACATGCCATCCCCAGGTGGAAGAACAACTCACAGTTTACAAAACCACGACTCTCAAAGGTCAAACACACAAAATATATATAGTCGAGGTACCTTGCTAGAATGGCCAAATTATCCAACACGTACTCACGACCCAGAACTATATCAATTCACAAGGGAGCACAAGATCTCAACAGCACTGAACGACATAACTAATATCACAAAAACTCACATATTCATCCATAACCACGGGACTCCAAGCACATAATTTGACAAGAGAATTACACTTTATATTTACCGACGCCATAATCATACATAATGACATCACACGAAAGTAAGGTGATCCTATACTCGAAACTAGAACACAATATCAACTAAACATATTAATTCCCGACCCACACGGGTCACCTTTACGAAAACAATGATGGTAAATATACCGATTCTTTTGAAAAATGGTTATTAATATTTATTTAGCACATATCGACTATTAACAACCATAATATCCACAAAACACGTAATGTATGGGCAAGATACTTGCCTCGATAATCGATACCGGACACTCCCACAATCACGGATCAGTCAGGACACCTCGAACACCTACGATTCTCCGGCGAAGACAATGAATACACCCACGATCGAAAAGCTTGAAGAAAACGACGAACGGAAGGGTTCCGACTCGAATTCTTAGCGAGAAATCTGACCATAACATCATACCATCAATAAATTAACGAACGAACGAGGAAGAATAATCGTAGAACGCTCGAATCCTCTTTGCGACATTTTATCGAATACCTTCAAGGCGTCGATAAGATACTCAATAAAACGACGAATCCTCGGCGATTCAGCCGAGGAACAGCAAGGAATTCGACATAATATTGTTTAACAATCATAAATACATCACTATTCTGAGTTAAAACGGATTAAACGGACAAATCGAACAAAATCCCCAAAACTAGATTTGAAGAAAACTTGCCTTGATTCGCTGGATTGAAGGATGTTACGTGATGATCAATTGATGTTATGAACTCCAAAACTTCGTGAATTCATAGTATAACAACATGTCTTCGACTTCCCAAAGACTCCAGCCGCGGACAGGAAGGATAGGAAATGAAATGAGTGAAAAAAAAAAGCATTTGCTCGGCCATATTTATAGGCTGCCGGACACGGCGACAAAGCAACGCTAAACAGCGCCGTGTGTCTCGGCCGTGTCTCGGCAGGCTGCCAGTCATGGACGACCCGGCGCAGGACACGGCGCTCAGCAGCGCCGTTTTCAGGGCCGTGTCGCACAGGTCTGGGCAGCCCCCGAAGACAGACCGAAAATTACGTCCGAACCACAACGACGTTCCGAACGACCCCGAAACCCGAACCTGAATACGAATCGAAGTTACGGTTCCGAAGTACTCGCAAAGACGAATCTAAGAGCTAATAGAACACACGATTCCGACCACCCGAAGGCTCGGAATTCGACAACGGAAGTAATTACCCAAAACTTTGGGAAATTACGAAAATGGCCCAAAACGTCCGAAAATCACGATACGCGATCGAAACACCAAACCAAAGCTCGCAACATGAATAATAACATTAAATGAACTTACGAGAAACTCGAAACAACAGCTTTGACGAGATTCGCAAGAATCGAACTCAAGTGCGGAAAAGTCGCTAAAAAGCTCGGAACTCAACAAAACGATACCGAAACGAACTCGGATGACAAAAAGTGCAGAATTAATCATTCTCGAAATGACGAAACGGTCATGAGCGAGTCGTCAAAATGGACTCCGGCCGAAAAAGAAATTTACCGAAAATCGAAAATTGCGGATATTACAGAATGAAGCTCGATCAAGGTACCAAGCACCATTTATATAGATATTTATAAGGTTGGAACTATTATTCTTAACCTATGTGGGAATAAGTGGAACTGCCACTTTATTATGTGTATTATATTAGTTACCAATTCAAACAGTTGTCATTATTTGTATTTTAACTATATATGCAATTACAAACAAAACATGAAATCAGAAAAAAGTTGGGTTTCATTTTTTTACAAATAGTTTCTTTACAATTCAATTTATTTATTAATATTTTTATATTATATTTTATAAATTATATTAAAACTAATTATATATAAAAAATCGAGTATCTCACGAGCTTATCGAGTCGAGTATTGGGTAGCTCAACTCGACTCGTTAGTATGTCGAGCCGAGCTTGAGTTCGAGTCGAGCCTACTCGAGTCGACTGTTGACCGAGTTTTGACCGAGTCGATCTCGAGTACCTCGCGAGTTGTCTCATCTCGTTTACACCCCTAACCATGTCCTTGCACCATTAAACCCGCCATGGTGATATAATACAATTGAGAAGTCGTCGCTACTTCATCTGAAAAAAAATAAAAAGTAAAAAAAAATCGTGTTTGGGGACTGTTGATAGCCCATCCGTCTTGGCATCCACGTAAGCACTCCAGTCAGCTGAACCGGCCGATCAGAGCAACAAGCCAAACCGAGTAAGAATCAAATTCTCACCCGGGCTCGTTAAAGACCGGACCGATCAGAGACATCAAGGCCGACCCGATATCCAGATCGGAAAGACCGACCAGATCCAAGATAAATACGCTCCAACTCAAAATTATGACAAGGCCGACCAGAACGGCGGGAGACCCGAGGACCGACCCCAGCGGATAAGCATCGCCAGAAGCATGCGGAACAGGCACACAGGATAATTAATGCATGTTGTCATATCCCTTCCCGAAGCAATCCTTAGAGGCCGCCACGTGTCTAAGGCATGCTTTCACTCTGATAAGTGTTTTGGGCATATTCCCCAACACTCTCCAGCTGTCATCTCCTGATTGGCCGAGATTGTCTATATATAGAGAAAGTGTACAGAAAAAAAGGACTTTTGAAAATTTGTGCGAAAAGAGAGAGAGAGAGAGAAAAAGAGAAAAGATAAGACTTGTAATAAACAAGCGAAAAACATAGACCGGCTCAAAATATTCAGCTCGGCTCTATATCATATTAAGGTCATTAATAAAATTCAGTGATCTAATTTATTCCATTTTATTTATTGTGTTCTACGTGTCTTCGATCCATTCGTCCAGATCAGCACACGTGACGTTGACCAAATCAGCCGGTTCGGGATCCCTCAATCTATTGTCTCTGATAATGCTAAACAATTTGACAATAAAAATTTCGGGCCTTCTACGACGGCCTCCATATACGAAATAACTTTTCCACACCGTACTATCCGCAATCCAACAGACAAGTCGAGGCGGTTAATAAAATTATAAAGCAGCACCTCAAGACCCGCCTCGAAGAACTCAAAGGTTCCTGGCCCGAAGAACTCCCTGGAGCCTTATGGGCTTACAGGACAACGCATCGATCCGCCACTGGAGAAACACCTTTCTCCTTAGCTTTCGGTACTGAGGTAGTCATCCCGGTCGAAATCGGGGCGCCTACCTATCGGGTAACCCATTTCGAAGAACAAGGTAACGACTTGGCCCTCCAAGTAAGTCTGGACCTCATCGCCGAAAAGCGTACCCAAGCAGAAATGCGGAATGCCATCTATAAAAGAAGATGCGAAAAATATTACAACTCCAAGGTTCACTATAGAAGTTTCCAGGTTGGAGACCTCGTTCTTAAACGGGTATTGGGACCGGATCCGGGACCACTTAGGCCCAAGTGGGAAGGACCGTACAAGGTTAGTGAAGTCCTTCAGAACAGAGCCTACCGGCTAGAATATCTGAACGACCAGGGATTAACTTATCCGTGGAATGCTATGTATTTAAAAAGGTATTATCAATAAAATCTGACTTTATTCTATTTTTAGCTTTGGCCCTATAAGACCGAGCTCGCCTCAGCACCTCGTAAGACCGACTCATCCGGTACTATAAGACCGAGCTCGACTCGGCACCCCATAAAACCGGCTCATCCGAAACTCTAAGACCGAGCTCGCCTCGGCACCTCGTAAGACCGGCTCATCCTGCACTCTAAGACCGAGCTCGCCTCGGCACCTCGTAAGACCGGCTCATCCATCACTCTAAGTCCGAGCTCGACTCGGCACCTCGTAAGACCGGCTCATCCGGCACTCTAAGACCGAGCTCGCCTCGGCACCTCGTAAGACCGACTCATCCGGAACTAAAAAAGTCCGAGCTCACCTCGGCACAACCAACAGAAGATGAACAAGAAAGAAAGACAACGGTCGAACCAACTGGGCCCAAACAACCAGAACAAAGCAACTAAACATGTGCTATAAAAAAGATTTTATTCATTCAAGGAGGCATTACAACAAAGTACATGTGATAAAAACAAAGAAAAGAAAAACAGGCACGCATGCCATACATGAAATAAAATAAAAAACTACTCGGCCCCACCATCCTGGCCAGCCGCCTAGAAGGACTATCATTCACCTTCACCAGACGGAACCAATCCTGGATCTTCAACAACCTCGATAGCCTTCGGCTCCTCAGCTCCAAGAGGCTCAACCTGCAGGTCGGTCGCCTGAGACACTATATAGGCCTTCACCTCCTCAACTGTCTTCCCTTCATTCATGAGATCTAATATCTCATAGCAGGTGGAGACATAGTTCAGGTTGATCAGCTCCTCGAACTCGGGCGACTTCTTGAAGGCCGTTGCCCCTTCGGCAAGACCCTTGGCGTAGCCCGAAGCCTCGCAATTACTAACCATCTCGGTCAGGTTCTCAAGCTGGGCCTTCGTATCTTTCAAGTAAGCCTCGTGCTCTGCCCTGGTCTCCAACCACCGCTTATGAGCCAGCTCGGCCGCCTCGGTCATCTCTCCGGCTTTCACTTTCCACATATCGGCCTCGAGGGCCCGGCTCTCCAAGATCTTCATATCTCCCTTCAGGGAGGTTATCTCCTCATCCAAGGACTTGATCAGGGAAGGACAGAGATGTTGCTCCTCCCGGAGGGTCTGAAGCTCGGCCGCCACCTTCTTGTGCTTCTCAACCAAGGCCATTAACTCCTTGGTGGCCTTCACATAAGTGCACATCGCACGGCCGATTAGAGCATTTATTAATTGGATCTACTCAGCCGGATCCATGTCATTGTTCACCATCTCCATCTTGGGCGTCCAGCCCCTAATAGGGATGTGACTGGATGCAGCCACCGCCGGGGGAACCCGGTCGAGCATCTCGGCGGTTGGGGTAGTCGCCCGAACATAATCGAGGAACCAGCGCGGCCGTCGCCCCTTCATCTGAGCGCAAGGTTCCTCCCGATCCTTGTTAACTGGAAGATAATGACTCTCCAAGTCGACCAAGGCCTCCTTGCCAGTCGCACGACCCGTCCGGACAGGACTCGACATGGATACAGGAACTTCATGAACGGGCTAAGCTCTCACCTTAGTCACGCTGCCCTCAGGCTCGGTCTCCACCCTTTTCCGCTTGCCCGCGCGGTCCCTCCGCTCGGCGACCTCGGCAGCCAATCTCGCCACGCGTTGCGCGGGCGTTTCCTTTCTCCCAGACGAAACAAGAGTAAATAGTTTATTAAAATCAATACGTACACAACTACATGACTTTAACTAAACCTGCCTCTGTATCGTTCACACAGATTGATACAAAGACTGCAGCTTTGGTCCGTTCACACAGATTGGCTTGAGCTCTTTTTCGACTCGCTTCTTCTCACACAGATCGAAGCTTCGTCTTCAATGCTATTCTTCCCACGCATGTCGGAATATGCAAGGATCCTCAGTCTACACAGGGCTAATGATAATGTCAACGGTAAGGTAGAATAAATCACAAACAACAGCTTTATCTTTGATGAACAATCGCTGTATGCTGTGCTGTTTGCGTGATGACTTGTATATTTCTTCGCTTGAATACTGCTATATGCTCACGAAACATACTACTTTGTAATCGCTATAATGTCAGAGTGATCCGTCAGAGCTTTCGCGATAATGAATGACTTGAGGTTTTTCGTGTGTGTAAGTCCTCTGGCTTGGGGGTATTTATAACCTTGGAAATGTATCATTTATAAATGAAGCCATTGCTGGTTGGTGGGATGTTGACGTCTGTCTCTTGATTGGCGGATGCTGAATGTTTGAATTAAAGCATATCGCATTTAATGCTTCAGACATCCTTTTTGTCTTTGCATTAAATGCTCTTCAGAGCGTTCGGACCTGTCTCTCTCCAGCTGCATTAAATGCTGTCCTATCAGCAATAAATTCTGCTTTAACCATGATTACTTTATTAATAAACAATGTTTATCTTACAATGGTTTAAAGCCTTTTTATATTCGGTCATGTTGGTTATGTTTTACTTTTTCTAAGTAAAACACCTTCAGCCTGTATGTTGTATCCAACATATTACGTCTCTTTGCTCTATGTAGGGCTCTGTAGAATGGACTGTAGAAGAACTCTTTGCTGTATGTGGGGCTGTATGACGAGTTCAAACAACTTCCATACTTGACAGTATTCTGACTTCTTTGAGACTACTTGTTGTATGTTGGCAATTATCAAAACATGAATATTTATCCCAACATACTTGAACCGATGATATCATTGTATAGTTTTCATAATATATTATATATTTATCTGAATGCTGCATATTTATTTTTATGGTTGTTCTTTTTTAAATTCCTTAATTATAAATATATGATATTTAAATAAATTATTAATTAATTCACTAATTAATCATATAAAAACTTAAAAAACAAAAAATTAGTAAGCTTATTTTTTGTTTGATAACTTACTAATTAGTTAGAGTTAAATTGAAAACTGAATATCAATCTTACTACAAACCATTTTAAGTAGTCTTCAATTAGAGTTGTTATTTTATGAAAAAAAATTGACCATTGAATATACAAACTTGTATTGTATGTCTTACTTATCCAAATATTTTAATTATCAAAATTAAAATTCCAAATGAAATATTTTAATCATAAAATTAGAATTTTAATTATCAAAATTATCTAAAATTAAGTATCAATCTTATTAAAATATTTTAATTATCAAAATTGAGCACTGAATATACAAAGATGTATGTCTTATTCCAATAATACGACAATTAAAATATATTAATTTATATTTTAAAATTTGATAACTATAATAGATTTTCGTCCATAGTGTAGGTTCCATTTCAATTTAAATACAAATACTAAATTATAAATAAATAGATTATTATATGATAACAAAAATTAATACCCCTCCGTCCTTTAAGTATACATATTTTTTACTATTTTCGTCTGTTCTCAAAGAGTAGGCACTTCATTTTTAATAAAAGGGAAACAATCATTCTCGTCCCTGTAATTTGCACGATTTTTACTTTTAGTCCCTACGAAAATTAAAATGTTATTTTCATCCCTGTAATTTCTAAAACGTTCTTTTTTAGTCCCTACCGTTAACCTCCGTTTATTTTTAAAGGAAAAACAATGCTTTTCGTCCCTGTAATTTGCGTGATTTTTGCTTTTAGTCCCTACGAAAATTGAAATGTTATTTTGATCCCTGTAATTTCTAAAACGTTCTTTTTTAGTCCCTGCCATTAATTGTATATTCCAAATAGCATAATAGTGCAGTAACAAATTAGACCCGGCAGTTTACCACACGACACGAAAACGACACGAAAATTTAGTGTTTGCATTTTGAGTACACGACACGAAAATACACGAACACGAAAGTACACGACCAAGATTTAGTGTCGGTTTTGTGTTTACCCTTTGGGTACACGACACGACACGAGGTACACGAAATAAATAAATAAATAAATATAATATTTTATATTTAATTTAATAAAAATATATATATTTAATGAATTAACTCTGCATGTGGGCGTCTTCTTGACATTCATTGCCGGTCCCAAGCCCGAATAAAAGAGGAGGATTGCGGTAGGTTAGTGGCAGCCAGCGTAAAACTCGTGTCGTTTCGTTTCGTATTTTCGTGTCAGGCACATAATATAAAATAAATATTAAAATATTATAAAAAATAATAATTTTAATATTATAATATTATTTTTATAGGTTTTAGTAGACGAAATGAAACGAATGGCAACGAAAACACGAATGTTTACATGAAATTTATGAAAATTCACATTATATTTTCAAATTTTAAAATTTAGTATAAACAGAATTCATTAAATATATATTTTTATTAAATAAAATATAAAATATTATATTTATTTATTTATTTATTTATTTCGTGTATCTCGTGTCGTGTCGTGTACCCAAAGGGTAAACACAAAACCGACACTAAATCTCGGTCGTGTACTTTCGTGTTCGTGTATTTTCATGTCAATACTCAAAATGCAAACTCAAATACTAAATTTTCGTGTCGTTTTTTCGTGTCGTGTAGTAAATTGCAGGGTCTAATTTGTTACTGCACTATTATGCTATTTGGAACATACAATTAATGACCGGGACTAAAAAAGAACGTTTTAGAAATTACAGGGATCAAAATAATATTTTAATTTTCGTAGGGATTAAAAGCAAAATCACGCAAATTACAGGGATGAAAAGCATTGTTTTTCCTTTAAAAATAAACGGAGGTTAACGGCAGGGACTAAAAAAGAACGTTTTAAAAATTACAGGGATGAAAATAATATTTTAATTTTCGTATAGACTAAAAGCAAAAATCGTGCAAATTACAGGGACGAAAATCATTGTTTTCCCTTAATAAAATCATTTTACCTTTTTTTATATAAAGTCATACTCTCTCCACACTCAACACACCACTTCTTTTTTAAAAGTTATACTTTCTCTCCACTCAACACCGTTTTATTAAACCCGGTACCCCTCACCAAATGCCCGTACTTACGTAACGATTATGATATTTGATTGAACCAAAAAAAAGTGACTTGAAAATCACGATCACCATGTGCGCGTGCGCTGACACTCTCCATTCCCAAGTCAAGAAAATCTGCGTCAACAGCTTTCTTACAGGACAAGCGAGTAAGGACGATTGCGTACCCTAGTAGCACCAACTGGTATCTTTCCAGCTCTGCAAAATCCAAACCCCCCAACTGTACGGACCCTCCCGATAAAGTCCGACGTGCCGGTCACCCCTCCCTCTCATTATTTGGAGTTTTACCGGCGGCACATCAAAGTCGTCGAATTGGCAACCGGATTATTCCCATCCGGTCACCTGTCTGTCACCCTGGTAACACGACGGGCATATAAATAGTACCCCTCTTTCAGCCCAAAGTCCTTTCCTCTTTCTCTTCTGCCAATCCTTCTTAAGGTTTGCCTCTCAATTTTCTTTTGTTGCAAGTTTTTCATATTTTCTGCTCCTTTTTTGGGATTTGAGCTATTCGTTATATATATATATATATATATATAAATTTTAATTATTCTATTTGTGCTGGAGTGCTCTTCATGTAGTGCAGAGCATTTATACTTTTCTTTTATTGAAATAGTATGATTTTTGGATTAGGTCATAGTTTTATTTTCAGATTGAGTGTAAATACATGACTCGTGGCTCATGTTTTGCCTTTTATATTATTCGCATTACTAATTAATTTCGAAAAAAAAAACATCCCTTCCTTTCAATGCTGTGAGACCTTTCTCACTGACCTTCTTCCTGTGGCAAGATGTTGACAAGGATAATTAAATTCTTAATTAAGAACTTCTTGACGGCGCGATCAGGGACGGAGCCGGAAATTGAAAACGATGGAGTCGAGTTTTTTTTTTTTAAATGGGGGATAAATAGGGTATTTTCTTAGTTCGTTGGGGGGTACAAGAATTTAAATTTTAGCAAATTTTAGATGAGAAATCGTAGATTTAAAAAGAAAAGAATTGATTCGAAAAAAGTATGAAGTTGAGGGGGGCGGTTGTGGCCTCCTCCAACCCGTCCCCGTGTGTGATCCATGATGTTTGACACCATTTACCTCATAATAATTTTAGTTTGTATGCTAAATTACTTATTATTATTACAATGTCGTGATATGCGGGATCTTGCTTTCGTTTCATTTGAGTTGAATTTGAATGCTTCTTGCATTTTGTTCGAGCGTGATGCATGATTTGATAATATTATGATTGAAAAGCTAACTACACTGATGTATTTCGCTTCTTGTAATAAATTCAAAACAGTTATCTCTTTTTTTGGTGCCTTATTGTTCGACTTCAAGCTTCCTTTCTATCTTTCGAGCCCATCTTCGAACAAATGTCGCCGACTCGCGAGGTTCATCACAACGGAACTTTCAAACAGCAAGACTCCAGCAGCGCATCATCGATTTTTGAAATCGGAGATTCGGATTTGTCCAGATTGTTAGAGAGACCGAGGCCCATCAGTATCGAAAGGAAGAGATCTTTCGACGAGAGATCCTTTAACGAGCTGTCGCTCTCGTCCCCTCCCCGTCAATTTTACAAGAACAGCGAGACCTCGTCTCGCGTTTTCGACACTTTGGGGAGTATCCATTCCGGTGTGAGCACGCCCCGTTCGTTTCACTGTGTGGAGACGCATCCGGTGGTTTCCGAGGCTTGGGTGGCCTTGCAACGTTCAATTGTTCATTTTCGTGGGCAGCCCGTGGGGACTATTGCTGCGTCGGATCATTCGACTGAAGAACTGAATTATGATCAGGTCGAAGTTTTAATAGTTTGGGAATTGTTTGATCGAATATTATATGATCATGCTTGAATGACTCAAAAAACTCATTTTCTTATCTTATCATTGGTTAACTTAAAGAATAGTTTCTCTAATTAAATGTTGTGTTAACTAAAAATTCGGGTGCTCACAGGTCTTTGTGAGAGACTTTGTTCCTAGTGCTCTCGCTTTTTTGATGAACGGAGAACCCGAAATCGTCAAGAATTTTCTCCTCAAGACACTGAGGCTCCAATCATGGGAGAAAAAGGTGGACAATTTCACGTTAGGGGCAGGAGTGATGCCGGCAAGTTTCAAAGTACTTCACGATCCAGTGAGAAACTACGAGACAATAATTGCCGACTTTGGGGAGTGTGCTATCGGTAGAGTGGCCCCCGTTGATTCCGGTTTCTGGTGGATTATTCTGTTGCGTGCATATACCAAGTCCACCGGCGACACTTCTTTGGCTGAGTTGCCTGAATGCCAGAGGGGCATTCGGCTCATCATGACATTGTGCCTGTCCGAAGCCTTTGATACGTTCCCGACCCTGTTGTGTGCTGATGGGTGTAGTATGATTGACCGCAGAATGGTGAGTATCTTGAAACTCTATTTCGTCCTCAACGAAAACCATTTTCCTATCTTGCATGTTCAATTTTTATGCAATCTCAGTTAATCAAGTCATAAAATATACTTGGGATAATTTCAAAACCCACCCCTGAGATCTAGCCTAATTACAAAAAAGAAACTTGGTATCTTTTCAAATACAAATACTACCCCATTGAGATTTGTGTTTGTTATATACTACCGCAGTTTGTGAAATATAGGCTTAAATGCAAACCAGGTATCCTAACAGACAACTTTGGTCCTGAAAATATTTTAGGTAGCAATTATGGTTCTCTAAAATTTCAGTTTTGTGCAATTTTGGTCCAGAATGGTGTTTTAATACTTCATTTATTTCCAAGGACAAAATCATCAAGACACGAAAATTTCAAACATTAAGTTCATCATCAAGACCCGAAAATTTCAAACATTAAGTTATAGGACTAAAATCACATTTCCTTAGAAGTTAGATGACTGAAATTGAAGTTAAGCCTACCTGAAGGGGTGTTTGTAATTTGGAAAGAAAACAAGGTTTTCTTTGTAATTAAGTTAAACCTCAAAGGTCGTATTTGTAATTGCTTGGGTCTCCTGTGCCACCGGTCCCGTAAAACTAAATTTAAAAAAAATGGAAAATAGCAAAAATAGAAAACTCCAAAAAAAAAAAAATTTAACTAAGTAAAGCAATAAAAATCTGAACAAAACCTTAAAAGCAAAAAACACAACAACATCTGAGCCTTAATCCCAAATGATTTGGGGTCGGCTAACATGAATCATCCTTTGAAACCGTCAACGACCCAAATGATCAATTAATAGTAAAAGAAAAGGAAAATAAATAATTGAAAATACCATGGTTGTTACGGCACTCTACTAGTCGACGACTTGGATCGACTGGGCGATGACTTGGGCCCTACTGGTATAAGACCCGATCCATCAAGACTCGATTTGGAGCCGTGAAGCGACTGCGGACGACGGCCGATCTGTCGCCGATCTGCCGCCGATTTGATGTATATACCTAAGTGGTACTCTTCTCTTCCTCTACTCTTCTTTCTTTCTTCTAGTTTCTTTCTTCTTTTTTGCTGAAGCTGTTTTCTTTCAACAAATCTTTCTTTCTTGCGGAATCTCTGTTGCCTAATTCTTTCTTTCTTTGTTATCTGAAACCTAAATGCTGGAGCCACTTTGCTGTATTGATATATTATATATATAATAAATATATTATATATATTATGTATTATAGCTATATGTATAGTATACAATCAGTCAAACTATATAATCCATATATAAATATTTATTATTTATTATCTATAATTAGTCGACTAGTCTACGACAAGTCCACGACTAGTCTACGACTCGCCATGTCGGACCCCCGTCGACTCGACTCGACTCGACTTATCGCCGTAACAACCATGGAAAATACGAAGTATAAAGAAAAATCAAATCGACTCAAGAGAAATAAAAGAAAAATTAAAAGAAAAAAAAACCTGAAAACCCCTAAGAAAAACTAGAACTAAAAAACTGAAAAAAATTCCACCCCTAAAAAGTAAAAACTGAAATATAACAGCTGCAAAACCTAAAATTTAGGCTCCACCTCTCAGTGTGAGACCAGATTGCTGGTCTCATCCAACTAAGTATTTCTTTATAATTATCCCTAGTTTGTATTGATAGAGAAACAAATCTTCTGAACAACTATTGTTTTCTGTTCCGTGTTTGTTTCAGGGTGTTTACGGGTACCCTATAGAGATACAAGCATTATTCTTCATGGCCTTGAGGTGCGCTTTGATTCTACTCAAGCACGACGAAGAAGGAAAAGATTGTGCGGATCGGATATCCAAACGTCTGAACGCTCTGAGCTATCATATGAGGAACTACTTTTGGCTCGACATCAAACAGCTCAACGATATATACCGCTACAAGACGGAGGAGTACTCGCACACAGCAGTCAACAAGTTCAACGTGATGCCCGACTCACTTCCCGATTGGGTGTTCGACTTCATGCCGACACATGGCGGTTATTTCATCGGGAACGTAAGTCCCGCGAGAATGGATTTCCGCTGGTTTTGCTTGGGGAATTGTGTCGCAATATTGTCGTCCCTGGCGAATCCTGAGCAGGCATCGGCTATAATGGATCTCATCGAGTCGCGTTGGGAAGAGTTGGTTGGAGAAATGCCGTTGAAGATATGTTATCCGGCTGTGGAGAATCACGAGTGGCGGATAGTGACGGGGTGTGATCCGAAAAATACTAGCTGGAGTTACCACAATGGTGGTTCTTGGCCAGGTAAGTACTATAACTATAACGTATGCGTTTCGAGAGAGTGATTTATTATAGTAGATTGATAAATTAGTTGTAGAAGTAGTTTTATTTGTGTGTGTAAAAGTCAGAAGTGGCCATCAGTTTTGAAACAAGAATCTGTGTGGATATAAATATATTTTGAGGTAAAATTGTTCAAAAGAATATTTACATATTTGTGGACAACTAAAAGATGAATCATAAATCTAAGAGAAATGATATACCAACACCCTACTATCAACACCCCCTACAACACCCTGCTTTGCAGGGTTGTACCGGGTGCTTTATATATTTTTTAATTATAATATTAATTAATATTATTTAGCACCCCTACTACCTATAAAGCACCCGGTACAACCCTGCAAAGCAGGGTGTTGTAGGGGTGTTGTGAATCACTTTTTTATTCAGTGCTTGCAGACACTTCCTCGATATCGAATACAGATTCATACGTCATCCTTTAAGAAATTAACTGCAACATTGGACTTTTTACGGAATTTAATGTATAACTTTGATCATTAGTATCTTTAATTATATATTAATGAAAGATTATAAATTTTAATAATATTATAAAAATATATATTGATTCAAATCCAACATCATCTTATATTTTAAAGTTTGTTTTTTGTATTAGTAGAACAAAGTACGATCGAGGCTTAGTATATGAATAGTGTAAAAGAGTGAAGTGTTGCAATTGAAAATGCAGAGGTAGTATGATGTTTTACACTGCAACAAGCCTGCTTTAACAATGTCTAGGTGCCTTGCTGCATGTGGTTCTTGAGAGTCTCAAGTATCATATCTTCCTCAACTGGTTCTCGTTTTACAAAACCGCTCTTCAAATTTGGCCTAATGAAAAGAAATACCAGTTTTATTTTAAAATTATGAATGCTTCCCTTAAGATTTGTATTTATTTTACAACTCACATCCCTCAGTAAGTTTAATTTGTAATACATATATCATGGTGTATCTGTAATCATCGTCATCATCAACTGCACCTTAATCCCAATTGGGATCGGTGGCATGAAATTATAGTGCCAATTGTCGAAAATTAGTTAACACAAAGTGGTAAAGTTTTATGCCGGATGCCCTTCCTGTCGCAACCCTCATATGAAGGGGATGGTGTATCTGTAATCCTAAAAGATCACCGAATTTTTATAATTAAACCAAGTCTTGAGGGACAAAACTTATGTGATACCGTCTTACGAAGTCTAAATTTTAGTTTTTAGTTATTTTTTCAGTTTTAAGAGCTTTTTTAGTGTTTAAGTCTCTTATTTTTTCTTATGTTTTTTTTTTTGGAATATTTAGTTTATAGTTTTTTTTTTCAGCGGTTTAATTCTTTTATTTTTCCTAAGATTTTCTAGTTTTTAAAGATTTCTTAGGTTCTTTAATTTTTTTTTTCATGACTTTAGTTTGTCTAGGTTCACTTTTTTTCCAAAAAATTTTCTTACCAAAAAAAGAAGAAATGGTCTGACCGTCAGAAGACCGCACTCAAGTGCGGCGCTTCTTAAGGACACATCAATGTTTTAAGAGCGTGCTTCCTTATGTTTTTTTCTGTAGTACTTTTATGGCTCCTGACGGCAGCATGCATCAAATCCGGACGACCCCAACTAGCAAGACGCGCCATCGAACTTGCCGAAACCCGTCTGTTGAAAGATCATTGGCTCGAATATTATGACGGGAAGCTCGGGCGTTACATAGGGAAACAGGCCCGTAAGAACCAGACATGGTCCATTGCTGGTTATTTGGTAGCTAAGATGATGCTTGAAGATCCATCTCATTTGGGCATGATATCGCTCGAGGAAGACAAACAAACGAAACCACACATGAAAAGGTCTGCTTCTTGGACGTGCTGACAGCATAGTTTATACTCAAAACTCCTCTTCCACGAATTCGAGACTTATATTGTTTTCAACTACTGATCTATTATTTTTTTGTCGTTTTTAAGGAAAAACACTGCAATTACACATTTGTTTTGTAAGATGACATGACATATTGATGCAATACACAGAGACAAATATATTTGTTGTTTTTGTCATATACAGAATTTTATATTCTTCTTTCCTTGTAATTCTTAGTCTACTCTCTCTCTCCCCACCATCTGCTTCTTGGCCATACACAACTCCGACTGCCATATGCTTCCTCCGCCTCACTTCATATCTGCACATCCTCGAGCCCAATCTATGCCTCACCTTAGATCCAGAGGTTTTCCGATGTTCTGGTGGATAACTTGGATGTGGACGACTTGTAGGACAATGAGTATTTGGTATCAGCTTTAAATGTTATGCTTGCTGACGAGAATTCTATCACGCGGAGCGTGGGAATGCATAGGTTTTTGTTCGCCACCCGAATTTGGATCTGTAGACGGGTATTACGACATCTCGGTGATTCTAAGGAGCTCCATGGGAATTCCGTATGGAGCTCCAATGCCTATGTGGCATTAAGAAGCGGGCCACAAAAATATTGCTAAATGGCAAATTACATTATCTAGTACATTTTAAAAAAATATTACAAAAATATCATACTATTAAAATAATTACAAGAATCACGACTTGGGCTGGTTTTTAAAAATAATATACCAAATAATTAAATTGTTACTTACAAGTATCTAGAACTACCGAATAATTAAAATTTAGATGTACTGTTTCAGGTTACAAAACTGTTAATTATAAGTATGAAGTATATCTAAAACACCTATAATTTTTTTTTTTTTTTTTTTTTAGATTTTTGCAGTTAATATATAATTGTTATATAGATATGTAAAAAGCTCAATACTTAACAACGGTATAAAACGAAAAAGAGAAAAGTAAAAACTCATCGGGGCCACCTTCTTTACGAGAAAGAGAACAGAGAGAACAGAGAGAAGAGTCTTCCATCGGTCGCCCCTTTGTTCCACCCGTCGCTGCCATCCGCTTTGGCTGCCGCTGCAAAAGAGATGTGCCCGCCGTCGTTGCTCAACGGTAAAAGTCTTCAATCCGTCGCCGTTTTGAGTTTTCAGTAGGGTTTAATTCAAATTTCTAATTCTAAAAATCCAATGAGTTTCTGGGAAATCGATGGCTGGTACATATAAATTGGAAGGTATATTTTTTTGTGTTAGATTTTATATATGTTCATTAAAAATGCTGAACATGAATGGATGAATTCACGAACACTTTATTTTTTTTACTGTAGACTTTAATAAAATAGAATTGAATGTTGCTTATGAATTTGAGACGTTAGAAGAAGCATAAGTTTCTTATAATGCATATGCAAGAAAAAACGGTTCTGGTACAAAATTATTCAAATCAAGAAAAAGCGGCGATGGAGAGATAGCTCGGAGATAGTATTCTGCTTGTGATAAAGAGGGCTAAACGATAACACCCATCACAAATAAGATCGAGCCAACAAGACGTTGGTACCGCATTTTGTTGGTATCAATCGCGTCACTCTCCAATTCGCCAAAGGTCGAAAAGGAAAAATGTAGGAAACATAACCATTAACAACACAATTATCCACATACTTTATCCACTTCTTTCATAGCAGCATCAGCAATTGCACCCCAAGTACAAAGCCACTCACACATGCACTAGCATTACATATATGATTGTGTTGAAACACTGGATAACATGATCACCCTAGCATCCATTTTCCTCAAATTGCAACCCAGGCGTACGAAGTAGGACATTCAGTCAATAGCATAACACAATACGAAACCCTCTAGGATTCATTTTGTATCCACGACATCAATGGGGATGGTGCGCAAAAGGACTTGGTACGAGGCACGAGAGATTAAAGGTGTCAATGATAGGTATACCATCATTTTTTTGGAATACTATATACCATTCAATATAGAGTTGGTATGGAAAATCCATTATGTCTACCAACCGATAAAGTTAGTATAGCGAGTAGTTGGTATGGTTGTATTCAGTTGGTATCGTTGGTAATGAGTTTCTATCAAGATGATAGTGAATCATGACTTTTAAATAGATGTAATAAATTTACTACATAGTTACAAAAAAAATCCATATTTTACCTTGAAATCACTATCCGTCGCAAATGTAATATATTTAAGGGAAAATTGCATTTTACTACCTGAGGTTTGGACTTTTTTGCAACTTACAACCCGAAATTCAGAACGTTGCAGGCAGCTACCTAACCGTTTTTTTTATTATTGCGGATTACTACCTAAAAAAATAAAAAAAAAATCCGGTCACCGGCGTTCACCGGAGTTGACACGTGCAAAATTTAAGAATAATAATGTAATTTTACTGCAATTTGCTACCTGAGATTTAGCCGCTTTTGCAACTTACTATCCGACATTTTTCAAAAATATTACATATACATGGGAAATGTTTTATAATTCTTAAATTTCTTTTAAGGATAATAGGTGATTTCTATTTGAAGAGAAAACCAGTACATGAAAATTTTAGAAGTTATAACAAAAATTTTCATATATTATGGGGAGTTTTATAAAGTTTTTTGGATAACAGGAAAAAATCGAGGAATAAAAACTTGGGGTTTTTGCAGTTTAGTAAAACTTATAAAGGTATTTATCATTTCAATCAGGCTCAATTTTTTATTGGTCATTTTAGTCAATTCTAATTTATAATGCTCATTACAATATTATGTTTCTAATAAATTATAATTTTTTCTTTATTTTCCCTTTTCTCCTCTCTTTTTTTGGATTCTTTTTTCCTTTTTTTCTTTTTTTAAATAAATCATATGTATTGATTTCTTTTTTTAATTTATTTTTATTTTTAACAAATAATATGAATTGGTTTCTTTATTTTTTCCCTTTTTTTCCCGATAAATCATATGAATTGGAGTTTCATTTTACGTAAAACTATGTTATTTTATTTGAAAATATGTCGTTTTACGTGAAATAATATTTTATTAATGTAACTGAAATTTAATTTTACATAAAATGGTACCCAAATATGCGAAATGGTATTGTTTACGTGAAATGATATTTACTGGTGTGAAAAGAAAATAAAATATAAATGAAATAGTGACCAAATACGTGAAACAATGTCTATTTTATGTGAAAAGATAAGGCTTTAGGTAAAATAACATCAAACTGTATGGTAAATAGATGAAACGATGTTGTAAAACATGTGAAACGATATATTTGAAATAGGTGAAACGGTTTGGTATTATTATACGAAACTATATAGTACAAAAATATGTAAAACTGTATGGTAAAAACATATGAAAAATTATCAAAAAATTTTACCATCATAAGGAATAATAATATCATGTTATGCAAGTCTTATAGTTTATACGCTTCCTAAGTTAGGGTTTGGTTAAGGTCTGTTTGTATGTATTTCTCCCTATTTAAAGGGATGCCATCAATGGAATAATACAACAATCTTTTGCCCTACTTTCTGTTTCGAGTTATTTTCTCTTCAACACGTTATCAGCACGTAGTTCTCGGCTGAGCACGAAATGTTTCCTCCCGATTTTCTGCGAAATTCCGTCCGAATTTCTGAAAAAAAAAAAAAAAATCGAAAAATCAGATTTTTTTTCTGTAAACCTGCAAACCCTAGCTGTCGGTCTTCTTCCCCAACCGATGCCCCCATCTACCCCGGAACCCTAGCGGCCTGTATCCCCCGGAACGCGACCCCCGAAACCCTACCCGCTGCCGTGATGAAAACCCTACCCGCTGCCGCGATGCCTCCTTGCACCAAAGCTGCGACCCCCTCAATCCCGACTCTGCACCAGATCGGACCTCTCTCCTCATCGCACCCAAACCCTTCCGGTCATCTCACCATCCTCCGCTGCCGCTGCCGCCATGAAATTCGCGGCGGCGAGTCGAGCTCTCCTCAACTGGAAACCGCCGTTCCTCAAATTTTCATCTCCTTCATTAGAAATTAGACGATTCGAGACCTGTACAACAACTACTACCACAACTAGCTGCGCCAGCCTAACCGAGGAAGTATTTGGAGTCTCCAAAGTCACTGTTTCTAGATGTATTCGTCAGCGTGGTTAAGGGGATCTAGAGGCATCAATAGCACAATCACCACTGAAAGAGGAAAGTTGGACTCCTGGAAGATTCCTTCACTAATAATGTTGCATCTCTGACGATAACAAATAATGTTTCAAGGTGATGCTTTTCCGGACGAGAAAGTGACGTCAGTTATATAATTCGACCCTTAATGGTGGTTTGACATGTATGTCAATCAGAATAGTTAGTGATGAAGCATGCAAATTAGGCTTCATCACTAGTAGATTTTAGAGGACTTTTATTTCTACTGCCTATATCAACTCGAACCGTGATAAAGTAATTTCATTGGTAATTCTTAATAGCATCGAAAGTAGTTTTGACCATATCTTGGTTCCGAAAAATAATAATGCTCATATTATTGAAAATTTTATCGCTGAAAGACTTCAGAAAGCGTGAAAAATCATTTTCCTTTTTCTTGTATTAAGATAACTTATCCAACTCGTCCCGAATTTGATATCTTGGACTCAAAAGAGCTTGAGTACCATAGATGTGTCTCCTACGTCGAGACCACATTTGTTGCTAAGGACTATAGTGTCACAATCTTTGATACCGCAGACGATGCACCGTCTGACTGTAATATCCGCATTTTTTTCTTTCCCCTTGTATTTTCCTTTTCGGTGTATTTCTCGGTCGTAGTGACCCTCATGTACCTTACAGTGTATCTTTCCCGTCATCTATTGATCTGAGACTCGTTATTGTTGTACGGAACCGCTGTTTCGGGGTTGCCGTGGATCCATTCTATGTTTTGATGCGCTTTGAGGTGTTCCGTTTGATGTTTCGTTCATATTCCGGTGTTGTGAACCGTTTATACTTCGTAACCTAGCGCACGCTATCTTTTCTGCATAGCGCGCGCTAGGGGCCCCTTAGTAGCGCACGCTACGACTGATTCGTAGCGCGCGCTAGGGAGTAAGCCCTGGGAGTGGCAGTGCTATTTTCCAGCCTTCTGGATTGGCGTATTAGCGTACGCTACGCATACTAGCGCACGCTAAGGTCGGGAGGCTAGCGTACGCTGATGATACCCGGTAGCGTGCGCTAGCGAGAGTGTCCAAGATCGATTGGGCTTTACTCACGAACCCGGCCAAAGCGGTTAGCGCACGCTACGCTTGTATGGTAGCGCACGCTAACGGATCAGGTGAGTTCTGGACAGTTTGTCACTGGACTCGACTGACGCCCAGGTAGCGCACGCTATTGGTCGATAGCGCACGCTATCGATAGGTTATTAGTGTAATACCCGGTTGTAATTCAGTAATTATCATTCAGTATTTATCATTCAGTAATTGATACTCAGTAATTCTCACTCAATATTGATCATTTGTCACTCATATTCAATCATGGTATTCATCATTCAGAGTAATTGTATCGTGTATCATACGACATTCATCACTAATCTGATTGGAGTTTCGTGCCGTGTTTATTATCATTGTCATTTCCGTTGCGAGCTGTGCGTGAGGAGTAGCGCACGCTACGTATTCCTTTAGCGTACGCTAATTGGGTATAGGTAGCGCACGCTACCACTCAGCTTTAGCGCACGCTAAGGTTACTGGCCGCACCCGTAAGGTACCGGACCGCAGTGAGTTATAAGTAGCGCACGCTACGAATGGTAAGTAGCGCGCGCTAGTGGGTTGTAGTAGCGCACGCTAATATGTGGTGTAGCGCGCTAAGGACAGATCGATTGAGTCCGGGCTACCGGATCGCACCGATTAATTCATAGCGCACGCTATGCGTGATATTTAGCGTCGCATCGATGTTATAGCGCACGCTAAACAATGGTTGTAGCGCACGCTATCGAGGTCGAATCGAGAACGTGCGGTTCGGACTCCGATCGGGCATCAAATTATTCGTTAGCGCACGCTAACTATGAGCAATTACGACGCTAGTAGTATGGTCGTAGCGCACGCTACAAAAGGTACGTAGCGCGCTACCGTGTTCGGACAAGGTACCTGGAATACCCAAATTTCCCGTTAGCGCACGCTACGCATTAGGGCTAGCGCACGCTAACTGGATCGACTATAAATCGATGGTTTAGTCAGAGTTCGTCATTTATCATTCTAATCTCTTTCTCTCGTCGGTTCTTGGTGATTTGGGCGATTTTGAGAGTATCCTTTAAGGTGTAATCATCAATCATCATCTTCAAGTCTTTGAGTTGGATTAATCATCACTTCATCATCTCCAATCCATCGAATCAAAGGTATTAATTTCTTGGATCTAGAATTTGGATTTTTGGGTTTTCCTTCCGATTTCTTCGTAAGCTTGGATTATCATTGGAATATGTTAGATATGAATTATCTACCTTGGATAAATATATTCCTACGGATTTAATGGTTATTTTTCGGAATTATTACAAGAACCCTTGGGGTTGACTTCGATTAATTGGGGATTTTCCGATTGAGGTTGTTGTAATCATGATTTATGGATTCCTAATGGATTATTGATATCATTGAAGTGTTTTGTTAGTTCGAAATACTCATTTTAGTGTTGGTTTCGACATATTCGGGATCGATATTTTCAAGTCGTGTGGTTGGTTACGTATTCGTTAGAATGCCCCAATGAGTTCGATTATCGTTGTTTCGACCTTTGGGTTAGTCGTGTTTTGTTGTTTGATGCGTGTATTGAGCGGTTGTTGGTAATTATTGTTATTCAAGGTTGTTCGAGCGTAGGTATTTCACTTAGGGCGTTGTTCGTGGACGGACATTCTTCATCGGTATTGAGTAAGTTGATTCTTACTCGGTTAAAAGGATATTCATTCCTTTTGTTGTTGATCATTCATAATCATAACTCATTCATCATTGTATTAATCATTTTGAGACTTGTAATTGTCGGATAATCATTTCATTAGCGAGGAACGGCGGTTCCAATCATTTCATTGAAAACTATCAATCACTTCATTATCACTTTCGTATCGGTGAGTCATTCTTGACTTTGTCGGATTATTATTATTCATTGATATTCATTATGGTCATTCTTGTTCATATGACCTTCTGGGTTCATATTGCGTGGCGGGTGCGGATGTGTGGAATTTTTAGTCGGGCACGTGATGGCCATGTATTGGGAGTGATACATTGGACCGTGCACAGAACGATTACCTCCGTGAGACTATTTAGGTACAAGGACGGGTGTGTCCGGTCATCCGTCTTGTACACTTGCACGTAACACTACGGGCGTACTATGATGCTCCTCTTCAGCGTAATTCATAACTAAGGATATTTCATAACTTGATTAAATCATGTTTGTGTATTTTCAACCCTTGAGGATTGTTGTTCAGTATGGCGGCCGTTGGGGATTTTGTTTTCGTGTCACGGCAAGGCAAAGGCACGGAAGAGCATGTTGACGGCGACGAGTCCCAGTGATACTAGTAGGGGCCCCGGTCATTCCGTTTGTTCATCATTTTCATCATTTCGATTATTTGTCATTTGTATTTTCATTGCAAATTCCGTTTGTAATGTTTATTTATTCGGGGTGGTGTATTTTATCTTCATATAAAATACACTAGTATTCAGTATTGTCTGGTGTGTTGTACTTAAACTCCTCATCGGAGTGTTTGGTAATATAATGTGGTTCGGTACTACAATTATATTATTTAATTCATCATTTTCATTTGCACAGTGGGTCCTAAATCGGGATTCACGACCGTAATATCCGCCTAGTTTGGGGTGTTACAGAGTTGGTATCGAGCGTGGTTTTGAATACTACCCTCCAAGTCATGTCTCATTTGAAATCATCGTCATCGGACTAGTATCATTGGACTTTCGCGTCACGTGTGACTGTGCAAATGCCGAGCCAATCGTACCAAGAACCGTAAGATTTCTAATGCCATGGTATAATTTCGCAATAGTCATTCATTCATAATTCATCGATTAACAATCCTCAATCATCATTGTCATTTTGACGGGCCAAAGTTAACTCATTAATCACCAATTCATTTCATTGTTCGATTGTTGATCAGGATAATCGAATCATTAATCTTGTTAACTAAATCAAGATAAACATTTCCATCATTTCATCAGATAAAAGTGTCACCTCACTTAATCATTCATGTAATCACCGGCTTAGAGCGCGTCTGCTCATTATCATCATCTCATGTCATAATCATAACGTATATTTCATGCGGTGAATATAATCATCATGTGACTTTCCTACTTCAGTATGGAGAGGGCAAGAAGAGGACGTGGAGGACGAGGCCGTGGAGCGGGCCGAATCCCAAGAGCTCGTGTGAATACACGTGCAAACGCGAGGAATAATGCTAATTCATCGGCAATGACGCTGCCACTCATTCACCTGGACGCGATCATTCACTATCGGGGAGTCGTACTCGGGACACGGCTCAGTCAGAGGGTGTCCGGGTTGACCCACTCGCTTTTATGCAGGGCATGATGGCCCAAATGACCCATATGGCTCAGTTGATGGAGACGATGCATAACTCCGTCAATCGACCGCAGCTCCTCCGCCGCCACCTCGAGGCAAGAGAGGAATGTGAGTAATATCATCGGCGATATCTCTCGCAGGCCACCTACTTTTGAGGGCTCGTCTGATCCGGCAGATATCATTCATTGGCTCGAGCATTTCGAGAAATTGTTTGCTATGGTAGAGTGTCCCGAAGGACACAAAGTTTCTGTTGCGGCTTACTACCTGGGTAAGAGCGCATATTCTTGGTGGTTATCGTTGAAGCCCACCGAAGGATCTTGTACTTGGGATCGATTCAAGACTCTCATGATGGAGAGGTATTATCCGGCCCCACTCGAGAGGCCAAGCCGTCGATTGCTCACCCCGACCCTCGCCAGACGAGGATGTTCTCGCTATTGCCGAGAAATTTCAGAACTTCTTCCTTTCGCCTCATCCATCATTCATTCGAGGCGGATAAGATCAAATATTTCAAAGAAGAGGTGAAACCCCGTATGAGACTTCAGTTACTTAATCATAATTGCACCACGTTGACTGAATTCATTGAGAATGCTCTCACTTATGAGCTTACTGCTAAGGAAATTGCTAAGCAGCAACCTTCGTCTGCTAGCAAGAAATCGAAGAATCGTAATCAGTCTGAAGGCGGTCAGACAACCTTCAAGAAACCCCGTGCGGGCTCTGCTTTTTCTGAGCGACCTCCAGTGTCGTCTAAACCCGCGGAATCTCAGTCGCGAGCGGCCAGTTCGGCCATCACCTGTTACAACTGTGGGGATCTTGGTCATGTCAGCACCAAGTGTCCGAGACAGTCTGTCACGTGTCATAAGCGTGGAATTGTGGGACCTAAGGCCCGTATTAGCCGTAGGGAATCCAAAACTACTCGGACGTCATCTCGGGCACCTAAGCGGTCGGCCGTTCGAATCAGGCCACTCAATCGGCGTCGTTTAAAACGACGGGAGCGACTAAAGGTGGAGCTTTTAGCCATCGACGGAGCGTCCGGTGCCAGGACTAGCAAGCCCCGGATTTATGAGATGAAGAAGACCGATGATCCCGAGGCCCGAATGATCTCAGGTACACTCGATATTCTATCTCAACCTGTGTGTACCCTTTTTGATACTGGTGCATCGCATTCATTCATTTCCGAGTCATGTTTGAGTAGACTACGTCTGGGTAGTGCTACTAGTTGTGAGCCTTATGTCATTGGCCTACCTGATGGTAGACGAATTATCGGTAATCATGAGATTCAGGATTGTCCGATTCAGTTTCATGGTCGTGTATGGCCAGCGGACCTAATCGTGGTAGATTTGCCGAGAGACGACGTCATCTTGGGTATTGATTGGATGGATCGTCATGATGCCATCATTAGTGTCCGTAAGCGTATGGTCACTATCATTTCAGACGATGGGGTTGAATGTGTGTTTCATGGAGGTAATCCCGGCTGTTCTGGTAAGGTCATTAATTTGATGAAAGCAGTAAGATTACTCAATCAGGGATGTGTCGGTTATTGGTGCTATATGGCCAAAACCGAGAAGTCATCAGTAATGTTGACGGATATTCCGGTGGTGAGGGAATATGCCGATGTTTTTCCAGACGAGTTACCTGGTTTGCCTCCACAGAGGGATGTGGAATTCACGATTGAGTTGGAGCCTGGTACGTCCCCGATATCGAAGGCACCGTACCGGATGGCCCCGACCGAAATGCAGGAGTTAAAGAACCAACTTGAGGAGTTGTTCGAGAAAGGTTACATCCGACCGAGTGCGTCCCCGTGGGGAGCACCAGTATTGTTTGTCAAGAAGAAGGATGGTTCATTTCGCTTATGTATTGATTATCGGGAGTTGAACAGGGTGACAATCAAGAATAAGTATCCCTTACCCCGTATTGATGATCTCTTAGATCAACTGCAGGAGCTTCATATTTTCCAAGATCGACTTAAGGTCTGGATATCATCGATTGCGAATCCGAGAGTCGGACATCGCGAGGACAGCGTTTCAACACGCTATGGTCATTATGAGTTTGTGGTTATGCCGTTCGGATTGACTAATGCACTGCGGTATTCATGGAGTTAATGAATCGGGTTTTCATCGACTTTTTGGATCGGTTTGTTGTTGTCTTCATCGATGACATTTTGATTTATTCTCGTGACCGGAGGAACACGAGTCTCACCTTCATCGAGTGCTCGACGTGTTGAGACGAGAACAACTTTATGGGAAGTTCTCCAAATGTGAGTTACGGATGTCCGGTGACGTTTCTCGGACACGTAATTTCATCGAGACGGAGTTCGTGTCGATCCTCGAGAAGACGAAGGCTATTCGAGATTGGCTACCTCCGAAGCGTTAAGGAAATCCAAGTTTCCTCGGATTAGCGGGTTATTATCGGCGATTTGTGGAAGGATTTTCTAAAATCGCTCAACCCTTGACGAACTTATTGCGGAAGGATAAGAAATACACGTGGTCCGACGCGTGTCGGAGTTTTGAGGAACTCAAGAGCCGGTTAATGTCAAGACATGTACTTTCCTTGCCGCAGAAACGGAAGGATTTGTGGTTTATAGTGATGCGTCGGACAGGTCTCGGATGTGTACTCATGCGTAACAGGAAAGTTATTGCCTATGCTTCACGGCAATTGAGACCTTACGAGGTTAATTATCCGACCCACGACTGGAGCTAGCGGTAGTGGTGTTCGCTTTGAAGATTTGGCGTCATTACCTTTATGGCGTCACCCGATATTCACCGATCATAAGAGTTTAAAGTATATATTTACTCGAAGGAGTTAAATATGCGTCGAGACGGTGGTTGGAATTAATCAAAGATTATGATATCGAGATCCTCTACCACCGGGCAAGGCGAACGTTGTCGCGACGCCTTGAGTCGTAAGTCCGTTCGGAGCAGATGCTTGCCCGTTTAACAGTTCGAAGGAGCTTCAGGAATTCCTTAGACCCGAGATCGAGGTCCAGCCGCGAGTTCGGGCGACTTTGTATGTTAGAGATTTCATCGTCACTAGAGGAGACAATTCGAGAGAATCGGGGTTCGGACCCATCATTGTTACGCATCCGTGAGGATGTGGCTCGGGAAAGCCTGGATTTGTGGTCCACGAGGATGGACTTTTGAGGTTTAAGAATCGGTTGTGTGTACTGCGAATGACGAGTTGAAAAACTCGATTTTGAAAGAAGCTCATGCTACCCTTATTCTCGTGCATCCTAGGTCTAGCAAGATGTACAAGGACTTGAAACAAAATTACCGGTGGAGTAATATGAAGCGAGAAGTCGCAATTTGTTTCGAGATGCTTAACTCACAACAAGTTAAGATTGAACATCGATCGGCCGTGGTATCTTTAAACCTCTTCCTATTCCCGAATGGAAGTAGGAAGACATTTCTATGGATTTCATCACGAGTTTGCCGACGAGTCGTCGTGGCATGAATACGATCCGGTGATCGTGGACCGCTTAACTAAATCAGCTCATTTCCTTGAGATCAAGGATACATGGGGTCCCGAGAGACTTGCCCGACTTTTCATCAAAGAGATAGTGAGACTTCACGGTACTCCTAAAAGTATCGTTTCGATCGTGACGGACGGTTTGTGTCTCATTTTGGAAATCGTTCATCGTGCTATGGGAACCCAGCTTAATCTCGATTGCTTTTCATCCTCGGTCGGCGGACAATCGAGAGGACCATTCAGACATTAGAGGACATGTTGAGGGCATGCGTCCTCGATTGGAAAGACGATTGGGAAGCCCAACTACCTTTGGTCGAGTTCACATATAATAATAGTTGGCATGCTTCGATCAAGATGGCACCTTACGAGGCCTTGTATGGTCGTCGTTGTCGATCTCCGTTGTGTTGGGACGACTTATCAGAATCAATCGGCACCGAGCCCGATATGCTTATAGCCGCCCGTGAGAAGGTAGCTTTGATCAGGAGTCGTTTGTTGACCGCTCAGAGTCGACAGAAATCATATGCAGATAACCGTCGTCGACCATTAGAGTTCGAGGCTGGTGACCATGTGTTGGTCAAGGTATCCCCGAGTCGTGGTATCTTCCGTTTTGGGAAGAGGGGAAAGTTAAGTCCGAGATTCATTGGACCGTTCGAGATTTTGGATCGAGTGGGCGAGTTAGCTTATCGATTGGCTTTACCTCCGGCGTTGAGCCGAATTCATAATGTGTTTCATGTCTCTCATTGCGGAAGTATGTTGCCGACCCGAGTCACATACTTCAGTTTGATGAGATCGAGATCGCCGACGATCATTCATATGAGGAGCGTCCTGTGCGAGTTTTAGAGCGGCGAATCAAACAGTTGAGGAATAAGACGATTCCTTTGGTTAAAATTCAGTGGTCTAGACACGGAGTCGAAGAGGCTACTTGGGAAACCGAGGATAGTATGCGGGAGAGTTATCCCGAGTTGTTTGACCCTTAGTTTCGGGGACGAAACTCTTTTAAGGGGGGGTGTATGTAATACCCGGTTGTAATTCAGTAATTATCATTCAGTATTTATCATTCAGTAATTGATACTCAGTAATTCTCACTCAATATTGATCATTTGTCACTCATATTCAATCATGGTATTCATCATTCAGAGTAATTGTATCGTGTATCATACGACATTCATCACTAATCTGATTGGAGTTTCGTGCCGTGTTTATTATCATTGTCATTTCCGTTGCGAGCTGTGCGTGAGGAGTAGCGCACGCTACGTATTCCTTTAGCGTACGCTAATTGGGTATAGGTAGCGCACGCTACCACTCAGCTTTAGCGCACGCTAAGGTTACCACAGGCTGCATCCGGAAGGTACCGGACTGCAGTGAGTTATAAGTAGCGCACGCTACGAATGGTAAGTAGCGCGCTAGTGGTTGTAGTAGCGCACGCTAATATGTGGTGTAGCGCGCGCTAAGGACAGATCAGATTGAGTCCAGTGGCTACTGGACTGCACTGGATTAATTCATAGCGCACGCTATGCGTGATATTTAGCGTACGCAATCGATGTTATAGCGCACGCTAAACAATGGTTGTAGCGCACGCTATCGAGGTCGAATCGAGAACAGCGCTTCGACTCCATCTCGGGCATCAAATTATTCGTTAGCGCACGCTAACTATGAGCAATTACGTACGCTAGTAGTATGGTCGTAGCGCACGCTACAAAAGGTACGTAGCGCGCGCTACCGTGTTCGGACAGTGGGTATTGGAATACCCAAATTTCCCGTTAGCGCACGCTACACATTAGGGCTAGCGCACGCTAACCTGGACTGACTATAAATTGGACAGTTTAGTCAGAGTTCGTCATTTATCATTCTAATCTCTTTCTCTCGTCGGTTCTTGGTGATTTGGGCGATTTTGAGAGTATCCTTTAAGGTGTAATCATCAATCATCATCTTCAAGTCTTTGAGTTGGATTAATCATCACTTCATCATCTCCAATCCATCGAATCAAAGGTATTAATTTCTTGGATCTAGAATTTCGGATTTTTGGGTTTTCCTTCCGATTTCTTCGTGTAAGCTTGGATTATCATTGGAATATGTTAGATATGAATTATCTACCTTGGATAAATATATTCCTACGGATTTAATGGTTATTTTTCGGAATTATTACAAGAACCCTTGGGGTTGACTTTGGTTAATTGGGGATTTTCCGATTGAGGTTGTTGTAATCATGATTTATGGATTCCTAATGGATTATTGATATCATTGAAGTGTTTTGTTAGTTCGAAATACTCATTTTAGTGTTGGTTTCGACATATTCGGGATGGATATTTTCAAGTCGTGTGGTTGTTTACGTTTTCGTTTGTATGCCGCTATGAGTTAGATTATCGTTGTTTCGACCTTTGGGTTAGTCGTGTTTTTTTGTTTGATGCGTGTATTGAACGGTTGTTGGTAATTTTTGTTATTCAAGGTTGTTCGAGCGACCGGTATTTCACTTTGGACGTTGTTCGTGGACGGTCATTCTTCATCGGTATTGAGTAAGTTGATTCTTACTCGGTTAAAAGGATATTCATTCCTTTTGTTGTTGATCATTCATAATCATAACTCATTCATCATTGTATTAATCATTTTGAGACTTGTAATTGTCGGATACTCATTTCATTAGCGAGGAACGGTTCCAATCATTTCATTGAAAACTATCAATCACTTCATTATCACTTTCGTATCGGTGAGTCATTCTTGACTTTGTCGGATTATTATTATTCATTGATATTCATTATGGTCATTCTTGTTCATATGACCTTCAGGTTCATATTGCGTGGCGGGTGCGGATGTGTGGAATTTTTAGTCGGGCACGTGATGGCCATGTATTGGGAGTGATACATTGGATCGTGTGCACACGGTAACGATTACCTCCGTGAGACTAATTAGGTACAAGGACGGGTGTGTCCGGTCATCCGTCTTGTACACTTGCACGAACACTACGGGCGTACTATGATGCTCCTCTTCAGCGTAATTCATAACTAAGGATATTTCATAACTTGATTAAATCATGTTTGTGTATTTTCAACCCTTGAGGATTGTTGTTACGTATGGCGACCCCGTTGGGGGATTTTGTTTTCAGGTCACGGCAAGGCAAAGGCACGGGAAGAGCATGTTGACGGCGACGAGTCCCAGTGATACTAGTAGGGGGGCCCAGTCATTCCGTTTGTTCAGTCATTTTCAGTCATTTCAGTTATTTCTGTCATTTGTATTTTCCGCTGCAAATTCCATTTGTAATGTTTATTTATTCAGGGTGGTGTATTTTATCTTCATATAAAATACACTAGTATTCGGTATTGTCCTGGTGTGTTGTACTTAAACTCCTCATCGGAGTGTTTGGTAATATAATGTGGTTCGGTACTACAATTATATTATTTAATTCATCATTTTCATTTGCCTGGTGGGTCCCAGTCGGGGATTCACGGCACTGTAATATCCGCCTAGTTTGGGGTGTTACAATTAGCGCACGCTACATTTGGAGTAGCGCACGCTAACGGCCAGAAGTCTGGCTACTGGACTGGACGCTAACTGTTTGGCCTGTATTTTTATCCCGTTAGCGCACGCTAACCTTGAGGATTACCGCGCGCTACTGGCTATATAAACCAGGGAGTTGACCGAGATGAGCGTATTATTTCCATTTCCTCCTCCTTTCCGCGGCTGTGGCGATTTCGGGCGATTCTTGGCGATTTCTTCCTCCAATCATCTCATCCAACATCTTCCTTAAGTTCTTGGTGTATTATATCAACATCAACACGAATCTTTCATCCTAATCCAAGGTAAATCTCTTAGAACCCTACTTTTGGGCGATTTGGGGGTTTTGGGATTTTCTTCCGATCCGTTCCGTTTTGTTGGTGGATTCATGATGAATATGATTAATCTTGTTGGTATAATTAGTTTTCCTACGGATTCATGGTATATTTTCATGGTTTTGCGAAATCGAGAGGGTTTGGTTGTGGTCCGCCCTCGTTGTTATTTTTGTACGAATATACATGAATCGTAGGCGGGTTTTCGGGTGTATTCCATTTCCGTAATCGTTTAGGAGTGGTTGTGATTGTGTTATTCGAATCGTTAGGTTCATTCGTCGGTTCCTCGCGGTCGTGCTTGATTCTTCCGTTCCGTTCGTGTCACCGTCTATTAATCGAGGCAAGTATCCTTATGAACTTACAATCTTAACGTAGTAGTATTGCATGAGACTTGTGTGTGTGTGTATGCTCACTATGGGTTAGATCCGACGGGGTCTCGGTAGGGGTCCACGGAGGAGTGGATCCGCGAGCTTGCTTTTAACCACTATGGGTTAGATCCGACGGGGTCTCGGTAGGGGTCCACGGAGGGGTGGATCCACGGTTAATTGTGGTGCATATTTACAATGTGATTTGGATTATTGGCATTTCCGGAAATGAGTGTTTTGGAACTATGTTTTCTTGATTGCATGCATTTACTATATGTGTAAGATGTAAGTTGTTCATTTGATTACTTGTACTGGCGTAATTGCTAACCCCTCTGGGGACCCATTTTGGGGAAATTCGTTTTATGAATTTCAGGTCAGGTTAATCGAGACGAGCTGGACCAAGATACGGATGATGGCCGTGCGTGATGATTGTGCACGAGTGACGTCTTAGTGTCTTTTTATCTTTTCATCTTTTGTGGTTTTTGAACTAATAGTTGTACTCGAGTACTTAAGAGTTCTTGTTCGTCCGGATTGTATTGTTGCCTATTATGTTTGTGTTGGATGATGATGTTATGTTGACCGGTTGAACCGGGTGGATTATTCCGTTTTGCGTCTTTATGACGAGGTGTTATTTTGTCGTTTCTGTGAATCGATGAGTATGATGCTGTTCAGCCTGGTGGGTCCCATATAGGGATTCACGGCACTGTAATATACCTCGAGTATCTTGAGGGTGTTACAGAAAATGGTATCAGAGCTCTAGGTTTATGGATACCTAGGCTTGTCGGTTTATTGGGTCTTGTTGTGTTTTGTTTTGCACATCATCGTCACGCTGCCATGATCCCGGTACTACCAGTGTCCGTAAGTTTTTCCTTCCTCTGTTCCTTATTCCCTTGTATCGCATCTTTGATTCTCGATTTGTGATTGTTCTTTTCTTGTACTTACCATCGTATGGCTTTTGCTACTTATTTAACATCAGTATGGATGCTGGAAGAGGTCGTGGTCGTGGACGTGGTCGTGGACGCGGCCGAGGACGTGGGGCAGCTGGTGGGGCGGCCACGTCGCAGTCTTCGGGAGCCGCGATCGGCGACCGTCATAGCCATGCTTCTTCTCAGGAGCGTGCCGACCTTGGTATTGCGGCTGTTATGCAGCAAATGGTGAACCAAATGGCGGCGATAGCTCAGGCGGTTCAGAACCCGGATCAGGCCCACGCTAATCGGGGCGGAGCAGATCGTTGGCTCCAAGATGTTATCAAGATGCATCCTCCTCAGTTTTCGAGAGCTTCAGACCCGATTGGCTGGGAAGGGTGGATCAAGGAGATATCTAAAGTCTTCACTGCTACCAAGCATCACGAGGACCGTAAGGTCCCTGTGCCCGATACTTTCTCACTTTGGGGCGCTACGGGCCGGTGGGAGGCCGTTGGGCCCAAAGATCATCTTTGCTTCGTGGGCTGAGTTTCAAGAATTGATGGAGGCGAATATTGCCGTGGCCGTCGAGACGTGCTCGGGTACATGCTTTTTATGATGCTCAACCGCGGGATATCCCCGTATCTCAAGCTATTGCTGATTTTAACAAGGAGTTGGGTTATGTGAAGACCCAAGTTGTCGAGGAGAGCGACAAAATTTTCCATTTTTCCAGACGGATGAAGTTGTCGATTCGGGACTATATGTTGGGGCTTGTCTGTACTACCTTGAAAGATTACCAGAGTAGGGCCCTTGCTTACGATATCTCTGTGACGGCGAGTGAGGCGGCCCGCGGGAGCAAGAAGCAGAAGTCCGCCGGAAATTTTTCGGGCCACAAAGGTGGGGGTCAGCAGAAATTCCAGTCTGCTAATTTTTCATTGGTGGTGGCCCACTCGATCCATCAGGTTTCCCAGCGAGCTGCAGTGCCCCTTCTCGGGAAGTGAAGTGTTTTAACGTGGCCAGCCAGGCCACATCAGTCGTAATTGTCCGAGTCCTTTGCTGACATGTAATCAGTGTGGCCAGCCGGGCCACAAGGCGGCTTTCTGTGCTGAGAGGGAGAGAATCGTGGGTGCCCGGACTTCCATTCCAGCGCCTAGGGAACCGAGTGTGAATCAAGGATCGTTTGCTTCTCAGTCCCCCGAGTGCCGGTCGAGGAGAGGTCGAGTCGGACCGCCGGAGGAGCTTCTAGTGTCGGCTCCGCCCATCCGCGGGTTTATGAGATGCGGAAATCCGATGACCCAGCAGCTACTGTGGCGACAGGTACCGTTCATATTCTTTCTCATCCTGTCACTGTGCTTTTCGATTCCGGTGCTATGCATTCGTTCATATCTTGGGATTGTGTGCGCCGTTTGAGTCTCGACTGTTTGATGCCTTGTGAACCCTTCATCGTTAAGCTTCCTAGCGGTGATAGGATCGTTGGCGATCAGGAGGTTCGAGACTGTTCTGTGCTTATTTGTGAGAAGACTGGGCCCTCTAATCTTATTGTTGTGGGTATTGAGGGTGAATATTTGATTCTTGGGGATGATTGGCTCGAGCGGCATGGTGCGATCATGAACTACCGCACGAGAATCATCACTATGTTAGCCGAGGACGGCACCGAACACTCTTTCGCGGGGCGAAAGAGGGGAAACCAGAAGTTCGTTATTAATGCCTTGAAGGCAATGAGACTCCTGCGAAAGGGGTGTACTGGCTTTTGGTGCTACGCCTTGAAGGCGGAGAGTGGTGGAGTCGAGCTTTCATCGATTCCAATCGTTAGTGATTTTCCTGATGTATTTCCTGACGAGTTACCGGGATTGCCACCGGATCGTGAGGTCGAGTTTGCCATAGAGTTAGAGCCGGGCGCGGCTCCTATTTCGAAGGTGCCGTATCGTATGGCACCATCAGAGATGTCCGAGTTGAAGAAGCAATTGAGTGAGCTTCTTGAGTCGGGGTATGTTCGACCGAGCGCCTCGCCATGGGGCGCACCGGTCCTGTTTGTGCGGAAGAAGGATGGTTCACTACGTTTGTGTATCGACTATCGCGAACTAAACAAGGTGACCATCAAGAACAAGTATCCTTTGCCGAGAATTGATGACTTGTTCGATCATTTGCAGGGAGCTGCGGTGTTCTCGAAAATTGATTTGAAATCGGGGTACTATCAGCTCCGGGTGAGAGAATCCGATGTGCCGAAAATAGCTTTTCGGACGAGATACGGACATTATGAGTTCGTAGTTATGCCTTTCGGGTTAACTAATACGCCGGCGGTGTTCATGCAGTTGATGAACAAAGTCTTTATCGAGTATTTGGATAAGTGTGTCGTCATCTTCATTGACGATGTTCTTATTTATTCGAGGAATGAGGAAGAGCATGCCCATCATTTGCGGGTAGTATTAGACATTTTGAGGACCGAGCAACTCTATGCAAAGTTCTCGAAATGTGAGTTCTGGCTGAAGGAAGCGATGTTTTTAGGTCACGTGATTTCAGGTAGGGGTTCGTGTGGATCCGTAAGATTGAGGCGGTGTTGGATTGGGCACCGCCCAAGAATGTGAAGGAGCTCGTAGTTTCTTGGGTTTGGTAGCTACTATCGTAGATTCGTCGAGGGTTTCTCGGCCCGGCTCGGCCACTTACGCAGATTGCTCCGTAATCCGAGAAGTTAAATGCGGAATGACGAGAGGCAGTCGAGTTTTGAGGAACTGAAGAAGCGTTTGACTTCAGCCCCGGTTTTGGCGTTGCCATGTGGCAACGACGGTTTTGCCGTTTATAGCGATGCTTCGGGTCAGGGTCTTGGGTGCGTATTGATGCAGCACGACAAGACCATTGCTTATGCATCGAGACAGTTGAGGCCGTATGAGCTTAACTACCCTACTCATGATTTGGAGTTAGCGGCAGTTATTTTTGCGCTCAAGATTTGGCGTCATTATCTGTTCGGCTCTGCATGTCAGATTTTTACCGATCATAAAAGTCTGAAATACATATTTACTCAGCAGGAGCTGAATATGAGGCAGAGAAGGTGGTTAGAGCTGATTAAGGATTATGACCTCGAAATCCTTTATCATCCGGGCAAGGCGAACGTCGTGGCCGACGCCTTGAGTCGGAAACCGGTGGCGTTGCGAATGCTTGAGATCCTTACATCTCAGCCTGAGCTTCGGAGGGCTTTGATCGAGTTAGATGTTGAGGTTTTATTGCCTGGAGCTGTCGGGCAACTGTGTGCTTTAGAGATTTCGTCATCTGTGATCGATGAAATTAAGCTGAAGCAGTTAGAGGATCCGATGATTATTCAAATCCGAGAGAACGTTCTTAAGGGAAAGTCTCCTGGGTTTGTGATTCACGAGGATGGTATTTTGAGATTCCAGAGTCGGCTTTGTGTGCCGAACGACTCAGAGTTGAGACAGAGTATTTTGCGGGAGGCCCATGCTACACCTTACTCCGTTCATCCTGGTTCGAGTAAGATGTACAAGGACTTGAGAAGGAATTTCTGGTGGAATGATATGAAAGAGGAGGTCGCACAGTTTGTAGCGAGATGTTTGACTTGTCAGCAGGTCAAAATCGAGCATCGGCCAGGCAAGTTATTGCAGTCACTTCCCATTCCGGAATGGAAATGGGAAGATATATCGATGGATTTCGTTACGAGTTTGCCGAGATCGAGGTCGGGCATGAATATGGTCTGGGTGATTGTAGATCGTCTGACTAAGTCGGCACACTTTCTGGGCATCAAGGACACTTGGGGCCCGGAGAAGTTAGCCCGTGTGTTTATCGCGCAGATTGTGAGGCTTCACGGTACTCCAAAGTCTATTGTGTCGGATCGTGATGGCCGTTTCGTATCGCACTTTTGGCAGGCAGTGCATAAGGCGTTGGGTACCCGTTTGCATTTGAGTACCTCTTTTCATCCCCATTCAGATGGACAGTCGGAACGCACTATCCAGACATTCGAAGATATATTGCGTGCTTGTGCCCTCGATTGGAGTAGCGATTGGGAGGAACATTTGCCATTGATCGAATTCACGTACAACAACAGTTGGCACGCGTCGATTCGGATGGCATCGTATGAGGCACTTTATGGGCAGCGATGTTGATCACCAATTTGTTGGAATGAGACGTCCGATTTGGTCGGGACCGATCCGGATGTCGTTTTAGAGACGAGGCGGAAGATAGAAGTAATTCGAGGACGGATGTTGGCGCGAGTCGGCGAAGTCGTATCTGCGACGTCCGTCGCCGACCTTTGGAATTCGAGGTGGGAGACCACGTTTTGCTAAAGGTGTCGCCGACGAAGGGAGTTTTTCGTTTCGGGAAGAAGGGGAAGTTGAGTCCGAGATTTATTGGACCCTTTGAGATTATCGAGCGAGTCGGTGAGTTGGCATACCGTTTGGCGTTACCTCCAGCCTTGAGTCATGTTCATAGCGTTTTTCATGTTTCCCAGTTGAGGAAATATGTCCCGGATCCTAGTCACGTCATCGATTATGGTGAGATTGATGTCGCCGAGGATATTACTTTCGAAGAGCGTCCTCTGAAGATTTTAGAGCATCGTGAGAAACGACTGAGGCATAAGACCATACCTTTGGTCAAGGTGCAGTGGTCCAGACACGATGTCGAGGAGGCAACTTGGGAAACCGAGGATAGCATACGTGCTAGGTACCCTGAGTTGTTTGTTTCTTAAGTTTCGGGACGAAACTTGTTTTTAGAGGGGTAGAATGTAATATCCGCATTTTTTTCTTTCCCCTTGTATTTTCCTTTTCGGTGTATTTCTCGGTCGTAGTGACCCTCATGTACCTTACAGTGTATCTTTCCCGTCATCTATTGATCTGAGACTCGTTATTGTTGTACGGAACCCATTTGTTTGGGGTTGCCGTGGATCCATTCTATGTTTTGATGCGCTTTGAGGTGTTCCGTTTGATGTTTCGTTCATATTCCGGTGTTGTGAACCGTTTATACTTCGTAACCTAGCGCACGCTATCTTTTCTGCATAGCGCGCGCTAGGGGCCCCTTAGTAGCGCACGCTACGACCGATTAAATGGCGCGCTAGGGAGTAAGCCCTGGGAGTGGCAGTGCTATTTTCCAGCCTTCTGGATTGGCGTATTAGCGTACGCTACGCATACTAGCGCACGCTAAGGTCGGGAGGCTAGCGTACGCTGATGATACCCGGTAGTGTGCGCTAGCGAGAGTGTCCAGTACTGGACAGTTTACTACTGAACCCGGTCAGGTGCCAGTTAGCGCACGCTACGCTTGTATGGTAGCGCACGCTAACGGATCAGGTGAGTTCTGGACAGTTTGTCACTGGACTCGACTGACGCCAAGGTAGCGCACGCTATTGGTCGATAGCGCACGCTACCGATAGGTTATTAGCGCACGCTACATTTGGAGTAGCGCACGCTAACGGCCAGAAGTCTGGCTACTGGAGTGGACGCTAACTGTTTGGCCTGTATTTTTATCCCGTTAGCGCACGCTAACCTTGAGGATTACCGCGCGCTAACACTCCCTGGCTATATAAACCAGGGAGTTGACCGAGATGAGCGTATTATTTCCATTTCCTCCTCCTTTCCGCGGCTGTGGCGATTTCGGGCGATTCTTGGCGATTTCTTCCTCCAATCATCTCATCCAACATCTTCCTTAAGTTCTTGGTGTATTATATCAACATCAACACGAATCTTTCATCCTAATCCAAGGTAAATCTCTTAGAACCCTACTTTTGGGCGATTTGGGGGTTTTGGGATTTTCTTCCGATCCGTTCCGTTTTGTTGGTGGATTCATGATGAATATGATTAATCTTGTTGGTATAATTAGTTTTCCTACGGATTCATGGTATATTTTCATGGTTTTGCGAAATCGAGAGGGTTTGGTTGTGGTCCGCCCTCGTTGTTATTTTTGTACGAATATACATGAATCGTAGGCGGGTTTTCGGGTGTATTCCATTTCCGTAATCGTTTAAGAGTGGTTGTGATTGTGTTATTCGAATCGTTAGGTTCATTCGTCGGTTCCTCGCGGTCGTGCTTGATTCTTCCGTTCCGTTCGTGTCACCGTCTATTAATCGAGGCAAGTATCCTTATGAACTTACAATCTTAACGTAGTAGTATTGCATGAGACTTGTGTGTGTGTGTATGCTCACTATGGGTTAGATCCGATGGGGTCTCGGTAGGGGTCCACGGAGGGGTAGATCCGCGAGCTTGCTTTTAACCACTATGGGTTACATCCGACGGGGTCTCGGTAGGGGTCCACGGAGGGGTGGATCCACGGTTAATTGTGGTGCATTTTTACAATGTGATTTGAATTATTGGCATTTCCGGAAATGAGTGTTTTGGAACTATGTTTTCTTGATTGCATGCATTTACTATATGTGTAAGATGTAAGTTGTTCATTTGGTTACTTGTACTGGCGTAATTGCTAACCCCTCTGGGGACCTATTTTGGGGAAATTCGTTTTATGAATTTCAGTCGGGTGTCGAGGCAATGCGGGCTGGACGATTACGGATGATGGCCGTGCGTGATGATTGTGCACGAGTGACGTCTTAGTGTTTTTATCTTTTCATCTTTTGTGGTTTTTGAACTAATAGTTGTACTCGAGTACTTAAGAGTTCTTGTTCGTCCGGATTGTATTGTTGCCTATTATGTTTGTGTTGGATGATGATGTTATGTTGACCGGTTGAACCGGGTGGATTATTCCGTTTTGCATCTTTATGACGAGGTGTTATTTTGTCGTTTCTGTGAATCGCTGAGTATGATGCTGTTCAGCCTGGTGGGTCCCATATAGGGATTCACGGCACTGTAATATACCTCGAATATCTTGAGGGTGTTACACTGACAAAATCAAAGTTAGTGCATTAATGTTCCTTAGGCGGCATAACGAACCCAGCTTGAGATTGAAATATCTACAGTTGAAATCCTCAAATAACTATGGGATGCCCTTAAGGGCCGATTTGGGAACATATGTACTTTGCTCCCAGAACTGACCATGTAGTGGAATGAAATCCGCTTGCTTGACTATAAACGGATCAACCATTTCAACAAAGATATGCTCTCTCTCAAAGGCGCTGAATTTAATGGAAAGGATATCACAGAAGATGACATGATCCATAAAGCTTTTTTCACCTTCCCTACTTCCGCTCTTATACTAATGAACCAATATAGGCTGGAGTATGATAATAAAAGCATCACTACCTTCAATAAACTAATCAACCTACTGCAAGTAGGTGAGAGGCATAACGAAGTGTTAGTGAGCAGTAATGTCAGGCCCGTTGGGACAAAGAAAATTCCCAAGGCCAATTATGGCAAAGTGAAGGATGGAAACTACCCCAATGAATAGGGGACTAGACATGATAGGCTTCGTGGTCGAGGACGTGGGGGTTCTTCCAATGTAATGCGAAGACTTGGTGCTCCCGGCTCTACTAGCTAAGGGAACCAAAAAGCACCTACCCATCTTATCGCCTCTAAGGCTGGAGTTAGCAATGAACCGTGCTATCATTGTGGAGATGTTGGACATGGTACAAGAACTGCCATGCAAGCAAGCAAGTCGCATCTCACTACAAGAAATATAGATAGTCCGAAGAAAGGAGAACTCACTGTATGGAAGAATATGATCTAGACAAGTCCCCTATGTCAATTTTCACAGTCACCAATCATCGAATTGATCGCCATAGCCACGATCATGTTTGAATCTTAGTATTATGTTTACTTTCGTTTACATTTGGTATAGTTGCCTCAAGGCATTTGTTGGTGTTTTCTTTTCAATAATGGCGTGATGCAATGTTGTTTCACGAACAAGATATTAATATTGCTTACGTTATATTCTTAGCTTTATTTCGAAGTACTGAATAATGCTTGAATGCTTATGGTTCGAAATTTCAATATTTTCTAAGGAATGAATCGAGTAGAACTTGAATGTTCTTAGAATTAGGCTTCTATTCATTGAATAAGTCGCCTACCAAACCTCGGTAACTACGATTATTGGGTCATCCCAACTCATCAAAGGGCGAGGTAATGCTCAATTTTTGATGCCCAAATGGCACTTAATTACAAGTTACCAATACTCTGTATGCACCTAGAGCCTTTCGAACCTTACTTGACTTCAATAATATACGTAGCAATGGTTTCCAGATTGAAACCCACTGTGAGAATGGAATAGAGTTTCTTTTATTAATTCTAATGAATGTGGACGTAAACGCATTTTAGAATAACTCATGAGTCAATCTAGTGGACTGTACCTCACTACTATTAGGTTTTAAAATCCTATGTTGTCACCAACAATGTACTTTGGGACATAGACTCATATAGGCTTTGGCACGATAGACTAGTCATCCTGGTCGAAGTATAATGATCCATATACTAAAGAACTTGTACGTACATCATTACTTTTCGAGCGAAAATGGGCAACAACTCGACATAAAGAACAATGTTGATGTTAATCGTGTTATCTAAAGAACCGGATGCATATCAAATGCCCACCACTTAGTGTTGCAAAGCCTGCTCTTTAGCCAAAGTAGGAGCGAGATCTTCCTATGCTAAAGAAACATAAGCAAACATTCCATTCTTACGCTGAATATAAGGAGATATTTGTGGATCCATCCACCTAATATGCGGACCATTTATGTATTTATGGTTTTGATGGATTCTCCGACATATTGGTCACATGTCGCTCTCCTGTCCACTCAAACTGCTGCAGAACTTCCAAGATAACTTATAAGGGCTCACCTCCCTTATAAAATCTAAAGGACTTGATGATTAGAGAGTTCACATCAAAAAGTATTTGATGTTTATTGCATGATAGACATCAATGAATAGCATCTCGTCCCATGTGCATATGCAAACGGTGTCACATAAACCACCTTCTAAAGAATATGTATGGTGATTATGTCATTGGTTATGCGCACCAATTAGCATATTTTTGCCTGGAATTATGCAATATTGCATGCAACTTTACTTAAATCGTTCACTTTTAGACCTTTTGCTAACCAATTACTTTATGCATACCAGTTGGTAACTGGATAGCCTGATTTTTGTATTTTGGACACAGATGGACTTGAGTGCCAATTGCGCATATTTGGTTATGCATTATATGTGCCTTCTGCGCCCCACAACGCATCGGTCTTTAGAAACGATTAAGTATTTACGTTGGATAAGAATCTCCAGACGTTTATCCGCTATTTAGAACCTTCACAGTGATCTCTTTACCGCACGATTTGCGGATTGTCACTTTTATGAGACAACCTTCCCGTCGTTAGGGGGAGGATAGAAAATGTAATTTCTCGGGGAACGACAGGAATTGTCGTGGTGTGTCTCCACTTTGTCTCATTATGATCCCCGAACTTCATAATGTTACCATAAAGCATAAATAACACTCGATCTTCAGGATGTAGCAGATTCGATGCCTGATGCATTTACTGATATCGTTCAAGTGACAAGATCTCATATTACAGCTGCAAATGTGCCTGTAAGGTTAGAAGTCCCCTGTAAGGGGCACATCACCAATGAACCGGGTGATGCAACCGCACTTGGTGGAGGTGTGGTTGAGGTCGTGGCTCCCTGCGAAGGAAGGGGTGGAAGCCATATGGTTCGACTAAATACTCACCCAAGTAAGAGGTAAAGTATGGCACAAATTACATGTTAACCATCAATGAACTCGTTTCATGAGATCATGCTTGATTTTATTATGTCCATGTGTCATGACGAGGGGGACGCCCCGAAGATATGATTCAGAAAATCAAGAATCTCGATGAAATTATGAGGGTGTGGCCTGATCAACCACCCACTTTGATGACATGTCATGAATAATAAAGTATGATGATGTCGAACCTCGCTCAATTGGATGAAATCAACATAGAGCTGATTGTCCTGTAAGAAAGACATTCCAGGTAGAACTAGATTCTCCGAAAAAGAGTCAGGTCAGGTATTTGGTGTAGGTAGTGCTAGCCTAACCAAGTACAAGGCCTATAGGACATAAATAAACCTTTATCGTAAAGCGTAGTGAGAATAGTAGAGTCCTAATGTACAAGTTTCACGAAGTAATGCTTCTCACAACGCCTTGGAATTGATTACGAGGAAATGTACTCCCACGTATACGTATCTGCTATTTGATTAGCATAGTAATTTCCGAGGGACTGGAAATGTAGCCAATAGATGTGGTTACTACGTATCTCTATGGGGATCTAGATACGGAGATATATACGGAAGTGCCCTATGGCATTTCACTACCCAAATCAAGTAACTCCAGACCACAAAGTGCGTTTGCAATTTGATTGAAATGCTCAACTTTACGGTTTTAAAGCAATCCTTAAGGATGTGGTATAACCGTCTAAGTGACTACTTGATTGGGAAGGGATAAAAGAACGATGAACTGTGTCCCTGCGTCTTCACAAATAAGTTTCGGATTCACGATCATCGCAATGTATGCCGATGACGTGAACATAATCGGTCTTGATGAAATAAGAGAAACCACCGGATACTTCAAATTTGAGTTTGAGATGAAAGATCTTGGGAAAACTCGGTTCTGTCGAGGCATTGATATAGACATCGAGTTTGTGGAATTTATTCCACCGGTCAGCCTATGTCCAGAAAATTCTCAAGTACTTTAATATGGACAAGGTAAACCCAACTAGCACCCCATGATAGGTCGAACATTTGGATACAAAGGAAAGATCCATTTCGTCTAAACGAAAGTGACGAAGAGCTTTGGGAGCTGAAATTCCCTACTTGAGTGTAATCACGTATTATTGTACTTAGCTTAATGTACACGACCTGTTCAGTTAATCCGCTGACTAGATTTAGTTTAGCATCGGCGCAACATCAATGGAATGGTATCAAAGATTATCTTCTGATACTTAAAAGAAACCATTGACTTGGGACTATTCTTTCCCTACAAGCAGGCAAAGGAAGCTGCATATGAAAAGGCAAATGCTAAAGTAAATGCTGGTGCCGAAGCAACTACCACAAAGTATGTGTTGGTATGAATTGCTTATGTTTTGGAAATCGACTATGCAAACCCCTTTTGGCTACCTCCTCGAATCACGACAAGATTATTGCTTTGCATGAATCAATCCGTGAGTGTACATGATTAAGAACTATCATTCTACACGTGTGAGGAACTAGCGGTTAAGTACTGCCACTGATGAGCATACTTACATTTATGAACATAATGTAACTTGTAAATCCCCTTGATTGATGGAATGATCATAACGGGAAATATGTGAGATATAACGTAACATATTCACATAGGTTGCACTCTTTTCCTTAGACCAATGTTTATTTTTCCCACTGGGTTTTGTTACTTGGCAAGGTTTTTAACGAGGCAACGATGTATGAATGTAAGCATTAGGGGGAGCTGTAGAGTTTTCCAACTTCCGAGATTGATGTAAAGATCACAAGGAAATGGTGATTTATAAAGAAACTTAATCACATGTGTTGTACTCTTTTCTTTGACCAAGATTCATTTTCTCCCATTGGGTTTTGTTACTTGGCGAAGTTTTTAATGAGACAATAACTACTTGATTGATGTACAAATCAGGAGGAGATGTAGACTTGAGGGGGAGTCTTACATCCACAACGTACGTTATACTCTTTTCCTTCCAAGGATCATTTTTCCCACAGGGTTTTTATCACTTGGAAAGGTTTTTAATGAGGTAACAAGATGTACGATTTTAGGGATCGATGGAATGATCACCTTGGTAGCGCTATGATCAAATGTAACGATCATATGAGAGGATAGATTCAAAGGACGAAGTCTAAACTTGATGTGTCTAGATGCTGTACTCTTTTCCCTACGATCAAGACATTTTTCCCACTGGGTTTTTGCTTGACGAGGTTTTAACGAGGCAACATGACATGCGCTTGTAGACTAGGCACAAGGGGGAGTGTTAAAGGAATAATACCCATTGTGTGCCTAAGTCTGTTAGTTTATGGGTTTTCCTATTTAGGATTTGACTAAGGCCTGTTTGTATGTATTTCTCCCTATTTAAATGGATGTCATCAATGGAATAATACAACAATCTTTTGCCCTACTTTCTGTTTCGAGTTATTTTCCCTTCAACAACCATCTTGATTCATTTTTATGTCAATTCATATCATTTAGATTAAAAAAAAATAGCAAACAGTTAAAGAATGAAAAAGAATAATAAAGAACAAAAAAAGGAGCACCAGCACATAGTTAAAAAAACAAAAACAAAAATAATAATAGAGAGGAAAAAAGGTTTTACAAGTTAGCAATTTTTTATAGCATATTATGGGAAATTTTTATAAATTTTAAAAAAAATTGGGGTTAATAAGCGAATTTTAATAAAAAAATCGGCACATAAAAAATCTAGATAAATATTTAGCCTAATTATTTTTAAAAGTTATACAAAGTTTTTGACATATTATGAAGAGTTTTCATAATTTTTGAAAATTTTGGTGATAATAGGTGACTCTTATTAAAAATTATAATAAAAAAAGAGGTCGGGTCATAAAATTTTAGAAATATATTTGGCCTAATTAATGTTTTTAAAAGTTATTAGAATTAGAAGATTGTATTTCATATACATATTGTATATGCACCACAAGAGAATTAGAGCTCTTTGTGAACTAAATGAATTAAGTGATGATCCTTTACGCTAAAGCGAGGGAGACTTGTTGGTGATAAAGATCCAAATCCGCGGAATAAAAATAAATGGATCACATCACTTTGAGAATCGTCCTGAAGACGAGAATCCCATACACTTGTATGTGCACAAATGATTATAATACTGGGATTACAGAACCATGAAATTACTGCTTGATTGAAATTGCCATAAATTTTGTAAACACGGAAGAAAAATACAAAAGAAAATATCATGAATGTCGACAATATTTTCTTACCTCAAGAATTGCTTGATTAATTATAAATAATCTGGATCCAAAACAGTGTGAGAAGCACTAGGTAAATAAAAAAGCAATTTAGGTAGAGCTTCTTACATTGCTCTCTAATACACATGTCAAAGGTGTTGTCCCTATTGGATGCACGATGGATGTTTGTATTAAGAGAAATAGAATGGTGAGATACAATGCGAGATTAATAGGTCAAAGGTTTATGATAAACCTTAAATTAATATATTCTTCTGTTATGGCATTACGTTCCGTTATTTAATATATTAGGCGGTAATAGATATTATGACCACAAATTTGTTGGGTAAGTAAGCGTGAATATCTATATGAAAGTCTCTAAGGTGTAACACCCCCAATCCGCTCAGGGATATTACACGCCGTAGAACCTTTCCTCAAGGACCTACCAGGCTAGTAACAACTTATAACAACTCAACCATGCCTTTAAGGCTAAAATGACTCGGTAGACCGATTTGGTCTTTCAATAATTACATACAACTCAAATACAACTCATGCCCACGCAGGGGTCAAAACACAACCACACCCGTACAACGGGAAAAATATAGCAGCGGAAAATAAAGTACAACTGAACCAATACACGATGTACGGTTCCTCATATGATTAGTATCGATCATCTTTCATCATCCTTCGTGCCGACCCTGTGTTATGCTCCAAAACCTGAATGCAAAAACAGACATCCACCCCCCGAATACTCGGGGGTTAGCAAAACTCCACTGTTTTGCTAGTGCAAGAACAAAGTACAAATACGAGCCATACAATTCACATTCCGCGAATAACAATAACCAGGAATCCTCAAAGATTCAAATACAACAAGATGAACACTTCCCGAGGCGAGAGTTTGAGTAAAGACTTCCCAAATTTTCAAGATCAAAATATCAAGGGAAACAATTTATAAAATGATTTGAAATACCATCGGGAGTTTTAATAGAAAACGATTTTGGATTATCAAATCCTACTTTTCAAAACTCAAAAGACGAAAGGGGTCACTGCCCCGAAAGTTTACTTTCCGAAAAATGACCTTTACCAAACTGTTGGGATTTTAGCCCCAAATCTCATCAACTCACAGTACACAAGAACGACCATAAGGTTCGTCTCCCAACATCAAAATCCACAAATAAAGGATTTAACACAAAAAACAAAATACTCCCGAGGCGAGAGTTTGAGTAAAGACTTCCCAAATTTTCAAGATCAAAATATCAAGGGAAACAATTTATAAAATGATTTGAAATACCATCGGGAGTTTTAATAGAAAACGATTTTGGATTATCAAATCCTACTTTTCAAAACTCAAAAGACGAAAGGGGTCACCGCCCCGAAAGTTTACTTTCCGAAAAATGACCTTTACCAAACTGTTGGGATTTTAGCCCCAAATCCGTCAAATGACTTTTATAAAACCATTGGGATTTTAGCCCCAAATCTCATCAACTCACAGTACACAAGAACGACCATAAGGTTCGTCTCCCAACATCAAAATCCATAAATAAAGGATTTAACACAAACAACAAAATACTCTAGTGCCATCCTAGCCAAGTAAGCCAAACGAACACTTACCTCTTACACACTTAGTCGATGCATGCAATCATGAAAACACAGTTCCAAAGCACTCATTTCCGAAAATGCCAATATCAAATCACATTTGCAAAATGCACCACAATTAACCGCGGACCCACAGCTTCGTGGATCCCTACCGAGACCCCGTCGGATCTAACCCGTAGTGGTTAAAAGCAAGCTCGCGGTCCCACAGCTTCGTGGAGCCCTACCGAGACCCCGTCGGATCTAACCCGTAGTGAGCATACACACACACGCGTTACTCATGCAATACTAATATGCTAAGAATGTAAGTTCATCAAGAATACTTACTAGAGATGGCCATTTATCCGACAACATTATCAAACTCTTCAAAACACAATAACAAGATTAAACACGGAATACACGATTCCATAACTTTAAACAATAGGAATATCATCAAAGCCTTCAACGTTCAAAATAATCAATTCCCAAAACACAACGTTCACAAAACACACACGCGTTTTTGAAAGAGAGCCTTTAACGAGGCCAAACCGAAATCTTTTGGAAATTCATTTCAAACAACCAAACAAACACACCAAGACGATCACCGATCATCATATCCACAAAATAAGAAATGTAGGAGCAAGGTACTTGCCTCGAATAACCACAACGCGGAGAATCGGCCGAAGTAGGTTGGCACGAACCGACTACGAACTCGCCGACTCCACCGAACGACAATCCACAACAACGAACTACGAACGAAAACAATAACAATGAAAATGAATTCCAAAGTACGACCCAAAGCCGCTGAATTCAAAGAACAAATGACGAAGGTTCAAGGATTTTCCCCAAAACGGCCAAGAACACAATTCGTCCAGTCAAATCACGAAAACGGAATTCCAAGTTGAAATATGGATATACAATCCATAGAATATGTTTAACAACATCATTTAACCATAATCGATCCATCGAAAACGGATGAAAAACGAGATCGAGGACAAATCCCCCAAAAAGTCAATTCGAAGGAAATCAAGAAATATACTTCGATTCGACGAAGAACAATGGATTAAATGATGTTAAACACAAGAATACTACCAAGATTAATCATACCCATCATGAATTAATCAACAACACGGAACGAATCAGACAAAAATGCAAAAAACCCCCAAATTCACGAAATTAGGGTTCTAAGAAAGATTACCTTGATTCGCTGGATCAAAGGATGATATAGGATGATTGATTGATGTTATGAACTCAAGAACTTCGTGGATTTGTTGCCAAACATCATGGCTCCAAGATCTCCAAGTCTCCAGCCGTGGAAGAGAAAGGCAGGAAATGAAAAACGAGAGGAAATGTGACTGCTCTGTCACATTTATACTGGGCCGGAACTAGCTTGCGCTAGCCTTCCTGTTGGTCCCCAAGAATGATGAAGACTATCCTCACTGTACCAACACGAGTCTTTTCTAGCGCGCTTTGTCCTCAGTCACGCGCACCTGAGAAACTTCCCAGGGGGTCACCCATCCCATAACTACTCCAGGCGAAGCACGCTTAACTTTGGAGTTTCTATGAGATGGCTACCAGAAAAGAAGATGCATCTTGTTGGTATGAGTAGTCATAATCAATTCATTTAACCACTTTCTAGTGCAGATCTCACAGGTCGAATCGCAAGCCGCGCCTCGCGCATTTTTAAGCCTATGCAGGAAGGATGCTGGACCGAAGCCCAACACTTCCCGGACTAGCGTGCGCTATCGGCCGGTATCGGCCGAGTACCCTCGGCCAGGGCCCGCACGACCCGGCACCACCGACCAAACCTGCCGACCAAACCTGCCGACCCGACTCCCGCTAGCGTGCGTTCTGGCCGAAGCTGCGCGCGCCGACATCCGGTAGCCTCTGGACTAAGCGGCTCGCCACAGTAACGTCGCTAGTCGGGCCGGCATGCGCTACCTGCCGGTTAGCGCCACGCTTCGGCCAAGCGATGGCGTGCGCTACTGCCGATCTGGCCGAGTCGAACCTCGGAACCCCACTTGCTGGGCAGATGGCGTGCGTTAGGCGGCCGATAGCGTGCGCTACACTGCCGGTTAGCGCGCGATCTTCCGGCCGTGGCGTGCGCTCTGGCGGTTCTGCCGCACTGTCCGGCCGGTGCCATGTCGTCCGGCGATCCGCAACCCTCCGGCGATGCAGACCACGGGGCTCGGCGACCCGATTTCCAAGCGTGCGGGCGAACACGACGAAAAGTTCGCGGACAACATCAACGACCCGAAATGAAAACATAATACCATAATTAATCATACGCGACCAAGAAACGGGTCGAGACAACAATTACAGATACGGATACCCGTAACTTTCAAGAAATTACAAAATGGCCCAAAACACCCGGAAATCACGATACGTGATCGAATAACCAAACCGAAGTTCACAATATGTCTAACGAAGTTAAACGGACTTACAGGAAAGTCGAAACAACAGTTTCGAATGAGATTCGCAAGAATCGAACTCAAGCGCTGAAAAGTCGCTAAAAAGCACGGAACTCAACAAAACGACACCGAAACGAACTCGGATGTCAAAAAGTGCAGAATTAATTATTCTCAGAATGACGAAACGGTCATGAGAAAGTCTTCAGAACGGACTCCGGCCGAAAAAAGAAATTTACCGAAAATCGAAAATTGCGGATATTACATTCTACCCTCCTTAAAAGAAGTTTCGTCCCGAAAAAACAAGTAGGGAGAAGAAATATTCCGCCAGGAAAAACTCAACGAGATACACAAGAATGCGTAACTAACGCCCAACGGCGAAATGTTACAAACAACGCAAAGGAATATACGGTGTGAAAACACGCTCCACGGCGACCAACACAACGTCGACGTTAGGGATATAATAAAACCAACAAATGACAAGCGTCATCAAATGGATAATACAATCAAGTCAATTATCCGAACAATCGCAAAACACAACGAACAAAATCAATATGATTGACCAAGCTAACGGTACATTGATCAAAACGCGAGCCAATCGCTGAACAAATGCGGAATTCCACCGCCCAAGGGTTGGAAGATCGAAAACGAGACTAATTTCCCGAACTTAAGGGAATTACGAAGGAGCCTGAACGCTCAACAATCACGAAACGAGAACAAAAACCGAACAAACAAACGATCGAGACAACAAAAATCGAACAATCATGTCCGAAACACGAAGGATAATAAAATTCAAACAACAACTCCCAGGATGATCTGGTGAGAACTACAAGACATGCATTCCCATAAGATCCACATGAAAGGGAATAGCGGTTGAAAAGTCACAGTGACAAATGAGTTATTCCGAAACGATACCACACTCGTTCGATAAACAAAAACAAGGGGCAGGACAAGCTCAGAAATGTCAACGAACATAAATGAGTCGACAAAGTAGAATATACAGAAGTTCAAAATCCGATCCACTTCGAATAAAGGAACTAGTATAACCAAATGATGTTACTCCCGAATAAGGTTCACAAGAATCGAACCGAACTCGAAAAAGTCACAGCGATAACCAGATCGACCCACAACAAGATCACAGTTCGTTCAGACGATGAAACTGAAATACCGAACAAGTTCATAAAGTATCAACAAACATGAGCGAATCGATAGACTGGAGAAAGAGAAAATACCGAAGTCAAAATAGTACGGGTATTACCTCCGACCTCGGCCACGAAATTCACAAAAACGGGAGCAAGGTAACAAGACATTAAACAACCGACACATAACGGAACCATCACCGATGCACACGGTCATACCAAACCAAGCTCTAACAGCTCGCACATACGCGACAATGCAGAAATCACCACGAGGCGACAACATTCAACACCAACATCCCGCCTCTCACAGGGGGCTAGCACAACCAATGTGTGGAAAGCGACTCAACGCGCACACCGCCAATTCGATCATACTCGGGAGAAAGTATCAAAATGACAATGCGAACATCATACATACATACCCAGCCCTCAAACGGGAATGGATAGATTTTAAAAATGAAAACCCCATTTTGAAAATAATTTGAAGAATACCGGTTGATCTTGAGTATTACCTTTCAAAAAAAAAATACAAACGTGAAATATCGTTATCGAGACTTTGGAGAACCATTTCGCATTTGATAAAAATGAGGACACTTTCTCTTAGTGAAAACTTTCAAAATATTCGACCCTCGGGTCTAAACAAAAGTGTTTCTAAAACATTGAAAATATCTCAAAGCATTTTGGTCCTCGAAGTAGAATTTTTTTGAAATATATTGTGGCACCTAGGATGTACCACAAGAAAATAACTCATTTGAAAAGTATGTCTCGAAATTTATTTTTCTAAGATACTCAAGATTTTCAAAAATCCAATAGGCCAGAATGCCCAAACTCACACATATCGACGTTCACTAAAACAACTCCTAGTACACGCATCAAAACATTTAAAATCAAGACAATACATGTGTTTAAACGGAAATAACCGAGAAAATACCACATCCAGAACAAAACCACCGACCCTATTCGAGGCCTTTAAGGACCCTCCCGCACTGGCTAGTGAACAAGTCGAAAGCGTATAAGCACAAAGCTTCCACAATAGAACTTGTAAAACGTGCAAATCGATTCGAAAACCATCAGCAACGGACAAAAACAACAATAAAAAGACATCACAAGCGACGACACTCCTCGTATAAATCAAATACGAGAGTCGACTAAATACATATCGTGAAATCAAAATCCACATAAGGATTCCACCACTTAACAAATAATCATAAAAATAGCTCGTTTCACACGAGGCACAACACAAAGAAGGGAGACTTACTTCCACAGGTCGCACGAAGATGATGATTGCCCCACGATACTAATCACGACCAACAAACTCAAACGACGCGTCGCGACACGACTCAGTCAGATAAAATCCGACGAAACAAGACTCAAACAACACGACTTGACCCGACAGCCTAGGTTTCCTCAACCTAAGCTCCGATACCATTTATGTAACACCCCCAATCCGCTCAGGGATATTACACGCCGTAGAACCTTTCCTCGCTCAGGGATATTACACGCCGTAGAACCTTTCCTCAAGGACCTACCAGGCTAGTAACAACTTATAACAACTCAACCATGCCTTTAAGGCTAAAATGACTCAGTAGACCGATTTGGTCTTTCAATAATTACATACAACTCAAATACAACTCATGCCCACGCAGGGGTCAAAACACAACCACACCCGTACAACGGGAAAAATATAGCAGCAGAAAATAAAGTACAACTGAACCAATACATGATGTACGGTTCCTCATGTGATTAGTATCGATCATATTTCATCATCCTTCGTGCCGACCCTGTGTTATGCTCCAAAACCTGAATGCAAAAACAGACATTCACCCCCCGAATACTCGGGGGTTAGCAAAACTCCACTGTTTTGCTAGTGCAAGAACAAAGTGCAAATACGAGCCATACAATTCACATTCCACGAAAAACAATAACCAGGAATCCTCAAATATTCAAATACAACAAGATGAACATTCCTGAGGCGAGAGTTTGAGTAAAGGCTTCCCAAATTTTCAAGATCAAAATATCAAGGGAAACAATTTATAAAATGATTTGAAATACCATCGGGAGTTTTAATAGAAAACGATTTTGGATTATCAAATCCTACTTTTCAAAACTCAAAAGACGAAAGGGGTCACTGCCCTGAAATTTTACTTTCCGAAAAATGACCTTTACCAAACCGTTGGGATTTTAGCCCCAAATCCGTCAACTGACCTTTATAAAACCATTGGGATTTTAGCCCCAAATCTCATCAAATCACAGTACACAAGAACGATCATAAGGTTTGTCTCCCAACATCAAAATCCACAAATAAAGGATTTAACACAAACAACAAAATACTCTAGTGCCATCCTAGCCAAGTAAGCCAAACGAACACTTACCTCTTACACACTTAGTCGATGCATGCAATCATGAAAACACAGTTCCAAAGCACTCATTTCCGAAAATGCCAATATCAAATCACATTTGTAAAATGCACCACAATTAACCGCGGACCCACAGCTTCGTGGATCCCTACCGAGATCCCGTCGGATCTAACCCGTAGTGATCATACAAACACACGCGTTACTCATGCAATACTAATATGCTAAGAATGTAAGTTCATTAAGAATACTTACTAGAGATGGCCATTTATCCGACAACATTATCAAACTCTTCAAAACACAATAACAAGATTAAACACGGAATACACGATTCCATAACTTTAAACAATAGGAATATCATCAAAGCCTTCAACGTTCAAAATAATCAATTCCCAAAACACAACGTTCACAAACACACACGCGTTTTTGAAAGAGAGCCTTTAACGAGGCCAAACCGAAATCTTTTGGAAATTCATTTCAAACAACCAAACAAACACACCAAGACGATCACCGATCATCATATCCACAAAATAAGAAATGTATGAGCAAGGCACTTGCCTCGAATAACCACAACGCGGAGAATCGGCCGAAGTAGGTTGGCACGAACCGACTACGAACTCGCCGACTCCACCGAACGACAATCCACAACAATGAACTACGAACGATAACAATAACAATGAAAATGAATTCCAAAGTACGACACAAAGCCGCTGAATTCAAAGAACAAATGACGAAGGTTCAAGGATTTTCCCCAAAACGGCCAAGAACACGATTCGTCCCGTCAAATCACGAAAACGGAATTCCAAGTTGAAATATGGATATACAATCCATAGAATATGTTTAACAACATCATTTAACCATAATCGATCCATCGAAAACGGATGAAAAACGAGATCGAGGACAAATCCCCCAAAAAGTCAATTCGAAGGAAATCAAGAAATATACTTCGATTCGACGAAGAACAATGGATTAAATGATGTTAAACACAAGAATACTACCAAGATTAATCATACCCATCATGAATTAATCAACAACACGGAACGAATCGGACAAAAATGTAAAAACCCCCAAATTCACGAAATTAGGGTTCTAAGAAAGATTACCTTGATTCGCTGGATCAAAGGATGATATAGAATGATTGATTGATGTTATGAACTCAAGAACTTCGTGGATTTGTTGCCAAACATCATGGCTCCAAGATCTCCAAGTCTCCAGCCGTGGAAGAGAAAGGCAGGAAATGAAAAATGAGAGGAAATGTGACTGCTCTGTCACATTTATACTGGGTCGGAACTAGCTTTTTTTTTTTTTAGGGCCGGAACTAGCTTGCGCTAGCCTTCCCGGACTAGCGTGCGCTATCGGCCGAGTACTCTCGGTCAGGGCCCGCACGACCCGGCACCACCGACCAAACCTGCCGACCCGACTCCCGCTAGCGTGCGCTACGGGCGGAAGCCTGCGCGCGCTAGCCGACCTGTCCAGTAGCCTCTGGACTAAACAGCTCGCCCTGGTAACGTACGTTAGTCGGCCGACAGCGTGCGCTACCCCTGCCGGTTAGCGCGCGCTACGACCGACAGTAGCGTGCGCTACCTGCCGATCCTGACCGAGTCCGTAACCTCGTAACCCCACTACCTGCACCCGATAGCGTCGTTAGGCGGTAGATAGCGTGCGCTACACCTGTCGGTTAGCGCGCGCAGTCTTCCGGCCGTAGCGTGCGCTACGCCGGTTCCTGCCGCACCTGTCCGGCCGGTGCCCGCAATCATCCGACCAGTCCCGCAACCCTCCGGCCAGTACCCGACCACCGGGGCTCGACGACCCGATTTCCAAAAACGTACGGAACGAACACGACGAAAAGTACGCGGACAACATCAACGACCCAAAATGAAAACATAATACCATAATTAATCATACGCGACCAAGAAACGGGTCGAGACAACAATTACAGATACGGATACCCGTAACTTTCAAGAAATTACAAAATGGCCCAAAACGCCCGAAAATCACGATACGTTATCGAATAACCAAACCGAAGTTCACAATACGTCTAACGAAGTTAAACGGACTTATAGGAAACTCGAAACAGCAGTTTCGAATGAGATTCGCAAGAATCGAACTCAAGCGCGGAAAAGTCGCTAAAAAGCACGGAACTCAACAAAAAGACACCGAAACGAACTCGGATGTCAAAAAGTGCAGAATTAATCATTCTCAGAATGACGAAACGGTCATGAGCAAGTCGTCAAAACGGACTCCGACCGAAAAAAGAAATTTACCGAAAATCGAAAATTGCGGATATTACATAAGGCCCTGTTCTTTTGGACTTATTTTCCAATATTTCAGTTTAATTCAGTTCAATTCAGGTCCATTCAGTTCAGTTCAGTTCAGTTCAGGTCCATTCAGTTTAGTTATTATTATTATTGTTATTATTATTATTACTATTAATTATTATTATTATTGATCATGATTATTATTATTGTTATTATTATTGTTGTTGCTGTTGTTGATTACTATTATTATTACTAATAATATTCACTATTATTAATAATAATATTTATTGTTGTTGTTGATTACTATTATTATTATTCTTTGTCATTATTATTATTGTTATTATTATTATTATTATTACTATTATTATTATCTGTGACATTGGATACTTTTGTGACATTTGGGACATTTGGGGCATATTTATTAGTATTATTATTTTTGTTATTATGATTGTAATTAATTACATTATTATTCTTACGTTATTATTTTTTATTAATTATTATTATTTTATTATTTTTCTTATTATTTATTATTTTTAATATTATTATACTATTATTATTATTATTTTATTATTATTTACTCTTAATATATATTTGATTCGATTCGAGTCCATTCGATTGATTCGATTCGAGATCCATTTAGTTTAGTTCAGTTCAGTTCAGATTCATTCAGTCCAAAAGAACAGAGCCTAATACACTCAAAACTTTTAATGAAGGTAAATAGATTCACAACAAGTTTGAATATATCTTCAAATAAGGATATGTGATAATGACATATGTACATCATTAAAAGGAGTCTTTGAATGACTTTTATTTATATTGGCGAAAAAGTCAACTCGCGCATAAATGCAGAGTTAAAATGAAATGCTTACGTAAACTTAAGTAAATCTCGACTTGAAAGATTGAGTATCGCCCTGATGGAGCGTATTATTTTTACACCAGTCAACCTACTTGAGAATAGGTTGTAGATGAATTTGTTTTGAATAAACTACATCCAGTTAGACCCAATAATTGTCTCTCCACATAATATGAACATGGACTAAACATAAAAAGATAACGATTAAATTTAAGAACCCGAAGTTCCTTATTTGAGTGTTTAAGAGCATTATGCTCTATTAGGCCTGTTATTACATTCAAAGTTAACTTGATAGCAAGAATTAATGTTTTCATGATGAAGACATTGAAATGATATTGAGCATATCATACGTTATCTTAAAGGATAATAATTAGTCTATTCAAAATAAATTGAGATTGACTTTGGTGGTCACTGGAATATTGATTGTCTCACCCATTATATAAGATCCAAAACTGGTATTGTGATATATGATATACCATAGATTGTTCTCTATGTTCATATTATCCCCAATTTTATGAATGAATATTATTAAAATTCATATACCAGTTACAAGATTGTTATCTCTATGTTCATTCATATACCTGGAAGACTATTGTCTTCAGGGGGAGTGTCAAAATCGAAAGAATCCTGTAGATTGGATCCTGAAGATCAATGATGTACTCCTTTTTCCTTTGACTAAGTTTATCCCTCTAGATTTTTCTATCGAGATTTTCGTTCAGCATGAACATTAAAGCGTAATGTCCAAGGCGGAGTGTTGTAAATATATTATTTTATGGACATTACTTGCAGGATAAGACACTTAATGGGCTAAGATGCCTAGCGGGCTTTTTGGGTTACATCCCTATTTACTAGTATGAATATATCTCTTTTGATTGTATTTTGTACTGAGAAACACACAAATTATAGTGAATACTCTCCTGGCTTGGTATGCCCTCAGATGTAGTCATTATTGACGAAGTGGGTCAACAAATCTGTTCTTTTATTTTATATTTTATAATAGATTGAGCGAGTATCTTTTGAAAAAAGGATATAAGAATCATGTGATCTACCCTTAGTGTTTTCATTAAGAAAGCCAAAAGGGCATTCACAATCATAGCAGTTTATGTTGATGATTTAAACTTAATTGGGACTCATGAAGAGCTCGATTAAACTGATACATATTTAAAGAAAGAATTTGAGATGAAGGATTTAGGAAAGACAAAATTTTGTCTTGGTTTGCAAATTGAACGTATCCATGGAGGAACGTTTATTCACCAATCCACATATACAGAAAAAATGTTAAAACGCTTTTACATGGATAATGCACATCCATTAACATCACATATGGTCATTAGATCTCTTGATACCAAGAAAGATCCATTTCGACCTATTGAAAAAGGTGAAATGATACTTGGTCCTGAAATACCGTATCTAAGTGCAATTGGAGTGTTGACTTATCTGGCTAATAATACTAGACCGGATATTGCTTTTTCTGTCAATCTTCTCGCAAGATTTAGCTCTGAACCCACTTTGAGATAATCTAAAGGGTACCATTGATCTTGGATCATATTATCCAGAAAATTCTGATAACACTCTAGTGGGGTATTCAGATGCCGGATATTTATCCGATCCACATCAAGCCAAGTCCCAAACTGGCTACGCTTTCACATGTGGTGGAACTGCTATATCTTGGAAGTCGGTGAAGCAATCCTTAACCGCAACATCCTAAAATCATTCTGAAATCATTGCAATCCACGAGGCAAGTCGCGAATGTGTATGGTTGAGAGATATGACAAGTCACATCCAAGAGTCATGCGGATTAGCTTCATCAAAGGACATCCCAACTGTTTTGTATGAAGAAAATGTTGCTTGCATCGCGCAACTCAAGGAAGGATACATCAAAGGTGATAGGACGAAGCATATTTCTCCCGAGCTCTTCTACACTCACAATCTTCACAGTGATGGCAAAATCAACGTTCAACAAGTTCACTCAAGTGAAAATCTGGTGGACTTATTCACCAAGGCATTACTGACATCAACATTCGGAAAGTTGATACACAAGATCGGCATGCGCCGACTCAAAGATCTACAATGATCTTAATATCAGGGGAAACAGTTGTACTCTTTTTCCTTCGACTAGTTTTTATCCCATTGGGTTTTTCTAGCCAGGTTTTAATGAGGCAACATTTTTGTTTTAGGGATTGGTCAATCAAGGGGAAGTGTTGTAAAAATATCTTCTAGATATATCTTAGTGTGTTGACCAAGAAATCTACCCTAAAACCCTAGCCCCCTACTTGTATAATAGAGGTCTTTAGCCCTAATATTGAAGATATAAAATTCCCATCCTCTTCTCTGTTCTCCCAGTCTCTCTAGTTTATTACACTTTTATATTTTATATACCTAATATAAGTTTTAAGTTATAGATCACTGAAACATGATCGGAGTATATTCTTCATAAAAAATTGATAATTGAGTAGGTTATGGTATTTCAAAGATTTGAAGTAAAAGGTTTTTTTATTAAAATTATAAATTAAGGTGTTGCTAAATATATATTTCAGATGCTATTATTGTACATAACAAGATGATGTTAAATGTGATTTTCAGTATTTGAATATCATCCATAAACTAAAACCTAGTATTTTTCAAAAAAAAAAAGAAAAACCAAATATATACATGGAAAATAATTAATTTGGTATATTTTTCATCTAAAAGTGGATAATAAATCAGTAAGTTATTGTACATAAAATATTTGAAGTAGAATGAAGTAGAGATGATAAACGAGATAGCCATAGCCATTTTGGATAGCTCTAGCGAGTTTCGGGCTAAACGGTCAGGGTAAAAAAAGTTTGAATTTAAACGGGTTGGCAATATACGAACCTAACTCTAATTCTTGCGGTTTTGAGCTAAATAGGTCAATTGTGCTATAAATTAAAAATTCTGAAATTTCATATTTCTATCTGAAATCTTAATTTTAATCATATTTAACACTTAAAACTAAGTCTGGAAATTAAAGTACACATTATAAAATAGCCACATATAATTTTAGTTACATTGCATTAACAATTTGAATAATTTTAATATTCTAAATTATATTTTAAACTAAATTTGTAATAATAAAGTTAAAACATTATATATGAAAGAAATAGAAAATTACATTACCCAAAAGTACTTCACTCATACACCTAAATTTGTTTTTTACTCGTAAGCCTTACTCAGGAGTCCATTTTAGGCCTTCGTAGATATCGGGCCGACCCTGGAAGACGACGTTATCATATTACTTGATTGTTATCATATTACTTGATTGTCGCCATTGAAAAATACATATAAATGTTATCTTAAAAAAAAAAAAAATTGAAATCAGATTTAAGGGCAAATACATATAAACCCCATCCAAAACACATATAAATGGGAAAAAAAAGGACTTGATCTCGCGCACGCACAACACTCGCAGACCGTCATTGTCGGATTGATTATCACGCACACACACTCGCTACAAGTGACGGATTGGGCCAAAGATAAGATGCGTGGTCTTTGTCTTTGCAGAGGATCCAAGTCCGAAAAAAAATTGGATTGCCTATGCCTGAAAGGAAGTACAGTAAAATCTCGATAAATGAATATGATCGGGACCGGAGAAAAATATTTATTTAGCAAAATTATTCATTTATCGAAAGAAAATTTAAACATGTTATAAAGAGTTGGGACCGGGAAAAATTATTCATTTGGCGAGGTTATTCGTTTATCGAACATTCATTTATCGAAGTTTAACTGTAGGGTTTATACCGAAGAGGAGCGGATAAAAACTGGATTAGGGAATTCTGATTGGAAAAACAAAAGGAAAAAAGAACGATTTAAACTTTAAAAACGTGAAAAATGCCAAAAAAAAATGAGTCTTAAATTCCATATTATTTCTCTCTTGGTTTGGAAAAATAGTTAGAGTAGGAAAATTCTTCTGGAAAGGAAGTAGGGTTTATAAAATCAATTCAATATCCATAGCATTTTAATATAATAACATTGAAAGTCTTCATCTTTATTTTGTTTTTTGTAAATAAAAAATAAAATAAAATTACATATCATCCAAATTATTGGGGTGACTTAAAACTGAGTATTCATATATTATATATAGAAAATATTTTGTGTGACTTGTTTTAGTGGATTATCATATCCTTAAACTATTAAAGTATCTTCATTATATTATGAAGATTGAAATTTATTTATTTTCTACTTTCTCTGTCCCACAAGAGTTTCACGTATTCCATTTGTTATTTTCATCCGTCCTACAAGAGTGTGCTCATTCGATTTTTAAAAAACACTCCTTATATTTTTTTCTCCACTTTTTTAATTTATTTACAACAATACCAATGATTACCCACATTATTTATGTTTAAATTATTCGATAACAATAATTAACATATCCCTACAACAAAAATTGGAATTATTTATCCACTTAAAATCACAACTACCCAACTTTTATTAAAACTTGTGCCGATAAAGAGCAAACACACTCTTATGAGACGGAGAGAGTATAATAAAACGACATATAATCTAAATATATGTTTTTTTATTTCTTATATATAAGTGTAGGGTTTATACTAATCTTACTTTAAAAAATTAGAGTTCCTTCTCTCTCGATTCTCTCGTCTCGTCAACCAACGAGAGCAAATACCGATACCCATATGGTAAAGGAAATAAGGACTCCAACTCGAAGTGAAAAAGAACTCTCTCTCTCTATCTATCTATCTATCAATCTATCTATCTATTGTGAAAATATACCACACTTTGAATCTACTGCATGAGCTACAAATCTGAAAAGAACAAAGTAAGAGACAGATTCGTTAATAAAGCAAGCAATAATATATATATATATATATATATATATATATATAAAATTAATCAAAGAAAATGAATCTGAAGATGCGCGATGTTGAGTCCAGAAATTCTATCTCCTTAAAGCAAATTCGCCCACACCGCAGTATATAGCATCTGCCTCTTAGGAAAAAACAACATCTCGATGCGTTGATAAATTGATCATCGCACCCTCAGCGAACTAGAATAAAATTTGAACGATCACCGACGCGACCAAAAATATAAAGAGGAATTTTTTGCTCAGAATGGAACTCGAAAATTCAGATGGAAAACGGAAATTTTCTTCCAAAAATCGGACCTCCCACCTCTGTATTTATAGGTGAAGATGAGAGAGAGACATGCGCTGAAGGAACTCTAAATTTGATTAGGATCGGTCTCTTTAATACTTATCCTATTCGGATTTTATGATTGAGGCGGTTTAGCAAAATGAATTTTTGTGAAATAAAATTGCAGTAAAAAGATAACTTCGAGACATTTCACCCAAATCGCCCTTCGACCCGACCCGAGTCGAGTCGAGTCGAGCTGGTCGGCGGCGGCGGCGCACGTGTGTGTGTGAGCGAGGGGCGCCCAGTCACACAGCCACTCATGTCCCACTTATTTTTATGAACAAGAGTTTATACATATCACCTTATATACACACAATTCGTTTTACTTTTTTCCAATGTGAGATATCATCACAAACTCACTTCCAAAGAGATCACTTTAGAATATTATATCTCATTCATACCTCAATTAATTTGAGTATTTTTATATGTTTTGAAAATCTCTTACGGAGTACTACGTATTCCAACCAAGTCCCGACATTAACTTAAAGTAGGGCACACTCAAAATTGCTTCTCAAGTGGGCTACTCAAAACAACCCCATTATTTTCTTTTTTTTTCCAACATCTTTCTCTCTTCCCCTATATATATATATATATATATATATATATATATATTTAGGGGAGCTTTATTTCAGAACTCTCTTAAGTGCGAGAACTGCGAGAACTTCTCTAAATCAATGAGAGTTTTTTAAATATTAAAAATTATTATTAATCCAAACAGGCATTATAGTAAAATATAAATTTTATATTCTTTTTGAATTTTTTTTATTAAATCCCAAGTTTAAATATTCCTAAACTTTCGGATTTTTTTTAACTAGCATGGTTCCAAATTATTAGAGGTGCATATGTGTTTTTTTAAAAAAGATGAGGTACATGTATGTTTTTTAAATAATGTAAATTTAATTGGTTTCTGTTATGAAATCGAAATATTATAGAAAGAGAATTTAGAGAGAGAATAGAGAGAATGATTCTCAAGTGTAATTTCCATTAATAACTGAAGTCTTATTTATAGGAAAACTTCAAATGGCACAATCGTAATTACATATTTACATCGGGAGCATAATAGTCTTTCACACTATATAAAAACAAAAGGGTAATTGAAACGTCACTTTCGTGGTATATTATAACACTCCCCCTTTGTAACACCCCCAATCCCCTCAGGGATATTACACGCTGTAGACCCTCTCCTCGAGGATCTACCAGGCTGATAACTAAAATCAAACATCTAAACATCGCCTTTAAGGCTAAAATGACTCGGTAGACCAATTTGGTCTTTCAATAATAACATACAACTCAAACCCAAACACATACCCTCGCAGGGGTCAAAATACAATAAACTCCCGTACAACGGGGAAAAGATACAGCAGCGAAAAATAAAATACAACTAGACTGATATAACATCAACGGATCCTCGTGTGATTAGTATCGTTCATATTTCATCATCCTTCATGCCGACCCTGTGCTATGCTCCAAAACCTGAATGCAAAAATAGACATCCACCCCCCGAATACTCGGGGGTTAGAAAAACTCCACTGTTTTGCTAGTGCAAGAACAAAGTGCAAATACGAGCCATACAATTCACATTCCACGAATAACAATAACGAGGAATCCTCAAAGATCCAAACGTAAAGAAAAGTACTTCCCGAGGCAAGAGTTTGGGTAAACATTTCCAAAACCGAAAGATCGCAAATAAAGGGAAACAATTTATAAAACAGTTTAAAATGCCATCGAGAGTTTTAATAGAAAACAATTTAGGATTATAAAATCATTCTCTTTCCAAAATCAATAGTGGTCACAACCGGATGTTTTGTTTTCGCAAATAGGAAACCACCAACAATTTACGTGGTCGAGCCCAACATCACGTGTCCTCAACGGACATAAAATCAACGAAACATAATCACGCACGCGCATCGCCTAGACGGGACGCTACCACGACATCCCACCCGAGGCCTCGAAGGACCCTCCCGAGCTGGCTAGCGAAACAAATCACACACATCTCACGGTTGGATCAATCGCTTGTTGCATCCTGGCCACATGATCGCATGCCATGTGCCACCGTAGATTATCTCAGGCTCTCACGGTTGGATCAATCACTTGTTGCATCCTGACCACATGATCACGTGCCATGTGTCACCGTAGACCTTCAACCATATCCACACATTCACACAAATAATATATCACATCAAGGATATTCAAACAATTCGCCCAGAGGCATCAAACACTTAGCAAAACACCACGTCAATCCACAACGCACCGAAATGAAATAATATACATCCACACGCAATACCAAGTGCAACATCAACACCAAACATATCCATAGAATTCATATAGTTATTCACAAACCACACCATTCACAAAACACACGCGTTTTGAAAGCAAGCCTTTAACAAGACTAAACCGAATCTTTTGAAAGTTAAATTCAAATGACCAAGCAACCACATTTAGACGATCACTAATTATCATATCCATAAAACAAGAATAGTATGGACAAGGTACTTGCCTCGAATAAGAACAACACGGAGAATCGACCGAAATAGGTTGACACGAACCGACTAAGAACCCGTCGACTCCACCGATCACCAACTCGCGATAATAAACTACGGAGGACAATAACAACAATGAAAATGAATTCCATAGAATGACTCAAAGCCGCTGAATTCAAAGAACAAATGACGAAAGTTCAAGGATTTCCCCCAAAACGGCCAAAAACACGATTCGTCCCGACAAAACACGAAAACGGAATTCCAAGTTGATATATGGATATACAATCCATAGAATATGTTTAACAACATCATTTAACCACAATCTATCCAACAAAAACGGATGGAAAACGAGATCGAGAACAAATCCCCCAAAAAGTCGATTCGAAAGAAATCAAGAAATATACTTCGATTCGACGAAGAACAATGGATAAAATGATGTTAAACACAAGAATAATACCAAGATTAATCATACCCATCATGAATTAATCAACAACACGGAACGAATCGGACAAAAATGCAAAAACCCCCAAATTCACGAAATTAGGGTTCTAAGGAAGATTACCTTGATTCGCTGGATCAAAGGATGATAACGGATGATTGATTGATGTTATGAACTCAAGAACTTCGTGAATTTGTTGTTAAACAACATGGCTTCGTCACCCATGAATCGCCAGCCGCGGACGGAGAAGGAAGGAAATGAAAAACGAGATGAAATGTGACTGCTCTGTCACATTTATACTGGGCCGGACTAGCGCGCTAAGTCGCCGAGCTAGCGTGCGCTATCGGCCCAGCCGCAATCCAAATGACTCCATCGGACTAGATCGCTCGGCCAGTAGCGTGCGCAGCCTTTTCCGGCCGTAGCGCACGCTACTGCCGGCCGAAGGGCGCAATGCCCGACGCAGCGTGCGCTACCCGCCGAGCCTCGACCGATTCCGTAACCCTGGACTCCACCGTCCACACCCGATAAGCGTCGTTAGGCGCCGATAAGGCGCTTACACTGCCGGTTAAGCGCAGCCTTCCGGCCGTAGCGTACGCTACGCCGGTTCCTGCTGCACCCGTCCGGCCGGTGCCCACAATCGTCCGGCCAGTCCCGCAACCGTCCGACCAGTGCTCGAACACCAGGGCTCGACGACTCGATTTCCGAAAACGTACGGAACGAACACGACGAAAAGTTCGCGGACAACATCAACGACCCGAAATGAAAACATAACGCAATAATTAATCATACACGACCAAGATACGGGTCGAGACAACAATTACAGATACGGATACCCGTAACTCTTAAGAAATTACAAAAATGGCCCAAAACGCCCGAAAATCACGATACATGATCGAATAACCAAACCGAAGTTCACAACACGTCTAACAAAGTTAAACGGACTTACAAAAAACTTGAAACAGCAGTTTCGAACGAGATTCGCAAGAATCGAACTCAAGTGCGGAAAAGTCGCTAAAAGCACGGAACTCAACAAAACGACACCGAAACGATCTAGGATGTCAAAAAGTGTAGAATTAATTATTCTCAGAACGATGAAACGGTCATAAGTGAGTCATCAAAACGGACTCTCGCCGAAAAAGAAAATTACCGAAAATCGAAAATTGCGGATATTACATTCTACCCTCCTTAAAAGAAGTTTCGTCCCGAAACTTAAAATAAGTAGGGAGGAGCAACATCCCGCCAGGAAATACTCAACGAGATACACAAGAACCGAAACTCGTGCCAACGACGGAACGCCACAAGCAACGCAAAGAGACATACGGCGTGAAAACACGCCCCACGATGACCAACACAACGCCACAGGTAGAAACATAATAAAATCAACAAGTGACAAGCGTCATCAAACAGACAATACAATCGATTCGATTATCCGGACAATCACAAAACACAACGAATGAAAATCAATAGGATTGACCAACCCAACGGTACATCAATCAAAACGCGAGCCAACCGCTGAACAAATACGGAATTCCACCGCCCAAGGGTTGGAAGATTGAAAACGAGACTAACTTCCCGAACTTAAGGGAATTAGGAAAGAGCCTGAACGCTCAACAATCACGAAACGAGAACAAAACCGAACAAACAAACGATCGAACCACAACGATCGAGACAACAAAATCGAACAATCATGTTAGAATCACGAAGAACAATAAAGTTCAAACAACAACTCCCAAGATGATCTGGTGAGAACAACAAGACATGCATTCCCATAAGATCCACAGGAAAGGGAATGGCGATTGAAAAGTCACAACGACAAATGAGTTATTTCGAAACAATACCACCCTCATTCGATCATTAAAAGCAAGGGATAGGGAAAGTTCAGAAAATGTCAACGAACATAAACGAGTCGACAGAGTCGAAAATACATAAATTCAAAATCCGATCCACGTCGAATAGAAGAGTTAATAGAATCAAATGATGTCACTTCCGAACAAGGTTCACAAGAATCGAACCGAACTCGAAAAAGTCACAGCGATAACTAGATCGACTCACGACAAGATCACAGCTCGTTCGGACGATGAAATCGAAATACAGAACAAGTTCATAAAGTTTCAACGAACATGAGCGAATCGATAGACTTGAGAAAGAGAAAATGCAGAAGCCAAAAATAATACGGGTATTATATTCGACCTCTTCTAAAAGAAGTGTCATCCCCGAAACTCACAACAACGAAATCAAGATGACGACACAACAGGAAACCGACAGAAACATCCTTCGAAGGTCTCTCAAAGACGATTCTGATAACTGTGTTGAAGCGTGAACTCCGAAAGTCTCGGTAGCAAATTTGAAAAACTGACTTCGGTGTCCCTCGAGTCCACACTCGAAATGTGTTACCGACGAGAAGGACAATTTACACGTGCATGCCCCAGCACATCACGGTTGAAACATCTCGGCTCGGCATACCGAAAATACAAAATGCTAGATATAATGGGGCATAACGTCGCAAAACAACATAGCAGAGATGCCAACTCAGCACAACAAAGAATCATAACACATATCATATACAACGATTTCCATCGTAAAGTAATACACACACAAACAATACAGCAACGACGGTATCGTTCGGCAACCTTAACGGCCCGAACAATCACCAGCACATAATTACCAACATCATGAAACAATCACACATGTACACAAACGTACAAACCCAAGCTTTAACAGCTCACACAGGTGCGATAACACGCAAGTCACCACGAAATGACAACATTAAAGATCGTCATCACACCTCCCACAAAGGGACAACAAAACATATGCATGGCGAACGACTCAACGTTCACACCACCAATTCAATCACAATTCGGAGGGCGAACACCCTAACAATAATACCAACATCATACATACCTTCTCCGACCACAAGCAGGAAATGATAGGTTTTAAAACGAAAACCACCTTTTGAAGACAGTTTGGAAACACCAGTTGATCTTGAGTATCATTTTACAAAAAGTTGGACAAACATCATTTTCGAGACTTTGAAAATCATCTAGCGTTTGATCAAAAATGAGGACACCTTTCTTTTAGTGAAAAACTTTCAAAAATATTCGACCCTTGGGTCTAAGCAACTGCATTTGAGAATATCTCAAAATGTTTTTGGTCCTCAACTAGAAAAATTTTGAAATGTATTGCGGCATTAGAAAGCACCTTGAAAACACCGCAAGAAAATAATTTGTTTTAAAAGTACGTCTCGAATTTTAATTTTTCTAAGATACTCAAGGTTTTTAAAGATAATTCAATGGGCTAGAATGCCCAAAAATTTCGGGTAATTATACGGAACATTATCGCGCCGTGGGTCCCGTGCCGGAACCCACCAGGATAAAAACCATTTACAAAAACGCCAAAAAGGCCGATGACGGTAATATTTCAAAAACTTACAAAAGCCATTTACAAAATACTAAATACCGTCATAAGAATTTCGCCAAAATGATCAAGGCCATAATGCCAAAAACTCAGTTAAGGTAATCGGTTTTCGAAATAAAACTCAGTCGGTAAAATACCGAAAGCCATTACAAAAGAACTCACGCAGCGGATAAAAGAAATAAAGTAAAACATGCACAATCCAGCAACACTAATCCTAATATGAACGAAATATGAGGGTCAAATAACCACATATCAAGAAATCAAAATCCATAAGAGGATTCCGTCGCTTAACAAATCAATCATAAAAATAGCTCGTGTCACACGAGGTACAACACAAAGAAGGGAGACTTACATCCACAGGTCGCACGAAGATGATGATCGCCCCACGATACTAATCACGACCAACAAACTCAGACGACGCGTCGCGACACAACTCAGTTAGACAAAATCCGACGAGACAAAACTCAATAGACACCACTGACCCGACAGCCTAGGTTTCCACAACCTAAGCTCCGATACCATTTATGTAACATCCCCAATCCACTCAGGGATATTACACGTCGTAGACCCTCTCCTCGAGGATCTACCAGGCTGATAACTAAAATCAAACATCTAAACATCGCCTTTAAGGCTAAAATGACTCGGTAGACCGATTTGGTCTTTCAATAATAACATACAACTCAAACCCAAACACATACCCTCGCAGGGGTCAAAATAGAATAAACTCCCGTACAACGGGGAAAAGATACAGCAGCGGAAAATAAAATACAACTAGACCGATATGACATCAACAGATCCTCGTGTGATTAGTATCGTTCTTCTTTCATCATCCTTCATGCCGACCCTGTGCTATGCTCCAAAACCTGAATGCAAAAATAGACATCCAACCCCCGAATACTCGGGGGTTAGCAAAACTCCACTGTTTTGCTAGTGCAAGAACAAAGTGCAAATACGAGCCATACAATTCACATTCCACGAATAACAATAACCAGGAATCCTCAAAGATCCAAACGTAAAGAAAAGTACTTCCCGAGGCAAGAGTTTGGGTAAATATTTCCAAAACCGAAAGATCGCAAATAAAGGGAAACAATTTATAAAACAGTTTAAAATGCCATCGAGGGTTTTAATAGAAAACAATTTAGGATTATAAAATCCTTCTCTTTCCAAAAATCAATAGGGTCACAGCCCAAATATTTTGTTTTCGCAAATAGGAAACCACCAACAATTTACAGGGTCAGAGCCCAACATCACGTGTCCTCAACAGACATAAAATCAACGAAACATAATCACGCACGCGCATCGCCTACGACCGGGACGCTACCACAGACATCCCACCCGAGGCCTCGAAGGACCCTCCCGAGCTGGCTAGCGAAACAAATCACACACATCTCACGGTTGGATCAATCGCTTGTTGCATCCTGGCCACATGATCGCATGCCATGTGCCACCGTAGATTATCTCAGGCTCTCACGGTTGGATCAATCACTTGTTGCATCCTGACCACATGATCACGTGCCATGTGTCACCGTAGACCTTCAACCATATCCACACATTCACACAAATAATATATCACATCAAGGATATTCAAACAATTCGCCCAGAGGCATCAAACACTTAGCAAAACACCACGTCAATCCACAACGCACCAAAATGAAATAATATATGTCCACACGCAATACCAAGTGCAACATCAACACCAAACATATCCATAGAATTCATATAGTTATTCACAAACCACACCATTCACAAAACACACGCGTTTTGAAAGCAAGCCTTTAACAAGACTAAACCGAATCTTTTGAAAGTTCAATTCAATTGACCAAGCAACCACATTTAGACGATCACTAATTATCATATCCATAAAACAAGAATAGTATGGACAAGGTACTTGCCTCGAATAAGAACAACACGGAGAATCGACCGAAATAGGTTGACACGAACCGACTACGAACCCGTCGACTCCACCGATCACCAACTCGCGATAATAAACTACGGAGGACAATAACAACAATGAAAATGAATTCCATAGAATGACTCAAAGCCGCTGAATTCAAAGAACAAATGACGAAAGTTCAAGGATTTCCCCCAAAACGGCCAAAACACGATTCGTCCCGACAAAACACGAAAACGGAATTCCAAGTTGAAATATGGATATACAATCCATAGAATATGTTTAACAACATCATTTAACCACAATCTATCCAACAAAAATGGATGGAAAACGAGATCGAGAACAAATCCCCCAAAAAGTCGATTCGAAGGAAATCAAGAAATATACTTCGATTCGACGAAGAACAATGGATTAAATGATGTTAAACACAAGAATAATACCAATATTAATCATACCCATCATGAATTAATCAACAACACGGAACGAATCGGACAAAAATGCAAAAAACCCCAAATTCACGAAATTAGGGTTCTAAGGAAGATTACCTTGATTCGCTGGATCAAAGGATGATAACGGATGATTGATTGATGTTATGAACTCAAGAACTTCGTGGATTTTTTGTTAAACAACATGGCTTCGTCACCCATGAATAGCAAGCCGCGGACGGAGAACGAAGGAAATGAAAAACGAGATGAAATGTGACTTCTCTGTCACATTTATACTGGGCCGGACTAGCGCGCTAGGCTGCTGAGCTAGCGTGCGCTATCGGCCCAGGCCGCAATCCAGTGACTCATCGACTAGACCGCTCGGCCAGTAGCGCAGCCTTTCCGGCCGTAGCGCGCGCTACCGCCGGTCGAAGGCGCGCAATGCCCGACAAGAGCGTGCGCTACTCCGCCGAGCCCGACCGATTCGAACCCCCGACTCCACCGCCGAGACCCGATAAGCGTCGTTAGGCGGCCGATAGCGTGCGCTACACCTGCCGGTTAGCGCGCGCAGCCTTCCGGCCGTAGCGTACGCTACGCCGGTTTCTGCCGCACCCGTCCGGCCAGTGCCCGCAATCGTCCGGCCAGTCCCGCAACCGTCCGGCCAGTGCTCGAACACCAGGGCTCGACGACTCGATTCCCGAAAACGTACGGAACGAACACGTCGAAAAGTTCGCGGACAACATCAACGACCCGAAATGAAAACATAACGCAATAATTAATCATACGCGACCAAGATACGGGTCGAGACAACAATTACAGATACGGATACCCGTAACTCTTAAGAAATTACAAAAATGGCCCAAAACGCCTGAAAATCACGATACGTGATCGAATAACCAAACCGAAGTTCACAACACGTCTAACAAAGTTAAACGGACTTACAGGAAACTTGAAACAGCAGTTTCGAACGAGATTCGCAAGAATCGAACTCAAGTGCGGAAAAGTCGCTAAAAAGCACGGAACTCAACAAAACGACACCGAAACGATCTCGGATGTCAAAAAGTGTAGAATTAATTATTCTCAGAACGATGAAACGGTCATAAGTGAGTCGTCAAAACGGATTCTCGCCGAAAAAAGAAAATTACCGAAAATCGAAAATTGCGGATATTACATTCTACCCTCCTTAAAAGAAGTTTCGTCCCGAAACTTAAAATAAGTAGGGAGGAGCAACATCCCACCAAAAAATACTCAACGAGATACACAAGAACCGAAACTCGCGCCAACGACGGAACGCCACAAGCAACGCAAAGAGACATACGGCGTGAAAACACGCCCCACGATGACCAACACAACGCCACAGGTAGAAACATAATAAAATCAACAAGTGACAAGCGTCATCAAACAAACAATACAATCGAGTCGATTATCCGGACAATCACAAAACACAACAAACGAAAATCAATAGGATTGACCAACCCAACGGTACATCAATCAAAACGCGAGCCAACCGCTGAACAAATACGGAATTCCACCGCCCAAGGGTTGGAAGATTGAAAACGAGACTAAATTCCCGAACTTAAGGGAATTAGGAAGGAGCCTGAACGCTCAACAATCACGAAACGAGAACAAAACCGAACAAACAAACGATCGAACCACAACGATCGAGACAACAAAAATCGAACAATCATGTTCGAATGACGAAGAACAATAAAGTTCAAACAACAACTCCCAAGATGATCTGGTGAGAACAACAAGACATGCATTCCCATAAGATCCACAGGAAAGGGAATGGCGATTGAAAAGTCACAACGACAAATGAGTTATTTCGAAACAATACCACCCTCATTCGATCATTAAAAGCAAGGGATAGGGAAAGTTCAGAAAATGTCAACGAACATAAACGAGTCGACAGAGTCGAAAATACAGAAATTCAAAATCCGATCCACGTCGAATAGAAGAGTTAATAGAACCAAATGATGTCACTTCCGAACAAGGTTCACAAGAATCGAACCGAACTCGAAAAAGTCACAGCGATAACTAGATCGACTCACGACAAGATCACAGCTCGTTCGGACGATGAAATCGAAATACAGAACAAGTTCATAAAGTTTCAACGAACATGAGAGAATCGATAGACTTGAGAAAGAGAAAATGCAGAAGCCAAAAATAATACGGGTATTATATTCGACCTCCTCTAAAAGAAGTGTCATCCCCGAAACTCACAACAACGAAATCAAGATGACGACACAACAGGAAACCGACAGAAACATCCTTCGAAGGCCTCTCAAAGACGATTCTGATAACTGTGCTGAAGCGTGAACTCCGAAAGTCTCGGTAGCAAATTTGAAAAACTGACTTCGGTGTCCCTCGAGTCCACACTCGAAATGTGTTACCGACGAGAAGGACAATTTACACGTGCATGCCCCAGCACATCACGGTTGAAACGTCTCGGCTCGGCATACCGAAAATACAAAATGCTAGATATAATGGGGCATAACGTCGCAAAACAACATAGCAGAGATGCCAACTCAGCACAACAAAGAATCATAACACATATCATATACAACGATTTCCATCGTAAAGTAATACACACACAAACAATACAGCAACGACGGTATCGTTCGGCAACCTTAACGGCCCGAACAATCACCAGCACATAATTACAAACATCATGAAACAATCACACATGTACACAAACATACAAACCCAAGATTTAACAGCTCACACAGGTGCGATAACACGCAAGTCACCACGAAATGACAACATTAAAGATCGTCATCACACCTCCCACAAAGGGACAACAAAACATATGCATGGCGAACGACTCAACGTTCACACCACCAATTCAATCACAATTCGGAGGGCCAACACCCTAACAATAATACCAACATCATACACACCTTCTCCGACCACAAGCAGGAAATGATGGGTTTTAAAACGAAAACCACCTTTTGAAGACAATTTGGAAACACCAGTTGATCTTGAGTATCATTTTACAAAAAGTTGGACAAACATCATTTTCGAGTGTTTGAAAATCATCTAGCGTTTGAACAAAAATGAGGACACCTTTCTTTTAGTGAAAAACTTTCAAAAATATTCGACCCTTGGGTCTAAGCAACTGCATTTGAGAATATCTCAAAATGTTTTTGGTCCTCAACTAGAAAATTTTTGAAATGTATTGCGGCATTAGAAAGCACCTTGAAAACACCGCAAGAAAATAATTTGTTTTAAAAGTACGTCTCGAATTTTAATTTTTCTAAGATACTCAAGGTTTTTAAAGATAATTCAATGGGCTAGAATGCCCAAAAATTTCGGGTAATTATACGGAACATTATCGCGCCGTGGGTCCCGTGCCGGAACCCACCAGGATAAAAACCATTTACAAAAACGCCAAAAAGGCTGATGACGGTAATATTTCAAAAACTTAAAAAAGCCATTTACAAAATACTAAATACCGTCATAAGAATTTCGCCAAAATGTAAGGTAATCGGTTTTCGAAATAAAACTCAGTCGGTAAAATACCGAAAGCCATTACAAAAGAACTCACGCAGCGGATAAAAGAAATAAAGTAAAACATGCACAATCCAGCAACACTACTCCTCATATGAACGAAATATGAGGGTCAAATAACCACATATCAAGAAATCAAAATCCATAAGAGGATTCCGTCGCTTAACAAATAAATCATAAAAATAGCTCGTGTCACACGAGGTACAACACAAAGAAGGGAGACTTACATCCACAGGTCGCACGAAGATGATGATCGCCCCACGATACTAATCACGACCAACAAACTCAGACGACGCGTCGCGACACGACTCAGTCAGACAAAATCCGACGAGACAAAACTCAATAGACACCACTGACCCGACAGCCTAGGTTTCCACAACCTAAGCTCCGATACCATTTATGTAACACCCCCAATCCACTCAGGGATATTACACGTCGTAGACCCTCTCCTCGAGGATCTACCAGGCTGATAACTAAAATCAAACATCTAAACATCGCCTTTAAGGCTAAAATGACTCGGTATACCGATTTGGTCTTTCAATAATAACATACAACTCAAACCCAAACACATACCCTCGCAGGGGTCAAAATACAATAAACTCCCGTACAACGGGGAAAAGATACAGCAGCGGAAAATAAAATACAACTAGACCAATACGACATCAACGGATCCTCGTGTGATTATTATCGTTCATCTTTCATCATCCTTCATGCCGACCCTGTGCTATGCTCCAAAACCTGAATGCAAAAATAGACATCCACCCCCGAATACTCGGGGGTTAGCAAAACTCCACTGTTTTGCTAGTGCAATAACAAAGTGCAAATACGAGCCATACAATTCACATTCCACGAATAACAATAACCAGGAATCCTCAAAGATCCAAACGTAAAGAAAAGTACTTCCCGAGGCAAGAGTTTGGGTAAACATTTCCAAAACCGAAAGATCGCAAATAAAGGGAAACAATTTATAAAACAGTTTAAAATGCCATCGAGAGTTTTAATAGAAAACAATTTAGGATTATAAAATCCTTCTCTTTCCAAAAATCAATAGGGTCACAGCCCAAATGTTTTGTTTTCGCAAATAGGAAACCACCAACAATTTACAGGGTCAGAGCCCAACATCACGTGTCCTCAACGGACATAAAATCAACGAAACATAATCACGCACGCGCATCGCCTAGGACCGGGACACTACCACAGACATCCCACCCGAGGCCTCGAAGGACCCTCCCGAGCTGGCTAGCGAAACAAATCACACACATCTCACGGTTGGATCAATCGCTTGTTTCATCCTGGCCACATGATCGCATGCCATGTGCCACCGTAGATTATCTCAGGCTCTCACGGTTGGATCAATCACTTGTTGCATCCTGACCACATGATCACGTGCCACGTGTCACCGTATACCTTCAACCATATCCACACATTCACACAAATAATATATCACATCAAGGATATTCAAACAATTCGCCCAGAGGCATCAAACACTTAGCAAAACACCACGTCAATCCACAACGCACCGAAATGAAATAATATACGTCCACACGCAATACCAAGTGCAACATCAACACCAAACATATCCATAGAATTCATATAGTTATTCACAAACCACACCATTCACAAAACACACGCGTTTTGAAAGCAAGCCTTTAACAAGACTAAACCGAATCTTTTGAAAGTTCAATTCAAATGGCCAAGCAACCACATTTAGACGATCACTAATTATCATATCCATAAAACAAGAATAGTATGGACAAGGTACTTGCCTCGAATAAGAACAACACGGAGAATCGACCGAAATAGGTTGACACGAACCGACTACGAACCCGTCGACTCCACCGATCACCAACTCGCGATAATAAACTACGGAGGACAATAAAAACAATGAAAATGAATTCCATAGAATGACTCAAAGCCGCTGAATTCAAAGAACAAATGACGAAAGTTCAAGGATTTCCCCCAAAACGGCCAAAAACATGATTCGTCCCGACAAAACACGAAAACGGAATTCCAAGTTGAAATATGGATATACAATCCATAGAATATGTTTAACAACATCATTTAACCACAATCTATCCAACAAAAATGGATGGAAAACGAGATCGAGAATAAATCCCCCAAAAAGTCGATTCGAAGGAAATCAAGAAATATACTTCGATTCGACGAAGAACAATGGATTAAATGATGTTAAACACAAGAATAATACCAAGATTAATCATACCCATCATGAATTAATCAACAACACGGAACGAATCGGACAAAAATGCAAAACCCCCCAAATTCACGAAATTAGGGTTCTAAGGAAGATTACCTTGATTCGCTGGATCAAAGGATGATAACGGATGATTGATTGATGTTATGAACTCAAGAACTTCGTGAATTTGTTGTTAAACAATATGGCTTCGTCACCCATGAATCGCCAGCCGCGGACGGAGAAGGAAGGAAATGAAAAACGAGATGAAATGTGACTGCTCTGTCACATTTATACTGGGCCGGACTAGCGCGCTAAAGCGCCGAGCTAGCGGCGCTTATCGCCTGTGCCGCAATCCGATGACTCATCGACTAGATCGCCGGCCAGTAGCGTGCGTAGCCTTCCGGCCGTAGCGCGCGCTACTCCGGTCAGAAGGCGTGCGCAATGCACGATAGCGTGCGCTACCCGCCGAGCTCGACCGATTCGTAACCCCGACTCCACCGTCCTGCACTCGGATAATAGCGTTAAAGGCGGCCGATAGCGTGCGCTACACCTGCCGGTTAGCGCGCGCAGTCTTCCGGCCTTAGCGTACGCTACGCCGGTTCCTGCCGCACCCGTCCGGCCGGTGCCCGCAATCGTCCGGCCAGTCCCGCAACCGTCCGGCCAGTGCTCGAACACCAGGGCTCGACGACTCGATTTCCGAAAACGTACGGAACGAACAAGACGAAAAGTTCGCGGACAACATCAACGACCCGAAATGAAAACATAACGCAATAATTAATCATACGCGACCAAGATACGGGTCGAGACAATAATTACAGATACGGATACCCGTAACTCTTAAGAAATTACAAAAATGGCCCAAAACGCCCGAAAATCACGATACGTGATCGAATAACCAAAACGAAGTTCACAACACGTCTAACAAAGTTAAACGGACTTACAGGAAACTTGAAACAGCAGTTTCGAGCGAGATTCGCAAGAATCGAACTCAAGTGCGGAAAAGTCGCTAAAAAGCACGGAACTCAATAAAACGACACCGAAATGATCTCGGATGTCAAAAAGTGTAGAATTAATTATTCTCAGAACGATGAAACGGTCATAAGCGAGTCGTCAAAACGGACTCTCGCCGAAAAAAGAAAATTATCGAAAATCAAAAATTGCGGATATTACACCCTTGAGTGACTATTTACATAAATATCTGCTGAACTAGTTTGAAGAAAAACCCAATGGGAGAAAAACTTTCAAACTATTTGTATTGGAGCTTGTGGCAATCATATCATGTTGCATCATAATGTTGGTAGGAAAAGCTCTGTTGGATAAAAACTTCAGCAATCTGTAATCTTGTAAATTTGCTCCCCCTTATCTTGATAGTGCTTGTATGAGTATTCTTGTGCCGTCTTAGTAAAACCTCGTGGGACAAAAACTGAGTGAATCTGTCATATATATCATTCGTTGTTGGTGGAGTATCCACGTGTTGCCTCATTAAAACCTTGTCAAGAAAATCCAGTGGGAAAAACTTGATCGAAGGAAAAAGAGTACAACTACTCCTTCCGTTTTCAAGCTTTGAGGAATAATCTTGATCTTTGTAGTGTTCCTCATTATGCGATGAATATGCCTCGTTAAAACCTTATTAGGGAAAACCCAATGAAAAAAATCCTAATGAAGGAAAAAGAGTACATTATTCATACTAATACGCCATTCTAGTTACCTCGTTAAAAACCTTGCTAGGAAACCCAATGGGATAAAACCTCAGTCAAGGGAAAAAGAGTGCAATGCATATTTTATACAAATATGCCCCAGGCATTTCAGTGATCCTCAAGGGATTAGTATGAGTATCATTTTCAGTGCAGTTTGTAATATCGAACTCATATTCTTTGCAATATATTCGAAATCTCTTTTGGAAACTTCATATTAGTTGTGATTAAGCTGCCTCGTTAAAAATCTTGCTGGAAAAATCCGATGGGATAAAACCTCAGTCAAGGAAAAGAGTACAGCAGATAATTTTTTTTCACAACACCTTATTTTGAGTGACTTCACACAATGATAATATGTTCAAAATTTCCTCAGGGGCCACTTTTAGTAAGCCCATATGTTTCATTTTATTATAAGGTTATATATTTCAATTTCGATGTATTTTAATATCCTCATTTTCACAAATCATGGATTTTAATATCCTCATTTCCAATATCCATATTTCACAGTCATGAATATCCTCATACCATTTATCGATATCCTCTTTCTAATCATTGATATCATCATTTCATTCATAGCGCTATATTGTGTCGACACTTTTATTTCCCCATGGCAACATAACTTACCGAGATATCTCATTATCAATCATCCATTGGGATTACACATTGTGGTTATGTCTATATACTTCTCAAAAGTATATGCCTCCTTTTATCATTTGCTTTGATTCATATTTCGGGGAATTATTATGTATTTATCAAAGCAGTTGTAGTTGGTACCAAAGATTAATAATCTGTCATGCATCTTTGAACTTAAAGTTCATATAATTGTGAGGATACAGTGTGATGCATTTCACATATTTCCAACTACCAATACTCCCCCTCATGCTAAGATATTTCTTGAGCACCAAACTCATATGCCAGTATCTCAGTATTCATCTCCAGTCATGGGATTTTATATATTATGTTCTCGATATTGGCTGGAGGACTTCGAATAGTATGCCAATTAATATCCCACTTATATGCGCATATCTTGATCCTTTCTGGGATCTATTCAAGTTTATTTGGGATATATTACTAGCTTTATTTGATCTGGAATATATGCTCAAACCGTGAGCAAATCATCTCGTAAATTTCTGATTACGAGTCATATACACATGTAGAGGAAGTGGGCCCATACTCTCCCTTAATATATTCCAAATTTATTAGGGATTCATTCCCAATATTGGCTAATAGTGATATTAATCGAGAACAAATATATGAAGACATGATGTGTCTGTATCACCATATAGATATTTTTACCGATATATCATATCATTTTTCGGTGCCATTATTGCACATCATTTTCAACATGGATTCGTTGCTCCCACATGTCATATTATGTTCATTATTCAAATATAGAGCCGTAGTTCATACGCTTCAGGACGCGGAGTCAAATCTCATACGCGTAATTCCAATTTATAAATAAATTATCATTGTATTCATAAAATTCACCAATACTGAGGGTCTGAATATCATAATGGATTCAATGCTTTCGAATCTTCGTAAATATTATCCATCTCTTCCAGTGAATATTATAAAAAGAATTTATCGAGCTCGACTCGAAAGATTAAGGGTGCTAATGAGAAATGGCATCCCAGAAGATATTCGATGGTTGATCGAAGCACAAGTTCGACTATCTGGCAAATTTTCAAATTCATTTAAGTACATGCCAGGTACAGGTAAGAGTAGTTTTGCAAAGAAGCGGAGAGCAAAAAGATTAGGTGGGTGTTATAAATGTGCTCGATGGATATGTGACACACGATGCAAATCTGTTGGGTTTGTATCCAAAAATCGAGAAGATAAAATAGCATTTATCAAGGATGGATTGAGTAAGGAATCTATGGATCATGATATGCAACAGATTCTTGATACAAATCCCAGTGGATACGTTCATCATGAACTAATGGCTTTGTGGATACAATTTAAGGATGAACGGGAACGTTAGAGTCATGAAAAATTAGTTTCAAGAGATCCAATTTGTAAGTCCGTTCTGTCAAAATTGGTATAAGGTAATAGAAAAATAATGTAAGTTGATGAATATTGTTTTCCAATATTTAAATTTCTCAGTTACCAATCAGTAACGTCATTTTCATTGAAAAAATATAATATCATATCTTTCGTTTTCATTTTGCAACTTTGTCAAAAGTAATGACTTATCTCCGCTTCTTTTCTAATGAAAATAGTGAAGTCATTTGTCGTTTAGTAAGAAGTTTGCTCTTTAAATTTGGGATCCACAAATCAGAAAATGTATCTCTTATAAAAGTATTTTGAAAGTCTAGTATAGAAATATGGAGTTCTCAGAATCTTCATATAGATCTCATCCAATTAAAACTATATGTATTTTAGGTGGATCCAAACTGATAGGTCATATCCACCATATAGATATTGCATATCAATTCGTAAAAGAATTAAGAAAACACAAAATCGATATATTATATGGTGGGAGTAATTATAGATTTTTGGGTTATCTGTTAGAGGCTGCACAAATGGGAGAATAAGAGTAACAAGTGCCTTACACTATCCCACAGTTAGAACCAGTAGTATAGGGGGTTCAACTGTGTTGATGCTTCAAGCACAGTCCGTGCATGATAGTTTGATGTATGTGGTGAATAATAGTGATGCCTTTATTGTTCTTCCAGGTGGCTATGGCACACTCAATGAGATATTCAACATCACGTCATGGACTGAGCGGGACTTCCATACCAAACCTATAGGTTTGTTGAATATTAATAATTTCTTCAGCGATTTGCTTGCCTTTCTGGATCAAATAGTAGATCACAAGTTTATATCTCAGCCATCAAGAGATACAGTAATATGTGCTGATACTGTTGCTGATCTACTTATAAAGTTTCAGGCATATATTTCAGTTAAGAATTTGGAAGTCAAAGCTCATCAGCCACAGAGCATTGGCGCCAAACAAAAAAGAAGTTTAGATCATTTAGATCTTTCATTATAAACCCTGATGCTAGGGGGTGGCAGAGTTACGGAGTTTTATACTCTCGAGACGCACCCCTTCTCTTTTTATGAGTTTCATATGTATTTTCTTTTTCGTGTTTCATATTGTCGAGTGTTTACTGCCTTTCAGCTAGTTTCGATATTTTCACTTCGACTGTTGTGTGCTTCTTCCAGCAATAATAAGATCATCATTTGACTTTATACAAATATATTATTATCACGAATATGGGATATATGTTTCTCTATCAATATTGTCAATCAATATGATTTCAATGATCCCACCATGTGATATAATCAACATGAGATTTATTGAGTATTTTTCAGTGATAGTTTTCCATATCACTTGTCAAATAATTCCACCATGCATGAGATTTTTTTTAATTAATCGGTGATATCTTATGGTATCACTTGCTCAATTTTCTCCGTTCGTGTTTAATAATCATGGAGACCGGATATTATTTCCATCAATTGCTTCTTATTCGAGAGCAGAATTTGAATCATTGATCAACTACTTTGTAACACCCCCAATCCGCTCAGGGATATTACACGCCGTAGAACCTTTCCTCAAGGTTCTACCAGGCTGGTAACAAAACCGAACGACTCAATAACGCCTTTAAGACTAAAATGACTCAGTAGACCAATTTGGTCTTTCAATAAATACATGCAACTCAAATACAACTCATGCCCACGCAGGGGTCAAAATACAACCACACCCGTACAACGGGAAAAATATAGCAGCGGAAAATAAAGTACAACTGAACCAATAAACAATGTACGGTTCCTCATGTGATTAGTATCGATCATGTTTCATCATCATTCGTGCCGACCCCGTGTTATGCTCCAAAACCTGAATGCAAAAATTGACATCTACCCCCCGAACACTCGGGGGTTAGCAAAACTCTACTGTTTTGCTACTGCAAGAACAAAATGCAAATACGAGCCATACAATTCACATTCCATGAATAACAATAACCAAGAATTCTCAAAAATCCAAACGGAACGAAAAGCACTTCCCGAGGCAAGAGTTTGGTAAAATATTCTAAAACTGAAAGGTCGCAATTCAATGGAAAACAATTTATAAAACGGTTTATAATGCCATCGAGAGTTTTAATAGAAAATAATTTCGATCGAATCCTTATCTTTCCAAAATCAATAGGGGTCACAGCCCAAAGGTTTTATTTTCACAAATAAAACCAACCATAATACACAAGGTTAAAACCCACGTCATGCGTCCTCGACGGACATAAAATACACACGTGTAATATCCGTGTTTTCTACTTTTGGTAATTTCTATTTTCAGTATATATTCGTTTCGGACAACTCGCTTGGCACTGTTTTAGAATTCTGAATCTATTTTATTATTTGAGTTTCTCCGTTGGGATGAGTCTCGATGATGTTTTTGCGTAATTTCACCTTGAGTTATATTCTATCGCATGTGTATTCGATTCTCGTTAAACTCGTCCGATTTTATCATTTTTCCTATTTCTATGAGTTCGTATGGTGGAGTAGAGCATGTTGTGAGCTTCGAATTGTTAATCCGACGTTGTATCGTGATTTTCGGATGTTTGGGCCGTTTTATAATTTCCTATAAGTTTAGGGTATTTGTTCTTTGTTCGATTGTGGTGGCGTACCTCGGATCGCTTGGGGTTTCCGTACTTCCATTTCGTGTTATTGTTGCCCAAATATTGATTCTTATTGCTTTTATTCTCTTCCCGGTTCATTTTCCATCATTTTGGGACCCAAGGGGGGGTGTGGGCCGCGGCACAAGGATTGTGCGCCGCGGCACACACATTGCCAGTTCTGGCGAGCAGATCTGGTGTGCCGCGGCACACGCCGGCGAGCCGCGGCACCTTCGAAGTCATCGCCGCGGCACACTCGTCCGGGCCGCGGCACACTCGTGTTGCATTTATCGGCCAAACCTCTTGCGCGTGCGCGGCACTGGTGGCGAGGCAGCGACACAATCAATGCAGTCGGGCGCGGCACACTTCGAATGGGTCGCGGCACACTGAGCGGTCTGCCGATCACTGGGCGCAATTTTTGGCCCTGTGCCGCGGCACACTTCAGCTGGGCTGCGGCACACAATGCGGTCAGCGCTATATCAGCGTTTCTTTTCAGCGGATGCAGTTCATTTCTTCCTTCCTTCCACCGTACGAGAGAGAGAGGTTTTAGAGGGGGATTTTTCTCCATCTACCACTTGATTGTGTGATGTTCTTCATCTTCTTTCGATCGTGTAGCTCGGATTGTGGATCTAACACGTGTTCTTCGGATTATAGTGCTTGAATCTTCAAGAGGTAAGAACTCCTTTAACCCTAGTATGATTTTGGGGAGGGTTTGGCAGTGATCTTGTATTTTAGTCCGATTTAACCTATGTTGTTGTTAGATTTTGATAGTATACTCGTGACCCTTGGTTTTATTGTTATTGGATGGGATGAAATCCCATTATTACACCGTTGACCGATTTCATTTCCTTATGCACCCTTGGTGTCCGATGAATTGCCCCAACGGGTAGAATTAGGATTAATTCTTACCTTTCCGCATTATTGAGACTTGTTGTATACCGTTATTGTGTTAGGAGCGGATTTGGGAGGATTGTTCGGACCAAAACCTATTCCTTCGTTTCGTCTTATTCAAGACAAGTACATGTATTACATTTCGTTATGTATGTTGTGATTTTCTAAATGATTGATGAATTGTGATTTTTGGGTGCGTGAGTTGTGTTCCTTCCACCCGGAGTGTCTGATGGGATGTCTGGGGGTCGATACTAAGGGGTACGGCCGCGGAAGGGAACTTGGGTGCGTGTGTGATTGAGCTTCCACCCGGAGTGTCCGACGGGATGTCTGGGGGTCGATACTAAGGGGTACGGCCGCGGAAGTGGTATCCCACCCGGAGTTTTCGACGGGATGTCTGGGGGTCGATACTAAGGGGTACTGCCACGGGATACCAGTTGTGATTTTGTGACATCGTGATGATTGGAACTGATTAATTGCCAATGTAGTATTCCGGAATATTTATGGCAAATGATTTCTGATTGAGATGATTGTGTAAAAACCGTATATGTATATAATATAGTGTAATTGTGTACTTGCACTAGCTATTCGAATGCTAACCCCTTAAATGGGGGAAATGCGTCTTATGCATTTCAGGTACCGGGAGGGCTGAGGAGCAGGCACGGGACATGCATGCAAAGGATGGGCTGGCTTGATGATGTGGCTCGAGTCTGCATTTTTATGTTTTGTCATTGCATTGTCGAGTAATGAAGTTAGACTGTTTATTTTGAAACTTGGTTTAAGTCCCCTGTGTGGGCAATGAATTGGTATTTAACTTCTGCTCATGTACTCCTTTAAAATGTTTTGGCCGAGGCCACGGCCTTATTTACTTTTGAGTGCATCATTCGGGATTACATTGTGGTTTATATGTCATGTGTTAGCCTGGTAGAACTCCCGAGGGTTCTACAGCATGTAATGTCCCAGTTGTGAATTTGGGGTGTTACATTTATGGTATCGGAGCTTAGGTTTTGAATACCTAGGCTGTTGGTAAATTTTTGGGTCTATCAGTTGCATCATTAGAGTCAGTCGTTGAGCCTAATATCATCATGCTACCGTCTTTTCATGCGACCCGTGGCTGTAAGTCTCCTCGAACTCTTATATTTCTGTAATTCGTTTTCTTGCGTTGCTCGGAATTATGAATTGTGATGCCAACTTTGTCAATTGCGAATCTTTCTGATCTTGTATTTTTCATTCTTCTTTTAGTATGTTGAGAGGTTGTGGTAGGCCAGCTAGGGGACGCGGCCGAGGCCGTGGTCGGGGTGCTGATAATGAAGAGGGCTCACTTTCTCAGTCCTCTGCGGACTCAGCCTCTCACTCAGTGCCGTCGGGAAATAATGCCGACGTCGGGGCTACTGCCGTACTTCAGCAGTTAGTAGCCCAGCTTGCTCAGATAGCTCAGGGTGGACGCCAGAATCCGCCTCCGACACCTAAAGAGGAAGCTAGTAAGTGGCTTCAGACGGTGACTAAGATGCACCCTCCTCGTTTCTCCGGATCTTCTGACTCCCTCGGTTGGGAGAATTGGCTCTTTCAGTTGTCCAGGACCTTTGATGCCGTAGCTTGTCCTGAAGACGAGAAGGTACATATTGCCCAGTACCTCTGGATAAGGAAGGCTGCGGAATGGTGGGAGGCCGTTGTGCCCGAGACCGTCGAGCTACTTGGGAGGAATTCAAGGCGCTATGGAAGCAGTATTGTCCGCCGCCGATCAAGGAGCGCAGATTGTGGAATTCTTCACCGCTACACCTCGGGATGTGCCTATTTCTCGAGCCATCATTTCTTACAATCAAGATTGGGTTTCGTGAGAGATCAAATGAGCACGGAGGCTGATACAATCCATTACTTCCATATGAGCCTGAAGCCGCATATTAGGCCGTGTATGGCGCCGCTCATGGGTGCCACTTTGAAGGAATACCAGGATCGCGCTCTAGCGATCGAGATGGCCGTCCCGGAATCAGAGTCGGTTTCGGAAGCTAAGAAGCAGAAGACTACCGGTGGATTCTCGATCGGGAAGGGTGGTCAGTTTTCGAGGTCTCGTTCTGCCCCCATACCGGGGAAGAGGCCGTTTCATCAGGCCGGTGGATCTCAGGGTAATCGTTCACTCCAGTCCGTTGCTTCTGGTGGCAGGGTTTGTTTTAACTGCAACCAATATGAGCATTTGATGAAGGATTGCCCTTTTCCTCCAGTCACTTGCTTTACTTGCGGGCAGACCGGGCATCGGGCAACTCATTGTTAGAGGGCCACCAGGGCTATTAGAGTTCCGACTACCACTACCGAACAGAAGGATCCCAGTATTCCAGCTACTCATATTCCGCAGGGTTCGGGTCGTGGTAGGGGTCGGGGTCAGCCGGATCGCCGCGCAGCCTCGAGTTCAGGTTCAATTCACCCCCGATTGTATCAGCTGAGGCGCACAGAGGAGGCAGACGTTCCAGTGGCGTCAGGTACCACTCAGATCCTTACTCATCCAGTTTCCGTGCTTTTTTATTCGGGTGCTACCCATTCCTTTATTGCATCGGATTGTGTGAATCGTATTGTCTTTAACTGCTTGTTTGAGTGTGAACCGTTTGTGGTGGGTACGACTAGCGGGGATCGTATGGTTGGGGACCGGGAAGTTAGGGATTGCCCCGTGAGGATCGGGAGCTGAGATTGGCCCTCGAATCTCATTGTTATAGACCTTAAGGGTGAGGATTTCATCCTCGGGGACGATTGGTTAGAGCGTCACGGTGCTATCATGAACTATCGGACTCGTACCATCTCGATAGTAGCCGAGGACGGCACCGAGCATACCCTCATCGGTCGAAAGCCGGGGAGATCGGGGAGTGTGATTAGCGCCTTAAAGGCGATGAAACTTCTGAACCAGGGTTGTGTCGGCTATTGGTGTTATGCCCTGCAGGCGGAGGATGGTGGGGTTGACATGTCGTCAATTCCAGTTGTTAGTGAGTATCCCGACGTTTTCCCAGACGACTTGTCAGGGCTACCACTGTTAGGAATACTTGTTAGATTTTGATGATGTCATTAATATGAAATCAAATGTTTAAACTTGGCAAAATGTAAGGAAGAACCAAATGAGTATCTTCCATAGGCCAAATATGTTAAGTATAAAACTTGGCAAAATGTAAAGAAGAACCAAATGAGTATCTTCTGTAGGCCAAAAATTAGTTAGGCTGGAAATCGGTTAAGTACCAAGTACAGCTAAGTCCATCAAGAGAGGATCAGCCGAGTCCAGTCAGAATAGCTCTGGTCAACAAAATTTATCAGAGAAGTTTGACCAGACTGCAGCCAAGGTACCTCAGGGAAGTCACCTGATCAGACAAGTCACAAAGCGGTGAGCAGTAGAGGACCTGTCTGCAGAGATGTTAGCTGCATATCAGCCTACTCGAAGGCAGCCAAGTACTCCAAGTCCACGTCAGCATGCATTGAAAAGTCAAGTATTACGGAAAGCTCACATGCAACGTGAAGAGACAAATTGGAGTGATTCCCGCAAGAGATATGATTTAAATAAATCATCCAGACCCACCTTGAAGACTTTAAATCGTTTTATATTCAAAAGATTTGGCGCTCACATGCAGGAGTCTTCACAACGGTCGGAAGATAAAATAAAATAATAGGGAATCCAGCCTTGCAACGTTCAGAAAGAATAAACAATGAAGTCTCCCTCCAACGGACGGATTTGTTCAAAAGATTTGCAACGGCTACAAGGAAAAAGCTCAGAGAACATGACCTATATATATCCGGAGATTTGAAGCTGAGCAATCACCGGTGCGAACATACATTCAAGCGATCAAAGCAATCAAGCAATCTAAAGCAATCAATAGCATCGTGAAAAGAGCAGCTCTAAAAGTTCATACTTAAGGAAGCTCTTAAGTTGGAGAAAACAAAAACTCTTGTCTATAATCCTGAGTATGGGGTACTTCACTGGTTGAAGTAAGAGACTGTAAAGGCATCCGAGGATCGAGAATCAAGTGGTGCAAGGCAGTCAAGTGTGTACAATGGCACGGATTTCCACTGGTTGGAAGCTGTTGTAGTGTGGTTTGAATCACTGTAATATTTATCACTGGTTGAAAATTATAGTGAATTCATCTCCAACTGGTTTGGAGAAAAGTGGATTAGTAGAGGATTACCCCACCTCTGAGACCACTATAATTGCCTGCGTTATTTACTGTTTTACTGCATCATACTTTAACTGCTGCATACATTGTTGAGTGTTTCATTAAGTTGATTTCTATTCGTCATCAGCTGACTTCCGCACATATCTAAGAACAAACGACTCCAAGTCATTTGTTTAACTATCAGCTGAAGAAACTCACTCTTCGTGAAAAAGAGTTCAAGAGTTTCAACAAGTCTATTCACCCCTCCCCCCCCCTCTAGACTTGTTCCTGGACGACTTATGACCTACAAGTGGTATCAGAGAGGTTGGTTCATTTATTTCACGAACCAGATCTATGTCAGAGATATATATCTTTACTCTCACTTTATAATGGAACACATGCACTCTAGACTCCCTGTGTTTTCAGTTGACGAGTATGATCTGTGGAAGATAAGGATGCAGGCACACTTATCTTCAATTCATGACGACATGTGGTGCATCATTGAAGATGGTCCATTCATCTTTGAGAAGGACAACACAGCAGAAGAGATCGCAGCAGGGAGGCCAGAAAAGATTCCTAAGAAGAGGACGGAGCTGACTCCCGAAGAAAGAAAGGCCGCCAATCTTGATAACCGGGCCGAGATGTGTTATATCAAACTCTTGACAAATCCACCATGGTCAAGATCAAGAAGCGTAAGAATGCCAAAGAAATTTGGGACACATTAGCCCTAATGTGTGAAGGAACGGAGTGATCAAGGAAAACAAGTGTCAATTGCTATCCAAAAATTTGACAACTTTAAAATGAAGAATGGTGAATCCATAGATCAAGTGGACACAAGGTTCACTGAAATTATCAATGAGATCAACTCCCTGGCAAAACCTATGGCAACAGGGAAATGGCACTAAAGGTCCTCAGATCTCTCAACCCCGAATGGAGCATGAAGGCCGTAGCCATGAGAGAGTCCAAGGACCTGAATAAAATAAAGATTCGGGAGGCTGTTCTCGATACGAAGGCTTATGAGTTCGAGTTTCCAAGTTCATCCTCAAGCGAGCCTGCAGAGAAGGGAATCGCATTTGCGGCGAGTCCCCGCCAAGAGCCTATTCGATGTGAAACCTCCAAATCCACTAGATTTTGAGGAAGAAATGGCTTTCATAATGCAAAGGTTCAGAATTTGAAAGAACTACTCCAAGTATAAGAAAAACTATAAGGAGAATCAAGAAGGAACCCGAGAAGGTGGAAGGCTGGAAAGTAGAATGCTACAATTGTCACAAAATAGGACACATCCAAATGGATTGTCCCGAGCTCAGAAGGACGAAACCAAGAAGGAGGTGGGCGTAAAGGAAGATAGAATAAAGGCCCTCATCGGAGAAGACCAGGAGCATGTCGAATCAAGCGGTTTCTTTTTCGATGAAGACGAGGAGTATGATTGCACGATGGCAAACCTAGGCGATGAAGAGGTAACTTCTAAACCCACCGGTTCAAATAATAGCTCGGCCATGTCACAAGATATGGATCTACATGAATCGGTAAATCGATTATTTAAAGATTTTGAAACACTCAAATCGCACACCAAGTATGTCAATGAGAAGACTCAGCTGCAAGATGAGAATAGGCAGCTGAAAAATGATTTTGAAAAACTCAGCCTAGATCTGAATAAGGTTGAGACAACTACAGCTGACTTTAAAAACCAGGCAAATGTCAATACAGCTGAGATAGATCGGCTAACCATTTTACTTAAAGAAAAATCAGCTGCACTTGCTCATGCCAAAGCTGAGTTTACTAAGCTGGCTCAGATAAATAAAACTCAGGCGCAGGAAATAACCTCCCTCAAGACGTCTTCAACTCTGGGAGAATTGTGTACTTATAAAAGGTCAATATATACCAAATCAGGCCTTGGATATGATTCCCACACTCCCTCTAGTTCTGAAACCAAGTTTATCAAGGGAGAAACAATAGTCTCGACTGCTGAGCCTGTATATAAACCGATATTCAAAAACAGGCAACAGCCAAGTCAAACGTCTAGGCTGCAGTCAGGTTACACCAGACAGCCACCTAGACAGTCGACTAAGCGATGGCGAGCAAAACGGCGGCCAGACAACATGCCCACTATTACCATAAACTCAACAAAATTAGATTTCATAATGGGTGTGTCAGAGGGATACCTAAAGGTTATCCTAATTATCTAAATGAACAAGTGTGGAGACCACAAAAATTTAATAAATGGTCCAGCTAGATTTAGAAATGGCCCACACTATCAAAATTTTGAGGAATATCCAGTATACAATCAACCGAAGATTGAGACCTCGACCACGGACACATTATAAAGGATATAATAATAATAATAACAATTTCTATAATCCAAGGAGAAATCAATTCTCCGAAACCAACTAACCCCAAAGGACCCACACAAATTTGGGTACCTAAATCTCTGCTTGTTTAATTGCGAGAAAAGGTGGAAGGACTACAATCACATCTCCCAAGCTCAAATTTTGGAGGTGAAGAATGGTTTGTAGACTCGGATGCTCGAGGTATATGGCCGGAACAAGAAGATCTTGACCAAATACATCAAAGAAAGAGGTCGATGTAACCTTTGGAGATAGCTCTACGGGACAGACAAAGGCTTTGGAGAGCCGCACCGGGAAACATTGTGATATCAAAGTCCATTATGTCAAAGGGCTCAAGTACAATCTCCGAGCATAAGCCGGTTACGTGTGAGAAGAATCTAGTAGTCTTCACCATCTTGAAGTGTATGGTGATAGACATCTTATCTAGAGAAATAAAGCTACAAGGATTCAGAAGAAGAGATGTCTACATGATTGATTGGAACACAGGAACACCTAACTCCTGTTTCCTATCCAAGACAGTAGCTGAGAATGGATGGTTGTGGCACAAAAGACTATGTCACCTAAACTTCAAAGCCATCAACAAGATTAGCTCTCAGAAGCTGGTCAGAGGACTTCCAAATGAAGCATTCAAGAAGGAAGCACTCTGTGATGCATGTCAGAAGGGAAAGCAGACCAAGGCATCGTTCAAGCCAGTTCAGCCTACAACGCTCACAACAAGGATCTTAGATCTACTCCACATGGATCTATTTGGTCCTATCAAGCCAAGGACTTTGAGCGGCCGAAAACATGCCCTTGTAATAGTAGATGATTATTCAAGGTACACTTGGATCATTTTCCTATACAAGAAAAGTGAAACCCTGACCAAGTTACCTGAGCTGCTGAGAAGGATCCAGAATGAGAAATCCCTCTCCATAATCAAGATCAGATCAGATAGAGTAGGAGAGTTTCTCAACAAGGCGATTACTGATTACAGCGATCAGAATGGGATCCAGCATGAGCTCTCTGCAGCTAGGACGCCCCAGCAGAATGGTGTTGCTGAAAGAAGAAACAGAACCCTGAAGGAAGCAACAAGGTCCATGATTGCAGAAGCGGACCTACCCAAAAGGTTCTAGGCTGAAGCTGTGAACACAGTCTGTCACACCCAGAACAGGAGTATGATAGTAGGGAGACATGGCAAAACTCCCTATGAGGTTTGGAATAATAGAACTCCTACTGTTGCTTACTTTCATGTCTTTGGTTGTAAGTGTTTCATCCACAACAACGGTAAAACACAGCTAAATGCCTTTGATGCTAAAACTGATGACGGTCTCTTTATGGGATATTCCCAAAGAAGCAAGGCATATAGAGTTTTTAATAAAAGAACCTTAGTTGTGGAGGAAACACCCCATGTTGTTTTTGATGAATCTACCATTGAGTACAGGAAACAAGTTGATCTAATTGAGAACAAGCTCAAGTCAGCAACCCTTGAAGAAGTCATTATACATGACACTGGAATGGTGGACTCACCTGCAGACCCGGCTGATGACCCAACTGCAGTGCTGAAGACCCAACTGCAGATCGACAGATCACCAAGCCTACGATCCGATCGGCTGAAGAAGACCAATGGAGGTGACAAAGACTCATCTGCAGATCGAGAACCAAGCTGCAGATGACAAGCGTAGCTAATCCGATTCTGGGCGAACCAGTGATGCGAGATAACCACGAGGCAATCCAACAGGGAACAAACCCAGAAGAGGACGATATCCCCAAATGGCTCAAGGATCACCCAATTCAGCAAATTATCGGAAAGTTGACTGATGGAGTTAAGACGAGACAGTCAACCCTACCAGCAGGAATGGCGATGTTCTCATGTTTTATGTCGCAAATTGAACCCAAGACTACAGAACAAGCCTTGGAAGATTATTCATGGATTAATGCCATGCAAGAGGAATTGGAGCAGATGGAAAGAAACAAAGTTTGGGAACTAATAGACAGACCTGATCACAAGAAAGTTATTGGCACCAAATGGGTGTATAAAAACAAGAGTGATGACGACGGAGCTGTTGTTAGGAATAAAGCCAGACTTGTAGGAAAAGGTTATGCACAGTGTGAGGGAATAGATTTTGATGAAACTTATGCACCTGTTGCAAGATTAGAAGCCATCAGATTATTCCTCGCATAAGCTGCATTCAAGGACTTTGAAGTCTACCAGATGGATGTAAAGAGTGCTTTTATGAACGGAATCCTAGAAGAAGAAGTTTATGTAGAGCAACCCCCAGGCTTTGTCAAAGGAAACAAAGTCTATAAGATGTTGAAGGCTCTGTATGGACTCAAGCAAGCACCAAGAGCGTGGTATGAAACACTGTCTGTGTTTCTTGAGAAAAATGGATTTTGCAAAGGGAAAGTGGACAAGACCCTATTCAGAGTAGAGCACGAAGGCCACATATTAATAGTCCAGATTTATGTGGATGACATCATATTCGGGTCAACCAATCCAGAGCTATGCGAGAAATTCTCCAACCTCATGCAAGGAGAATTTGAGATGAGTATGATGGGAAAGCTTAACTTCTTTCTCGGATTACAAGTTAAGCAGATGGAAAAAGGAATTTTCATCAACCAAGCAAAGTATACCAGAGATCTTATCAAGAGATATGGAATGGAATCAGCCAAACCCGCAAGAATTCCAATGAGCACAAGTACTCACCGATGCGAGGCAGGCATATCAGTGGACTCAACCCACTACAGATGACTCATTGGATCTCTTCTGTACCTCACTGCAAGCAGGCCAGACGTATCATATGCCGTTGGAGTTTGTGCAAGATTCCAGTCCAAGCCGAAGCAATCACACCTAGATGCAGCCAAGAGAATAATTAAGTACCTAAAGTCTACAATTAATGTTGGACTATGGTATCCCAAAGATGACAACTTCGAGCTATCGGGATACTCGAGATGCGGATTTCGCGAGATGCAAAATCAACGGGAAGAGCACTAGTGGGCGTGTCAATTCCTAGGAACCAAAGCGATATCTGGTTTAGCAAGAAGCGAGTTTCTAACTCTATCTCCACTCTGAGTCGAATACCTAGCTGCAGTAGGCTGTTGTGCCTGATTCTATGGATCGAGACAACGATTAAGGGACTATAATATCATTGCCAACGAAGTCCCAATCAGTGTGACAACAATAGTGCTATTGCAATAACCAACAATCCGGTTTTGCACTCAGGGCCAAGCACATTGATGTTAAGCACCATTTCATTAGAGACCATGTGCTTAACAAAGAGTTAGAGTTGAAAGAGTCGGCCTGAGACTACCAAATAGCCGACATCTTCACCAAACCCTTGCCGGAAGAAAGATTCTGGAGTGAGCAGAGACCTTGGATTACTAGATTGGGAATCTAGTATCAAGCAAGTTAAAGGAAAGACGGACCCCCGAGAATCGGCCCTAGGCGATGCGGGCGAAGACAAAGGCAGACGAAGCAACTTAGTCATTCGAATACCAGGGCGAAGTCAACTCACTGTTGCGAGTGGTCAACAATCAACAAATCGGACCGGCTAAGTTTTCTAAAGCGACCTCAGAATATTTAATTATTATCTGCCACATTTATAATATTAATTTTGGCTAACGAATGGCATTTAAATACACATTTTCATAAGCCAAGTGGCAATTTTAATACACGCGTCAATCGCCTATTAAATCAACCTCTACGATGGCCAATCAGAATCAACCGTCGAATTTTAAATTGGGCCACCGATTCAAATTTGAAATTCAAAAGAATATCAAAAGGCGTACCACCGTTCAAATATATAATAAACTAATACAAACGTCTTTTCATATTCTTTATAAGGAAAGAAGACCTTTCACTTTACTCTTTACGCTTACAGAAGCCCTAGATTTTACAGAGCAAAAATATACACTAAAATCCTCTATTTGCAGAAATGGCATCTTTCGAAGGAGTGAATTTGAAGGCGGTGAAAGACCAGATCATTTTCTCGATGGTTGTCGACTTTGAAGGTTTACTGGAAGCTAATCTGGAGGACTACGACATGCTCAATCTGATTCGGGCAATGAAGCTTAATGGGATCTACCCATTTCTCGACATCAACCCGCAACATCTGTTCAAAGAGGATGTCGTCGAGTTCTATCGCAAAGCTTATCTGATTCAAGACGGGATTCATAGCACAGTGGGCGGAGTACCAGTCAGCATATATCGAGAGACGATTCGTTCTGTCTTCGGGATGAAGCACCGTGGTTTAGCGGTCGAAGCTCTCAAGCAATCCGCCGCCGAAACCTGGAAAAAGATTAAGGTCGAAAATATCCCGGAAAAATTGAAATTCACAGCCAAGAGGAATGAACTCAAGAGAATTTACCGTGTTGCGTTGGATATTACCAACAAAATAATAATGGGGATGGCGGGCAGTTATGATCAATTGTCGTCGTCGAAGTTTATGGTGTTGGGAGCATTGATTCAGGAAGAAGAAGTTGATTGGGCAGACTACATCTTCAGGCAACTCGTGAGAGAGATCAACAAGGTCGAGTGGCTTGACAATGAGAAGAAGTTCAAAACAAAGCTGGCGTTTGGAATGCATCTCAGTTGGTTTTTGGAGAAGACCGGAGTGGCTAAGGGAAACACTGACCCCTTCCACCCCAATAAAAGGCTTGGTCATATGGACCATGAGAAGGTGAAGAAAGTCGGAGGAACTGGGAGAGCAGCTCAGTTGTTGAAGGAGCTGCCGGACTCAAGTATATATCCAAGATACCATTCATCAGGAGAATCGGACAGACCTGCAGCTGATATCGCAACTGCAGTCGAGTCCGACACCGAGTCCGACGATACACCCATTGCAGTCAGATTCAAGAGACGGGGACCAGCCCTTGAAGGACCCTCTACTCTGCAGTCATCACCGGAACCCTCTCCTAAGAGGCCAAGGAAACTGCAGTTTAGCGAGGGAGAGCAATCTGAACACCTTGTCGGCCCCTCTGTCAGATCACCAATTCATCCGGAAGACCTGCCTGCACCTGACACCATTGAGACTCGGATTGTACCTGTTCTCACCCCCCCAGTCTACATATCCGAAGAAGAAGAAGCAGGTCTCATAATTTCTATTCCTGAAGCTGATTATACCTTTAACCTGTTAGAAAATAATACTTTCAACCTTTCAATTGAACAACTCCAGCTTGTTAAGCCACAAGCAGTAAAACACGCTTTTGTACATATTTTTGAAGAGTGAAAATTTTTCAAAACTATGAATTTTACAAATCTTCAAACCTACATTGCAACTAGCGGTTGGGAATATCCCCAAGCCACTGAGGAGGTTCTGATTCAATTTTGCAAAGAATCAGACTTAGTATTAATCCTCCAGGATAAATGGTTCATGTCCCATTTTAAAACAAACATGGACCACTTTATCCATTCTATCATGCTTAGCATTTTTGATGGTTCCTTTGGAGAGGAGGGGGAGGAGGAAGTTGAAAAAGAGATTAGGATTGAAGAAGTAGATGGAGAAGGAAATAATGAAGTTATTGATTTGGTGGTTGAAGAAGAATAAAAAGAGAGAAAAACAGAAGAAAATATTCCAGTTGAAAAACAGCCAGAAGAAATTGAGAAGCCAGAAGAATTGGCTGATGAAGGAGATGAAGAAGAAGGAGAAGAGGTAGATCAAGAAAAAGATGAAGAAGAAAAGGAGGATGAGGATGATTAAGGAGAAAAGAAGGAGCAGGATGATGATAAGAATGATGATGATGATGATGATAATGATGATGGAGGAGATGCAGGAGCAGAAAAAGAAAATGAAAAAGAAAAAGATGAGGAAGAAGGAAAAGAAAACTCTGAAGAAAAGGAAGAAGAAGAGAAAGAGGAAGAGAGAGAAGAAGACAAGGAGCCAGAACCAGAGCCGGAACCAGAGCCTATTCACGAAGCTGCAGATAGATCGTGGTACTGCCCAGACACCACCTAGGCAGAGTGGTCAAGACTCAGTCAGAACCCGGAGAAAACCCCTCTAACCTACCAGTGCAGACAGGAGCCTGCAGCCTAGTGGTTCCTTTGCGTAAGGCTCGGGAGAGCACTCTCCATCGGCTCGGATATCTCCCACCATGACCGAGCCGATCGTGCAAATCGTCAAAGATACTATTGGAGAGTCGCTATCATCTCAGTCACTCGACCTTCAATCAATAAATGCCAAGATAGACACCCTTCTACAGAGAGAGATTCCTCAGCCCCCTCCCCTACCAACAACGAGAATGCCATTTGGCATGTCCGATTGGATGAGCAAAATGGAACGACAATTAACTACCCTTGTTGATCTTTGGCAAAAAGGGGGAAGAGAGAGTTCAGGGGGAAGAGAGAGAAATAAGAAGCAAGAAGAAGCAAGATGTCCTTCAAATTGAAGGAGCCTCAAGTCTGAAGAGAAAGGAAGCTGTGGATCCAGATGACCAGGCTGACCAGCCTGAAGGAAAGAGAAGGAGGACTAGAGGAGGTTTTGGGCCTACTCTAGAATGGGAAGGGAAGGAGCTGTGGTATGTTGAGGACTTTATTCCATTTGAAGCTCTTGAGATGTGGGGATCTGCAAAGAAGAAATTTATCAGAGATTATTACGTATGGGAACTACTCCATGATGATAATCTCTCACCTCAGCAGATCTTTATCAATTTCATGGAAGAAGCATGCCCAAAACTCTGGGCCATTCTGAAGAAGCATGCTAAAGATCAAAATGCTTATCCTATGATTCCCTCATTCAGAACAGAGGAAGCACCAACCCGTCTGGACGGTGAACTTAATGAGTTAGCGCTTCAAAGAGAGATCAAGCAATTGTGTCTTGAGAACAGATTCACATCCCAGCAAGAACAAGACTTCGCAGCACTTGTTGTGAAGAGGAAATATGGTCTTGCTCCAGTCAAGATAAGACCAATTGGAGCTAAGCCATTCAAGCCTGCCAAACAGCCTATTCGTAGAGGCAGAGGAAGAGGCAGATAGCTTTATTTCTTTGTACTTGTAATTTTATTTTCTGTACCTGTAAAAACCTTCTTGTAAATTTCAATCATAAACAAGTCAGAAAATCTTATAACAGTCTGTTGAATGACAACTTCCAGTTGTCTCAATATTAGACTGATTTCAGTTTGTGTCTTGCACTTAAGTGCAGACTTGGTCATTTGATTACATGTTTAAAAGTTTTGCCATCATCAAAATAGGGGGAATTTGTTAGGAATACTTGTTAGATTTTGATGATGTCATTAATATGAAATCAAATGTTTAAACTTGGCAAAATGTAAGGAAGAACCAAATGAGTATCTTCCATAGGCCAAATATGTTAAGTATAAAACTTGGCAAAATGTAAAGAAGAACCAAATGAGTATCTTCTGTAAGCCAAAAATTAGTTAGGCTGAAAATCGGTTAAGTACCAAGTACAGCTAAGTCCATCAAGAGAGGATCAGCCGAGTCCAGTCAGAATAGCTCTGGTCAACAAAATTTATCAGAGAAGTTTGACCAGACTGCAGCCAAGGTACCTCAGGGAAGTCACCTGATCAGACAAGTCACAAACAGTGAACAGCCGAGAGGACCTATCTGCAGAGATGTTAGCTGCATATCAGCCTACTCGAAGGCAGCCAAGTACTCCAAGTCCACGTCAGCATGCGTTGAAAAGTCAAGTATTACGGAAAGCTCACATGCAACGTGAAGAGACAAATTGGAGTGATTCCCGCAAGAGATATGATTTAAATAAATCATCCAGACCCACCTTGAAGACTTTAAATCGTTTTATATTCAAAAGATTCGGCGCTCACATGCAGGAGTCTTCACAACGGTCGGAAGATAAAATAAAATAATAGGGAATCCAGCCTTGCAACGTTCAGAAAGAATAAACAATGAAGTCTCCCTCCAACGGACGGATTTGTTCAAAAGATTTGCAACGGCTACAAGGAAAAAGCTCAGAGAACATGACCTATATATATCCGGAGATTTGAAGCTGAGCAATCACCGATGCGAACATACATTCAAGCGATCAAAGCAATCAATCAATCTAAAGCAATCAATAGCATCGTGAAAAGAGCAGCTCTAAAAGTTCATACTTAAGGAAGCTCTTAAGTTGGAGAAGACAAAAACTCTTGTCTATAATCCTGAGTACGGGGTACTTCACTGGTTGAAGTAAGAGACTGTAAAGGCATCCGAGGATCGAGGATCAAGTGGTGCAAGGCAGTCAAGTGTGTACAACGGCACGGATTTCCACTGGTTGGAAGCTGTTGTAGTGTGGTTTGAATCACTGTAATATTTATCACTGGTTGAAAATTATAGTGAATTCATCTCCAACTGGTTTGGAGAAAAGTGGATTAGTAGAGAATTACCCCACCTCTGAGACCACTATAATTGCCTGCGTTATTTACTGTTTTACTGCATCATACTTTAACTGCTGCGTACATTGTTGAGTGTTTCATTAAGTTGATTTCTATTCGTCATCAGCTGACTTCCGCACATATCCAAGAACAAACGACTCCAAGTCATTTGTTTAACTATCAGCTGAAGAAACTCACTCTTCGTGAAAAAGAGTTCAAGAGTTTCAACAAGTCTATTCACCCCCCCCCCCTCTAGACTTGTTCCTGGACGACTTGTGACCTACAACCACCACAGCGAGAGGTGGAGTTTCCTATTGATCTTGAGACGAATGCAGCCCCCATTTCTCGAGCGCCGTACCGTATGGCACCTTCGGAGATGTTAGAGTTGAAGAATCAGTTGGGAGAATTGTTAGATAAAGGGTATATTCGACCGAGCGCATCGCCTTGGGGTGCGCCCGTACTTTTTGTTAAGAAGAAGGATGGATTGCTTCGTTTATGTATTGATTATCGAGAATTAAACAAGTTGACAATCAAAAATAAATACCCTTTGCCCCGGATAGACAACTTGTTTGATCAGCTTCAGGGGGCGACAGTCTTTTCGAAGATTGATTTGCGATTGGGATACTACCAGTTGAGGATTCGGGACATCGATATACCGAAAGCTGCCTTTCGGACGAGATATGGCCATTACGAGTTTGTGGTTATGCCTTTCGGGCTAACCAATGCCCCAGCAGTGTTCATGCAGTTAATGAACAAAGTTTTTATTGAGTATCTGGACAAATTCGTAGTCGTCTTTATCGATGACATTCTGATCTACTCACGGAGTCGGGAGGAGCACGCCTTATATCTCCGGATTGTATTAGACATTTTAAGAGCTGAGCAGTTGTATGCGAAGTTCTCTAAGTGTGAGTTTTGGCTCAAGGAAGTGATGTTCCTCGGGCATGTGATTTCAGCAGAAGGAGTTCGGGTAGATCCACAGAAAATAGAGGCGGTGATGGCTTGGGGACTGCCCAAAAACGTGAAGGAAGTGAGGAGTTTTCTGGGTCTTGCCGGCTATTACCGTAGATTTGTTGAGGGATTTTCTAAGATCGCTAGACCACTCACTCAGTTACTCCAGAAAACCCAGAAGTTTGAGTGGACCGCAGACAGACAGAGTAGTTTTGACGAGTTGAAGAGGCGACTAACTACCGTACCTGTGTTAGCATTGCCTCAGGGGAACGAAGATTTCGTGGTATATAGTGATGCTTCGAGCCTCGGGCTCGGATGTGTTTTGATGCAGAGAGATAGGGTGATTGCTTATGCGTCCCGCCAGTTGAAACCGTATGAGGCGAATTACCCCACCCACGATTTGGAGTTAGCCGCGGTCGTTTTTGCCTTAAAGATATGGAGACATTATCTCTATGGATCGTCGTGTAAGATTTTTACGGACCACAAGAGTCTGAAGTATATCTTCAGTCAGAAAGAGTTGAATATGAGACAGCGTAGGTGGTTGGAGCTAATTAAAGATTACGACCTCGAGATATTTTACCATCCGGGTAAGGCTAACGTAGTGGCTGATGCGTTAAGCAGGAAACCGATGGCATTACAGATGTTAGACGTACTTACATCACAGAGTAGTATCCAGCGGGATTTTATTTGTCAGAATATCGAGGTTTGGGTTCAGAGAGTTTAGGGTCAGTTATGTGCGTTGGAGATCACTTCGTCCTTGACTGATGATATCAAGGCGAAACAGTATGATGATCCGTTTTTAGTCCAGCTAAGGGAGGATGTGAGAAAGGGGAAAGCCCCTGGATTTGTGGTTCAGGATGACGGAGTTTTGAGATTTCACGGCAGACTATGTGTACCGAATGTCATTGAGCTGGGACAGAAGATTTTGAGTGAGGCTCATACTACGCCTTATTCCATACATCCTGGTACGAGCAAAATGTACAAGGATGTGAGGAGTAACTATTGGTGGAGTAATTTGAAATAGGACGTTAGCGAGTTTGTGGCGAAGTGTTTAACCTGTCAGCAGGTTAAGATTGAGCATCAGCGACCTGCGGGGTTGCTACGACCACTTCCCATTCCGGAATGGAAGTGGGAAGACATCTCTATGGATTTCATTACCAGAATGCCTAGGACTCGGACCGGAATGAACATGATTTGGGTCATTGTCGATCGACTGACCAAATCAGCTCATTTCCTGGGTATTAAGGATACTTGGGGTCCGGAGAGGCTGGCACGAGTATTTATAGCAGAGATCGTGAGATTGCATGAGACTCCTAGGAGCATTATTTCAGATAGAGATGGCCGGTTTGTATCACATTTTTGGCAGGCTGTTCATCGATCTTTGGGGACTGAGTTGAGACTCAGTACGTCTTACCACCCTCAGACTGACGGATAGTCAGAGCGGACGATCCAGACGTTGGAGGATATGTTGAGAGCCTGTGCCTTAGATTGGAAGGATGATTGGGAGTCGCACTTGCCGTTAATCGAGTTCACGTACAACAACAGTTGGCATGCCTCGATCAAAATGGCACCATTCGAGGCGTTGTAGGAAGGAGGTGCAGATCGCCGTTGTGTTGGGACGATGCGTCCGAGCTGATTGGTACCGAGCCCGATATGATAGTTGAGATGAGAGAGAAGATTGCTCTGATTCACGATAGATTGATGACGTCCCAGAGCCGGCAGAAGTCTTATGCCGATTCACGTCGCCGACCGTTGGAGTTTAAGGCGGGATATCACGTCTTGCTTAAGGTGTCGCCGACACGTGGAGTTTATCGCTTCGGCCGGAAGGGTAAACTTAGTGCGAGATATATCGGGTCGTTTTAGATTTTAGAGAGAGTGGGAGAGCTTGCCTATCGGTTAGGCTTGACGCCATCTTTGAGTCACGTTCATAACGTATTTCATGTTTCCCAGCTTAGGAAGTACGTACCGGACCCTAGCCATATTATTGATTTTGGAGAGATCGAGTTGGGACCCGACATCACCTTCGAGGAGAGACCGATTCAGATCTTAGAGCGTCGGGTGAAGCAACTCAGGCACAAAACCATTCCTTTGGTTAAAGTGCAATGGTCGAGGCATGGATCCGAGGAAGCCACGCGGGAGACGGAAGAGAGTATGAGATCGAGATACCCCGAGTTATTCGTGTTGTAAGTTTCGGGACGAAACTTATTTTTAGGGGGAGATAATGTAATATCCGTGTTTTCTACTTTTGGTAATTTCTATTTTCAGTATATATTCGTTTCGGACAACTCGCTTGGCACTGTTTTAGAATTATGAATCTATTTTATTATTGGAGTTTCTCCGTTGGGATGAGTCTCGATGATGTTTTTGCGTAATTTCACCTTGAGTTATATTCTATCGCATGTGTATTCGATTCTCGTTAAACTCGTCCGATTTTATCATTTTTCCTATTTCCATGAGTTCGTATGGTGGAGTAGAGCATGTTGTGAGCTTCGGATTGTTAATCCGACGTTGTATCGTGATTTTCGGATGTTTGGGCCGTTTTATAATTTTCTATAAGTTTAGGGTATTTGTTCTTTGTTCGATTGTGGTGGCATACCTCGGATCGCTTGGGGTTTCTGTACTTCCATTTCGTGTTATTGTTGCCCAAATATCGATTCCTATTGCTTTTATTCTCTTCCCGGTTCATTTTCCATCATTTTGGGACCCAATGGGGGGTGTGGGCCGCGGCACAAGGATTGTGCGCCGCGGCACACACATTGCCCAGTTTCTGGCCGAGCAGACTGTACCGTGTGCCGCGGCACACTCGTGTTGCATTTATCGGCCAAACCTACTGTACCGCGTGCCGCGGCACAGGCCGGCAAGACCGCGGCACAATGCCGAGTCAGGGCCGCGGCACACTTCGAATGGTCCGCGGCACACCGAGCGGTCTGCCGATCACTGGGCGCAATTTTTGGCCCTGTGCCGCGACACACTTCAGCTGGGCCGCGGCACACAACGCGGTCAGCGCTATATCGGCGTTTCTTTTCAGCATATGCAGTTCATTTCTTCCTTCCTTCCACCGTACGAGAGAGAGAGGTTTTAGAGGGGGATTTTTCTCCATCTACCACTTGATTGTGTGATTTTCTTCATCTTCTTTCGATCGTGTAGCTCGGATTGTGGATCTAACACGTGTTCTTCGGATTATAGTGCTTGAATCTTCAAGAGGTAAGAACTCCTTTAACCCTAGTATGATTTTGGGAAGGGTTTGGCGGTGATCTTGTATTTTAATCCGATTTAACCGATGTTGTTGTTAGATTTTGATAGTATACTCGTGACCCTTGGTTTTCTTGTTATTGGATGGGATGAAATCCCGTTATTACACCGTTGACCGATTTCATTTCCTTATGCACCCTTGGTGTCCGATGAATTGCCCCAACGGGTAGAATTAGAACTAATTCTTACCTTTCCGCATTATTGAGACTTGTTGTATACCGTTATTGTGTTAGGAGCGGATTTGGGATGATTGTTCGGACCAAAACCTATTCCTTCGTTGTTTCCTTCGTTTCGTCTTATTCAAGGCAAGTACATGTATTACATTTTGTTATGTATGTTGTGAATTTCGAAATGATTGATGAATTGTGATTTTTGGGTGCGTGAGTTGTGTTCCTTCCACCCGGAGTGTCCGACGGGATGTCTGGGGGTCGATACTAAGGGGTACGGCCGCGGAAGGGAACTTGGGTGCGTGTGTGATTGAGCTTCCACCCGGAGTGTCCGACGGGATGTCTGGGGGTCGATACTAAGGGGTACGACCGCGGAAGTGGTATCCCACCCGGAGTTTTCGATGGGATGTCTGGGGGTCGATACTAAGGGGTACGGCCACGGGATACCAATTGTGATTTTGTGACATCGTGATGATTGGAACTGATTGATTGCCAATGTAGTATTCCGGAATATTTATGGCAAATGATTTCTGATTGAGATGACTGCGTAAAAACCGTATATGTATATAATGTAGTGTAATTGTGTACTTGCACTAGCTATTCGAATGCTAACCCCTTAAATGGGGGAAATGCGTCTTATGCATTTCAGGTACCGGGAGGGTTGAGGAGCAGGCACGGGACATGCATGCAAAGGATGGGATGGCTTGATGATGTGGCTGGAGTCTGCATTTTTATGTTTTGTCATTGCATTGTCGAGTAATGAAGTTAGACTCTTTATTTTGAAACTTGGTTTAAGTCCCCTGCGTGGGCAATGAATTGGTATTTAACTTCTGCTCATGTACTCCTTTAAAATGTTTTGGCCGAGGCCACGGCCTTATTTACTTTTGAGTGCATCATTCGGGATTACATTGTGGTTTATATGTCATGTGTTAGCCTGGTAGACGTCACGAGGGTTCTACGGCGTGTAATGTCCCAGTTGTGAATTTGGGGTGTTACAACACGCACCCGTGAAGTTTCACTCGTGAATCCAGGTCGAAGCCATTGGAATTCCCTCCGTGGCCCCGTCGAACCCTCCCGAGGTGAGCAAACACATTCACAAAACATAAGCAACCGCACTCGTGAATCCAGGGCTATACCATTGGACTCCCTCCGTGATCCCATCGGACCCTCCCGAGGTGAGCGAAAAACAATCACAAAATATACACACGTAGCGGTGAAGTTTCACTCGTGAATCCAGGTCGAAGGCATTGGAATTCCCTCCGTGGCCCCGTCGAACCCTCTCGAGGTGAGCAAACACATTCACAAAACACGTACTTGCATCGCCTAGGACCGGGACAAAGCCACAAATCCCACTCGAGGCCCCGTCGGACCCTCCCGAGCTGGCTAGCAAAATACTCAAGCACCACACGTCACCTAGGACCGGGACGAAGCCACGAATCCCACTCGAGGCCCCGTCGGACCCTCCCGAGCTGGCCGCGAAATAATCAAGCACAAGTAACATATCACACCAAGGGTATCCAAACAATTCACCCAGAGGCATCAAACACTTAGCAAAACAACACGTCAAACCACAATGCACCAAAATGAAACAATATACGTCCACACGCAAATACCAAGTGCATCATCAACACCAAACATATCCATAGGATTCACATAGTCATTTACAAGACACACCATTCACAATACACACGCGTTTTGAAAACAAGCCTTTAACAAGGCTAACCCGAATCTTTTGAAAGTTCAATGCAAACGACCAACAAATACATTTAGACGATCACTAATTATCGAATCCATAAAACAAGAAAATTATGGGCAAGGTACTTGCCTCGAGTAATCACAAACGCAAAGAATCGACCGAAGTAGGTTGGCACGAACCTACCACGAACCCGCCGACTCCACCGAACGCTAACTCGCGACAATCAGCTACGGACAACAATAACAACAATGAAAATGAATTCCAAAGTTCGACCCAAAGTCGCTGAATTCAAAGAACAAACGACGAAAGTTCAAGGGTTTCCCCCAACGGCCAAGAACGCAAATCGACCGACCAAAACATGAAAATGGAATTCCAAACCGAAATATGGATATACAATCCATAGGATATGTTTAACAACATCATTTGACAACAATCGGTTCGTCAAAAATGGATAGAAAACGAAATCAAGAACAAAACTCCCAAAAAGTCAACTCTAGGGATTCAAGAAAAATACCTTGATTCGACGAAGAACAATGGATTAGATGATGTTAGGATCACCTAAAGGCCCCCAAAACACCTTTGGATGGAACAAAATCGACAAGAAGTTCGGACCCCAGTCGCCTTCGTCTCAAACTCGTGGAGAGGAGAAGAAATGAAGTGGAAATGACGTTCCACGACTGCTGTCCAGTTTATATACACTGGACAGCTTAGCGTGCGCTAATCTTCAGGATTAGCGTGCGCTAATCTTCAGGATTAGCGTGCGCTATCGGGGCACACTGTTAGCGTGCGCTAACCACAATTGTTAGCGTGCACTAACGGGACCTTCAGACCCAGTCCAGTATCCCTTGGACTGCCCTGAATTACCGAGTAGCGCGCTATCCTCACCCTAGCGTGCGCTACTAATGCACTCTAGCGCGCGCTATGATACTACATAGCGTGCGCTGATCAACATCTGAACCCAGTCCAGTAGCCTCTGGACTGATTCTGCACCACTCGTTAGCGTGCGCTACCACACATGTAGCGTGCGCTAACAACCACACCATAGCGCGCGCTAACCAATAAGTATACCGTGCGCTAACAACTCAGAAGGACAACAACAGCGCTATCAAAGCTAATTACAACAACAAATTCCTCCGATCCGAACACCAAGTTCAAGATACACACGGAAAGCTCTAGAATAAGATCATACTAAGAGCTTGAGCTCTAACCAAACTCACATGCGACCATGAAAAGGGTCAAGACAACAATTACGAATGCGGATACCCACGACTTTGGGTAAATTGCGAAATGGCCCAAAACGCCCGAAAATCACGATACGTGATCGAATAACCAAACCGAAGTTCACAACACGTCTAACAAAGTTAAAAGGACTTACGGGAAACTCGAAACAGCAGTTTCGAACAATATTCGCAAGAATCGAACTCAAGTGCGGAAAAGTCGCTAAAAAGCACGGAACTCAACAAAACGACACCGAAACAAACTCGGATATCAAAAAGTGTAGAATTAATCATTCTCAGAATGATGAAACGGTCATGAGCGAGTCATCAAAACAGACTTCCGCAAAAAAAAAAAAAAAAAAAAAAATTACCGGAAATCGAAATTACGGGTATTACATACTTCTCCAGAGTAGGATTTATTTCTTTCAACTGCTTCTTCAGAGTAGGATTTAGATAATCGATCAACTACTTCTCCAGAGTAGGATTTATCTTTATCAATTACTTCTTCTTCGAGAGCAGGATTTATGAACCATTCATGTGGTATAACCAACCACGATGGTGATATAATATATAAATTACGTACATGTAAAACCATCCGTCTTGTGATAATTGAACTCATCGCATCGGAGGTATTGTAATTGCAGAAAATATAATTCGATAAATGTGTGGTTTCAAACCACCACTTTGAGATAAATAAAAGATAGAAATTAAACTGCAAAAATAATTAACTGCTTCTACCTAAGCAGGATCGTCCAATCAATTCCTCAAAAATATAGTCATCGTCAAGGTATACGTCGAAATATCGACTGTTGTTAATAGTAAGTATAAGGGTATGTATAAATTTTTGCGATTTCCGGAGTGGATATTAATTCTTACATTTTAATAAATTTAATAATGACATATATGAAAAGAGTTAATACCCATATCAATATTAGTGTCAAATTGAAGCTCTCGTAAAATGGATCACGATGGTATCAAGAAAAATTAATTCCGATATCTTATGTATCTTATATGTAAGAAAAACAAATATATGATTCAATAAATTAAAAGAATATTTATTCTTTTATTATTTTATTTATTTTGCTTTGGGTTTCCGTGACCTGGTTTCAATAATGATTTGTTTTTTTTTCTTTTTCGGACAACGTGTGTCCTCTTTTTTTTTTAATTATTTATCTTGTCTTCTTTATTTTCTGTTTTATTCTTCAGGCCGTCTTCTCCGTTCCTTTCTTTTTTTTTTAGTGTAATACGCACAGACAAAGACATAATAACATAATACCTCAAGGCTCAAGATGCAAAAAATTCTCCCCTCCGTTGGTGACTCAGGCGGCAGCGGAGGAAAAGAAAATTATTAACAGGGCGGATGGGTTGTGTCTTTTTGGGTTTGAGTACATCATAGAGACGGCAGCTCGAGTCTCGTGAACATAATGCTCGTCCAGTAGCTGCACGACACAAACATCGCCAGAGACACCCCGATCATGAACCTCACCGTCATGTAACCCCCAGCCGACGATACGAATGCGATGGAGAACACGATGGGCGCCGCCAGGAGGTTGACGAAGGCGCAGCCGTAGCGGGGCCCGATGAGGTCGCAGACGCCGCCCATGATGAGGCGGGGGAATATGCTGCGGGAGACAGAGGCCACGCCGGCATTTCCGATGTCGGATCGGGTGAGGTTAAGGTTGTCTCGGATGATGGGGACGAGAGGGGCAGCGAAGAAGGTGGAGATGAGGCACGTGAAGAACGAGAACCAGGTCAGGTGGAAAGATTTCATATGGGGCTGTGTGAGAGAAGATTTTTAGGGTTTTGGCTTTGTGTTTGGAGTCTACTAGGAGATGGAACTTAGTTGGTTCAGAAGAGACTGTCAGCTATGGACATGTCGGACGATTGTTGTTTTAAGTTGTGGTGTGTCTCAGAAGGGTAACAGTCGGTGGCAGCCCTTTGTGGTGAATACAATCTTCCTTTTTCTTCATTTTTTTTTCCGATGAAAAGCTTCAAAATTGTTATGACGAGCCTTAAGCCCTTTTGATGAGGAAATTTTATCTGTAATAATTGATTTTAGATACAGAGGATCATCTATACGATGCAACTATAGAGCATACTCTCGTCATATTACTCATTTGGTTAGAGTCGTGCTGATAACGTGTTATGAAATCGAGATATTATAGAAAGAGAATTTAGAGAGAGAATAGAGAGAATGATTCTCAGGTGTAATTTTCATTAATAACTGAAGTCCTATTTATATGAAAACTTCAGATGGCACAATCGTAATTACATATTTACATCAGGGGCATAATAGTCATTCACACTATATAAAAACAAAGGGATAATTGAAACGTCACTTTCGTGGTATATTATAACAATTTCTAATATATAATTGTTTACACTTTTTCTATCAACTTACTAATATTTTTGTCTAACTATTATTTTTTTAGAAGTTTGAAACACAAATCAAAAAACATAAACCATTATAAAAAGAAAAACCAAGATTTATATACTTAAATGTTACATTTCACCTAATTACAAGTACAAAAACACATATGCAATAATCATATATCTTCAAAATTCGCAAATTATCTTCATGTATATTTGTGTTCATTCACTTCTCGGTCTTCAGTGATATCATCATCTTCATCAATCTGAAACAAGCATACATAAAAAATAATTAAACCACAAACAAATCATAAATGAAAATTAATCATAACAACTATCATAACGCATATGCATAATCTTGTGTATATCAAACATGTTTTTTAACCATAAACAACTATCAAACACAAATACACAATTTAAAACATATATGTATAACTCTTTCCTTGACTTTTTATCAAACTTAAAACACATATGCATACCCCTTCCCTAATTTTATAAGCCATAAAATACATATACACAATCTTTTTCACTTATTTTAAACCAACAAACAAACACATATGCACTAATCTAAACACATATGCACATTTCATTATTTTTGTATTTACCTTTAAACACATATGGACCATTTCACTAATTTTAAATTAACCTTGAAACACACATGCACACCCTTTTATTGATTTATATCAGCCATAAAACATATATGCACCCTTTTTATTGATTTATATCATTTAGATTCAATCGCAGTAAACTTGCCCCTCCAGTTCGCTGCAGAAGCAGGAAAGGAGACCCTTTTTAGCCAAATTCTTTTTCATTTTGCTGTTCGACCAGAGAAAGAGGCTCTTCAAGACCTTATCTCGTGCAATTAAAGGGAAGGAGACTGGAAAGCCCAAACTGAGGTGTATAGTACCGGTCAGAAGATCAAAGAGGAACTCATCCCAAAAATCATATCCGAAAGAAGATAAAGTGGACGGGCGCCTATTATTCAGTGGCGGTTGGTTGTATAAAACACGATGATGGTGATGAACAATTAAGGGAGTCTAGGGTTTGGGGTGAGGAAGAAAGAGATGAAAAAGGAGGGGCGACAGTTTGGGATAGGGGTATTACTAAATACCGCCCTAAATTACTAGTCACCGCCCTTAAAAATTACATTTTTGCCCTTCATTACTATTGAACCTCTCTCTCTTCTCTCTCACTACTTTTCTCTCTCACTACTATCTCTCACTTCTCTCTACCCGCCATCGCCGCACCGCCGCTGTCGTGTTGCCGCACCACCGCCGTCGTGCCGTAGCACCGCCACACTACTCTCACTTCGGTGAAATTGACGCAGGCGTCTGGAATTTTTGCCTGTACCATGGTGTAGGCGTCTGTAATTTCCGCCTGTACCATGGTGCAGGCGTCTGGAATTTCCGACTGTACCATGGTACAGGCGTCTATTGTAGATGCCTGCACCATGGTGTAGGCGTCTATTCCACACGCCTGCGCCATGGTGGAGGCGGAAACTCCAGAAGCCTGCACCATGGTGCAGGCGTCTACAATAGACGCCTATACCATGGTGCAGAGTCTACAATAGACGCCTATACCATGGTGCAGGCGTCTGGAATTTCCGCCTGTACCATGGTGCAGGCATCTAGTGCAGACGCTTGCACCATGGTATAGGCGTCTATCCCAGACGCCTGCACCATGGTGCAGGCGGAAACTCTAGACGCCTCTACCATGGTGCAGGCTGTAATATCCGCATTTTTCTTCTTTTTCCTATATTCCCGTTTTGGTGAATTTTTATTTTTGGTAGCTCGCTTGTAACCATGTCGACATTTTGAATTTATGTTATTCTTGGAGTTTCTCCATCTGGGATGATCTTGGTGATGTTTTGATATTATTCCGTTTTATGTCATGTATTATGGCATGGACGTTCGACTCTCGTGGAACTCGTTCGTGTAATTTCTTTGGTTTCTCGAGTTCGTATAGTTGAGTTGTTCGCGTTGGGAGTTTCGGTTTGTTAATCCGACGTCGTATCGCGGATTTTGAACGTTTGGGCCATTTCGTAATTTCTCTAAGTTACGGGGTGGTTTCCATCCCTGTCTGTTCCGAACCCTCGAGTAGTCGGAATCACGTTTCATTTTATATCTTTTGTCGTTGGCTTGAATCTGTCGGAAGTGTATCAGTTGGTAGCAGATACGTCTCGTTACTTCCCGATCATTTCCTCGTCTAGAAGTGATTCAGATTTCTGCTTACTGTCTCAGGCTATATTACGGCCGTAAACCGTATTGTTACGGCCGTAATGCTCGAGAGTTACGGTCGTAAGTTTCCCTTATACGGCCGTAATATGAGTTCGTTTTCCGCACTTGAATCCAGTGGGGGGGTTACGGGCGTAACACGCTAGAGTTACGGCCGTGAGAATTGTTACGGCCGTAACCTCATCTTGATACGGCCGTATGTCAGCTTCGTCAGATTGCCCAGTTTCATTCCTGGGAACAGTTACGGCTATAAGGCAGGAGAGTTACGGCCGTAATGTTCCTATGTTACGGCCGTATGTTATGGATGTTACGGCCGTAACACCGGCCAGTATATAAACTGACAGCAGCCGTATTTTTCCTCATTTCTCACTTCTCTCACTTCTCTTCGTGACGGGAACGACCTAGAGAGCTAGGTTTCGCCGATTTCCGCCTAAACACCATTGTAGAAGTGTATTCAAGCTTCATATCATCAACCTATCACTAATCATTCATTGTTCATCGTCAAATCAAGGTAAAATCTCTTAGAACCCTACTTTTGGATAATTTGGGGGTTTTGGGATTTTCTTCCGATTCGTTCCGTTTTGTTGTTGGATTCAAGATGAATATGATTCATCTTGTTGATATCATTAGTTTTACTACGGATTCATGGTATATTTTCATAGTTTTGCGAAATCGGGAGGGTTTGGTTGTGGTCCGCCCTCGTTATTATTTTATTCGAATATACATGAATCGTAGGCGGGTTTTTGAGTGTTTTCCAATTCCGTATTCGTTTAGAATTGGTTGTGATTGTGTTACTCGAATCGTTAGGTTCATTTCCGCCGGTTCCTCGCGGTCGTGTTCGATTCTTCCTTTCCGTTCGTATCACCGTCTATTAACCGAGGCAAGTACCCTTATGAACTTACATTCTTGACATAATAATAATGTGTGAGAAATGGTGTGTGTGTGTGTGTGTATGCTCACTACGGGTTAGATCCGACGGGGTCTCGGTAGGGGTCCACAGAGACGTGGATCGACGAGCTTGCTTTTAACCACTACGGGTTAGATCCGACGGGGTCTCGGTAGGGGTCCACAGAGACGTGGATCGACGGTTAATTGTGGTGCGTTTTACAAATGTGGTTGATTATTGGCATTTCCGGAAATGAGTATTTTGGAACTATGTTTTCTTGATTGCATGCATTACTATATGTGTAAGATGTAAGTCGTTCATTTGGTTACTTGTACTAGCGTAATTGCTAACCCCTCTGGGGACCCGTTTCGTTTTATGAATTTCAGGTCAGGTTCATCGAGACGAGCGGGTGCTGGACCAGTATGCGGATGATGGCCGTGCGTGATGATTGTGCACGAGTGGTGTCTTGTTGCTTTCTATATTTTACCTTTTGTGGTCTTTAAACTAATAGAAGTACTCGAGTACTTAAGAATTTTTACTTGTCGGGATTGTATTGTTGTTTATTATGTTGTGATGGATTATGGTGTCATGTTTGACCGGTTGAACCGGGTGAATTATTTTGTTGGGCGTCTTTATGACGAGGTATTTTTTCTGTTGTTTCTGTGAGTCGATGAGTATGATGCTTATTCAGCCTGGTGGGTCCCATATAGGGTTTCACGGCGCTGTAATATACCTCGGATATCCTGGGGGTGTTACATAAAATGGTATCAGAGAACTAGGTTTATGGATACCTAGACTTGTCGGTTTATTGGGTCTTGTTGTGTTTCGTTTTGCACATCATCGTCACGCTGCCATGATTCCGGTACTACCAGTGTCCTTAAGTTTTCCCTAACTCTATTCCTTATTTCATTGTATCGCACTTTTGATTCTCGATTGTGATTGTTCTCTTCTCGTACTTATCATGGTATGACCGTTGTTACTTCTTTAACGTCAGTATGGATGCTGGAAGAGGTCGTGGTCGTGGTCGCGGTCGTGGTCGTGGACGCGGCCGGGGACGTGGGGCGGCCACGTCGTAGTCTTCAGGAGCCGGCAGTACCGGCGACCGTCACAGTCATGCTTCTTCTCAGGAGCGCGCCGACCTTGGTATTGCGGCTGTTATGCAGCAAATGGTGAACCAAATGGCGGCAATAGCTCAGGCGGTTCAGAACCCGGATCAGGCCCATGCTAATCGGGACGGAGCGGACCGTTAGCTCCAAGATGTCATCAAGATGCATCCTCCTCAGTTTTCGGGAGCTTCAGACCCGATCGGATGGGAAGGGTGGATCAAGGAGATATCTAAAGTCTTCACTGCTACCAACTGTCCCGAGGACCGTAAAGTCCCTATTGCTCAATACTTTCTCACTGGGGACGCCACAGATTGGTGGGAGGCCGTTGGGCCCAAGGATCATGTTGCTTCGTGGGCCGAATTTCAAGGATTGATGGAGACCGAATATTGCCCGTGGCCGGTCAGACAGGCTCGGGTACATGCATTCTATGATGCTCAACCACGAGATATCCCCGTATCTCAAGCTATTGCCGATTTTAATAAGGAGTTGGGTTATGTGAAGACCCAAGTTGTCGAGGAGAGCGACAAAATTTTCCATTTTTCCAGACGGATGAAATTGTCGATTCGGGACTATATGTCGGGGCTCGTCTGTACTACCTTGAAGGATTATCAGAGTAGGGCCCTTGCTTATGATATGTCAGTGATGGCTAGCGAGGCGGCCCGCGAGAGCAAGAAGCAGAAGTCCGCCGGGAATTTCTCGGGCCACAAGGGTGGGGGTCAGCAGAAATCCCAATCTGCTAACTTCCCCGCCGGCGGTGGTCCAGCCTGCTCACTGGGGTCCCCGTGGAACTACCAAAGGCTCCTTTTCGTGATGTGAAGTGTTTCAATTGTGGCCGTATAGGCCACGTCCGTACTTGTTTGAGCCCTTTGGCCGACGTGTAATCGGCAGTGGCCACCGGTCACAAGGTCGCCAGGCCGAGAGGGAGAAAATCCTTGGTGCCCGGGCTTCCATTCCAGCGCCTAGGGAACCAAGTGTGAATCAGGGATCTTTTGCTCTTCAATCTCCGCCGAGTACTAGTCGGGGGAGAGGTCGGGGTCAACCCTCTAAGGGGGGAGCTTCCAGCGTCGGCTCAGCCCACCCGCGCGTCTATGAGATGTGGAGAGCCTATGACCCAGCGGCTACCGTGGCGGCAGGTACCGTTCATATTCTTTCTCATCCTGTCAGTGTGCTTTTTGATTCTGGTGCTACGCATTCGTTCATATCTCTAGAGTGTGTGCGCCGTTTGAATCTCGATTGTTTGACGCCTTATGAGCCCTTCATCGTTAAGCTTCCTAGCGGTGATAGGATCGTTGGTGATCAAGAGGTTCTAGACTGTTCTGTGCTTATTTGTGAGAGGGTTTGGCCCTCTAATCTTATTGTTGTGGGTATGGAGGGTGAGGATTTGATTCTTGGGGATGATTGGCTCGAGCGGAATGGTGCGATCATGAACTACCGCACGAGAATCATCACTATGTTAGCCGAGGACGGCACCGAGCACTCTTTCGCAGGGCGAAAGAGGGGAAACCAGAAGTTCGTTATTAACGCCTTGAAGGCGATGAGACTCCTGCGAACGGGGTGTACTGGCTTTTGGTGCTACGCCTTGAAGGAGGAGAGTGGTGGAGTCGAGCTTTTGTCGATTCCAATCGTTAGTGAGTTTCCTGATGTGTTTCCTGACGAGTTGCCGGGATTGCCACCGGACCGTGAGGTTGAGTTTGCTATAGAATTAGAGCCGGGCGCGGCTCCGATTTCTAAGGCGCCGTATCGCATGGCACCTTCAGAGATGTCAGAGTTGAAGAGACAGCTGAGTGAGCTTCTTGAGTCGGGGTATGTTCGACCGAGCGCCTCGCCCTGGGGCGCACTGGTCCTGTTTGTGCGGAAGAAGGATGGTTCACTACGTTTGTGTATCGACTATCGCGAACTAAACAAGGTGACCATCAAGAACAAGTATCCTTTGCCGAGAATTGATGACTTGTTCGACCAGTTGCAGGGAGCTGCGGTATTCTCGAAGATTGATTTGAAATCGGGGTACTATCAGCTCCGGGTGAGGGAGTCCGATGTGCCGAAAACAGCTTTTCGGACGAGATACGGACATTATGAGTTTGTAGTCATGCCTTTCGGATTAACTAATGCGTCGGCGGTGTTCATGCAGTTGATGAACAAAGTCTTTATCGAGTATCTGGATAAGTGTGTCGTCGTCTTCATTGATGATATTCTTATCTATTCGAGGAATGAGAAAGAGCATGCCCATCATTTGCGGACAGTGTTAGACATTTTGAGGACCGAGCAACTCTATGCGAAGTTCTCGAAATGTGAGTTCTGGCTCAAGGAAGTGATGTTTTTAGGTCACGTGATTTCAGCCGAGGGAGTTCGTGTAGATCCGCAGAAAATTGAGGCAGTGTTGGATTGGGCACCGCCCACGAATGTGAAGGAGATCCGTAGTTTCTTGGGTTTAGCTGGCTACTACCATAGGTTCGTCGAGGGTTTCTCGAAACTAGCTCGGCCACTTACGCAGTTGCTCCAGAAATCCGAGAAGTTCATCTAGAATGTTGAGAGACAGTCGAGTTTTGAGGAACTGAAGAGACGTCTGACTTCAGCCCCGGTTTTGGCGTTGCCGTGCGGCAACGAGGGTTTTGCTGTTTATAGTGATGCTTCGGGTCAGGGTCTTGGGTACGTATTGATGCAGCACGGAAAGACCATTGCCTATGCGTCGAGACAGTTGAGGTCGTATGAGTTGAACTACCCTACTCATGATTTGGAGTTAGCGGCAGTTGTTTTTGCGCTCAAGATTTGGCGTCACTATCTTTTCGGCTCTGCATTTCAGATTTTTACCGATCATAAAAATCTGAAATACATATTTACCCAGCGAGAGTTGAATATGAGGCAGAGGAGGTGGTTAGAGCTGATTGAGGATTATGACCTCGAAATCCTTTATCATTCGGGCAAGGCGAACGTCGTGGCCGACGCCTTGAGTCGGAAACCGGTTGCGTTGCGAATGCTTGAGATCCTTACATCTCAGTCTGAGCTTCGGCGGGCTTTGATCAAGTTAAATGTTGAGGTTTTGTTGCCTGGAGCTGTCGGGCAACTTTGTGCTTTAGAGATTTCGTCGTCTTTGATCGATGAAATTAAGCTGAAACAGTTAGAGGACCCGATGATTACTCAAATCCGAGAGAACGTTCTTAAGGAAAAGTCTCCTGGGTTTGTGATTCACGAGGATGGTGTTTTGAGATTTCAGAGTCGGCTTTGTGTACCGAACGACTCGGAGTTGAGACAGAGTATTTTGCGTGAGGCCCATGCTACACCTTACTCCGTTCATACTGGTTCGAGTAAGATGTACAAAGACCTGAGGAGGAATTTCTGGTGGAATAATATGAAGGAGGAGGTCGCACAGTTTGTAGCGAGATGTTTGACTTGTCAGCAGGTCAAAATCGAGCATCAGCGACCGGCCGGATTATTGCTGTCACTTCCCGTTCCGGAATGGAAATGGGAAGATATATCGATGGATTTCGTTACGAGTTTGCCGAGATCGAGGTCGGGCATGAATATGGTTTGGATGATTGTTGATCGCCAGACCAAGTCGGCACATTTTCTGGGCATCAAGGATACTTGGGGCCCGGAGAAGTTGGCTCGTGTGTTTATTGCACAGATTGTGAGGCTTCACGGTACTCCGAAGTCTATTGTTTCGGACCGTGATGGCCGTTTTGTATCGCATTTCTGGCAAGCGGTGCATAAGGCGTTGGGTACTCGGTTGTGTTTTAGTACCTCTTTTCATCCTCAGTCAGATGGACAATCGGAACGCACTATCCAGACGTTTGAGGATATGTTGCGTGCTTGTGCTCTCGACTGGAGTAGCAACTGGGAGGAGCATTTGTCGTTGATCGAATTCACGTACAACAACAGTTGGCACGCGTCGATTCGGATGGCACCGTATGAGGCACTTTACGGGCGACGATGTCGATCACCGATTTGTTGGAATGAGGCGTCCGATTTGGTCGGAACCGAGCCGGATGTCGTTTTAGAGACGAGACGGAAGATAGACTTAATTCGGGAGCGGATGTTGACTGCCCAGAGTCGACAGAAGTCATATGCCGATGTCCATCGTCGACCTTTGGAATTCGAGGTGGGAGACCACGTTTTACTAAAGGTGTCGCCGACGAGAGGTGTTTTCCGTTTCGGGAAAAAGGGGAAGTTGAGTCCGAGATTTATCGGGCCCTTCGAGATTCTCGAGCGAGTCGGTGGGTTAGCATACCGTTTGGCATTACCTCCGGCCTTGAGTCACGTTCATAGCGTTTTTCATGTTTCCCAGCTGAGGAAATATGTTCCGGATCCTAGTCACGTCATCGATTATGGGGAGATTGATGTTGCCGAGGATATTACTTTTGAAGAACGTCCTTTGAAGATTTTGGAGCACCGTGAGAAACGACTAAGGCATAAGACCATTCCCTTGGTCAAGGTGCAGTGGGCGAGGCATGGTGTCGAGGAGGCAACTTGGGAAACCGAGGATAGCGTGCGTGCTAAGTACCCCGAGTTGTTTGTTTCTTAAATTTCGGGATGAAACTTATTTTTAAAGGGGTAGATTGTAATATCCGCATTTTTCTTCTTTTTCCGATATTCCCGTTTTGGTGTATTTTTATTTTTGGTAGCTCGCTTGTAACCATGTCGACATTTTGAATTTATGTTATTCTTGGAGTTTCTCCATCTGGGATGATCTTGGTGATGTTTTGATATTATTCCGTTTTATGTCATGTATTATGGCATGGACGTTCGACTCTCGTGGAACTCGTTCGCTTTTGTAATTTCTTTGGTTTCACGAGTTCGTATAGTTGAGTTGTTCGCGTTGGGAGTTTCGGTTTGTTAATCCGACGTCGTATCGCGGATTTTGAACGTTTGGGCCGTTTCGTAATTTCTCTAAGTTACGGGGTGGTTTCCATCCCTGTCTGTTCCGAACCTTCGAGTAGTCGGAATCACGTTTCATTTTATATCTTTTGTCGTTGGCTTGAATCTGTCGGAAGTGTATCAGTTGGTAGCAGATACGTCTCGTTACTTCCCGATCATTTCCTCGTCGAGAAGTGATTCAGATTTCTGCTTGCTGTCTCAGGCTAGTTACGGCCGTAAACCGTATTGTTACGGCCGTAATGCTCGAGAGTTACGGCCGTAAGTTTCCCTTATACGGCCGTAATATGAGTTCGTTTTCCGCACTTGAATCCAGTGGGGGGTTACGGGCATAACACGCTAGAGTTACGGCCGTGAGAATTGTTACGGCCATAACCTCATCTTGATACGGCCGTATGTCAGCTTCGTCAGTTGCCCGCCATTCACGGGAGCGATTGGTCGTAAGGCGGGAGAGTTACGGCCGTAATGTTCCTATGTTACGGCCGTATGTTATGGATGTTACGGCTGTAACACCGCCAAGATATAAACCGACAAAGAAATGTATTTTCCTCATTTCTCACTTCTCTCACTTCTCTTCGCGACGGGAACGACCTGGAGAGCTAGGTTTCACCCGATTTCCGCCTAAACACCATTGTAGAAGTGTATTCAAGCTTCATATCATCAACCTATCACTAATCATTCATTGTTCATCGTCAAATCAAGGTAAAATCTCTTAGAACCATACTTTTGGATAATTTGGGGGTTTTGGGATTTTCTTCCGATTCGTTCCGTTTTGTTGTTGGATTCAAGATGAATATGATTCATCTTGTTGATATCATTAGTTTTACTACGGATTCATGGTATATTTTCATAGTTTTGCGAAATCGGGAGGGTTTGGTTGTGGTCCGCCCTCGTTATTATTTTATTCGAATATACATGAATCGTAGGCGGATTTTTGAGTGTTTTCCAATTCCGTATTCGTTTAGAATTGGTTGTGATTGTGTTACTCGAATCGTTAGGTTCATTTCCGCCGGTTCCTCGCGGTCGTGTTCGATTCTTCCTTTCCGTTCGTATCACCGTCTATTAACCGAGGCAAGTACCCTTATGAACTTACATTCTTGACATAATAATAATGTGTGAGAAATGGTGTGTGTGTGTGTGTATGCTCACTACGGGTTAGATCCGACGGGATCTCGGTAGGGGTCCACAGAGACGTGAATCGATGAGCTTGCTTTTAACCACTACGGGTTAGATCCGACGGGGTCTCGGTAGGGGTCCACAGATACGTGGATCGACGGTTAATTGTGGTGCATTTTACAAATGTGGTTGATTATTGGCATTTCCGGAAATGAGTGTTTTGGAACTATGTTTTCTTGATTGCATGCATTACTATATGTGTAAGATGTAAGTCGTTCATTTGGTTACTTGTACTAGCGTAATTGCTAACCCCTCTGGGGACCCGTTTTGGGGAAATTCGTTTTATGAATTTCAGGTCAGGTTCATCGAGACGAATGGTCTTTGGACCAAGATGCGGATGATGGCCGTGCGTGATGATTGTGCACGAGTGGTGTCTTGTTGCTTTCTATCTTTTACCTTTTGTGGTCTTTAAACTAATAGAAGTACTCGAGTACTTAAGAATTTTTACTTGTCGGGATTGTATTGTAGTTTATTATGTTGTGATGGATTATGGTGTCATGTTTGACCGGTTGAACCGGGTGAATTATTTTGTTGGGCGTCTTTATGACGAGGTATTTTTTTCTGTTGTTTCTGTGAGTCGATGAGTATGATGCTTATTCAGCCTGGTGGGTCCCATATAGGGATTCACGGCGCTGTAATATACCTCGGATATCCTGGGGGTGTTACAGAAAATGGTATCAGAGAACTAGGTTTATGGATACCTAGACTTGTCGGTTTATTGGGTCTTGTTGTGTTTCGTTTTGCACATCATCGTCACGCTGCCATGATTCCGGTACTACCAGTGTCCGTAAGTTTTCCCTAACTCTATTCCTTATTTCATTGTATCGCACTTTTGATTCTCGATTGTAATTGTTCTCTTCTCGTACTTATCATCGTATGACCGTTGTTACTTCTTTAACTATTACCTATTATCAGCATATTTTGTAAACCCTATAATACCCTTTTTCTTTTAATTAAATATGTTTTATTTTTAGTATAATTACAAAACTGCCACATTCATTTATAACCATTGATTTTCTCATCCAAAAGTCTAAAATGAGTTTTCGCAGTTCTCGCAGAGTTTTGAATATATATATACACACAGACACACACATTTATCTATGTTTATATGTGTGTGCATTTACTTTTAGATGTTTACTAGTTTTGGTTTGCACTCAAAATTATTACTACGAAACAAAAAGGTAATGATTTTTTTAGTGGTGAAAAAGTAAATACTATTAGGGTGGTGGCAATCATGCCTCCCAAAAAACCTCATACCTCCCAACCCATCAATAATATCATTCCACCTCATTCATATTTTTTCCATACCTCCCAATTCTTTTTTTAGTGGCAACCCATACTTCTCAACCCTTTTTTCATACCTCTCAAAACAATAAATGCCAACGGTCACATTTTGCTCCTTTTCTTCCATGGCTTTGCGGCATCATATGCCGCTCACCCATACCTCTGAAGCATACCGTGGAGGTGGCAGCGGTGTTCACCGCCGGTATGGGGCATACCGCAGCCCATACCGCTGCCATTGCCACCACCCTTACAGATTAGATTTAGATCCCAACTTAGCTTCCTTCGTGTTATCCTTCCTTTTTGGAGAGTTAAAAATTCATCTAAGACTCTGTTCTTTTGAACTGAACTGAATTGAACTGAACTGAACTATTATATATTAAGAATAAATAATAATAATAATAATAATAATAATAATAATAATAATAATAAATATAATAATAATACTATTACTAATAATAATATAATAAATAAACTAATAAATATAATAAAATAGTAATAAAATAATAAAATAATAAAAAAATAATATATAGTATAATATAATATAATTAATTACAATTACAATAACAATAACAATACCAATAAACAGGCCCCAAATATCACAAAACTATCAAATGTCACGAATAATAATAATAATAATAATAATACAATTTCCTTAAAAATAATAATAATAATAATAATAATAATAAAGAAAATGTGGAAGGTGCTAAAAAAATATGCGCCAAATGTCACAAAAGTATCAAATATCAATTATTGTTTCCACTTTCACACTACAAATTCATAAGAATGCACACACTTAGGATACCAATTATACAATATATTAAGAGTAAATAATAATAAAAAATATAATAATAATAACACTACTAATAATAATATAATAAATATTAAAAATAATAAATATAATAAAATAATAATAAAAAAATAAAATAATAAAAAAATAATATATAGTATAATAATATAATTAATTACAATCACAATAACAATAATAATAATACCAATAAATATGCCCCAAATGTCACAAAACTATCAACCAAATAATAATAATAATAATAACAATAATAATAATAATAATAATGTGCGGAAGTGGATGTTGGTTTGGTCGACGGGCAGGACAAGCCCCTTCGTCTTGCGGATTTGTTGTTATACTCTTGGAACAAGGGATGGGATGTGTGTGTAGATTTGACTGGTCCCTCCCTCATTAACCCAGTCTGCTATGGCTGACTTTGCACTTGGACAAGTTGTGGTTGATGCTGCTCGGCGCAAATGTGCCAAGTACCGGGACTTGTGTGAGGCGCGGGGATATGGTTTCTTACCCTTCTCTTTCTCTTCGGTGGGGGAGTTGGAGGCGGGTGCGATCGCCTTACTCAAGCGGATTCAGAAGATTTCGGTATCGCATGATGCTGGGAGACGCGCTGCTGCTCATATATTTACTCGTATTGGTTTTGTTATTGCAAAAGGGATGGGGACCCAGATAGTATCTCCTCGGTTTCCCACTAATTTCTTGTAAACTATTTTTCATCTATAATAATAATAATAGTATTAATAATAACAATAATAATAATAATAACAATTTTCTTAAAAATAATAATAATAATAATAATAAAGAAAATGTGGAAAGTGCTAAAAAATATGCGCCAAATGTTACAAAAGTATCAAATGTCAATTATTGTTTCCATTTTCACACTACAAATTCATAAGAATGCACACTTGGGATACCAATTATACAACATGATGCAATTGGTCAAGGAAGAATATATTCACTTATGTTTGAAGACGATCATAAAGAAGTCATGTCCAAGGTCCGAAATGCTTTAGCAAGACAAACTTAGCGAGCAAATCGAACGGAGAGTGATCATGAAGACGACGACGAAGATGACGTGGAAAAAAATGATGAGGGTTTTTAATAGTGATCAGGATTGGTGTTCTTTTGAGAGTTTTTTAATTTTTTGATATTTTATAATGTAATCTTTGATGTAACGATATGCTCTTGAGCATTCTCATGACTATTGATGACTTTTGATTCTCACTAGCAATTGACAATGTCAACTGATTATTCTTAGGACCAGTGATGATTCTTGTAAATGTCTTTTTTTAAAAATACCTATTAATACTAATACATCATTATTGTATTATAATAATATTAATGATACTAATAACAATAACGATAATAAATATTATAATAATCATCATAATAATAATAATGATAATGATAAATAATAATAATAGTAATCAACAATAATAATAAATATTATTATTAATAATATTAAATATTATTAGTAATAATAATAGTAATCAACAACAGCAACAATAACAATAATAATAATCAAGATTATTATTAATAAAAATACTAAATAATAATTATAATAATAATATTAATAATAATAATAATAATAATAATAACTGAATTGAATTGAACTGAACTGAATGGGCCGGAACTGAACTGAATTGAATTGAATAGACCTGAACTGAACTGAACAAAAAGCTAGTCCAAAAGAACAAGGCCTAAATGTACGAAAATTTTGTAACGAAGTTATAGCCAAATATTTACTCCTCCCAGGGCCGGCCCAACCTATTTGGAGGCTCAAAGCGAACTTTTTTGTGAGGTCTTTTAAAAAAAAATAACATAAAAATAAGAAATATATGTGTACTTTTACTTTATGTATTATATACATATTTTGCAAGTTGTTGTAGTGGTAAATTTTGGCTATTTAATAGTATTGAACCTGTGTTCAAATCCCCACAAAGATAAATATGTTTTTGTTCATAATTTTAGTATAGTAAAACTTCTCAAAAAGAATACTCTATTAAGGAATAAACTCTATTTAGAAATAAAAATTTATGATCCCAATTTGGGAGTAGTTATAATTTGAAATAAACTCCATATTGTCATAATTCATATATTTTCAAATCTCAACATAAGAAAATACACCTCCATTTAGAAATAAATCATAATAAAATACACACACACACACACATATATATATATATATATATAATTTTTACAATAGATTTAAGTTAATCTAAAATACTTGTTCAAGGTTGATTGTGACAAATATTTAATCTTTTGTGTTGTAACCATATTCTTCAACTTGCGTGTGCCCATTAGGTCGTCCAAATGACCACCTTCTTGTTGAACCCAAAACATTTCCAACTTGTCGAGTAAGCTTAAAGCTTCTTCACATGAAATTTTTTGTACTTCTATGCTATCATCCTCCGGATTATTTTCCTCATTTTCTTGCTTAATCCCTTCAATGATTTCTTTATCGGTTAAAGCATAATCAATTTTCTTGCCTAATTCCTAAGTTTACAACATATTACATATATACATGTATCTACTAATCATAATATTTATATATTATATATGCACTTTAAAATTTAAAAAAAATATCTTCTTAAAACTCTATTTAGGAATAACTTCCATTTAGAAATATTTTTTTATGTTCCCAAGGATATGAATTTAGAGAGGTTTTACTGTATGTATGAAAAACTAAAATTTCTGTTAAAAAGAGGCTTGCAGTATTCGATCTTGCGTCCCTCCAGTTAAAGAGTAAGACTATTGCTAACTGAGCTACAAAAAGTTGGTGTGTTTTGAGGCCCCTTTTTAATATATGGTCCATAATTTGGGGCCCTTTTTAGGCATAAAAAATTATATATTTTTAGGCCCAAAGCAAGGGCTTGCGCTGCCTTATGCTTGGACCGACCTGACTCCTCCTTCTGCTCAGCTCTCGCCCTCGTCCCATCCGCGTAAGTTTTCGCTTCATTTTTACCTACTCAAACTGAAAATACTTTATCATGATTAGTGTAAGTTTTATAATATATATATAAATTATAAAATCATAATATTTTCAAAAATATATTTCAACTAAAATCTATTTGTAATAATGCCACATCATAATTAAATATACTTTCTGATACATTTATGGTCAAAATTAAAAAAGTTTAAGTATACAAAAGCGAAATGGTAAATATATATATATATATATATATAACGGGATGGAGGGAGTACAAGACAAACATCTAAAGTGTTTTCTAGAGTAATAACATGTGATAGCAAATTTTAAAAAAAAAGCAACTGAAAACGACCGAACATAATAATAATAATAATAATAATAATAATAATAATAATAATAATAATGGAGATATTTATGGGGATCATGCTGTCTCATGTGCTGGTATTGTGGGCATCAAACATCGACATAACATTGTGCGTGATGTCCTTGTTGATATTTGTTCTCGATCTGGAATCTCGGCCCGTAAGGAAGTGGATATCGGGCTTTATGGAGATAGGGACAGATCCTTACGACCGGCCGATGTTTTGCTTTATTCTTGGGATGATGGGCGTGATGTATGTGTTGATCTTACAGGATCGTCGCCTCTGACGTTATCTGGGATGATTGATTTTTGCTTGCGGGCGATTCTTGAAGGCCGCACAAGCGTAAGCGTGTCAAATACGGTGCCAAATGTGGTGATATTGGGTATGGTTTCCTCCCTTTCTCCTTTTCTTCTTTTGGAGAATTGGAGAAAGATCTTTAACCCTTCAAGCGCATTCGAAGATTCTACATGACTCGGGACGTTGGGTCGCGTCATGCGCTTATATTTTTAGTAGGATCGGTTTCTTATAAATTTAGAGGTGTGGGGGCCCAGTTGGTTTCTCGGATCCCCACCAATTTATTGTAAACTTTTGAGTTTTTAATAAATTGATGCTTCAATAAAAAAAAAAAAAAAAAATAATAATAATAATAATAATAATAAAAATAATAATAATAATAATAATAAGAAGAATAAGAAGAAGAAGAAGAAGAAGAAGAAGAAGATTGGTGAGCAATTAATTGTTTCGTAAGTTAGACTGCTGTCTTCCAAAAAAAAAAAAAGTACTCTTCACCTTACATTTATGGTTAACATTCATAAATAGTGCTTAATTAAAATTGACAATAGAAACTGACAACCTTAATTAAAACTAATAACATTTCTTGTTTCAATCTGGTATTTCACTTTTTTTTACATTCATCCATATCACATATTCTTTTAACATGTACGAAATTGGCGATTTTGATATCACAGTATACGACTTCGTTACAAACATGCATGATGTGTCTCATGTGACCAAGGCAGCTTATGATGACTGCACCTCCACCGATCCCATCGCACTTGCGATAGTTGGCTCAGCCAATTTCACTCTCAACTCAATCGGTGAGCATTACTATTGCACGTTCGGACAACACTGTTCGTTGGCCACAAATTGGTTATCAATGTAGTTGCACCATCCTCAACAACTAGCCCAACTCTAGCTCCAGCTCCAGCCCCGACGCCACCAACATCTGACCTCCCATCCGACGGCCTTAGTCCATCACCTCCACCTCCCAACTCTGCAGCAATTGCAAGTTTCAGTGCTCTTGTCATCATGTGTTCATTGATGGTTTATGGTGTAATATCCGCAATTTTCGATTTTTGGTAAATTTCTTTTTTTGACCGGAGTCCATTTTGACGACTCGCTCATGACCTTTTCGTTATTCTGAGAATGATTAATTCTGCACTTTTTGTCATCCGAGTTCGTTTCGGTGTTGTTTTGTTGAGTTCCGTGCTTTTTCGCGACTTTTCCGCACTTGAGTTCGATTCTTGCGAATCTCGTTCGAAACTGCTGTTTCGAGTTTCCTGTAAGTCCGTTTAACTTTTTTAGACGTGTTGTGAACTTCGGTTTGGTTATTCGATCACGTATCGTGATTTCCGGGCGTTTTGTGCTATTTTGTAATTTCTTAAAAGTTACGGGTATCCGTATCTGTAATTGTTGTCTCGACCCGTTTCTTGATCGCGTATGATTAATTATTATATTATGTTTTCATTTCGGGTCGATGATGTCGTCCGCGAACTTTTCGTCGTGTTCGTTCCGTGCGTTTTCGGAAATCGAGTCATCGAGCCCTGGTGTTCGAGCACTGGCCGGACGATTGCGGACACCGGCTTGACGGGTGCGGTAGGAACCGGCGTAGCGCACGCTACGGCCGGAAGGCTACGCGTGCTAACCGGTAGGTGTAGCGCATGCTATCGGCTGGCCTAACGCACGCTACCGGGTCTGGACAGTGGAGTCCAGGGGTTCTGGAATCGGTTAGGCTCGGCAGGTAGCGCACGCTACTATCGGGCATTGCGCACGCTACGACCGGCAAGTAGCGCGCGCTAAGGCCGGAAGGCTGCGCACGCTACCTGTCCGAGTCAGTAGGGCAGTGTGGGCCGGATCGCGGCTCGGGCGATAAGCGCCGCTAGCTCGGCAGCCTAGCGCGCGCTAGTCCGGCCCAGTATAAATGTGACAGAGCAGTCACATTTCCTCTCATTTTTCATTTCCTTCCTTTTCTTTCCACGGCTGGCGATTCGGAGGTGGCGAAGCCATGTTGTTTAACAACAAATCCACGAAGTTCTTGAGTTCATAACATCAATCAATCATCCGTTATCATCCTTTGATCCAGCGAATCAAGGTAATCTTCCTTAGAACCCTAATTTCGTGAATTTGGGGGTTTTTGCAATTTTGTCCGATTCGTTCCGTGTTGTTGATTAATTCATGATGGGTATGATTAATCTTGGTAGTATTCTTGTGTTTAACATCATTTAATCCATTGTTCTTCGTCGAATCGAAGTATATTTCTTGATTTCCTTCGAATCGACTTTTTGGGGGATTTGTTCTCGATCGCGTTTTCCATCCATTTTTGTTAGATAGATTATGGTTAAATGATGTTGTTAAACATATTCTATGGATTGTATATCCATATTTCGACTTGGAATTCCGTTTTCGTGTTTTGACGGGACGAATCGTGTTCTTGGCCGTTTTGGAGGAAATCCTTGAACCTTCGTCATTTGTTCTTTGAATTCAGCGGCTTTGGGTCGTACTTTGGAATTTATTTTCGTTGTTATTGTTTTCGTTCGTAGTTTATTGTTGCGGATTGTCGTTCGGTGGAGTCGGCGAGTTCGTAGTCGGTTCGTGCCAACCTACTTCGATCGATTCTCCATGTTGTTCTTATTCGAGGCAAGTACCTTGCCCATACTTTTCTTATTTTGTGGATATGATGATCGGTGATCATCTTGGTGTGTTTGTTTGGTTGTTTGAAATGAAGTTTCAAAAGATTTCGGTTTGGCCTCGTTAAAGGCTCTCTTTCAAACGCGTGTGTGTTTTGTGAACGGTGTGTTTTGGGAATTGTTTATGATTTGATCATTTTGAACGTGAAGGCTTTGATGATGATACTCCTGTTGTTTAAAGTTATGGAATCGTGTATTCCGTATTTAATCATGTTATTGTGTTTTGAAGAGTTTGATAATGGTGTCAGATTAGTGGCCATCTCTAGTAAGTATTCTTGATGAACTTACATTCTTAGCATATTAGTATTGCATGAGTAACGTGTGTGTGTGTGTATGCTCACTACGGGTTAGATCCGACGGGGTCTCGGTAGGGGTCCACAAGAGACGTGGATCGACGAGCTTGCTTTTAACCACTACGGGTTAGATCCGATGGGGTCTCGGTAGGGGTCCACAGAGACGTGGATCGACAGTTAATTGTGGTGCATTTTGCAAATGTGATTTGATTATGGCATTTCCGGAAATGAGTGCTTTTGAACGGTTTTCATGATTGCATGCATTGACTAAGTGTATAAGAGGTAAGTTGTTCGTTTGGCCTACTTGGCTAGGATGGCTCTAGAGTATTTTGTTGTTTGTGTTAAATCATTTAATTGTGGATTTTGACTTTGGAAGACGAATCTTGTGGTCGTTCTTGTGTACTGTGAGTTGATGAGATTTGGGGCTAAAATCCCAATAGTTTTGTAAAAGTCATTTTACGGATTTGGGGCTAAAATCCCAACGGTTTGGTAAAGGTCATTTTTCGGAAAGTAAACCTTTGGGGCGGTGACCCCTTTCGTCTTTTGGGTTTTGAAAAGTAGGATTTGATAAATCCTAAATTGTTTTCTATTAAAACTCTCGATGGCATTCTAAACCGTTTTACAAATTATTTCCATTGATTTGTGATCTTTCGATTTTGAAATGTTTTCTCAAACTCTTGCCTCGGGAAGTACTTTTCGTTTCGTTTGGATCTTTGAGGATTCCTGGTTATTGTTATTCGTGGAATGTGAATTGTATGGCTCGTATTTGCACTTTGTTCTTGCACTAGCAAAACAGTGGAGTTTTGCTAACCCCCGAGTATTCGGGGGGTGGATGTCTATTTTTGCATTCAGGTTTTGGAGCATAACACAGGGTCGGAATGAAGGATGATGAAAGATGATCGATACTAATCACATGAGGAACCGTACATTGTTTATTGGTTCAGTTGTACTTTATTTTCCGCTGCTATATTTTTCCCGTTGTACGGGTGTGGTTGTGTTTTGACCCCTGCGTGGGCATGGGTTGTATTTGAGTTGTATGTATGTATTGAAAGACCAAATCGGTCTACTGATCATTTTAGCCTTAAAGGCATGGTTGAGTTGTTATATGTTGTTACCAGCCTGGTAGAGCCTTGAGGAAAGGTTCTACGGCGTGTAATATCCCTGAGCGGATTGGGGGTGTTACATAAATGGTATCGGAGCTTAGGTTGTGGAAACCTAGGCTATCGGGTCAAGTCGTGTTGTTTGAGTCTTGTTTCATCGGATTTTATCTGACTGAGTCGTGTCACGACGCGTCGTTTGAGTTTGTTGGTCGTGATTAGTATCGTGGGGCGATAATTATCTTTGTGCGACCTGTGGAAGTAAGTCTCCCTTCTTTGTGTTGTGTCTCGTGTGACACGAGCTATTTTTATGATTATTTGTTAAGTGATGGAATCCTTATGTGGATTTTGATTTCACGATATGTATTTAGTCGACTCTCGTATTTGATTTAAACGAGAAGTGTCGTCGCTTGTGATGTCTTTTTATTGTTGTTTTTGTCCGTTGCTGATGATTTTCGAATCGATTTGCACGTTTTACAAGTTCTATTGTGGAAGCGTTGTACTTATACGCGTTCGACTTGTTCACTAGCCAGTGCGGGAGGGTCCTTAAAGGCCTCAAATGGGGTCAGTGGTTTTGTTCTGAATGTGGTATTTTATCATTTATTTCCGTTTAAAGACATGTATTGTCTTGATTTTAAACGTTTTGATGCGTGTACTAGGAGTTGTTTTAGTGAACATCGATATGTGTGAGTTTTGGGCATTCTGGCCTATTGGATTTTTGAAAACCTTGAGTATCTTAGAAAAATAAATTTCGAGACATACTTTTCAAATGAGTTATTTTCTTGGGGTACATCCAAGGTGCCACAATATATTTCAAAAAAAAAAAATATTTCTACCTCGAGGACCAAAATGCTTTGAGATATTTTCAATGTTTTAGAAACACTTTTATTTAGACCCGAGGGTCGAATATTCTGAAAGTTTTCACTAAGAGAAAGTGTCCTCATTTTTATCAAATGCGAAATGGTTCTCCAAAGTCTCGATAACGATGTTTCACGTTCGTACTTTTTGAAAGGTGATACTCAAGATCAACCGGTGTTCTTCTAAATTATTTTCAAAATGAGGTTTTCGTTTTTAAAACCTATCCATTCCCGTTTGAGGGCTGGGTATGTATGTATGATGTTCGCATTGTCATTTTGATGTTTGCTCCCGAGTATGATCGAATTGGTGGTGTGAGCGTTGAGTCGTTTTCCACACATTTGTTGTGTTAGTCCCCTGTGAGAGGCGGGAAGTTGGTGTTGAATGTTGTCACCTCGTAGTGATTTCTGCGTTGTCGCGCATGTGCGAGGTGTTAGAGCTTGGTTTGGTATGACCGTGTGCATCGGTGATGGTTCCGTTATGTGTCGGTTGTTTAATGTCTTGTTACCTTGCTCCCGTTTTTGTGAATTTCGTGGACGAGGTCGAAGGTAATACTAGTACTATTTTGACTTCTATATTTTCTCTTCCCCAGTCTATCGACTCGCTCGTGTTCGTTGACATTTTCTGAACTTTCCCTATCCCTTGCTTTTGTCGATCGAATGAGTGTGGTATTGTTTCGGAATAACTCGTTTGTCGTTGTGACTTTTCAATTTCTATTCACTTTCCTGTGGATCTCATGTGAATGCACATGTTGTTGTTTTCACCGGATCATATATTGTCTCGAGTCGAGGTGCTAACCTTGGAATTGATGTTTGAACTTTGTTGTTCTTCGTGATTCGAACATGATTGTTCGATTTTTGTTGTCTCGATCGTTGTGGTTCGATCGTTTGATTGTTCGGATTTTGTTGATCTCGTTTCATGATTGTTGAGCGTTCAGGCTCCTTCGTAATTCCCTTAAGTTCGGGAAATTGGTCTCGTTTTCGATCTTCCAACCCTTGGGCGGTGGAATTTCGTATTTGTTCAGCGGTTGGCTCGCGTTTTGATTGATGTACCGTTGGGTTGGTCAATCGTATTGATTTTCATTCGTTGTGTTTTGTGATTGTTCGGATAATTGACTTGATTGTATTATCTATTTGATGACGCTTGTCACTTGTTGGTTTTATTATATTCCTAACGGCGACGTTGTGTTGGTCATCGTGGAGCGTGTTTTCACATCGTATATTCCGTTGCGTTGCTTGTAACGTTTCGCCGTTGGGCGTTAGTTACACGTTTCTTGCGTATCTCGTTGAGTTTTCCTGGCGGGATATTGCTTCTTCCTACTTGTTTTAAGTTTCGGGACGAAACTTCTTTTAAGGAGGGTAAATGTAATATCCGCAATTTTCGATTTTCGGTAAATTTCTTTTTTTGGCCGGAGTCCATTTTGACGACTCGCTCATGACCATTTCGTTATTCTGAGAATGATTAATTCTGCACATTTTGTCATCCGAGTTCGTTTCGGTGTCGTTTTGTTGAGTTCCGTGCTTTTTAGCGACTTTTCCGCACTTGAGTTCGATTCTTGCGAATCTCGTTCGAAACTGCTGTTTCGAGTTTCCTGTAAGTTCGTTTAACTTTGTTAGACGTGTTGTGAACTTCGGTTTGGTTATTCGATCACGTATCGTGATTTCCGGGCGTTTTGGGCCATTTTGTAATTTCTTAAAAGTTACGGGTATCCATATCTGTAATTGTTGTCTCGACCCGTTTCTTCGTCGCGTATGATTAATTATTGTAATATGTTTTCATTTCGGGTCGATGATGTCGTCCGCGAACTTTTCATCGTGTTCGTTCCGTGCATTTTCGGAAATCGAGTCGTCGAGCCCTGGTGTTCGAGCACTGGTCGGACGGTTGCGGGACTGGCCGGACGATTGCGGGCACCGGCCTGACGGGTGCGGCAGGAACCGGCGTAGCGCACGCTACGGCCGGAAGGCTGCGCGCGCTAACCGGCAGGTGTAGCGCACGCTATCGGCTGGCCTAACGCACGCTATCGGGTCTGGACATTGGAGTCCAGGGGTTCTGGAATCGGTTAGGCTCGGCAGGTAGTGTAATATCCGGAATTTCTACTACTGATGTTTAATATTATTTTATCCGAGTTATGTTGTACAGTGTGGAATCTGTACAGTATGGATAAAATAATGAAGGACTGAGATGTCAGTATCGGTATAATTGTCGTATCTGGTCGACAACTATATTTGAGGATATCGTGTATCAGGTTATCGTACTTTCGATATAGAGTATATCGTATAAGAATATTATTGGATTCAGTGATTGTGTTCAGTGTATCTCATGTTCGTTTTTGGTACGTCAAGATGTTGGACAGAAATTGCGGAAAATGGCTAAGTGTTCACTAGCACACGCTACTGGGTACAGGTAGCGCACGCTACGAAGTATTGATAGCGTACACTAAGAGGTTCGGTTACGTACGCTAAGAAGGACCCCTAACGTACGTAACGACTTGCTGGGTTAGTTCCGGAAGGTGGCCGACAGGTAGGCCCAGGTTGATTTTTATATTCAGTTAGCGCACGCTAACGTATGTTGGTTAGCGCACGCTAACATCAGATCGCCAATAATGGAATCTTAGCTTTCGGCGGGTGGACCCGGACACTTGCGACGCGTGTCCAGATAAGGTCAGCGGGTGTTTGTCATGTAGGGCTAGCGCACGCTAATTCCAGATCGGTCAAAGAAATCCCGATAATCGCGGATGCTTTCGGCATGTGGGGGCACGAGTGGTAGGTGTGTACTGTAGCAAGTCAACTTCGGATAGCGCACGCTAAGGTAAATGACTTGCGTACGCTAAGCAGGATGTTTTACGTACGTTAATGCATGGGCATTACGTAAGTAAGCTAGTTTCTGACGAGGCGGCGGACCTGCAGGCCGATAGCGCACGCTAACAAGGTCAGTTAGCGCACGCTAAGGCGGTAGCGCACGCTAAACATGAGATGTTAGCGCACGCTAATAATAAATTTTATAAAAGGGGACATAAGGGTGCTGAGAAGCATTTTGTCATTTTTTCTTCTTTCAGTCGAGAGAGAGAGAGTTGTGATATATTTGAGGTTCCCAAACAATGTATAATGATAATCTTTAACAACATTAGATTGAGAGCTTGGATTCAAGCCTTGTCCTTCAAGTTGTTCATGATTCTTTGGATGGAGTTCTAGTGTTCTTCTTTTTGGTACATCTAAACTAGGTAATCTTCGTATTCCTTCGTTAATGGTTCATTTTTCTTGGATGATTTCATGCAAGGAGCATGTTGGATAATCATATGATGATGTTATATGAGATTCAATGGAATTTTGATAAGAGTTTCGGATGTTAGTTAAGATTCTTCATACTGTAAGGATGTTGATTCATTTAACCCGATCTAAGAGGGATTTCTGAATCTTGGTAATTATATTGGTCGATTTAGATGAGATGAATCATGATACTAGGTTGAATTCAGTTGCATGATGATACGATCCTTGTTATCGAGTCGGTTTGATTGTTGATGTTGTTATTGATATATGGACATTGACATGATCATGGTGATAATTATGGGGTCGTTATCTTCAAGAGATATGGAGATTTATGTCTTCCTTCATTCGTATTCGTAGTCGCAAGATGTGAGTCAATGTTTGGAATGCATGCCACTGTACAGCATTAGCGCACGCTAAGCTTACTGGCTAGCGCACGCTAACGGGACAACTTAGCGCACGCTACGTTATGCGTTTAACGTGCGCTAAGTAGGCAGACAGTGCAGTATTTTTGTGTTTTGATTATGAATTCGTGATGGTTTGACTTGGTTGGTTCTGACTGTGTTTATTCGAGGTTGTGTTGAACCGTTGAGTTCGATTGGTTAGTTTTGTCAGTTGTTAATTGTTATCGGATGTGTTATTTGATTTCTTCGATAGGTTGAGATTATTGATCGGTGATTATAACCGGATATTACGGTCGTGTTCGAGTATGTCCATTGTATTGCTTTTGATCGGGGCTGAGGATCTCGTAGACAAAGGCAATGTGTTCGGCAGCAGCTTCGTGGTATCGGTATCGAGGCAAGTTATTACTTGCTCAGTTATAATATTTAATGAATGGTTTCAGTTTCATTTCGTTTATAATGTATATAGTGATGATTATTATTGTGAACTCTGGGTATTCGGATCGCATATCATTCATTCGATTCGGGGAGGTAAATCATAATGTATATGCTTTATCTCAGTTATTGGTATGTTCGAGTATCGAGGTTACATTATGGTAAAGACGAGGATATGAGTATCTATAGTTCATTGTACGTTTGGATCGCCGAGCATTGAGGATAATCGTCGGTGATGATTGGACATCGAGGTTGCTCCCGAAGAACTCGGGGGAAGTATTCCATATTGATTATGGTTTAATGTTATTTATTTTGGTCTCGTACATTTTCTTTCATGTTGTTGAACATGAAGTCGTCCTAGTAAATTGTCATGTTGTCATGCATGTTATGTTGTTCATGTTGATGAACGTGTCGATTTGCATATGTGTATGCGTATTGTGTTGTTTATGTTGTGTAAATAATCCGATGGGATTATGAGGATCTATGCTGAGGGCGCTGGATCGAATTTCCACCATGCATTGGTTCGACGGGATCATCATGGGGATCTATGCTGAGGGCGCTGGATCGTTGGACAGATTTTCCACCATGCGTTGGTTCGACGGGATCATCATGGGGATCTATGCTGAGGGCGCTGGATCATTGTATTACTAGTATTGTGTTGATGGAATCTTGTGAATTCGCATCATTGATTTTATCATGTGTTGTTGTTCATATGTGTATTGTTGGTTATCCACCATATGCTGATCTGATAGGATCAACAAAGGGATCTATGCTGAGGGCGCTGGATCGTCGGATTTCCATTGAGTATACATGATTGTTATTGTTGTGATCATATTGACGCGGTCATATGAGTATGCATTTGTAGGTCTTGTGTTAGGACCGTGTCCGTATTGCATTGTTCTGATCTCGGATTAGACTGATATGATTGTCGTGGCACTTCATATCTCAAGGTATGTCCCGTATTTTCCTTTGGTATTTATCCTTGATGGACAATCGGTTATCGTCTTGGGATTTGATGATATTATTCGATGGATTGTATTGGTCAGAAATGGTATATTTCCGTATCGCGAGTTGGTTATGATAGTTTGAGAATCTTGAGTATTGTTTGAGGTACAATACAGATATTATGTTCGAGTTTATTGGTTAATCGAGTACAGGATGTGAAATGTGATAATGGTTATTCTGATGAGAATTACTCGGGTAAGTAAAGTTATGGCGGTAAGAATTCGTTGGTCGTATTCTTATGTTGTATTCTCATTGGTATGTAATTATTAATGTGATGTGACAGTTATCATTGTTGGATATTATGGCTGACCCCGTCGTGGGATTTCTTTTTAGGTTCTTGGAGTATCGAGCTTGTAGCGGTCGTGAAGAGATGAGCTTCCCGAAGGATACTGGCTAGGACATGTTTTGTGCATTGAGTTTCTTGATTGGTTCTTGTATTCCGCTACTAGAGTATCTTTATGGTTGGTCTTTTTCCGCTGCGACCTGCGAGAGTATTTTGAAGTGCTCTTTCGGTACCTGGTAACTGAGATTACTTTGGAAATCGTTTTCTAAACTTTTGCGTGTCGGCTGTTTGGCCTTGCGATTTCAAATGAGTTTTTACGATGGTTTTTGTTAAATGGATTTTATAAACCTTTGTGCATTTTTAAAGATAGTACCGTTGTTGGCCTCTTGGGCATTTGTTAATGTTTGCGAAAAATTCTTTTAGCCTTGTGGGTTCCATCTCGGGGCCCACGGTGCTGTAATATTTCCGGTTAAATCTGGGGGTGTTACAGAATATGGTATCGGAGCTTAGGTTGAGAAAACCTAGGCATTTGGGTCGAGTTGGGTCGTGTTTTCGTTGCCTCATTCGAGTTGTCGATTGACAAATATTGGAGCCGTGAGTTTTTGTTGTTCACTCGGGCTTATGGGTTATGCGATTTGTCAGTGTAGTACTGGGGTTGTTATAAACTTTTCCAAACGGTGTTAAACGAGATTCTCTGGAATGAGATGTATTGTGTTCTTGAGTTGAACTGATTTTACAAAACATGTGTTTTGAAAATATCTGTGTCGAGTATTTTCTTGAGTCGAGACATGTGCCAGTATCACGGAGAATCGTCGGCTTCACGATCTGTAAGTATTTGGATTTTTGAATTTCATTGAGATTTATTGCCGTTCTAAGTTAATATGTTTTGAGATTCAGCAGATATCATGCGTTACAGTATGAGATGTCACAATTGGGACATGATTGATGATTTGGGAAACTATGATTTTGGAAATCAATATGTCGGTTAAGTTTTGGAACGGAATTGTGCATTTGGGAGAAATGTTGTGCATGGTTGAGAAAGAACATGTAGTCATTTAGTTCATTTTGTGATACATGAAACTGCTTTTGAGCATTTGAAAATGATACTTTTCAAAATGAATATTTCACGGATGTTTTACGGAAAATGATTTTTGGGCCGAGACCCAATCGATTTTGAAATAGATTTGTAACTCAGGACTTGGAGTCCGAAAAGAGTTTTCTACTTTTTAAACTTCTTGTAATGCGGAACAAGATACGGGTTGAGACCCTAATGTTTCAAAAGAAAGCATTTCTGTTTTCTAAAACTCCCGAGATTTGTAAAACTCTTTATCAATCGTTTATTTATTTTGTTCCTACCTTTTGAGGTTTTTGGTTTACTTGTTCAAATGGAACTTCTCGGGAAGTCTTTCGTTGTGTTTGATTTGTTGATTTGTTTCAATGTTTTGTCATATCATATTTGAGGTGATCCAGGATGGATTAAGGATTTACGTTGCGAGTAGTATGTGGAGAGGAGTTTTTATCAGAGTTTATATATTTGAGATTTTGGAACTCTATCGTGTGGTTTTCTGATGGAATATCAGTGGATATTGGTGACGAGCCGAAGTGGTATACAGGAGTATGGATATGCACAAGCATTTGCATAAATTCCATTTTATTTAATCGTGTCTATTCGAAAAGAATTTTTATCGAGAACTTGGCACCAGCGAGCCGATTTAATTTTTAAAATTGATTTCGTGGTCTTAAGAAAATTTATGTTTTGAGTTTTCAAACTCTTGAAAGAACTTTCGAAAATTGTCTTCGTGACAAGAATATATGATTTCAAACTGGTTTTGGAAATGTGATTGATGTACATAGGCATTTAGTGCATCGGGCATATCATATCGAGGGTACAAGGAAAAGAGATTCGAAGTTTAGTATGGTAGATTGGTTATGCAAGGATGATCGGTTGATTGATCAGATAAGAGAAATATACTGCGTGTTGTAGATTCATGTGCAGGATGTAATTTTGGAACTTTGGACTTTGTAAAACCGGGACATATGTGCTATGTGAGTCCATTGGTGCGGTAGTAGCGCAATCTTACCATAGTGATCTTTGAATGATTTCTTTGTAAGTGTAAATTTGGGGATGGTGACCCCATGCTGGTTGTTTTGAATATTGAGTGGTCGTTCCCACTCCTTGTATGAATTGGTATGTTCGTCGATTTGCGATTCGTTATTCGTATGCCGAGGGAAATGTTCGCCAGTTGGGTATGTTTATTGAGATCTACTGTACGTGATTGATTTGTCGTTTTGAGAATGTTATTCTTTCGTATATCTATTTCCGTGGTTCTGTGTTGATCGTGTTGGAGTTTACCGTGTGAAGGTATTCTCGATTTTCGTTGATCGTTCGTTGGTAATATTGGAGTTTATCACGTTGATGATATTCTCGATTGTGTTTTGACCTCTGGTTGGTCATATTGGAATTTATCATGTCGATGATAAATTCGGTTGATTGTTGATCATTGTTGGTGATCATCTGAGCGTTCGGATTTTGTGTTGATGTTTCGGGATTCGTGTCGTTGTTTTGGGTAGTTGTTTTGCAGATGTATTGTGTATTATTCATCTTATCGGAATTGGGACTTGATTATGTAATTAGGCGGACATGATTTGATTGGGGCAGATTGTTTCATCCGAAGATGATATATTTTGTTGAGACTCAGGGAATTGTGATCGTAAGCGTATTGAGACTGTACAGTGAGATCGCTTGCTAGTATCTCAGGAGATCGTCGACCTGCGTATTTGTAAGTATGCTGTTGTGGTTATTCTATAGTGATAATGATTGATCATTGTCGTGATGGTTTTGGGATATTTTGGGTTGAACGGTATGTTTGTTTGTTTTATGACGGATTGCAAGTTTCGAGGACGAAACTTATTTTAAGTGGTGTAGAATGTAATATCCGGAATATCTACTACTGATGTTTAATATTATTTTATCCGAGTTATGTTGTACAACGTGGAATCTGTACAGTATGGATAAAATAATGAAGGACTGATATGTCAGTATCGGTATAATTGTCGTATCTGGTCGACAGCTACATTTGAGGATATCGTGTATCAGGTTATCGTACTTTCGATATAGAGTATATCGTATAATAATATTATTGGATTCAGTGATTGTGTTCAGTATGTCTCATGTTCGTTTTTGGTACGTCAAGATGTTGGACAGAAATCGCGGAAAATGGCTAAGTGTTCATTAGCACACGCTACTAGGTACAGGTAGTGCACGCTACGAAGTATTGATAGCGTACGTTAAGAGGTTCGGTTACGTACGCTAAGAAGGACCCCTAACGTACGTAACGACTTGCTGGGTTAGTTCCGGAAGGTGGCCGACAGGTAGGCCCAGGTTGATTTTTATATTCAGTTAGCGCACGCTAACGTATGTTGGTTAGCGCACGCTAACATCAGATCGCCAATAATGGAATCTTAGCTTTCGGCAGGTGGACCCGGCCACTTGCGACGCGTGTCCAGATAAGGTCAGCGGGTGTTTGTCATGTAGGGCTAGCGCACGCTAAACCGTATGGTTAGCGCATGCTAATTCCAGATCGGTCAAAGGAATCCCGATAATCGCGGATGCTTTCGGCATGTGGGAGCACGAGTGGTAGGTGTGTACTGTAGCAAGTCAACTTCGGATAGCGCACGCTAAGGTAAATGACTTGCGTACGCTAAACATGATGTTTTACGTACGTTAATGCATGGGCATTACGTACGTAAGCTAGTTTACGAAGCGAGGCAGTAGCCTCTGGGCTTCGATAGTGCACGCTAACAAGGTCAGTTAGCGCACGCTAAACATGAGATGTTAGCGCACGCTAATAATGAATTTTATAAAAGGGGACAGAAGGGTGCTGAGAAGCATTTCGTCATTTTTTCTTCTTTCAGTCGAGAGAGAGAGAGAGAGTTGGGATATATTTGAGGTTCCCAAACAATGTATAATGATAATATTTAACAACATTAGATTGAGAGCTTGGATTCAAGCCTTGTCCCTCAAGTTGTTCATGATTCTTTGGATGGAGTTCTAGTATTCTTCTTTTTGGTTCATCTAAACTAGGTAATCTTCGTATTCCTTCGTTAATGGTTTGTTTTTCTTGGATGATTTCATGCAAGGAGCATGTTGGATAATCATATGATGATATTATATGAGATTCAATGGAATTTTGATAAGAGTTTCGGATGTTAGTTAAGATTCTTCATACTGTAAGGATGTTGATTCATTTAACCCGATCTAAGAGGTATTTCTGAATCTTGGTAATTATATTGGTCGATTTAGATGAGATGAATCATGATACTAGGTTGAATTCCAGATTGAGCATGATACGATCCTTGTTATTGAGTCGGTTTGATTGTTGATGTTGTTATTGATATATGGACATTGACATGATCATGGTGATAATTATGGGGTCGTTATCTTCAAGAGATATGGAGATTTATGTCTTCCTTCATTCGGATTTGTAGTCGCAAGATGTGAGTTGATGTTTGGAATGCATGCCACTGTACAGCATTAGCGCACGCTAAGCTTACTGGCTAGCGCACGCTAATGGGACAACTTAGCGCACGCTACGTTATGCGTTTAACGTGCGCTAAATAGGCAGACAGTGCAGTATTTTTGTGTTTTGATTATGAATTCGTGATGGTTTGACTTGGTTGGTTCTGACTGTGTTTATTCGAGGTTGTGTTGAACTGTTGAGTTCGATTGGTTAGTTTTGTCGGTTGTTGATTGTTATCGGATGTGTTATTTGATTTCTTCGATAGGTTGAGATTATTGATCGGTGATTATAACCGGATATTGCGGTCGTGTTCGAGTATGTCCATTATATTGCTTTTGATCGGGGCTGAGGAGCTTGTAGACAAAGGCAATGTGTTCGGCAGCAGCTTCGTGGTATCGGTATCGAGGCAAGTTATTACTTGCTCAGTTATAATATTTAATGAATGGTTTCAGTTTCATTTCGTTTATAATGCATATAGCAATGATTATTATTGTGAACTCTGGGTATTCGGATCGCATATCGTTCCTTCGATTCGGGGAGGTAAATCATAATGTATATGCTTTATCTCAGTTATTGGTATGTTCGATTATCGAGGTTACGTTATGGTAAAGACGAGGATATGAGTATCTATAGTTCATTGTACGTTTGGATCGCCGAGCATTGAGGATAATCGTCGGTGATGATTGGACATCGAGGTTGCTCCCGAAGGACTCGGGGCAAGTATTCCATATTGATTATGGTTTAATGTTATTTATTCTGGTCTCGTACATTTTCTTTCATGTTGTTGAACATGAAGTCGTCCTAGTAAATTGTCATGTTGTCGTGCATGTTATGTTGTTCATGTTGATGAACGCGTCGATTTGCATATGTGTATGCATATTGTGTTGTTTATGTTGTGTAAATAATCCGATGGGATTATGAGGATCTATGTTGAGGGCGCTGGATCGAATTTCCACCATGCGTTGGTTCGACGGGATCATCATAGGGATCTATGCTGAGGGCGCTGGATCGTTGGACAGGTTTTCCACCATGCGTTGGTTCGAAGGGATCATCATGGGGATCTATGCTGAGGGCGCTGGATCGTTGGATTACCAGTACTGTGTTGATGGAATCTTGTGAATTCGCATCATTGATTTTATCATGTGTTGTTGTTCATATGTGTATTATTGGTTATCTACCTTATGCTGATCTGATAGGATCAACAAAGGGATCTATGCTGAGGGCGCTGGATCGTCGGATTTCCATTGAGTATACATGATTGTTATTGTTGTGATCATATTGACGCGGTCATATGAGTATGCATTTGTAGGTCTTGTGTTAGGACCGTGTCCGTATTGCATTGTTCTGATCTCGGATTAGACTGATATGATTGTCGTGGCACTTCATATCTCAAGGTATGTCCCGTATTTTCCTTTGGTATTTGTCCTTGATGGACAATCGGTTATCGTCTTGGGATTTGATGATATTATTCGATGGATCGTATTGGTCAGAAATGGTATATTTTCGTATCGTGAGTTGGTTATGATAGTTTGAGAATCTTGAGTATTGTTTGAGATACAATACAGATATTATGTTCGAGTTTATTGGTTAATCGAGTACAGGATGTGAAATGTGATAATGGTTATTCTGATGAGAATTACTCGAGTAAGTAAAGTTATGGGGGTAAGAATTCGTTGGTCGTATTCTTATGTTGTATTCTCATTGGTATGTAATTATTAATGTGATGTGACAGTTATCATTGTTGAATATTATGGCTGACCCCGTCGTGGGATTTCTTCTTAGGTTCTTGGAGTATCGAGCTTGTAGCGGTCGTGAAGAGATGAGCTTCCCGAAGGATACTGGCTAGGACATGTTTTGTGCATTGAGTTTCTTGATTGGTTCTTGTATTCCACTGCTAGAGTATCTTTATGGTTGGTCTTTTTCCGCTGCGAGAGTATTTTGAAGTGCTCTTTCGGTACCTGGTAACTCAGATTACTTTGGAAATCGTTTTCTAAACTTTTGTGTGTCGGTTGTTTGGCCTTGCGATTTCAAATGAGTTTTTACGACGGTTTTTGTTAAATGGATTTTATAAACCTTTGTGCATTTTTAAAGATAGTACCGTTGTTGGTAGAGCTGTTATCGGACCGGTTCGGACCGGTTTTCTCCAGATTCGGATCCGGTCCGATAGGTTACCGGGTAGATCCGGTCCGGACCGATAACGGTTCCGGTTCAATTTTTAGAACTCGAATCCGAACTCTTTAGTTTCCGGGTGAATTTCGGTCCCGGGTATTTCGGTCCGGTTCATGACCGGGTTTCGGGTTCACTCGGACCGCTAACAGCCCTATGTGGGATGGATCTTTACTAGGAAAATGAAGGAAGAGCAGCAAAATAAATCACATAAATGGGGGTTACATGATTCGAACTCCAGACCTTTTGTTCAAAGGTATAGCGTCTTAACTACTTGACCAGCATGCTATTTGTGTTTAAAACACGCAAAACGTATTAATAATATATGTATAAAATATATAAATTATAAAATACATATAAACTTTTTTTTAATTTATTACCGGGTTTCTTTTCGGTTTTATCGGTCCGGGTCTTATCGGTTTCGGTTCAATGTTTAGAACTCGAATCCGAACTCGTTAGTTTTCGGGTGAGTTTCGGTCCCGGGTATTTCGGTCCGGTTCATGACCGGGTTTCGGATTCACTCGGACCGCTAACAGCCCTAGTTGTTGGCCTCTTGGGCATTTGTTAATGTTTGCGAAAAATTCTTTTAGCCTTGTGGGTTCCATCTCGGGGCCCACGGCGCTGTAATATTTCCGGTTAAATCTGGGGGTGTTACAGGTAGCGCACGCTATTGTCGGGCATTGCGCACGCTTCTGGCCGTGGCAGTAGCGCTAAGCCGGAAGGCCGCGACGCCTTCTGGCCGAAGTCGGTAGGGCGGTGTGGGCCTTTGGTGCGGCTTTGGCCGATAGCCGACGCTAGCTCGGCGACTAGCGCGCTAGTCCGGCCCAGTATAAATGTGACAGAGCAGTCATATTTTCCTCTCGTTTTTCATTTCCTTCCTTTTCTTTCCGCGAATGGCGATTCGGAGGTGGCGAAGCCATGTTGTTTAACAACAAATCCACGAAGTTCTTGAGTTCATAACATCAATCAATCATCCGTTATCATCCTTTGATCCAACGAATCAAGGTAATCTTCCTCAGAACCCTCATTTCGTGAATTTGGGGGTTTTTGCAATTTTGTCCGATTCGTTCCGTGTTGTTGATTAATTCATGATGGGTATGATTAATCTTGGTAGTATTCTTGTGTTTAACATCATTTAATCCATTGTTCTTCGTCGAATTGAAGTATATTTCTTGATTTCCTTCGAATCGACTTTTTGGGGGATTTGTTCTCGATCTCGTTTTCCATCCGTTTTTGTTAGATAGATTATGGTTAAATGATGTTGTTAAACATATTCTATAGATTGTATATCCATATTTCGACTTGGAATTCCGTTTTCGTGTTTTGACGGGACGAATCGTGTTCTTGGCTGTTTTGGAGGAAATCCTTGAACCTTCGTCATTTGTTCTTTGAATTCAGCGGCTTTGGGTCGTACTTTGGAATTCATTTTCGTTGTTATTGTTTTCGTTGGTAGTTCATTGTTGCGGATTGTCGTTCGGTGGAGTCGGCGAGTTCGTAGTCGGTTCGTGCCAACCTACTTCGATCGATTCTCCGCGTTGTTCTTATTCGAGGCAAGTACCTTGCCCATACTTTTCTTATTTTGTGGATATGATGATCGGTGATCGTCTTGGTGTGTTTGTTTGGTTGTTTGAAATGAAGTTTCAAAAGATTTCGGTTTGGCCTCGTTAAAGGCTCTCTTTCAAACGCGTGTGTGTTTTGTGAACGGTGTGTTTTGGGAATTGTTTATGATTTGATCATTTTGAACGTGAAGGCTTTGATGATGATACTCCTGTTGCTTAAAGTTATGGAATCGTGTATTCCGTATTTAATCATGTTATTGTGTTTTGAAGAGTTTGATAATGGTGTCATATTAGTGGCCATCTCTAGTAAGTATTCTTGATGAACTTACATTCTTAGCATATTAGTATTGCATGAGTAACGTGTGTGTGTGTATGCTCACTACGGGTTAGATCCTACGGGGTCTCGGTAGGGGTTCACAAGAGACGTGGATCGACGAGCTTGCTTTTAACCACTACGGGTTAGATCCGATGGGGTCTCGGTAGGGGTCCACAGAGACGTGGATCGACGGTTAATTGTGGTGCATTTTGCAAATGTGATTTGATTATGGCATTTCCGGAAATGAGTGCTTTTGAACGGTTTTCATGATTACATGCATTGACTAAGTGTGTAAGAGGTAAGTTGTTCGTTTGGCCTACTTGGCTAGGATGGCTCTAGAGTATTTTGTTGTTTGTGTTAAATCCTTTAATTGTGGATTTTGACGTTGGAAGACGAACCTTGTGGTCGTTCTTGTGTACTGTGAGTTGATTAGATTTGGGGCTAAAATCCTAATGGTTTTGTAAAAGTCATTTTACGGATTTGGGGCTAAAATCCCAACGGTTTCGTAAAGGTCATTTTTCGGAAAGTAAACCTTTGGGGCGGTGACCCCTTTCGTCTTTTGGGTTTTGAAAAGTAGGATTTGATAAATCCTAAATTATTTTCTATTAAAACTCTCGATGGCATTCTAAACCGTTTTACAAATTATTTCCATTGATTTGTGATCTTTCGATTTTGAAATGTTTTCTCAAACTCTTGCCTCGGGAAGCACTTTTCATTTCGTTTGGATCTTTGAGGATTCCTGGTTATTGTTATTCGTGGAATGTGAATTGTATGGCTCGTATTTGCACTTTGTTCTTGCACTAGCAAAACAGTGGAGTTTTGCTAACCCCCGAGTATTCGGGGGGTGGATGTCTATTTTTGCATTCAGGTTTTGGAGCATAACACGGGAGTCGCGAAGGATGATGAAAGATGATCGATACTAATCACATGAGGAACCGTACATTGTTTATTGGTTCGGTTGTACTTTATTTTCCATTTGCTATATTTTTCCCGTTATGCGGGTGTGGTTGTGTTTGACCTGCGTGGCGTAGGTTGTATTTGAGTTGTATGTATGTATTGAAAGACCAAATCAGTCTACTGAGTCATTTAGCGCCCAAAAGCGTGGTTGAGTTGTTATATGTTATTCTGCAGTAGGCGCCGAGAAGGTTCTACGGCGTGTAATATCCCTGAGCGGATTGGGGTGTTACATATGGATTACCCATATAGACTCCTTGTGTATCTCACTTTCTCTTTGTTCTTTACACGCATAGTTTGTTTCATAAGATCATTTTGTGTTTTTGTTTCTTTTATTGGACCGGGTTGTTTGCTTATGTATTTGTGAACTAATAATGCAGTAATTCGTTTTCCGATTTCGTAACTTGTCTAGAATTATTTATCATTATTTCTACTATTCTTAAGCTAACACACACACACACGCAAACATGTGTGTGCATATATTGATCCACTAATCTGGTTCTGTCTAATTGAAATTTTGGTTTAGACAGTGCTTCAAACTCCATATCAAAGTGATTCAAACATCCATGTGCTCCATCATTTGTGAACAAAAGTTGAGTTGCAATCTTCATTGGAAACGTTTTCAACTTCTTCACTTTGATTAATCAAAGCTTGAATGATTCATATGCTCACACACACACCTGGTATGGGCAAGATTGTTGTACCTTTGTGGCCCGTGGAATGTAGATCAACGCATGCATATATTGTGACCATTCAAATTTCATAGAGGAGAATCGAATAAGGACCATTCAAATTTCATAGAGAAGAATTGAGTAAGGGAAGTTACGAGACAAGAAAAACTTTTGAGGTTTGTCTGATTATGAAAAAACTCAGTAATTTGTGAAAAATAGAAAAAAAAAATATTGAAGTTTGATTATATCACAATCGTTGTAGGTTATCTTGTTGTCTTGTGTCTTCTCTTACACGTTTCTAGTTCTTCGGAACGACATAGACTGTATAATCATCTTCTTTGGATCATAAACATGTATTTATAGCCTCTGTAGGAGTAGAAGACAATAATTCGTGTTTTGACTAAGTCTGCACTGCCCACCGATATTTTGACATGGTCGTGTGGGCTAAAATTCTTTAACAAACTGAACATTCTATAATTCGGCACAACCATGTCCCAGGCCGTATCATCTGACATAGGCTATGTCCTGGGTCGTATCCGACCTGTTTCTTTCAATTTTCGTTCTTTGTTTAGTTTTTCCTGCGCACATGCATTAATTATTTAATATTAATCTGAAATCACATAAAAACAAACAAGCACAATTGAGTCCAAATAACACCAATACAATTTTCACACGTTTGTATATGATTAAACTCGATAAATACATCTAAAGTATGTGCAAAATTGCATATTAATATGGATTTGATGCCTTCATGAACTCGTGGAGTAATCGGACCCCATCGATCGGAGGCGGAGACAAGGTGGTGGATGAGGGTCAGAGAGTGAGGAGGAGAGAGAGTGTGAGAAGAAAAGCTCATGTGTTGGGTCCCATGACGTGCAAGTATAATTGAGGCCGGTGAGATGCAAATAGCATAATCCATTTATTCCGATCATAAACGAGGAAAATTATGTAATAAGTTGTCAAAATAAATCAATGTACACTCGAGTTAGTGGACAAAAACTAACTTCGACATGTATTTCTAAGTATTTTCTCTTTATTTTATTCATAAGGACCATTATTTTGATACCGTACTGGTAGAAATATCACATGTAAAGGTGTTACGAATATTAACACTCGATTTTAAATAAATATCATTTTAGCTTTGGTAACACTATTAAGAAAAAAAAATTATGTCAAAATTTACTAATAATAAATCATGATAGGAACAATTAAATGATATATATTTAAAAAAATTAAAAAATTCGAACAAAAAAAATGGGTTTTTGAACTTTTCATGTTTATTTGAATTTTAATTAAATGAAAATTGACCAACATGATTGAAGACGCATCGCAACCAAGCAAAAAAAAGAAGAGACACGTTGCGGAATCCACTTCTCTGGTTAATAATAAACCAGAAGAACAGCAAAGAGCAAAAACAAAGAAGAAAAGGACGCCACTAGTCAGAATCACGATGGGAAATGGGACTTTGATTCAAATTGGACTTTGATTCAAATCGTCGGAAACAGAGAAGATGCTTAAATTGAAATCTCGGTAGTTCTTTGAGGTAAAACGCTTTCAATTTTGTTCAAAAAAAATAATGACGCGAGTGTTTGTTAAACGAAGAAACGCCTGCTTGATTCGAAACGGTGTCAATTAGGGACTTAAACGACGCAGTTTAACTGAATTTACCTGTGGTAAGTCACACCTACGTCTTGCGAGACTGTGTTCTAGCTGTAGAGCGATAGCTGTTCACGTATTTGTTTTACTTGTATTTTGATTTGTATTTGCTGTTCTAATCATCAATCGCCACACAACTGAGTGGAATAGGAACCCAAATATCAGAAAACAGTTGAGTCATTGCGTCTTGTGATGATTGCTGCTTGATGTTGAGGTTCAAAAATTCTGCAGAAACTTGTTTCAGTTTAGAAGTTGGTTTTCATATGCTAAAAGACCAGAGACCATCATGGCACGTTCGTACTCCTGTTGTTTATGAATTTATTTTGACGGAATATGCCCCCTATGGTTGTTGAGTTTCTTTGTACCTATATCGAAGGGTTTATCTCTTGTGGTCGGGTATGAAACTGGTCTTTTTAAGATCGAAAATGAAAAGATTGGTATTGGGATTATCAATGCTCCTAGCCTATAGTTGTTACATTAGAATGGGCTAGATAGAAAATCGTATGTCTTTTCTTACGCATCCCACGAATGTACCAAGCATAGTTCTATCAGTTTCATCAATCTATAGTCGCTCGTTAAAATCTACGGTGTACAGACGTCACATTGGTTTCTATTTAAGGTTCTCTCACTTGAATGTCTAGTCATTATGACGCTAATCTGCCAATTTTAAGCTGTCGTGGCCCATATTGTGTGGTTGCACAGCCACAAACTGTTGACTCATCACATTTGTGTTACTCCATATAGTGCTCCCTCCGTCCACTTGAAAAGGGTATTTTGGTTAGGGTACATTTTTTTAATGTTAGTCATTTTAACAAAGCATTTCCATTGTTTCAATGGAGCCAAAGGCTCCTTACTCTTTGGTTCTGGATTATAATGGAATAAAACAAAATGACTCACTAAACTGGATGTACTTCTTTTTCTCATGAAGTACTAGTCATTCCATGCAATTCTCGATGCAATTTTCATTTTGGATCATCCGGAAACAGCCTCTTTGTGTTAAGACAGAGGTAAGGCTGCGTACATTCGATCCCCCCTTACCCCGCTTTTTGCGGGAGCCGTTGAGGCATTGGGGTAATGTCGTCGTTGTTGTTGTAGTCATTTTAACAAAGGCACACCTTATTTTAAACCATCTACTCTCACTATTTTTGTAATGCTTTTTTGTTTTTACAAACCACTAGTATTGTAATCTATATTAGCAAAAAAAAAACTAATTTTCAAGAACATTATATGAAGTTTAATTAAATATTAAGATTTTATTTTGAAAGTATACTCTTCTAGACAGAATCATGTTTTGAAAGTGCCCTCTTGAAGTGGGAGATGGTTATTAATACCCATGCCCTGTCTTTTTTTCTCTCTCTTTTGCAGTTGCATATATAGTAGTCAAAGTTAATATGCATACAAGTTGGTGACAACAGAAGCACCAAATTCAATTTTCGACCTGGTATACGGTTAGACGAGTTAATAGTCGATAATGGAAACAAATTTGTTCCAACCGTTAGTTGCATCAGTAATTTCATCTGCAATAGCGATCAGATCGTATAGAAGGAAGTCCCTTGACCTTTCTGGAGCCTTTTCTGGTTTTGCCGTTATGGCTATTCATCTTGCTGTCAACTACAGGTCACCCCCCTCCTCTCCTATGTATTAAAATTTTGTCGTTTATGTGCAGCTGAAAATTATGTGAACTTCTCATTGGTCAATGTATACATGCCAGATATTTTTTATTTTTTCTATCTGATATTGTTATGAATTGTAGGTTTGGTGCTCTACTACTTGTGTTCTTTTTCACATCGTCAATGTTCACAAAATTTGGAGAGGAGAAAAAGCAAAAAGTTGATGCAGATTTCAAGGAGGGTGGTCAACGCAATTGGTAATCTCTCTCTTCCTCTCTCTCTCTCTCTCTCCCTCCCTCTCCCCCCCCCCCCCCTCCCTCTCTCTCCCTCCCTCTCCCCCCCTCCCTCTCTCTCCCTACCCCCCCCTCCCTCCCTCCCCCACCCCCCCTCTCCCCCTCTCTCCCTCTCCCCCCCACCCGCTCTCCTTCCCTCCTCCGCCCCCTCCCCCGTCCCCCTCCCCCTCTCCCTCCGTCTCTCTCTCCTCTCTCCTTCTCCCTCCATCCCTCCCACAATCTTATGTGCACATAAAATTGTTCTATCACAAATACCTGCTTCAAAAAAAATCTGGCAACAAGTCAAAATGGTTTGTTTTCATTCTATAAATGAGGTAGTTTGCCTTAATCTGGTTTGACAACCATTTTGAGTCACAACTAAAGAATCGCGTAGTCAAAATATTTGGCTACGAGATTGATATGTGGTAGTACTTAGCACCTGCGTTGGATTTTCAGTGAACTTTGAATGTTGCCTTTTCTTTTTCAAATTTGTAAAACCGACTTTGTCTCTTGTTTATGGACCAAAACTAAAATACTCAGCTTTCTTCCTTGCGTCATTTTCTTTCACTGACTGAATGAACTAATATACTGTAGAATTGGCAGAAGAATTCTTCATAACAGTCCATCATGTTCCACGATGTACATGTTGATTTTGCAATATGAATCCTGTAATTGGGCATGACTATAACAGTTATCTCAACTCATCACCGTCTCATGGTATTTTCCATGTAAGTAGAAAAACTTGTGATGATGACGGTTATTGGAATTTCTCCTCATTTCTCCTTCGTATGAAGGTTGCGACAGGAATGATATCGTGCATAGAATTTTGCTACTTTATGTTTTCCATGATGCTGTAGTGTTAACTAATTTTGACCACTATTTGACAATATAATTTTCATGCCACTGACCCCAACATATTGGGATTAAGGTGCAGATGACGATGAATTGTTCATAGCAGTACTCTAATTAGCTATATGTTATTAATTGTTACGATCTTACTTGCAACACATTATAAAACCCCTCCAGGTCTATTATGTACAAAGTGTTCTCCTTGGGGACTTTTTCTGCTTAAAAGCTGTTATGAATACTATTATAATTTCTGGTGCTCAGCTATCGGAAACAGGTTAATGTATTATGGTATTATATTACTGCTGCTAAGCCTACCTAATTTTCGAGCCTTATGGAAATCTGGGCGAGAAGTTTACGAAAAGGATTCAAAGCTTTTTTTGTTTTCATTCTTCAAATAGCAGATCAAATTTCTAATGTATGTAAGCCCTACAGTTCTTCTATGCGAAAAAACTGAGATTGAAACCTCTCAATTATTTTGTTAGAAATTAGAATACAATAACTTCTAGAAGTTGTCATTTACAGGATACAAGTTCTTTTTAATAGTGGCATTGCAACGCTCTTGGTCTTGATTGCTTGGAAGTTGGTGGGAACTGAGGACTGCTGTCTAAATTCAAAAGAATCGGGTCTTATGACCAGTCTAATTGGTGGCATTGTTGGTCACTATTGCTGCTGCAATGGAGACACATGGTCATCCGAACTTGGGGTTCTTAGCGATGAGCAGCCACGTCTTATTACAACCTTGAAGGTGGGATATACCTTCCTAGAATAATGTTTTTTAGTCTCTCTCTCTCTCTCTCCCTCCCTCTCCATGTTAGGATGAAGCGTCTTTTCTATGACTTCAATTATTACTCTTGCTTCGGCGTTCATTCTTATTGTCAAATATGCTCCTTTTTCTCAAATCCACTCTTTATTTTAGCTTACCCCTTTTTCCGTGTGTTGATGCTGAAAATTGAATGCCTGTATGCATGTCTTGCGGTTATGAGTAGTAGCGACTGGACTTTCTTATGCGTGAAGCTTTTCTTTTGCATGCCAATGAACTTGAATTTGATAGACTGTAAAAATATTAGGAAAGACACTAAGAAAGCACATGTATAAGTCCACTTCACATGTTTGGGGGTTGTTTTATCATTTTAGTTCGCTTTTATTTCAACATGAAGATTTAGAGTTGGATCCTCACTTTATTCAGCCTGTTCGGAGGGGTACAAATGGTGGTGTGACAAAGGCGGGACTTGTAGCAGCTGCAGCAGGAGGCAGCGTGATTGGACTGACCTTTTTTACCTTAGGATTTGTCACTACCAACTGCACTTACGATATAGCTCTGAAGCAGCTATTATTAATACCAGTTTCAGCTCTCGCTGGATTGTGTGGAAGCCTTATAGATTCTTTACTCGGGGCGACTCTTCAGTACAGTGGTTTCTGCACTGTCCGAAACAAGGTGACATTTCTATACTTGGAGTCTGCATATATCTTATCTATGTATTCATTGAATGTGTGTGTGTCTGTACTAAACTTTAGTTTACAGCTTAGGACTATTGGACACTGGAAAAGTAGTTTAGTGTTTGCAAATACTAAAAAGAAAGCGTTCTCTGCTTTTAGATTGAAAAACAAGTGTTATTAAAGTTGACTTCTTTTTCTAGTGTTTGCAAACACTCCCTAAGAGCAACTAAAAAATGTCTAGCAATTCTTTTTCCCGAATGAGATCTTAAAGCACTATCAAAGGTTTGGCAGATCCGCGAATATCTTTCGATAAACTAGAAGCATTCTATAAATTTGGTTGTTTTTCTAGTTATGGTCTGTGGCTAATTATCATGTCGATCGAACAGCACATGCTATGGTTACTATGAGGTAGTTCCTTGTTGATTGCTAATGGTTGGTAGCTGTTAACGGTTCATTGTTAAATAAGTGTTGATGTGTTGCTTGCATAGTGGATATGTATAATCATATTAAAGAAACTATTTACAAGGTTCAAGGAGCGGAAGTCATTTATCTATGGTAGTAGTTGAGTAGTTGTCGATCAGAAGTTGATGGTGCTTCAAAATAAAAGTTATAGATTGATTATGGTAGGAGTCTAGGAGAGCTTATGTGTGTTTGCAGTAGGATTCGCCGGGATTTAGAACTCTGGTACTCAAATGAGTATTGGGAGTGCCATGCCTGTTTGTTGTAGGCTTGAGAATCCCTTGAGAATCCTTATTTTGTATTGCAGATGTCAAATCATGTGCGAGAAAGTGGATGATGTTGTATTATTATATTATTTTTTAGTTGCATCTATTTAAGGGTAAAAGGAGGAGAGAGCGAGAGAGACATAACGCGAGGACTATTTGTATTTATTTAAACGTTAATTGAGATGTGATGTGACAAAAGAGAGATGACGTGTGATATGGTAGATATGATGTGTTAGGTGTAACCGTGTAAGAACTTGCAAAGTCAGGTATTTGACATAAGTCCTAGTATTGAGATTCAAAATCTGAATCCGGTATTTCGAACTTCAGCACAAACAGGCCCTAAGCGTCGTTTTTTTTTAAGATAAGAGTACGGGTTTTTCTCGAAATGAGTTGCGACCCCGTAATCCTCACATTCTGCAGGTTGTTGGAAAACCAGGACCAACCGTGAAGAAAATATCTGGCGTTAATATACTCGACAATAATGCGGTAAATCTCGTCTCTATAGTATTGACGACCATTATGACTTCCATCGCTTGCTTGTACGTTTTCTGATAAATTGTTCCCAACTGAGTAGTGTTGTTGTCTACATCCAATTCTTGATTGTATTCTGTTTGCAGTTTAATTTTTACTAGTAATAATGAAATAATAATCGAATGCAAGCCCTCTATAACCTGTGTATAAAAAGAATTATTGTTAAACTGTGGGTGGAAAAAAATTATCCTATATTTAAATGGGTACTGTGTATTTTTTCTCTTTATTTCATGGTTGTTGGTAGGACTTTTCTATAGTCAGGTGCATCCTCCTCCGTCAACAGTCGCACTTTACAAATGCCAATTTATCGAGCAACGCCATCGTCGTTCTATTTATGTATTTGGCGTTCATCATTCTAAATTGCTTGACTAAAAATTTACGATATAAGAGGTTTAGTACGTCGTGAGTAATCCAGTCGAATAAAATTGCAATATGTTTAGTTTAAACTTTAAATAATATAAGAAAGGTTATCCATTGTCAAACAGGCGAACTCTGCTTAGAGGTGGTATTTGGGCCGGTCGCAGAACAGCCCGACACGGCCCGGCACGCTTAAAAATCGGCCCGAACCGGCCTGTTTACTATTTGGCCCGGACCGGCCCGTGTACATTTAGGTTATGTGGGCCTCAGGGGCCTTTGTTTTAGAGGCCCGGCCCGGACCGGCCCGAGCCCGCCTAAAATCGCTGGCCCGGCACGGACTGGCCCGAGCCCGTGTTAGCCCGTGAACTGGGAAGGCCCGATCCGTTTAGCCCGTCTAAAGACCGTGAACTGGGAATGCCCAATAAGGTTCTTTATTTCTTTCCTATCAATTTATAGCCTGAAAAAGGTACAAAATCTAGTTTTCATTTAGTAAATCACATCTTATTATGTCCAAGAGGCATACAGCAGTGAGTACATTTCAGCATTCTATGTCCACTCACATTTCACACTCGACAATAGTCCGATGCACTGTAGGAGCACTTCGCAATTAACTTGAAGAGGAGTAAAATGAGAGAGAGAGAGAGAGAGAGAGAGAGAGAGAGAGAGAGGGGAGAGACAGAGTTGTTCTTTCTTTATAATAAATTTCAAGTTCATTTTGTTGGTCTTTGTAATAAAAATTTTGTCTTACAATGAAGAAAAAAAATGTTCAACCCGGCTCGGGCCTTATGTTTGTAAAAAAGACCGGACCGGCCCGGCCCGCCAAAAAAGGACCGGCCCGGCCCTTAAATGGAGCGGACTTCAGCAACCCGGCCCGAATGCCACCTCTAACTCTGCTTCACCATTCAAGGGGTTTAACTTCTATCACACGATCACGTGTCAGACTCGTGTCCTACTTTTTTTTTTCTTTTAATGGGGAGACGACCACACGACTTAGACACATTTTTTATTTCTATTTTCATTTATTTTTATTTTTAAGTTTATTATCTAGTTGCTTTTATTTTGGTTTCAGGTCTTGTCAAATCCTATTATTTATATGATTATTTGGGATAAATATAGGTGGGAATCAATTTTTTAATACCAAAGCATAAAATTGATAAGTTCTATAGCCCCATTCATAAAACTATAAGTTTTGATGCAATTTGATTGAAAAGTAAAATGTCACTCTCTTTTTGTGTTAAAAGTTGACTTCTCTTTTTTTTATATATTTATTTTAAACTATTTTTCTTCTCTTTTTCTTTTTCTTTCCTCCTCCGATCGATATTAATGTCAGAACCAAAATTTAACTACAAACATATACATCAAAACAACACAAACATTTTATTTTTGACAAAGTGTCTCTCAAAAATCTTATAGAAATCACAAGATTGTTCGAAAATAAAAGTTGACGTTGAAATAGAACTTCATTTGTCGCGTCTTACGAGTTCATAAAGAAGGTATGTATCATTATTTGAGCGATGAAAAAAATTCCGGATCTGTTCTTACGGACACGATCGGCTGCACGATGGGAAGCCACGTGTGCAACGATCGTGTCGGCGGCCCGTCTTAGCGACCTTAACATCGTGCGCACACTACGCGTGTACGATCGTTTAACACGATCGTATAAAATCGTGTGCGGCGATCGTGTTCATGGGCGAGAAACTTGCACACGATCACCGCACACGGTAGTATACGGCCGTGTGCATCGGTCGTGTCCAAAGCACTGTAATATTGTTCGCTCATTTTTTTGAATAGTTATTCATCTTTTTGTAATCAGATGTCGTGGCAGCGTATTTTGATACATCACGGTGGTCATTGGGAGCGATCGACATATGTAGACGGGGACTCCTTTTTTGTCTATATCGACACGAGCAAAGTTAGTCGTGCAAACCTCGTGGGGGTTATCAGAGAGGGTTTGGGTGGTCCAAATGAGTCCGATTACAAATTATGGTACTTGACACACATGGCCAAAGGAAACAAAGTAAAAGTCCTATTAAGGGCGATATCGAGATACTTCGATTACTAGTAGAATACAAGGAGGATCCTGAGGTCTATGTTGAGAACAGCAGCTCCTCCACTCCCGAGGTTAATATGGGATGTAGCAGCTCGAGAGTAGAGCCCGGAAACATAAATTATGACATGCCTTCCAAAGAGTATCAATACGAGGAAGATGAGGAAGACGAGGAAGATGAGGAAGATGAAGAGGTGCATACATCCGAAGATGAAGATTGTTGTAAAGACTTGCTTGAGTCACTATCTACTAATTTCTTGCTTGGGTTCGCAATCGGCCCAAATGGATAGGATTATGAGTCGTCGGAACTTCTCATCCGACCATCAATCTGTGAGCGAGCATGAGCATCTACAATCGATGCGTAATCGATCATTCCATTTAGGACCCATTAGTCTGCGGGACTTTGGGTTGGGTCGAGCGGCCTCCCACCTGCACGGCCGGCTAGAGGTGGGGTCCACCTTTCGTTCGAAGACGAGTTGAGGATAAGCGTAGGAATGTATCATTTGGAAAACATGCTACAGTGTATCACGATCGTTCGCCATAAACGTATAGTGTTTGTCTGTAAGAGTGGGCGAAGAAATTGTCGAGTTTAGGTTGTGTGCTATTGAGGGTGCAACTATTTGGAGAATTACTAAGTTGACATTGGAACACATTTGTTACCACTGATTTGAGCCGTCTTTGCCACGATCGGTCACTTCGAGGTTGCCCCATTATTTTGCTAAAAGATTGGCCAGGTGAGGGGGTCACTTTGAGGCCAAAGGAGATGATTGCGAGAGATGTGTAGGGAGTATGGCATTGACATGCTATACGCTTTGCTCTCCGGACGAGGAATATAGCGATAGAGAATACATATGGCGGCTTCGATGAGTCGTATCGAGGCTCCCATCTTATCTGTATTTGTTAAAACAACGTAATCCAGGGACAATTTATGATTTGCAGACGACTCGTGAGGGAGTGTTCCGCCACATGTTCGTTGCACTCGGACGAGTATTAGGGCATTTGATACGTGCCTTCGGCCAGGTGATTATAGTTGATGGGACCCACCTAAAGGGAAGGAATAAAGGAACTCTATTTGCGGTCACATTTGATGGGAACGAGCAAGTTTTTCCTCTTCTTTGTTGGTCTCGGTCAGATAGAGAACGACGAGTCATGGACTTATTTTACGTATAACTGCGCGAGATGCTACAATCCGACGGAAGATTTCTTGATTGTGAGTGACCAACATAAGAGCATTCGAATCTTTGTTCGAGCCGTCTATCCGAATGCATTCCACGGGTTTTGCTATCACCATCTTGCAAAAATCGACCTCCTATGGTGCGCATGCTATAGGACTCTTTAGAATCTTTGCCTACACGCATCGAGAAGAAGTTTTTGAAAACTACTTTTGAAACTACATATCGAAAGCCACTAATGGGCGCACAGCGCCTTTACGAAATCGGGGCCGAGAGGTGGGCTAGGTCGAAGTGTCCTGATACGCTATAACTTCTTGACATCCAATCTTTGTTGAATGCTTTAATAATCGTATGTTGTGGGCTAGACGTTTACTGTTTGCTCGTTACTAGAGATATTTCGCCTAATTTTAGAGAATTGGTTTGATGAGAAGCGGGGAGAAGCTACGTCAAGAGACCATGAGATGACAATGCACACTTTTGAAAAGCTTTCTAACTCTGTGCAAGCCAGTCTGACTCTTACCGTTCGAGCTACCACCCCACTTGTTTATAAAGTCGAAGAAAACAAAGTTTCTTATGAGGTCGACCTTCGAACATGGACATGTTGTTGTCGTGAGTTTGAGTTGGATCGATTCCATGTCGTCATGCCGCTGCCGCTATAAGGTACATGTCTTTCTTTGTTGTGTGCACGATCGTTTCCCACGATGGGCACGATCGTTTCCCACGATGGGCACGATCGTAACCACGATCGCCCTTATCGTAACCACGATCGCCCTCATCGTAACCACGATCGCCCTCATCGTAACCACGATCGCCCTCATCGTAACCCACGATGGGACACACGATGGGCACGATCGTAACACAATGGGCACGATCGTAACACACGATCCCCGTGATCGTAACACACGATCGTAACCCCACGATCCCCGTGATCGTAACACACGATCGTGACCCCACGATCCCCGTGATCGTAACACACGATCGTAACCCCACGATCCCCGTGATCGTAACACACGATCGTGACCCCACGATCCCCGTGATCGTAACACACGATCGACGCGATCGTGTTTTCCCATCGTTTGCAAAACAGGGATGGTCTGGATTTATCACCTCATCAATATAAAAAATACATTATCCTATACAACATCCTTGACATAATTGCTTATTGTAACAGGTGTGCCGGCAATGGTTTGTCCGTGTATGATTTTGTTAGTCGTTATTTCAAGCAACAAGGCCTTAGAGACTTATAAGGAGCATATTAGTCCCATCCCACATCCCGATGAGTGGAATGTCCCCGAGATCTCATCCATCGTTTGCGTACCTCCGGAGGAGGTACGACAAGCCGGCCGACCAAGGATGAGTCGCGCACGGTCCATTGTTGAAAATTTGCACGCAGTGGACGGCCTCAGGTGTGCGGTAGGTGTAAAGGAACCGGCCACAATAGAAAATCTTGCAAAGCATTCATTCCCATAGGGGGTGTGGATTTGAATATCCCTGAAGAAACTCAAGAAATCGATGCACAACCGAGGCAAAGGCGCCGGCAGAAGAAGAGGTGTAGCATTTGCCGTAATGATGACCATGACATAAGGGGATGTCCATACCGTGAAACTTAAATTCCTTATGTATTTTTATATCATGTGACTTACTAGCAACAATAATGTGTTGATATTTTGATCGACCATGTATTGATTCAGTATTCTGATTATTAGTTGAAATGCATAATTTTGTGTATATTTTCTTTACCTTTGAATTGAAATTGAAGTGTTCAAGAATGTAAAGCAAATAAAGGTGACTATGGAGCCAAACATTAACCATAACAAAGTAGCTCACTTCAAAGAGCAATTGTTTACGATTCCAAAGCATATAACTTTACAAAACAAATTTTAATCACCATCACACAAAATATCTAATAATAACATAACGAAAACAATCAATTGGATCCCTTTTCCCCAATCTGCTTTGTATCTTTAGTCTTGTATCACCGTCTTCATGAACTTCCTCTTCCAAAATAACTTTTTGCTTTTATTCTCGAAATCTCCAAATCATTATCATCATCACCATCTAGTATGGTGGAGTGCTCGCAGTGTTTTTAAATAGACCTGTTTCATGAAACACATTAATTTGCAATGATAGTCACTACACATACAACAAAATCAAAAACTTACTCGAGCATTGAGTATCGTCCTCTCGGCCTAGTTCTGTATGGTGGGTTGGGAGTAGGTATCCTCCTTCTTTTTGGTGGTGGTGCTTCGCTTCCTCCTAAATCGGTTTCTCGTAATCGGCCGCTCATTTCGCGTATTTGATTTTAATGAATTTTAAGCGATGTTAATTGATTAGGGTTTGAAGTGAAAAAGGGGTGGAGGCAAGTAAGCGATGGGATTTTAAAGTAAAGGGGGGACACAGGATTTTATAATAAAGGGGGACCGACTTATAATAAAGGGGGACCGACGGGATTTTATAATAAAATAATGACCTTTGAAGTAAACACGACCGTGTACACGATCGCCGCGATCGCGTGTTCCAATCGTGTGACACGTTGGCAACCAGGTGTCAAATTGGCGCTGTATCCACGTATGCAGACGACCGTGTACACGATCGCCGCGATCGTGTGTTCCAATCGTGTGACACGTTGGCAACCAGGTGTCAAATTGGCGCTGTATCTACGTATGCACACGATCGTGTACACGATCGCCGCGATCGTGTGTTCCAATCGTGTGACACGTTGGCAACCAGGTGTCAAATTGGCGCTGTATCTACGTATGCACACGATCGTGTACACGATCGCCGCGATCGTGTGTTCCAATCGTGTGACACGTTGGCAACCAGGTGTCAAATTGGCGCTGTATCTACGTATGCACACGATCGTGTACACGATCGCCGCGATCGTGTGTTCCAATCGTGTGACACGTTGGCAACCAGTGTCAAATTGGCCAGTATCACGTATGCACGATCGTGTACGGCCGTGGCCACGATTGAACAAGCGATCGTGTGCACAAGAACGTCAAGAATTTTCACCAATTTCTCAAATTACTCGTCAATTTAGGTGTTGTTACTTATATATTAACAATTATTTGTTAATGATACACTTATATAACAAGTTATTGATTGAATTACCATAATATATTGCATATCATGTGTCGTCCAATTGTTCTATTAAGTGCGTATGGATAAGTTCAATCATCCGGATGAATGACCTCATATACTAATGAATTACGACGAAATGACAAATAGGAGTTCGTATAAGAAGCCATATTGTAATTAATGTTTGAACAAGCGATCGTGTGCACAAGAACGTCAAGAATTTTCACCAATTTCTCAAATTACTCGTCAATTTAGGTGTTGTTACTTATATATTAACAAATAATTGTTAATGATACACTTATATAACAAGTTATTGATTGAATTACCATAATATATTGCATATCATGTGTCGTCCAATTGTTCTATTAAGTAAATGCGGATAAGTTCAATCATCCTGGATGAATGACCTCATATACTAATGAATTACAACGAAATGACAAATAGGAGTTCGTATAAGAAGCCATATTGTAATTAATGTTTGAACAAGCGATGTTTGAATCACAAAACATCGCTCTAGATAATACTGATACTTCAAATTTGCAAAAATATCAAAAGTTCATATGCACACGATCGTGTACGGCCGTGGCCACGATTGAACACGCGATCGTGTGCACAAGAACGTCAAGAATTTTCACCAATTTCTCAAATTACTCGTCAATTTAGGTGTTGTTACTTATATATTAACAATTATTTGTTAATGATACACTTATATAACAAGTTATTGATTGAATTACCATAATATATTGCATATCATGTGTCGTCAATTGTTCTATTAGTACGTATGGATAAGTTCAATCATCCTGGATGAATGACCTCATATACTAATGAATTACGGCGAAATGACAAATAGGAGTTCGTATAAGAAGCCATATTGTAATTAATGTTTGAACAAGCGATCGTGTGCACAAGAACGTCAAGAATTTTCACCAATTTCTCAAATTACTCGTCAATTTAGGTGTTGTTACTTATATATTAACAAATAATTGTTAATGATACACTTATATAACAAGTTATTGATTGAATTACCATAATATATTGCATATCATGTGTCGTCCAATTGTTCTATTAGTACGTACGGATAAGTTCAATCATCTGGATGAATGACCTCATATACTAATGAATTACAACGAAATGACAAATAGGAGTTCGTATAAGAAGCCATATTGTAATTAATGTTTGAACAAGCGATGTTTGAATCACAAAACATCGTTCTAGATAATACAATACTTCAAATTTGCAAAAATATCAAAAGTTCATATGCACACGATCGTGTACACGGTCGTGGCCACGATTGAACACGCGATCGTGTGCACAAGAACGTCAAGAATTTTCACCAATTTCTCAAATTACTCGTCAATTTAGGTGTTGTTACTTATATATTAACAATTATTTGTTAATGATACACTTATATAACAAGTTATTGATTGAATTACCATAATATATTGCATATCATGTGTCGTCCAATTGTTCTATTAGTACGTATGGATAAGTTCAATCATCTGGATGAATGACCTCATATACTAATGAATTACGACGAAATGACAAATAGGAGTTCGTATAAGAAGCCATATTGTAATTAATGTTTGAACAAGCGATCGTGTGCACAAGAACGTCAAGAATTTTCACCAATTTCTCAAATTACTCGTCAATTTAGGTGTTGTTACTTATATATTAACAAATAATTGTTAATGATACACTTATATAACAAGTTATTGATTGAATTACCATAATATATTGCATATCATGTGTCGTCATATTTTTCTATTAGTACGTACGGATAAGTTCAATCATCTGGATGAATGACCTCATATACTAATGAATTACAACGAAATGACAAATAGGAGTTCGTATAAGAAGCCATATTGTAATTAATGTTTGAACAAGCGATGTTTGAATCACAAAACATCATTCTAGATAATACAATACTTCAAATTTGCAAAAATATCAAAAGTTCATATGCACACGATCGTGTACACGGTCGTGGCCACGATTGAACACGCGATCGTGTGCACAAGAACGTCAAGAATTTTCACCAATTTCTCAAATTACTCGTCAATTTAGGTGTTGTTACTTATATATTAACAATTATTTGTTAATGATACACTTATATAACAAGTTATTGATTGAATTACCATAATATATTGCATATCATGTGTCGTCCAATTGTTCTATTAGTACGTATGGATAAGTTCAATCATCTGGATGAATGACCTCATATACTAATGAATTACGACGAAATGACAAATAGGAGTTCGTATAAGAAGCCATATTGTAATTAATGTTTGAACAAGCGATGTTTGAATCACAAGAACGTCAAGAATTTTCACCAATTTCTCAAATTACTCGTCAATTTAGGTGTTGTTACTTATATATTAACAAATAATTGTTAATGATACACTTATATAACAAGTTATTGATTGAATTACCATAATATATTGCATATCATGTGTCGTCAATTGTTCTATTAAATGCGTGCGGATAAGTTCAATCATCTGGATGAATGACCTCATATACTAATGAATTACAACGAAATGACAAATAGGAGTTCGTATAAGAAGCCATATTGTAATTAATGTTTGAACAAGCGATGTTTGAATCACAAAACATCATTCTAGATAATACAATACTTCAAATTTGCAAAAATATCAAAAGTTCATATGCACACGATCGTGTACGGTCGTAGCCACGATGAACACGCGATCGTGTGCACAGAACGTGGCCACGATTGAGCAGCGATCGTGTGTTCAATCGTGGTCGCGTGTTCAATCGTGGCCACGATTGAACACACGATCGTGTGCGGCCGTTCCCGATCGTGTGCACCGGTCATGCCGACCATCGTGCGCACCACGGCGGATCGAGCATGACCGTGGGTAGGTTGCACCACGATCGCAACACACGATGGCCACGATCGTGTGCATCCATCGTGTGTAACACAGAGCCAACACATTCTGATTTAACAACACTCACACATTCATCCAAAACTGTCTAAATACAACATAAATATTGTACAACACAACATAAACCATTCTACATGTCTAAAGACAACATAAAGATTTTAGCAAATAGGCCATATCGATATTTCTTAATATATTTTTCATTAAGTTCCTTGATTTGGTGCCTTGCTCCGGGTTTGCAGAGACGAGTCGATCCAAGTACATGCACGCGAAGGGGCCACAATCGTGATTGTCGCTCGTATGAACCGTAGCTCTCGTGGCATAATTTTGAAACTCATCTCCGTGTCATACTTCGCTGATTGGTTGTTCATCCAATACCCGGATTGAGCTAGCACACGAGGCATCGACGCAGAATCGGTCGCATTGGTTGAAGCGGTAACGACCATCTTCGTGGTGGTGTGACAAGGAATCGTACAACTCCACGGTCCATGCTATGATGTCAATCTTGATAGTCACCCGATGGCTTTGGTCGAGGCAACAAATGGCAATGATCTATTCAAACACAATATGTAATCATATAAGATCATCACATCAAACATAGCGAATCATTTATAAATATAAATTTCAAATCGCAACAAATCGTCAATTATATATAAATATAAATTTCAAACTTACTTCGTTGCAATTTAACCATGGAACCGCATGTGGTGTATCAAGACTGTCATGTAGTCCTCGATGCATTTAGGAATTTTCCACTCCTTGTAAACCGGCTTCCCGTCACCTTGATGCCAAGTGGATCATCCGATGGAGTCTTGCAAACTCGTTGGCCAAAACTAACTACAAAAAGCCAAACCACAAAATTAATAAATAACGATATCAAACCAATGATATACATGTGAGTAGTTTATAGATCTTTCGTAAAATAGGGAGCCGGCAAGTACAAAGGCCAACTCTACCGACACCAACACTACGGACTCCTCCGAAGCCTCGCTCGAGTCGCAAGCACATAACGCCTATCACCTCGGCATCGAAGTCTTCACGGCTAGACTCTATCCGGTCAAATAACGCCCGGGTGAGAGCATGCCCGATCTCCAAACACCTGACAATAGCATCACGTGGTCGCTCCCTCCTAAACCGTAGGTACAACTTCTTGAGCCTCGCTATCTCCGGGAGGCGCAACCACAAAAGGCTCTCGAAGAGCGGCGGATGGTCGACTCACTCTCGGTGGAAGACTACGCTCACCCAAATGCCGCGTTCGGCACTCTCACCATCTTCGTCACCCTCAAGATCCCTCTCACAACTATAACGATCGAGAGTCAGACAATGGCCGCTCGATCTCAAAATCTGCCGCTCGACCAAATGGAGGTTGCCGCCAGACCACCACCCTCATCGCGAAACATCGCACCGTAATGATGCTCGCCCCGAAACCGTCGAACATCGTCCCATATCACAAACGGCGCCTCAAATGGCTCATACCGATGCTCGTAATCAAGGGGCCGCTGAGTCCGCTCAACGTAATGATGAATCTGAGAATGGTGACTGTCTGGACCTCGGAATGGTGGGTAGGCGGATGCCGAGAATGGTGACTCGGCCGACGCCGAGAATGGTGACTCGAATGATGACTAGCCGACGATGAGAATGGTGACCGTGTGTCTGCGCCCGAGACCGAGTGACGTGGAGGGTCGGGAATCCTCCGCCGGCGCTGCTATCGAGGCGTAATGACGAGGCCTATCATGGCTCCCAGTGAGTAATGTACCGGCTCCTAGAACGCCTATGCATAGGTCCGAAGAAATCCACGATCCTGAAAGCACCGTGAGAAACTCGAGCAATAAATCCGGACTCGGAATCGTCGTGACAAGATCGCCTTCAAACGGCGATCGAAGTACTCATCCTCGCTCGTGTCTCAGGTGTGGTCCGACAAGGAAGTCCGTGGACACAACACACCCTCTCTCGGCCGCCTCTCCGGTCGATGTCTCCCCACCATGTACCGGTGGGGTACTCTGCCGGCGTCGCTCGACACTTTATGTGCCGACTCATATGTAATCAATTTTCCTAAATTCTTCTTCAACCTATCCATAACTTTCTTCCTGGATCGGCGCAGCTCATCCGCCTTATTCCTCACAACTATTCTTACAGGCTTAATGAACTTAACGTCATAAGGCGAGCCATTCTCAAAGCTCGTAGTAATACTCCGCCTCATCCTCCTCCGGATGCGGTAAAGAGGGAAGTACTTTGTCCGCAACAATAGTCATTAAAGCATACCATTAGATGGGCAATCACATAATGTTGAAGAGATGAGTGAAGTTAGGAGAAAATACGTTTACAAATTTATGTACCTTATCGTCGAAGAAATGAGTGAAATCACAAAACATCTTCCTCGTAGTCCACATCAAACACCGGACTTGGACAGCTTTATCTCGACTACCACACAATGCTCCCAATGCAGAATCATCTCATAGGACCATATTTGTAAAGCCCAAACAGACCATAGAAGTGATAGTCCTTGTGCTCTTGTCCCTCCTTCATGGCAACGTTGCCTATGTAGTAAGATAAAACCCCAAAGGCATAAGAACCCCAAGGAAACATATCCCATCGCTCAAATCCTCCACTAATGCCCATGCCCATGTCTCACCATCATGTCACACGGCATAGGATAAAGTAGTAGTAGATAAGCAAATTGGCAACCTTGAGATAATCTCTTATGTCTCTACCAAAATCTCGAGCATTGAACCTCTTCCGCAACACTAACCTTAATGTTTTTGCCATGGAGTATTCTCAGGAAAATACCGTCGGACGGAAGGAGATGGTCGTCCCGGGATGGAAGGTAGAGTTTCCAAAATGGAGTCCCGTGATCAAGGCGAAATCACGGGCGGTAAAACGAATGGTCCTCCCGCAAACCTCGAACCACGACTCATCCGGGATTTGATCACCCTCCAATTGACGAGCAATCAAGTGATGTAGGCGATTTGAACTCCCATTCCTCCTAACTTTAATCAAGCGCCCAGACCCCTCGGTCAAGCTCTCGATAGCTCGATCAAGAACAGCTGAATTGCGGCCCATACTCCTTAATGTCTCAATGATCTCTTTAAATACCGCCTCCCGTATGTAAAGATTCACTTGACGTGTAACAAAACGCAATGTCGGTCTCTTCCATACGCAACCACCGCAATATGGACATACAACTCATAAGAATATGATAAAATGCTTAAGAGAACGAAAAAAAAATTACGCCGCACACGATCGCATGCACACGATCGATGCCCGTCGTGTGAAGACCATCGTGTGTCACACTACGGTTCACACGACGGGAAACGATCGTGTGCCGGCGATCGTGTGCAAGGCAGGAGCTTTTGCACTTCTAGCACACGACGGCACACACGATCGCCGGCCGTCGTGTGTAGCCATCGTGCCCACGAAGACCATCGTGTACGATGGTCTCATCTTCTGCAGCACGATCGTGGGAAGTTGACCAACCATCGTGGCACGTTCGTGTGTGTCTGAAATACACTAAACGGCTGCTCATTGACGAATTGCTCTTGGATGGAGTGCCACTAGCGGAACTTCCGCGTCTTGATTCATTGTGGTAGTCGGAGGTCGACATTTTCTTGCCGGCGAAGGGTTTCACGACGGGAGACTTTTTTTGCAGAGAGGAGGAGAGTTTTTTGCAATATTGAGTTGTGGGACCTTTTTTTATTGTTGTTTAGTTTTAATAATCTTCCTTTTTCTTTTTTAGTTTTTTTTTTTTCTCTTATTGGTAGACTTTAAGGGTAATAAAGTCTTTTAACACATTTTGGTATCAAAAACTTATAGTTTTATGAATGGGGATATATAACTTGTTACTTTTATGGTTTGGTACTAAAAAAGAGAGATCCCTAAATATAGTGTAATTTTGAAAACTTATTTTTTTTTTAAAAAAAAATACATGTATCCCCATATCTATGTTTGTATACGTACATGAACCTAAAATCAATGTGATTAATATTACTCATTTGATCGTGACTATAAAAATGATTATAAGGTTGGATTTAGGGATGGCAATGACGCTCGTCTGCAGAATCGCTGACCAAAATTATGCCTAAAACCGGTTCCAGAATAATAGATATTGGTTCGTGTAATATCCAAAACCACCACCGGTTATGGGATCCAGTTTATATATGGGTACCCATATTTTTTTTTTGAAATTATTGTATTTACATAAACCTTAAAATGAAATAAAAGATACTAAAAGTAACATATTGCATTTTACCATGTCTTGTTCCTTTCTAACTAATTTAATAATTAAATAAATCCTTAATTTTTACTAGGGCTTTCAAAATTCGGTTTTGAATTTTTTTTGGTAGGAATCAACCCGAACCGAAATCTATATTTTGATTTCGGATTCATGTTTTTTTTTTCATTCGGTATTAAACACAACCCGAATCGAAATATTTTTTGTTCGGTTTCGTCAAGATTTTGCTTTTATTTTTTATTTTTTGTATTAATTTTTTTATAAATTAACTAATATTAAAAAAAAGTTGATAATTTCGAATTTTTATGAATTTTTTTAGCAGGAACCGAACCCAAAATGAATTTCTAAATTCGGGTTCACTTTCAAACAAGTACCTAACTTTCAACATCAGGAATCGAATCGAACCGAGAATTTGGGTTCGCTTTCGACCGGTTCCATGGATTTAATTGAAAATTCACAACCCTAATCCTTAGACTAATATTATTAAGTAACTAAAGTAAGCTTCAGTAGTAATAATCCAATGTCCATTAGACGGGCTAAGCCCTGGTAGTTTCGGCCCAGTCCTGTTGGATTTTGGGCTAAACATTCAGGATCGAAAAGCTTGGATTTAAACGGTTGGCATATATGGACCAACTCTAATCCTAGCGAGCTTCGGACTAAATAGGTCAATCGAGCTATACGTTAAAAACTTTAGAGTTATATATTTATATTTAAAATTATAATATAAAACTATTTAACTCTTAAAACTAATATTTGAAAATTAAAATATGCGTTTTAAAAATAATTGCATATAATATCAACTATATTGCATTAACAAACTAGACATTATGTATTAAACATTATATACTGAAGCAAGATAAAAATAAAAACTACTTAATTTTTAAAGTAATAACAAACTATAAAACTTAATAGACTACTTAGGTTTATAAACAAAATCAATGATTGAATTTGTTTATACCAAACAAAAATAACCAGAATTAATTTTATTATATTGTAAGGGTGAAAAAATAAATATAAAATATTAGCATTTTGTATGTATTAATAGTCAGCGGACTGGCTGATTAATTCGTTTAATGCACGGACTAGCCTTAACGAGCTTCGGACTAAGCGGTTTGGGTAAAACATCAAACCTAAACGGGTCAAAACAAATAGAACCTGATCTTTTCTTCGGTTTAAATGGGCCAACCTGCGACGAACCTTTTAACATCTCTAGTGTCCATCCATTGAGTGGTGTTGCACAAGATCTTATATGAATTTCTTTATCTTTTTATACATAATATTTATACTAAAAATTTATCTCAGAGCGAATCTTATGAGTCATGTATACTACCAGAAATCAAAATGCACCAGAGACCACGAGATTTTTCCCCTATCCATCCAAGATTTGAACCGGGCCTGCAAGTGACTATTCGAAATAAAACCGTTCGAAATACTCGCGAATTTGGACGGCTACTTTTGTCATCCCTGATTGAGTTTATATAAGGACGCTTCACTATCTAGGAATTAGGAATCATTTATAACCATAAGATCACGAATGAGCAATAGTAAAAATTATTTCCATAAATATGCTGAAATTTATCTCGTGAATATTTAAATATTACTATAATTTATTCATTTATCGTCGTGAAGAGATAAAAATATTGATTATTATCCTTTCACGATATACGAATCAAGATACATTGGGTATCTTAATTGTAAAAATATATGCAAAATGTATTTTTTAAAAATCAGGTGTATTAGTCAAATATAATGCTTATGTGAATTTGAAATATACATCTAACTGTTGACGTCTGGTTTGGTCAACGTCACGTGTGCTGATCTGGACGAAGGGATCGAAGCCACGTAGAAAATAATAAATAGGATGTATAAACAGAATGAAAAGTATTGGACCATTAAATATTATTAATGATCTTGATAAAGGGTAGAGCCGGGCCGAAAATATTTTGGTCGGTCCGTATTGTTGGTGCTTGCTAATTACAAGTCTTATCCTTTTCTCTTTTCTCTCTTTTTTATCTGACTTTTTCTCTCTCTATATCTCTCTCTATATATTTTTCCAGCTTTTCCAAAAGTCCCTTTTATTGTACATTCTTCTGGCATATATATAGCCAATATTAGCCATTCATGAGATGACAGCTGGAAGATTCAGGTGAATATGCTTATGACATTTGTCACAGTGTAGTGACTTCTTCGACGCGTGTCACCTTCTTAAGTTTGCTTTGGGAAGGGATATGACAGCCCTCCTTAATTGTCCTGTCTGCCTGTTCTTCGTGCTTTTGGCAATACTTATCTGGTGCGACCGACAACGGGGTCGGCCCTCGAGCTTCCCGATGTTCTGGTCGGTCTACTATGGGGTCGTACCCCGAGCTTCCCGCTATTCTGGTCGGTCTTGTTATGATTATGGTTCGGAGCGTATTCATCTAGGGCCTGCTCGGTCCTCCTGGGTCATCTTCCGGGTCGGCTCTAATGTCTTTGTCCGATCCGGTTCTTTGTGAGCCCGAGAGACGATCGGCCCATGACCGGCCGGCCCAGGATCTGCTACGGTAGAGCCGCCTGGCCGCCTGAGCGCTTAAGTGGATGCCAAGGTGGATCGACTACCAACAAGGGCCCCCGAGTCCAGAGCCGTGCCGGGTTGGCCGGTGCTGGAGTCGTTTCAGATTGAGGCCGATCCGGCTTCGGGGTGGATAAGATCTCTCGAAGGGACGTCTCTTCGAGAGCCGCGTCGATTTGACTTCGGGGTCTTCAAGAGTCATAATAAGGGGGACGCGTGGCGGGACGTAATTTGTCGTTGTGTTTCACGCGTCTTTGATCTTCGTGACCATTCATTATGAATCGCCGCTTCACGTGCTTTGGCATTTAATGCCCCTTTTTATCCTATAAATATAGAAAACCTCCTTCTCTATTGCTCCCTTCGCCATTTTCGTGTCTGGTTGCAGAGAAGAGAGAGGTTTTTTTTGGCGTTCTTTTCCCGTTTTCAGAAAGAAGTTCCGAGTAAGCTTTTTCTCTTTTTCTTATTTTATGATGTCGGAGCGGAGGGATACGGCGGCGGAGGAGTTGACTGTGTCTCCGGATCGCACGGGAGTGGCGGATCTGTCCATGGGTGATGTTCTTGTTGACTGGAGCGACGAGGATGGCGGCGAGGTCGCGAGATCGCCGGATTCTGGAGATGTAGATTCTGGAAATGCGGGGGTGGTGACGCCGTTGACGGCGGTTGGTGAGACTCGGACCTGGATTCGGCCTCGGCCGTCTCCTTTTGTTGAGGCGGAGTGGAATTCGGCCTCGATACGCAGCACGGTCACCCATGGGCAGCTGGAGGCTTGGCGGGGGCGATTTAAGATACCCGTGGTGGTGCGGATGTTTGCTCCGAATCCAGAGGAGAGACCTCACATCCCGCCTGCTTGCGGCGGTGTATTACCGCTCCCTGTTGTCAGGGCTGAGGTTTCCGCTTCCGTTGGTGCTCTCCCGGTGGTTAAGGCAGTGGGGCCTTTGTATTGCCCAAATTCATCCGAATTTTTGGGCTCGGATGGTGGGCCTTTTGATCCTTTTCAGTCAACATGGCTGGGCCGAGCCCAGTTTTGAAGAGTTCAATAGTCTCTTCTGATGGAGGTCGGTTGGCCGATCCGGCTCTGGCTGGTTTTACTTGACAGCCCGGCACGCGATGTATAAAGAATTGGTGGATGCGCCGGAGACCATCCATAGTTGGAAGGAACAGTGGTTCTATGTAGGGGGGCCGTGGAGAAGCTCGGTTGAGGAGTGGGAGCCTGGTGTGATAGACGCCGAGCTTCGGGTCCCAGAACACTTCACTGCTAAAATGAGTAAGTGTCGTGTTTTGTATTGCTGTTCCCTTTTTTGTCTAACGCTTATAATTTATTGCTTGTGCAGAACGTATCCCGGCTCAAGAGACTTCCTCCTTGTTTGACGACCGGGTTGAACAGCTCTTGGATCTTCTTGCCGATCGGAGGAAATCGCATCTTCTGGTTACTGAGGATAACCTTTGGGCAGCGGGACTTCGATCAACTGATCTGAGCAGAATGTCTTCATCAGGTAGCTCTCTTCTTTTTTTTTTTTTTTTTTTTAACACGTCTTCCTTATCCAGTCCCTAGGGGCAGGAGTTCGTCGGGACGGAAAGAGACGCCTGCGCAGCGGGTGGCGAGGCTGGCTCCTGAGGCCACCGAGCGTAGGGAGTGCACGGGCAAGCGGAAAAGAGTAGAGGCCGAGCCTGAGGATAACGTGACCAGGGCTGAGGGTTTCTCCATTCCTGAAATTATTGTACCCGCCCCAAGCCCTGTACGGACGGGCCGTGCGAAGGGTAAGGAGCCCGCGATTGATTTGGAGGGCCACTATCTCCCGGTGAATAAGGATCGGGAAGAACCTTGTGCCCAAATGAAGGGGCGGCGACCGTGTTGGTTCCTTGACTACGTCCGAGCAGCCACCCCAACCGCCGAGATGCTCGACCGGGTCCCTCCAGCGGTGGTTGAGTCCAGCCATGTCCCCATTTTGGGTTGGACGCCGAAAATGGAGATGGTGACCAATGACATGGGTCCGGATGAGCAGATCCAGTTTGGAAATGCTATGATGGGCCGTGCATTGTGCACCTATGTAAAGTCCATTGGGGAGCTGATGGCCCTGGTTGAGAAGCACAAAAAGGCAGAGGCCGATCTCAAGGCCTTACAGGAGGAGCACCACCTCTGCCCTTCGCTTATCAAGTCTCTGGAGGAGGAGATGACCTCTCTGAAGGGTGAGATGGAGCTTCTAGAGAGCCGGGCCTTTGAGGCCAATATCTGGAAAGGAAAGGCCGACGAGATGGCCACGACCGCCGAGAAGGCGCAGAAACGGTGTCTGGACATAAGGGCCGAGCACGAGGCCTATTTGCAGAATACCAAGGCCCAGCTTGAGCAACTGACCGAGCGGGTCCATACTTGTGAAGTTGTGGGTTATGCCAGGGGCCTTGCCGACGGGGCGGCTGCTTTCCAGAAGACACCCGAGTTCGAGGAGTTGATTAACCTTAACTATGTCTTCACTTGTTATGAGATATTGGATCTCATGAAGGAAGGGAAGACCGTTGAGGAGGTCCAGGCCTATATAAAGTCTCAGACGGCCGATCTGAAGGTTGAATCTCTCGGAGCTGATGATCCGAAGGCCGCAGAAATCGTCGAAGACCCGGTGTTGATTCCGTCCGGCGAAGGTGAAGGGCAGTTTTCTCAAGCGGCCGGTGAGGAGGACAGGGCCGAGTAGATTTTTGTTTTGCTCCATGTATGGCCTGCGTGCCGTTTTTCCTTGGTTTCCTTTGTATTCTGATGTAGAACGGCTAATTTTAAATGAATGAAATCTTTTTATGGCATCTGTTGCTTTTCTCTGTATGTTTGGGCCTGGTTGGTTTGGTCGTTGCCTTCTCTGTTCACCTTTAGTTGACTGTGCCGGGTGGGCTGACCTTATGCGGTGTCGAGGCGAACTCGGTCTTATAGTGCCGGATGGGCCGGTCTTATGAGGTGCCGAGGCGAACTCGGACTTATAGTGCCGGATGGGCCGGTCTTATGAGGTGCCGAGGCGAACTCGGTCTTATAGTGCCGGATGGGCCGGTCTTATGAGGTGCCGAGGCAAACTCGGTCTTATAGTGCCGGATGGGCCGGTCTTATGAGGTGCCGAGGCGAACTCGGACTTATAGTGCCGGATGGGCCGGTCTTATGAGGTGCCGAGGCGAACTCGGACTTATAGTGCCGGATGGGCCGGTCTTATGAGGTGCCGAGGCGAACTCGGTCTTATAGTGCCGGATGGGCCGGTCTTATGAGGTGCCGAGGCGAACTCGGTCTTATAGTGCCGGATGGGCCGATCTTATGAGGTGCCGAGGCGAACTCGGTCTTATAGTGCCGGATGGGCCGGTCTTATGAGGTGCCGAGGCGAACTCGGACTTATAGTGCCGGATGGGCCGGTCTTATGAGGTGCCGAGGCGAACTCGGACTTATAGTGCCGGATGGGCCGGTCTTATGAGGTGCCGAGGCGAACTCGGTCTTATAGTGCCGGATGGGCCGGTCTTTTGAGGTGCCGAGGCGAACTCGATCTTATAGTGCCGGATGGGCCGGTCTTATTAGGTGCCGAGGCGAACTCGGACTTATAGTGCCGAATGGGCCGGTCTTATGAGGTGTTGAGGCGAACTCGGTCTTATAGTGCCGGATGGGCCGGTCTTATGAGGTGCCGAGGCGAACTCGGTCTTATAGTGCCGGAGGAGCCGGTCATTCGAGGTGCCGAGGCGAGCTCGGTCTTATAGTGCCGGAGGAGCCGGTCATTCGAGGTGCCGAGGCGAGCTCGGTCTTATAGTGCCGGAGGAGCCGGTCATTCGAGGTGCCGAGGCGAGCTCGGTCTTATAGTGCCGTAGGAGCCGTTCATTCGAGGTGCCGAGGCGAGCTCGGTCTTATAGTGCCGGAGGAGCCGGTCATTCGAGGTGCCAAGGCGAGCTCAGTCTTATAGTGCCGGAGGAGCCGGTCATTCGAGGTGCCGAGGCAGCTCGGTCTTATAGTGCATTTGAATTAGAGATGAAATAGAGTTGAATTTTATTGATAATACCTTCCTAAGGACATGGCATTCGACGTATGAATTAATCCTTGGCCATTCATATATTCTAGCTAACAAACTCCGTTCTGAAGGGCTTTGTTACTCTAAATGCAGTCCTTGCCACTTGGATTCAGGAGGTCCGGATCGCCCCAATACTCGTTTAAGAATGAGGTCTTCGGCCTGGAAGCTTCGATGATGAACCTCGGGTGCTTTATAGATGGTATTCCGCCTTTCTGCTTGGTTCTGTTTTTGGGCGACGAGGTCCAGGTTTTTAAGGCCACATTGATCTTGTTCTTCGAAATGCGTTCTCCGGTGGGCGTGTGTTCCAATCTCGACCGTACCGAAGGCTACGAAGATATTTCTCAAGTGGCGGACCGATGCGTTGCCAAGTCCTCAGGGAGTTCTTCAGGCCGTGACCCTTAGCGCTTCTCGATGCGGGTCTTGAGGTACGGTTATATAATGGTATTGATCGCCTCGACTTGTCCGTTGGATTGTTTCGTATATGGAGGCCGTCGTAGAGGGACTAAGGGGTCCTGAGCGACTTTCATATGTGATTGTTTATTTTTTGCTCGGTGGCCTTTCTTTAAGATCCAGCCAGTAATATCTTTGTTGGAGCAATTTGTGGGATACCGGGCCGCTAAAGTGGCTGCCGCGTGTCCGCTTGGGCACCTTCCTGAGGGCGGGCTTGATTAAGCCTTTCAGCGATGGAACTGGATACCTCCGCCTAAGGTTCCTTAAGCGGTTAGGGGTGGAAGTAATCTTGTCTTTGTAGCTGGGGGCTAGAAAACCTGGGCAAGTGGCCGAGCAGAGCAAACGTTGGTCGGGGTGGCGAGGGCCATTCCTGCGCTTGTCTTCAGGGGGCTAGTATGAGTGCATAGACCAGTTCTACCGGGACGTATCCGAGCTCGGCATCACATAGGCCGGATGTCGGACCGCGTTTCCCGATCAAGTGAAGGCGGTGCAGATTGCAGCGGGATTCTCCTCGGGTCGGTAGTGGCAGGATTGTTGGTAACTTGGTCAGCCGAGCCCCTCTTTCCTTATAAAAATTACACCTTTGCTTATTTTAGTTTTACTAACATGTCCCACTTTATGCTGTTTTTTCATCATCTCGAATTTTAAGTTTCGTTGTTGGCCTCCTAATGGCCGTTATTCGGGCGCTTATGCGGAAAACTCATTAGGTTCCGGTGATTCCATCTGACCTCAGCCTAATCTTTGCCCAATAATGGCTTGAGTTTTCTCGCCTGCATCCCAACAGATTACTCTTTCCGGATTACCAGGATCTTTGTGAGGATCTGTCGGGAATTCCGAAAGCGCTTGCAGATATTATGGTGTATGTTGATTGCAATTTTAATTTGAAGGATACGAGGGCTCTTTGAGAAATTTTCTAGAGCTTTGAGTTGCGCTCGATATCCTTCGAGTTATGACCTTCAACAGGTCAGTCGAGTCGAGTAGGAACTCATGGTCACAATGGCTCCTGTGCTTTCAACTCCTTATTACGATGATTCCTATGCTTTCGACTCATAATTACGATGATTCTTATGCTTTCATATCACCACCTATTTGTGAGGGTGGTTATTCCCGGATGAACGCAAGGTATGCCAAAGCGCTCCGTCAACTTGAACGGGTTTCCCTTCTTGGTGGCGGGCTGTTTATATTCAGAACTTGTAGTTATAGCTTGAGCGACTCGTTCAAGACTCCGGAGGTGCCCTCCTTCTAGCGCCATTCTGTTGACGTCTGGTTTGGTCAACGTCACGTCTGCTGATCTGGACGAAGGGATCGAAGCCACGTAGAAAATAATAAACAGGATGTATAAACAGAATGAAAAGTATTGGACCATTAAATATTATTAATGATCTTGATAAAGGGTAGAGCCGGGCCGAAAATATTTTGGCCGGTTCGTATTGTTGGTGCTTGCTAATTACAAGTCTTATCCTTTTCTCTTTTCTCTCTTTTTTATCTGACTTTTTCTCTCTCTATATCTCTCTCTCTATATTTTTCCAGCTTTTCCAAAAGTTCATTTATTGTACATTCTCCTGGCATATATATAGCCAATATTAGCCATTCATGAGATGACAGCTGGAAGATTCAGGTGAATATGCTTATGACATTTGTCACAGTGTAGTGACTTCTTCGACGCGTGTCACCTTCTTAAGTTTGCCTTGGGAAGGGATATGACAGCCCTCCTTAATTGTCCTGTCTGCCTGTTCTTCGTGCTTTTGGCAATAGCGACCGACAACGAGGTCGGCCCTCGAGCTTCCCGATGTTCTGGTCGGTCTACTATGGGGTCGTACCCCGAGCTTCCCGCTATTCTGGTCGGTCTTGTTATGATTATGGTTCGGAGCGTATTCATCTAGAGCCTGCTCGGTCCTCCTGGGTCATTTTCCGGATCGGCTCTAATGTCTCTGTCCGGTCCGGTTCTCTGTGAGCCCGAGAGACGATCAAGTCCATGACCGGTTCGGCTCCAGGATCTGCTCGGCTGGTAGGCTGCCTGGTCGGCTGCCTGGAGCGCTTAAGTGGATGTCAAGGTGGATCGACTAGCAACACTAACGACATCGTATTATATTATATGCAAAAGCAAAACACCTGAATACACTTTGGACAGCATATTCTTGTCTGCCAAAATAACATTTAATACGCTTTTAGAACATCTTAATTTATAATATTAATACAAAAATGTGAAATTTTAAGGTCAAACAGTTAAAAAATTACTGTTTAACAATATTATAATCTTAATAGCAACTTCTACTTTATACCTTTACCAGGAAATTCGGTTATCGAAAAATAATAGCCGTTTTGGTATAAGGGGGAGGGAGTGGTCACCTACTACCCTAGGTGCCACATCACCTATATCCAATAAAAACCCTCCAATTCAAAACTACCCAATTCTACCCTAACACTACCCTAAGTGGAGGGAGTGGTCACCTATACTACCCGATTTTTTTTTTCATACATAAAATCACATACAATATTAAAATAAAAACATACCATTTCATTAAAAATAAAAACATTACATAATACTTAAAAAAACAAAACATAAAAACATACCCGATTTTTTTTCATACATAAAATCACATACAATATTAAAATAAAAACATACCATTTCATTAAAAATAAAAACATTACATAATACTTAAAAAAAAACATTACATAAAAACATACCATTTTTTTTCATACATAAAATCACATACAATATTAAAATAAAAACATACCATTTCATTAAAAATAAAAATATTACATAATACTTAAAAAAACATTACATAAAAACATACCATTTTTTTTCATACATAAAATCACATACAATATTTAAATAAAAACATACCATTTCATTAAAAATAAAAACATTACATAATACTTAAAAAAACATTACATAAAAACATACCATTTTTTTTTCATTCATAAAATCACATACAATATTAAAATAAAAACATACCATTTCATTAAAAATAAAAACATTACATAATACTTAAAAAAAAACATTACATAAAAACATACCATTTTATTCAAGAACCTCTCTCTCTCTCTCAAGAAACTCTCGGCTTCCCAAACCGAAAAAGGAACCCGATCGCCTTACCCGACTTACCGGCGGCGGTGTTACCGATCGGGTAAGGATACCCGATCCCCTTACCCGATCCCACTCCCTCCCCCTAAGTAAGTTTGGATACAACTAAATGAAAATATTCTTAAGTTGTATTTATAGGTTATTTTTGCATATAATAAGATAATGATAACAGTTGTTAATACCCAAATTTGTGAGGCTAATAATAAACTTTTTTTATATATATATATACTTTTTTTATATTTGTAAATGTAAAATATTCATCTTAAACAGTATATTGTTGAAAAAAATATTAACTTAATATATTTTTTAAACCAAAATAGATAACACAATTATGGTAAAAGCCGGACCTATAGTGTTGGGCAGAAGAGTCCGTCAACTCAGGCCCGAAAAAATAACAATTTTTAGGGGTCCGGAAGTAATTACTACTTATATGATATATCTATAATATAAAAAACAACGGTAACTTTTGGTCGTCGTAATGTTTACCGCAAAAGACTACTGTACCCTCCTCTCTCTTTCCTATCTCTTTGTGTTGAATTTAACAACAACAATAATAATATTAAACTATAAACAACATACGTTTTAGAAAAATACTCTTAGCGTATTAAATTAAATTAAGTTAAAGGTTAATTGATTTCAAAAAAAAAAATTATTTATGAGGATCTCTCTAGCAGACCAGTTTTTCTGGCAGGCCGTCGTCAGACCTCCGGCGGCTGGCCACTTTTTTATTCACCAGGCTGCGGGCTATTTTCTGGCAGACCACCGTCGGTGGCCGACAATTTTTTTTCCGGAATGGCCTACTTTCTGGCGGCCGACGGGCCTCCAACGACCCGTTAATTTTTGTTTTTAACGTCAAGTCGCCGGTCTGCTTTCTGTTGGGCCGTCGGCGACAGGCCAAATTTTTTGTTAAATATCAGGACGCCGGCCTGCTTTTCGGCGTGCAACCGCCGTCAGTCGACCATTTTTTAACACCAGACAGCCAACCTGCTTTCCGGTGGGCCAACACCGGCGGACCTCCAATAACCGCCATTTTTTTAACGCTAGACTGCCGACCTACTTTTTGCGTGCCACCGCCGGCGGCAGGCAGCCCTACGACGACGTGCTTTTTTTTTGCGCCATGCGCCGACCTGCTTTCCGGTAGGCAACCGTTGGTGGTCGGACAATTTTTTTAAGCACCAGGTCGTCGGCCTGCTTTTCAACGGACCTCCGATGGTCGACCAACCTTTATTTTTATACCATGATGCAAGCCTGATTTCCGAAGAACAATGCCGGCGGCTAGCCAACTTTTTCTTTTTTTTTTTTTTTTTTATGCCAGACCCACCAACATGCTTTCCAGCGGGCCAACGTTACTGGCCGCCCATTTTTTTTAGGCCAACTGGCCTACTTTCCATAACAAAAATAACAATTTTTAGGGGTTCGGAAGTAATTACTATATGGTATATCTATAATATAAAAAACAATGGTTATATTTGTTCGTCGTAATATTTACCGTAAAAGACTATTGTACCTTCCTCTCTCCTTCCTATCTCTTTGTGCAACAATAATAATAATATTAAAATATAAACAACACCAATACGTTTTAGAAAAATACTCTTAGCGTATCAAATTAAACTAAACTAAAAGGTTAATTGTTTTTCAAAAAAAAAAAAGACTTTATTTATGAGGATTTCTCTAGCAGACCAGTCTTTCCGGCAGGCCCGCCGTCAGACCTCCGGCGGCTGATCACTTTTTTTATTCACCACGCTGCGGGCTATTTTCTGGCAGAACACTGCCGGTGGCCGGCATTTTTTTTTTTCCGGAATGGCCTACTTTCTGGCGGCCGACGGGCCTCCAACGACCAATTAATTTTTTGTTTTTAACGTCAAGTCGTCGGTCTGCTTTCTGTCGGGCCGCCGGCGACAGGCCAAATTTTTTATTAAACATCAGGACGCCGGCCTGCTTTTCGGCGACCATTTTTTTTAACACCAGACAGCCAACCTGCTTTCCGGTGGGCCAACACCGGCGGACCTCCAATAACCGCTATTTTTTTAACGCTAGACTGCCGGCCTACTTTCCGCGGGCCACCGCCGGCGGCAGACAGTCCTATGACGACGTGCTTTTTTTTCTTTTGCGCCAGGCCGCCGACCTGCTTTCCGGTGAGCCACCGTTTGTGGTCGGACAAATTTTTTTTTCCGACGGACCACTGCCGACGGCTGGCCAACTTTTTTTTTTTTTTTTTTTTTTATGCCAGACCCACCAACATGCTTTCCGGCGGGCCAACGTTGGCGGCCACCCATTTTTTTAAGACTAAGCCAACTGACCTACTTTCCGGAGGTCCTTAATTTTGTTTTTTACGGTAGATCAGTCGTCCGCTGATAGAATTTTAGGAACCAACATATTTTTTTTTAGCAAATAACTTGGTAATTTAATTAGTTTAATTTAATTATATCACCACCGCCTTGCTATTATGGCACGAGTCATCTCTAATCTATAATATAAAGGACCAATTTTTCAGCTAATGTCATTTTCCAATTCCAACAGCTAATGGTATTTTCACTTGAATGTTTAGGTGGGAAAAATGTGTTGTTCTAATAGTGAAAGAAAGAAATTCCAGACAATTAGACTATGCAATTAGACTAACGAAGTCAGATTAACAAAGAAAATACTAATTTTTTTTTTTTAACGAAAGAAAATACTACTTAAAAACCCTAAAAAAGGGGACATTGCCTTTACGTTTTTTGTGGAAGGGGACTGTCAGGCTATAAATAGCAACACTATAACAAGTTACGAGGCGGCAGTGGCACACGCACATTACTTCATTTTTTCACCTGAGGCGGAAAGGAAGAAGGGGGCGTTCTCGGCAGCACAAGAAGATGCAGAGGGCGAAACAGGAGGAGAAGAGATCAGCAAAGAACGGCGGCGGAAACAAACCAGCTTCGTCATCTTCAGATAATGTGAGAGTACTTCCAGCTGATGAATGGTTCGCCCAGTTTAAGGAAGGGGTTCTTGATCAACCTGGGACTGGAAATTCTGTGGATGGCCTCTTGAGAAACACCATCAGGATGACTGCCGAGATTCGGACCCGCCAGTTTGGTGCTCTGAAATCGCTGCTTGGCAAGAACCTTGTCTGGCTTCAGGTATAGATTACTGTAGTGTTTAGTAGCATCTGGTTATATGTCTGTCATATAGTAGTAATTATTACACTTGTTTAGCTGAAAAAATGATTTTTTTTTTTTTTTTTTACACATGGTTTTGTAGAAGATTGAAATCCCAGTTTCTTGGGGTAGTTTATAAGTAATTTTTGTGTTGTAATTCCTCTGGGTTTTATTAATTTTGCCTATATACCTTTGTGTGGATAGCTTTGAAAATACTAGCTATTAATTTAATTATTACCTCCGTATTTTTCGTATTATTTATTGATTTTCTGTCTGTTAATAAGTTATTCCTGTCATTATTTACATTAAATTTCTATTCCTCCATCCCAATTAGTCGGCAAATATTACCCCGCACGTTACCCACCAAGATGTCTCCCTTGCCATATTTAGAGTGATGTAGTATATATATAGTTTTGGATGTAATATAAGTATGGCAAGTGTAGTATAAATGTGGTAAGGGTATATGTATATAGCAAAGTGAGCATCTTCTTACTATTATTTTCAGACATATTAGTCAACACATTTATGGGACGAATGGAAAAAGAAAAATTGTACGAGAGTGTATCTTCATGTATATGAAATTTGGCTTTGGAACAATTAGCTTCAACATATTTACACCTCCAGAGATTCATGATAACATACATGATGTTTTGGACTATCTAAGATCCCTTTCATCAGTTTTGTTGTCTGTTTGGACATAGAGGTTAGCTTTATTAAAAGACGAGTTGCGATTTATAGTACTAAAATCAATTAGTAACGGTACGAAGTTGATAAGATAGGTGCGCCATCCGGATAAAAAAAAGGCAAAATTGTACTTTTGGATTCAGCTATAGATGTGTTGTTAAGTCGTGTACCTTATTTATATATATCTGCATTTAGCTGGTCTTGATCGATGAAAAAAGATCCGTTCAAGGGAAGCTGCATGGGATTGGTGCCAATGTGCTGCCGAACGACCAGTACGTTGCTGAACGTTCCAGCTGCCTGTTCAGAGGTTTCATAATCGAACTCTTCTATATCAGCAATGACGATACTTGTTTGGTCTAAAAACCTTAAATTTACGTATATGTTTATTGCAGATACTGCTCCCTACTTGCTGCGTGATACGGATTGTTGGGTCTTCTCTCGCTCCTTGGTGAGTTCAAACGAATAAAATATATAAGAGAACGACTTTAACTATGCCTACTTAATATTTCTTGTGTTTTTTTCTTCCATCATTTCTTGGTAGTATTCTTGGTTCTGATGTTGCATTTTTTGAAGAATTCATAGAACCGAACGCCAATGTGAGAGGTAAATGCAAGTAGAATATGGGATAGGTATTTGCATTAGGTACTTCTCGGAGAAGGGTAAAGAAAAATTTATATGGTTGGATGTTCCTACTCTAACGAAAAAACTAACTCACAAACTAACTAACCAAGTCTTGTACGGATTCCTTTGAAGGTATTTAAAGAGTATGCCGGCTTGATAGATGAAGCAATGAAGTTCCATTCCCATGATCCTGTAGGCGGCCTCTTGGAACGACCGGGCGACATGCCACTCGGTACTCGTTGTACAGAGGTACCTGTTGTGTTTATTAGTAGTATGTTTCTAAGACATGCATGGTCATTGGTCGATAGTGTAGCTAATCAGGTAGTTTTAGTATGTACTCACCTACTGCTTAAAGATTAATTGCCATGAACTTAAAGATACTCTTAGTGTGCTAGTACGTAAAGTTGTCAAAGTGCAGCTCGGCCCGAATTGCCCGGTGTTTGGCTCTGCTGGGCTCTGATTTTTAGACCAAGAACCACCGGGCTTTTTTGGCCTAGCCCGACTCCCGCGCTGGACTATCCCGGGCGGCCTGACAGACTGAATGAAAATTTGCCCTTCTTATATGGCATGGAACTGGCCGGGCCATAGCAGTAGTGGCCGTTTTTTTTACATGGCCTGTTTTTTTCCATTTGGCCCGGCAGGCTGGGCCAGGCTGACACGGACTGGGCATTTTCTCAGCTCTACTAGTAAGACAAAATACAATATTCATAGGTAATAGTAAATGGCATTAGAACTTCTGATGTTATAAAACTAAAAAATCGTTTTTTTTTTTTATAAACATTGAGACAAGTACTAAAATTAAATCGAAACATATTGACTTGAAATTGAATTACAACAGTAACAACAATGAAAAATGTGTTTCTAAAATTTTTCATGTGTCCAAATACAGTTAAACCTCTTTAAAGTAATACCCTTGGACCGGAAAAAATATATTCATTTAACGAGTTTATTAATTTATATTCTAATATTTAGTTGGTACAATTTTTTTATGAGTTTGAGTCGATAGTTTGAGAAATAAAATTGATTTTTTTTTTTAATTTAACGAGTAGTACCAAATAAGTTTAAGATGGATCTCAAGAAATATGATTTATCAATGTAATTAAAAAAGCATTGATTACAAAATGCAGTAAATTAATTTATGAAAAAAAATCCAAATAATTATTTACTTAAATGATCTTTGGAGATGTGTTTCGGGCTAGCCCTAGTGGTTCCGGGCTAGCCCTAACGGGCTTCGGGCTAAACGGTCCGAGGCAAAAAAGCCCGTATTTAAACGGGCTAGGAAATATCGGCCCTAACCCTAACCCTAGCGGGCTTCGGGCTAAACGGGCTAAATATTTAAAAATCTATTTTTTACTTTTTTATAAGCCATAAACAAAAAAAAACAGTAACAATATATATATATATATATATATATATATATATATATATATATATATATATATATATATATATATATATATAGTAACAAATATAGTTGTTAAAGGCGCGCCTCAGGCGCAAGGCGCGCAGAAAAAAAGGCAGGTCGCCTTTTAAGCCTCCATGCGGGCGACCTCAGCCAGGCACACGCCTTGGTGCGCCTCGGTGCGCCTTTTTGCTGCGCCTCGGTGCGCCTCAGGCGCGCCTCGACAATAGGACTTCTTTTTTGTTTGTTTTCTTTATTTTTCAGAATATTCTAAAAGTTATTTGGTTGTATTGACACTTCAATTTTATTAATTATCAAGTTTTTTATGGATAGTTATATTTTCTTGTGACTATGTTCTTATAAATTTCATAATTCAATTTAATTTATTTTTTAGTTTTTATGCGCCTCACATCTTTCAGGCGCGCGCCTCGCCTTGCGCCTTGCGCCTCAGGCGATGGGAGCCCGAATCGCCTTCATGCGCCTTTCGCCTTTAACAACTATGGTAACAAATATACTATAATAAATATAACAAAAAATACACTTTTATGTATATATATATATATATATACTATATTAACAAATACAGTAATAATATATATTATATATAATATTAATACATATTATATATAATAATATTATATGTTATATAAGTATAGTATTACTGTAAGTTAAAATTAACAATATTATATATATATAGATGTGTGTGTGTGTGTGTGTGTGTTAAACGGGCTAGCCCTAGCAGTTTCGGGATAGCCCTAGCGGGCTTCGGGCTAAACGGTCCGGGCCAAAAAAGCCCGGATTTAAACGGGTTAGGAAATATCGGCCCTAACCCGTTAAATGGGCCAGCCCGCCGGTCCCGAGCCCGTTTAACATCACTAATGATCTTGAATAAACCAATTTTAAGATAAATCAAATAAACAAACATAAAAGATCTATAAAATAATCAACAAATCTGAAATTATTCATGAACTCACAAAATTAATTTCAGATAAAATCTGAGCTGCTGATGGTTTTTGACTGGTTTACGATTTGTCTCGTATGAAAACGCTGCGAGGTTTGGATCAGTTCATGTTCTGTTTCCAATTTCTTCTTTGAAGCTGAGTTTCTCACAGCAAAATCAAAACCGTGAAAACTTCAGGAAATTGTACTGGAGATGTTCGAAACTAAGGTATGCTTCAAAGTTTTAACAAATTACCAAATCCCATCCTCCCACTTTCATCGCTAACAATCATCCCCAAACTTAGGGATATGCTCACGTCATTAGCAACCCTATTTTTCGCTCATTTTTCGACTCACTAAATGTTTATTCACATTTCATTTAAAAAAATAGACAAAAATAATAAGAAGAACAAAAAGTGAACAACCTCTAAGTAGGTTCTCCTCTCTCATCCCACTATCTTTCCACTACTTCTCCAACCTTTTACCCCCGATGGTAGATTTCGAGGATGTATCGCCAATGCCTTCTATCATTTTGGATGCTCCAAGTGTGATTACACATATATGCTCACAAGTGTGATTCTGGTGAGATTTGGGATTGAATTCTTTAACTCGGGGAAATCACATTGGAAATCTATAATTTTTCTGAAAAGTGGTCCAAATTAAGCTATTTTTGGATTTACTTAGGTTGACGAAAAAAAAAATAATATTTTCTTGTACTTTTATACGTCAAGCATACTGTTTATATAGATAGATAGATTGTGCTGGTGCCATTAAATAAATATAATGTTTCTTTTGTAAGGCATTTATTTTTGGAAATTTTTGATAATTTTTCTTTGACATTTTAGGTATATAATGTGCATCGTAATTGTATACAATGAAAAAACAATTAGTTTGTTATATTTTTCAAACAAAAAGGACAAAAGATGAACAAGTAACTAATTTGATATTCTCAGCACTTTTCATATATGTATTGAGAGTACTATTTATATAGATAGATTATATCTAGTATACAAATATACTATTACACTGTTTACATACTCTGTTTTAATCATTCTGTGATTTATATGTATGAAAAAAATATAATCATATGGTTTAAAGTTTTGTCATATTTCACCGGTTTTGCCATTTTTGATTTCTGTAGTTTTGTATCGTTGGAATACGATTGATGTTGTTATCTCTTGAAAAGATAGTGCTTGAATTCGTAACTAGTATAATTGTGCAAGCGCCAAGCCATGTTGCATGTATTCGTTGACATGTTGTCGTTTTGGAAATTTTCGGCTTCTTTGCCTTTTTTTTTTGTCTTCTGTTGTGTTCCGTTGCTCTACTGGTTCGTGACTCAGCGTGTTGTTGCTTTCGTGCTAAATGATAGCGCTTAAGTTCACACATTAACATACGCAAGCGGTTTGTCACTTTTTTGCGGCTTTTTGCTTTTCAGTTGCCATTCGAAATGTTTCGGGCTCCTGAACCGAACGTGCTCTTCCGCATCAGGATTACAGTCGTATGCCACCGGCCATGGGTTACGGCCATAGTGCCTCCCTCTTTACAACCGGAAGTCCCATGTAGTATATATTATGGTTGTACTTGTAATGCTTTTCCCTGAGTGGTTATGGCCGTAATCTCAACTAGTACGAGTCAGTGAGTTCCAGTAGCAACGAGATGACGCCCCGGAATAGATGTTCATGTAATTTCTTCTTTTTTTTTGCAACTTATCATGAGAATAACGTCTGTAACCCATTTTTAGATGATTTTGGTTGGGTGCATATATATATATATATATATATATATTTTTTTTTTTTATGATTATCAATAATAAAAAAATGCAAGGATAAGTTCCAAATTACAGAAAACAACTTGAGGTGTGTTCGACTCTTTATCTTTTCTTTTCGAAGTTTTTTTATCTTCAAAAATTTCGATCAAATTTGTAAAAATATTACTGTTACCACGTTAAAATAATCAAGACCAAATCAAACTCATGACTTTTTTTGGGGGGCGAAGGTAATTTTAGAACTTTTCTGCTTTTTCTTTTTTGTGAAAGAAAATATTACTGTTACCAGGGTAGTTTTTGTTTGTAATTATTCCTATTTCAATATTTTGTAAAACCTACCTTTTACTGCAATGGTCATGGTAGTTTCTGTAATTATCTCTGTTTCAGTATTTGTAGAACCTACCTTTAGACCAGATAATTAAGGATGGCAATGGGGCGGATCGGGGCGAGTACTTGGAGACCCAGACCCATCCCACGAGGTGAACGGGGCGGGGCGGGTCGACCCGCATAGAGAAAAATATTGTTTTAAAGTGAATAAAATAAGCATTCTATGAATTTTTATCTAGTATTTTTTTTTTCATAATACATACTCCTATTATTTAAGAAATTTGACAATATTAACATAAATATATAAGATACATTTATAAATGTATAAAAAGTATATAAATATAAATACTATATTAAATATATTTACAATAATTAAAAAGTAATTCGGGGCAGTGCGGAGCGGGTATCCACAGGGCAAGATACCCAGACCTGCCTCACCCCGCCTCGCGGCGGGGCGATCCATACGCCACGGGTCAGAGTGGGGCAGTGATGGTCGGGCCAAAATTATCATCGTTACAGATAATCGGAGTAAGTCGAAGCAATTAAACAAATATAAATAGGGGCGGGGTGACCCATACGCCACAGATCAGGCAGGTCAGTGAGGATCGGGCCAAAATTGCCATCCTTACGGATAATCGGAGTAAGTCGAAGCAATTTAAACAAATAAAATATTTATATTTTTACAATATCCACTTGGTGTATAAAACAGGTAAAGTTGTATTAGGTGTGATAATTTAAAAATTTATGGACCTACAACTCGTTTGATTAAATTACTTTCCGGCAGCAAATACGAAACCAGCTGAGATCTTTGAAATCCACTACTCTTGTTTCCTAAAAATCCATCGGATGTCTTCAAAATAGTCATCTCAATGACTAGAGCACGATTCTTATATTCTTTTAGGATAGTACACATATAGCCTGTCATACCTTCTCAGATTCTGGGCCTTCATCCTCAGATCGAAGTAACGAATCTTGTGTGCTTCGGTTCCCACCTGCTCACAGATATTGTCCAATCGATGATTATATGTGATGATGGTCTGGGCGATAGGCACATCCTGCGGCATGCCGGTGTAAAAGTTTGTGATACGCTTTTCTTGAACTGGCCAAGGACAAAATTCCGCCTCCGTGGCGGTCTTAAATTCGGCCCAAGTGGCCATCAATATGCGGCTTCTTTATCAAGAAGGTACTAGGCAATCGGTGCCCTCCTCTCATCGGGGCATGCAATTGTTAGGGTGGTATACTACAAAGCATACTTTATGCTTGTATTACCTTATTTTCCTGTAACTACCTATGAGAATATTAGTTATATTTAATCACATGTTTTGCATATTTATTCACGTTATGGTTATGCAAATGAAATATCTAATTATTATATATTGTAGATAATATGGTGTGTTGGTGTCACACGAAAGATCACATTTTTGGTGTCTTATAAAATGACACAATAATTCACAACCTATATAATTATTAGACAAATTATGTGGAAGGTTGTAATGTATGCTTGAGATTAGTTGGTCTTGACTATTAGCATGCATTAGCGTATTTGCATACGTTGAACTGGATCGAAGTGAGATAGTGTCTTCTGTACTGACTGTAAGAAGAACGTAAATTTGAGATAATTATTATTTCTTAATTCTAAGTATATAATATTTAATTGTGTATTTATAATATTTATTGCTTTGATTTACCATGGGTGATAGTCAAAGTGATTGACTAAATAAGCTTTGTATCTTGGGCAATAATATTATTTATATGACAATTATTATTATAACTAGAAATCATGTCCCGAATCGTGCGGGTTGATGATGTCCCCTTGATGAGCTTGATAATGATTATTATATTAAACCCTGCAGGTGGATTTAATTTCGATATAATAATAAGGTTCGTGTGGTACTACTCTTGGATAAGAAATTAATTAATTAATTTAAGCTGTCAGTAGCTTAAATCAATTAATCGACATTGATATCTTAAACATGAGAAATAATATATTTAAATAAGGAGTCCGATTTCGTAAATTGGGATTTGGATTGGAAGTGCAATATTAATTCTTTACTGGATTGAATCGATATTAGTGAACTCAATCAGATTAGGACGGGCTTAATATGGAAAGTTGGGTTGCACTATGAGTCTTAACCCTAATCCTCCTTAAGATCACTAGAGTAGTCCAAAGCCTATAAATAAGACACAAGGGGGAGGGTTCGGCCATGACAACATCTTCATACACAAGGGTTTCGATTTTTCTTCTTAGTGTTTAATTTGTGGATCTTGACTTGTGTCTTTGATTGCACAATTGAAATAACACTTTAATTCTTGCAACAACTCGAAATTACTTGAAGAAAAAAAATCGCGAGTTATGAGGACTTAGGTTCGGCCGATCCACTTTATTGTCCAAGCAAGATTCGATAGCTCGTTGCCCACACAACGTCCGGATTAAGACGAGATCATACTCTAGAAGATTTTGAGGAAGAGGTCAAGAAAGCAATCACTACGCTTCAGAAGGTAAATATCCTATGATCTTCGATCTAGATTAGGATGTTGAAATTACCAATAAATATTATTTATTAAATAATAAATAATATTTAAATTACTTATTAATCTTAGTAGCTATTTAATTAGCATGCCTAAATAGGTTTTGTGCTCGTGGATGCGTAAAACGCTTTTATTTTTTCCAACTTCGCTTCCGCTGCATTTTATTTCCAACAATTAATATCGGAGCCATATTTTTAGGCTTTTGCTATTTTAATTAATTTTGGTGATTAATAGCAATTTAAATATTCATGTAATTTGATGTTGGAATATTTTGCTAGATGCATTCTTGCAGGGATATGATCCAATTATCATGGTTATGTGCACGGTTAATATTTATTATTTTTATGCTATTGTTGATTTGACCCGGTTTTGAGGTATGTAATCGTTTTTCTCGTGAGAAAATCCGCAGGTAGATCTAGGATCTTATTTTTTTCGTATAATTTTGCTGTAAATTATATGTATTTTATTTTGGGTAAAATTGTAATCGAATTTGGAAAAGACAAAATTACGAAGAAGTAGAGCAGAACCGAGACTCTGGATCACTGAAAGCCGTGGGTCAACAAAGACACAGCGCTGAGCAAGACACGATCACCGCCGAAAGGCAATACGCCTCGCCGCGAGGCCGCGGCACTGCTTCCGGTCGGGTCCGGCCGCCCAGCTTTGGGGTCATCCGTTTTTACTGCGTCACGTTGCCCATTGAGAGTCGGGATTTTAAAATTATTTTTTTTTATGTAATTAATTTTGCATAAAAGTGAAAATTTTAATTTTGGAAATCCACGTCCCGGCCGGTGAGGAGTGACGAGATGATCCATCCAGTGGGAAATATCGGGTCGAAGATTTCTCGAGTTCAATTCAAGAAAGAAGACCATGATAATTGGATAATTTAATTATACATGCGTTTATTTTGGTTTTTACTGTTTTGATGTATGACATGTATAAATATATGTGTGTTATGTTTCTTACATGTTAGGACGTAAAAATTAAAAAAACTTAAGGCTAAAATAATTAAGTAATTAAATTGATTTTTTTTTAAAAAATAAAATCAAATTGACCTCCATAATTAATTTAAATTGTGTAGTAATTATCATGCGCGTTGACATTAAGGTCTTCTCCATAAATATTATTTTATAGGACCTCTCCATCTGTAGGATTATTATTTAAAAGATAATATTTTAAGGTTGTTAAATTATGGTGTTCACTTAGGTGTATTAATTAATAATCTCCCATCAGAGTCTATGTTAATTAAAACATGGCCAAGAGGAACCAACTATTAATTTTACTTGTCATAACGTAAATGGACTAGATAGTAAAATTAAAGACGTAAAACTCTACTTGAAAAATATGTACGTAAACGTCCACATGATCGTGGCTTGCATATGCGGGTTTTTCGAGGTGTTGGTTGCATATATATTGTGTTTTTGAGGTTTTTCAATATATTTTGCTATGCATTATGTGACAGATGTTTTTAATTTTATCTCAGATGTCTTTCAGTCCACTTGCTGTAATTCTCAAAGAAAACAAACTAGATGGAACTAACTTTGCTGATTGGAAACGTAAGCTTAATATTGTCCTGACTGCTGAGAGCACAAGTTTGTTCTAACTGAGAAATGCCCATTGGAACCAGATGCGGATTCGACACCTGATGAGGTGAAATAATACTGCAAATGGAAGAAATCTAATGAGATGCCTCGCTGTTACATCTTGGCTTCTTTAGCAAATGTATTACAGCATCAACATCAAACTATGGGCACGGCCGCAGAAATGATGAAAAATCTCGGCGAGATGTTTGGTCATCATAACTGGGCGGCTAAGCAAAATGCTATGAGGGTCTTGATGACGACCCAAATGCCTGAAAGAACCCCGGTAAGGGATCATGTTCTACAAATGATTTCTCATCTAAACGAACTTGATATCTTATGGGCTACTATCGAAGCGAAAATGCAGGTCAACAGCTTACCTAAGAGTTTTGAGCAGTTCCGCGTGAACTACAATATGAATCGTAGGGAGTATACCTTGGCGGAATTGCTGACAGAGCTTCAAGCTTCGGAAGGTCTCTTCAGGCAAGGGTATCAAGTTCTTGCGGCTACTGGTGTTTCGACTTCTAAACCCAAGTGGGGGAAGAAGAAGAAACATGTGGGCCAGAAGCAAGTGGCAACTCTCAAGGTAAAGAGCAAAGCTCCTCATCCTGAGGCAAACAAAAAGCCAAAGGGAAAGTGCTGCAAGTGCGGTCAGAAATGACATTGCAAAGCGGAATGTCCTGTTTTTAAGAAAGATATGTCTCGTGCACTAGTAGTCAAAATATGTTTGGCATTGTGTTCTTCCATTTCGTGGATAGTTGATTCAGGCTCCACTGATCATATTTGTTTTGACTCGCATAGTTTTCAGGTAACCAAACAGCTTAGTGCGGGCGAAATCACCATCAATTGGGGAGATTATTCCAGGATTACGGCTGTTGCAGTGGGAGTCATGCAGTTGAAGATTAATGATAAATTATTAGTCATTAATAATGTATTATTGGTACCAGATTTTAGAATGAATTTAATTTCGGTTTCTAAATTGAGTTGTGATGGTTATTCATTTTCTTTTGATGGTGATGCTATTATTAGAAGAAACAGTGACTATATTTGCAAAGGTATCTATACTGATGGACTATATGTCATTAATACTGCATAAACTCCCATATATAAATATAAATAGCTTAATTCTTTGTCCAAACATAAAAAGAGAAAAGAACCTTCAAGCATAAACCAAACATATCTCTGGCAGCTACGATTAGCTCATTGTTGTGTCGAGATTTATACACCTCAACAAGCGATCGACACAAAGACCGGGCGACCGAACCGGAGTCAGATGAACCACGGCACACCTACAGAATGGAGATCCCAGATCAAGTCCAAGTGCCGAGCGATCGACATCTAAGGCGATCGTCTCTTGGCACCTGGCGATCGACTCTGGTGCCCGGCCAAGGACGACCGCCTCATGCCACGTGGAATGCCAGCATTCGTCAAGTCTGCGAAGACCGAATCTCGGGAGGAAGGCCCATGTGCAGATCCGCGAATGGCGCCCCAGAACATGGATCGTTGACTCCAGCCCATCAGCAACTGTCAGTGACAAGGACGGCCTCACCTACCGACAGACCCGCCGAAAGGTCCAAGGTGGTGTAATACCCGAGATTTCTGATGTGTATTTGAACCTTATGATATTGTATTTGTTGCATTTTGATCTGAGTATTATTCTCCGTATTTCATGATCCGGTGTTGTTGAGCGCATGACTGCATGAATGTGTTTTAAGTGGTGATTTTGCACATGTAGCGCACGCTATCGACTTAGCGTAGCATACGCTAAACTGGGTTCGTAGCGCACACTATGTATGAACCTTAGCGCACGCTATACGTAGTCAACATGATTGAGACAGGGTGGTAGGTGAGATCAGCCGCGGATCTTGGTCGGATCATGTTGGGATGAACCTGGACGGCTTTCGGGAAAAGCCGAGTCAACGCGGTAGCGCACGCTACTGATATGAGGATAGCGCACGCTAAATGTTGAGTACAGTGAGGTCAGTAAGCTTCGTATGGCCGTTAGCGCATGCTACGGATATGGACTAGCGCGCGCTAATAACCATTTTCTATATATAGGACAGCACCCTTTTTCATTTTTCAGACTTTTTCACTTCACAAATCCGAATTCTTAGACTTAGAGAGTTACCTCCTCCATCTTCAACCTCTCATATCATCATCCTAGTACGAGTTTGAAGATTGTAGATCATTGGAGATTGGTGTTCAAGCCCTCGGTGTTGGATTTCTTCAAGTTCCTCCTTGTTCTTCACTACTTTGAGGTAGGTGATTCTTCACCAATTTAAGTAGTATTCTGAAGGATGTTTTGATCATGATTTGGGATTATCTAGTCAGTTAAATTCGTACGTAGTCGAACATCATGTGTTAGAAGGATATTTTCGATGTTTCAGTACTTCTTCATCGTATAAAACCATTGAACCTTTTAGTGTTTGAACTCCTAGCATATTCATGAAGCTTCAAACCGATTATGACCAGTTATGGAGATTATCAAGTTCTTATGTTTTTACATAATAGAATTATACGTTTTGGGACATAGAATAGATTGAACCTAGGATATTTTCTTGAAGATCAAGATGAATTGTGGTGTTGAGAAGATTATATGTATCCTTGTATCTCGAAGTCGTTTAATCCGTAAAGATCATTCATAAACCGTATGAGCATGATATGCATGGAGATGACATGTATTAAACACTGAAGATTTCATGAGTTTCATCACCATTAGATCAAGTCTACTACCCAGTAGTAAACTGCCATGCACGGTTAGCGCACGCTAATATATAGCATGCGCTATCGGGAATGAGTTAACGTACGCTACGTTTGGTACGTAACGTATGTTATGTCATCGGTCGATTCAGTCGGCTGATCAGATAGGACTGTCAGTACATAGCTAGCGTATGCTAGACTTCGTCGTTTACATACGCTAACTAGCAGGCTTAGCACACGTTACGTAGAATACGTAGTGTACGCTAAGTAGTTCAGGCAGAATACATTTTAAGAGCTTTCGGCCGTAGACCGGATTGTTAGACATTCGTACGACTGAGATGAATTCTATATTATTTCTTTTGTTAAGGTTCGAGCTTGCTACGTTGATCGAAGGAGGCGGCCTTCGAGTGTGTTGAGATCATTGGAGTGATTAGTTCTTGCCATCTTTGAGGCAAGTATCGTAATTTGTTAATATTGGTATTTTGAGCATACATGTGGTTTATTCATGTTGTTGAACATGGGATTTATTTCGTTGAATTGTCATGATATTCGTTATCTAGCGTTTGTATGTTCATGTTGATGGACATAGCGATTTTGCATATATGTATCCATGAGTTGTGTTTGTGTATGTTGTACGATCTATGCTGAGGGCGCTGGATCGGATGTCCACCTCGTTTTGGTCCGACGGGATCATCTTGGGATCTAGGCTGAGGGCGCTGGATCATTGGACGGGTTTTTCCACCTCGTGTTGGTCCGACAGGATCATCTTGGGATCTATGCTGAGGGCGCTGGATCATTGGAATACCCATACTGTGTTAATGGAATCTTGTGGATTCGCATTGTCGGATCCCGGTAGCGGAAGTCCGGGTTGTGTATTTTGTTATGCATTGTTATTGCATATCCGATTTGTTTAATATGATACTTGTACTAGCATCTTTTTGCTAACCCCTTCGGGGGTAGACATTTATTTTGATGTTCAGGTAGCCGAGGAGCGGGGAAACAGCCACAGTACCGACGTGACGACGAAGGGGCTCATTGATGTTTGTTGTCATTGTGATTTGTCTTCTTGGTTCATTTTCAGTACTCGAGTACGCGTGTCTTATTAATATCATTTCGATATGGTTGTATTAATTAACTAAATGGATCAGTTGGAACCGGTTTTGTATTTTGAACTTCTGTGGTATTATTGGATTATATTTACATTTCTTTTAATTAGCCTTGTAAATCCTTATTTAAAGGGTTTACGGCGCTGTAATTATTCCGAATATCTCGGGGTGTTACAGGTGGGGCCTCCCAAGACAGCGACATAGATGCGTGTTGGCCTCTCATTGGTTCGCACATCCGGCTGCCAGCAGCTGCTGCGGACTTTAAGGAGACCAGCCCATGTGCTAAAGACGATCGCCCGCTTATTATAATACAGCAGAGGTGATCGCCCAGCGAATCCCAGTCCTATAAATAGAGAGCCTTCAGCACTTGGAAATGTCTTGGCTTTCTCTTGAATCTATCCAGGATTTCTCTCTCAGAACCTTTTAACCAAAAGACGGTCGGCAGAAACGAGAACTCCCTACAGTTCAGAGAACTCCAAATTTAAAGGTTCACAAGTACAGAAACTACTTCATACGAGAGTTCAGCTAATTCACACAGTGAGAGACCGTCGATTTCTCATAGTCAACACAGCACTCCATCGTTGTTACAAGAACTCACAGAGCATCAACTTTGGTTCTTCCGGCAATCTTCAGCACTCAAGAGCTAAGATAACTAGGGTCTTTACACTCATTGTAATTGTACTCTAACATTAATATTTGTACTCTCAAGTATTCGTATTAATAATATCTCGCGAGAGCATTCAAGCCTGGGACTAACAACCCCGGCAAATCTTGTGTTATTTACTTCCCCACGGACGTGCTCTCGCATTTTATTTGTTACTCGACCATTCCAGCATATCATCTCCGGATAATATTTTGGGTAACAACACTCATGTAAACCTTAGAAGAATTCAAAGATTGGTAGATGATTGATAGGACGAAAATAGTGTGCTAAAATCATTGGTAATTATAAGGTTTTAATGAATTTTATTTTAGCACACTTGGTTATTTTCTACCTATTTATATTTGGATACAATTTACTTCAGTTGGTAATTTGTTGTTTAATTTAGGTGTTTGATGGAGTTTTTAAGCTTAAAGAATAAATTGGGCCATCAAACGGACCAAGCTAAGGTGATTTGGACTTTAATGAAGAAACTGCCGTGCGACACTGGGTGGCCCAGTATCGGTTCGGTGACCCAGTGTCGGCCCTGTTCCGAAATTAATCTTACTTGGGGCCTATGAAACGACTCCAATCCATCCCAATCAGTTCCACAAGGCATAAAATCGCCCCCTAGGCTGGGGAAAGGAATTTTAATTGACTTGGAAGGAAAGACTCCAAAAGAATAAAAACTCAAGAAGGATAAGAAGGAAGGAGATCTAATTAAAGAAGGAAACTAAAAGATAAGGGAGTATTATAAAAAAAGGGCTTAGATTATTATTGAGCATCATTATTATCATTCTCACGGCTGGAGCAGAGGAAAAAGAGGAGGACCGAGCCGCAATTCCTACCGAAGCAAACCGAGCCGCCACCGACGTGCGAGGAAGAAGACTACACCGTTTGAATTTCTTTCTTCTTATGTCTATTATTAATTTGATGTTTTCTAAAGCCAACATGTCCGGCTAATTTTCTATTTTAGTTCTTAGTAAAGTTTAAAATCGTATTTGAATTATTCATGTTTTAATCCCGTAGCGTATTCTCAACTCGAAGTCTCTTGAATTACTTTTGTGTTATTGGATTCATTACTATGCAATATAATTTCTTAATTTGGTTTGGCCAACTAGATTAGGAGTTTTATGTCTTATGCTGGAAATTGAGTTGTACTCCGTAATTGTTGCAATTTTAATTTCACAAGTAGCAAACAATTGAATTTTCTCAATTGAGTAACACAAAATCGAGATCCCTTAAGTCGAGCTTATGAACTTAATATCTTGCCTATTTCATTATTTTGATTTTTAATGCATCTAGCGATCGAGATTTGAAGAGCTTGTTTTGAATCCATCGCCTAGATAGGTTTAATTAAAGAGCTTGTTTTAATTAAATAAACTTAAGAAATAGTTGGGGTCAACAGAGCTTGTTGTTGGCTTCGGAATATGAGTTCACGAGATTAGAGAAGAGATAAGCGCTGCATTAAAACTTGAATTAATTCGAAATGGTGGATAACGGAACTAAGAACTAGATTATTCCTTAATTGATATTTTCGAATTTTATTTCCTTTGTTTATTTTGATTTAATTTATTTTACGCAAGTTAATTGTTTAGTAAAAATTAGTAAACTAAAATCCCTCCTCGTTTCTATTTTATTTTGATTGCTAAAAGTATTTAACCTTTAAAAAACATAATTGATTTACCGTTCTCCGTGGAATCGACCCTTACTTGCCGATACTACTAGTAGTAGAAGTAAGCCAAGGAAAAATAAAAATAACTAATTTTGACGTGTCTCGACAGCGCGGTCAATGATGGTGTTGGAGCAAGATTGGTCGGTATCGCCGTTTGGAGATAGAGTTATAAAACTCTTTCGCGTTGCGGAAGCGATTTAAATAAAGGTGCTGAAAATAAATCGACACAAGAGTTATAGAGGTTCGGCCAAACGTGCCTACGTCCTCTCTTCAATATATTTTTCTATAGGATGAAGATGAACCTCTGCACCCCTCTTCTATCGGTCGAGGGATAACCGTTACAAACTCGTCTTCTATCGGTCTGAGTAAATCATTCAATCACTTGTCTTTTTGTCGGTCCAAGTTAAACCGTTTTCCTTTACGATCGGACAAGGAATCAACCTATCTAGCTTTCTATGGGTACTAGACATACCTCACTTGTATTTAGATTGCGATTCTAACAATGCCGGATCCTTGATCCTAATAACACCGAATCGAATCTTTGTAATATCCGCAATTTTCGATTTCCGGTAATTTCTTTTTTTTCGGTCGGAGTCCGTTTTGACGACTCGCTCATGACCGTTTCGTCATTCTGAGAATGATTAATTCTACACTTTTGGACATCCGAGTTCGTTTCGGTGTCGTTTCGTTGAGTTCTGTGCTTTTTAGCGACTTTTCCGCACTTGAGTTCGATTCTTGCGAATCTCATCCGAAACTGTTGTTTCGAGTTTCCCGCAAGTCCGTTTATCTTTGTTGGACGTGTTGTGAACTTCGGTTTGGTTATTCGATCACGTATCATGATTTTCGGGCATTTGGGCCATTTTCGTAATTTCCCAAAGTTTGGGGTAATTACCTTCCGTTGTCGAATTTCGAGCCTTCGGGTGGTCGGAATTGTGTGTCCTACTAGCTCTTAGATTCGTCTTTGTGAGTACTTCGTAACCGTATCTTCGGTTCGTATTCAGGTTCGGGTTTCGGTGTCGTTTTGTTGAATTCAGGATTACTAAACGACTTTTCTAAGTATGAGTTCGTCTTTGTTAGATCACCATTAATTTTTGGTGACTCCAAAAATTATAAATCTTTGCAATATTATAGAACATCGAGCTAGCTTTCCAATGGTTCAAACGGTGAGTCAATCGGAGTCCGGACGAGAGAGTTATGGTCGTTTCGGTTTGGCGAGCACTCCCGGGGAGCCTTTCGGCCGATAGGGGGCCGATAGACTCTCTGCCCGGCGATATGGGTATCGGTTGGGCCTATCGGCCGATAGGCCGGCCGATATGTAAATTTCTTCACCTTCGAACTTCCAGTAGCCTTTCGGCCGATAAGGGGGGTCGATAGACCATACTGCCGGCATCCCGTATGGATATCGGTTGGGCCTATCGGCCGATAGGTCGGCCGATAGGTTCTGCTGTGTTGCACTATAAATGTGGTTTTGAGCGTGAACAGCTCATTCTTTCCCATTTTTTTCCACCGAGTCGCGAGAGAGAGAGATATAGAGGGAGAGAGTTCTTCATCCGGGGGTCGATTTTCATCATTTCTTTTCGGTTGTGAGGCTCGGATAATCAATCTAACGCGTGTTCTACGGATCTTAACACTTGAATCACTCAAGGTAATATCTCTTGAAACCCTACCTTTTTGGATAATTGGGGATTTTGGGGTTTTGTCCGATTCTTTCCGTTTCGTTGATGGATTCATGATGAATATGATTAATCTTGTTAGTATCTTTAGTTTCCCTACGGATTCATGGATATTTTGTGGATTTTTACGGAATCGAGAGGGTTTGGTTGTGGTCCGCCCTCGTTGTTGTTTTCGGTATGAATATACATGAATCGTAGGCGGGGTTCCGGGTGTATTCCATTTCCATAATCGTTTAGAAGTGGTTGTGATTGTGCTATTCGAATCGTTAGGTTTATTTTCGTCGGTTCCTCACGGTCGTGCTTGATTCTTCCGTTCCGTTCATTGTCGTATTCCTTTTCGTTAGCATCGGGCGTTCCGAAGCTTCCCGGTTGAGCCGTATCCGTTCGTGGTTCAGTGCTCGTGGTATCGAGGCAAGTACCTTGCCCATACTTTTCTCGTTTTATGTATATGATGATCGGTGGTCGTCTTAATGTGTTTGTTTGGTTGTTTGAAATGAAGTTTCAAAAGATTTCGGTTTGGCCTCGTTAAAGGCTTTCTTTCAAAACGCGTGTGTTTTGTGAATGGTGTTTTGAGAATTGATTATGATTCGATTATTTTGAACGTTGAAGGATTTTATGAGGATACTCCTCTTGTTTAAAGTTATGGAATCGTGTATTCCGTATTTAAGCTTGTTATTGTATTTTGAAGAGTTTGGTAATGGTGTCGAGTTAATGGCCATCTCTAGTGAGTATTCTTAATGAACTTACATTCTTAGCATGTTAGTATTGCATGAGTAACGTGTGTGTGTGTATGCTCACTACGGGTTAGATCCGACGGGGTCTCGGTAGGGCTCCACGAAGCTGTGGACCGCGAGCTTGCTTTTAACCACTGTGGGTTAGATCCGACGGGGTCTCGGCAGGGATCCACGAAGCTGTGGGTCCGCGGTTAATTGTGGTGCATTTTTACAAATGTGATTCGATATTGGCATTTCCGGAGATGAGTGCTTTTGAACGGTTTTCATGATTGCATGCATTGACTAAGTGTGTAAGAGGTAAATTGTTCGTTTGGCCTACTTGGCTAGGATGGCTCTAGAGTATTTTGTGGTTTATGTTTTAAATCCTGTATTAGTGGATTTTGATGTTGGGAGACGAACCTCGTGGTCGTTCTTGTGTACTGTGAGTTGATGAGATTTGGGGCTAAAATCCCAATGGTTTTGTAAAAGTCGTTTTACGGATTTGGGGCTAAAATCCCAACGGTTGGTTAATGTCATTTTTTTCAGATAGTAAACTTTTGGGGCGGTGACCCCTTTGTCTGTTGGATTTTGAAAAGTAGGATTTGATAATCCTAAATTGTTTTCTATTAAAACTCTCGATGGCATTCTAAACCGTTTTATAAATTATTCCCATTGATTTATGATATTTCGTTTTTGAGATGTTTTCTCAAACCCTTGCCTCGGGAAGTACTTTTCGTTTCGTTTGGATCTTTGAGGATCCTCGGTTATTGTTATTCGTGGAATGTGAATTGTATGGCTCGTATTTGCACTTTGTATTTGCACTAGCAAAACAGTGGAGTTTTGCTAACCCCCGAGTAATCGGGGGGTGGATGTCTGTTTTTGCATTCAGGTTTTGGAGCATAACACAGGGTCAGCACGAAGGATGATGAAAGATGATCGATACTAATCACATGAGGAACCGTACATCGTGTGTTGGTTCAGTTGTACTTTATTTTCCGCTGCTGTATTGTTCCCGTTGTACGAGTGTAGTTGTATTTTGTCCCCTGCGTGGGCATGAGTTGTATTTGAGTTGTATGTATTTGTGGAAAGACCAAATCGGTCTACTGAGTCATTGTAGCCTCGAAGGCATTGTTGAGATGTTAAATGTCGTTACCAGCCTGGTAGATCCTTGAGGAAAGGGTCTACGGCGTGTAATATCCCTGAGTGGATTGGGGGTGTTACATAAATGGTATCGGAGCTTAGGTTGAGGAAACCTAGGCTATCGGGTCAAGTCGTGTTGTTTGAGTCTTGTTTCGTCGGATTTTATCTGACTGAGTCATGTCGCGACGCGTCGTTTGAGTTTGTTGGTCGTGATTAGTATCGTGGGGCGATCATCATCTTCGTGCGACCTGTGGAAGTAAGTCTCCCTTCTTTGTGTTGTGCCTCGTGTGACACGAGCTATTTTATGATTATTTGTTAAGTGGTGGAATCCTTATGTGAATTTTGATTTCACGATATGTATTTAGTCGACTCTCGTATTTGATTTATACGAGGAATGTCGTCGTTTGTGACGTCTTTTTATTGTTGTTTTTTTTCTCCGTTGTTGATGATTTTCGAATCGATTTGCACGTTTTACAAGTCTCTTGTGGAAGCTTTGTGCTTATACGCGTTCGGCTTGTTCACTAGCCAGTGCGGGAGGGTATTTTATCAGTGGTTTTGTTCTGAATGTGGTATTTTATCGTTTATTTCCGTTTAAGGACATATATTGTCTTGATTTTAAACGTTTTGGTGCGTGTGCTAGGAGTTGTTTTAGTAAACGTCGGTATGTGTGAGTTTTGGGCATTCTGGCCTATTGGATTTTTGAAAACCTTGAGTATCTTGGAAAAACAAATTTCGAGACATACTTTTCAAATGAGTTATTTTCTTGTGGTACATCCTAGATGCCGCAATATATTTCAAAATCTTTCTACCTCGAGGACCAAAATGTTTCGCGATATTTTCAACACTTTTATTTAGACCCGAGGGTCGAATATTCTGAAAGTTTTCACTAAGAGAAAGTGTCTTCGTTTTTATCAAATGCGAAATGGTTCTCCAATGTCTCGATAACGATGTTTCACGTTTGTACTTTTTTTGAAAGATGATACTCAAGATCAATCGGTGTTCTTCTAAATTATTTTCAAAATGAGGTTTTCGTTTTTAAAACCTATCCATTCCGTTTGAGGGTTGGTATGTATGTGTGATGTTCGCGTTGTCCTTTTGATACTTTCTCCCGAGTATGACCGAATTGGCGGTGTGAGCGTTGAGACGCTTTCCACACATTGTTTGTGCTAGCCCCTGTGAGAGGCGGAGTGTTGGTATTGAATGTTGTCGCCTCATGGCAATTTCTGCGTTGTCGCGCATGTGCGAGCTGTTAGAGCTTGATTTGGTATGACCGTGTGCATCGGTGATGGTTCCGTTATGCGTCGATTGTTTAATGTCTTGTTACCTTGCTCCCGTTTTTGTGAATTTCGTGGACGAGGTCGGAGGTAATGCCCGTACTATTTTGACTTCTGTGTTTTCTCTTCCCCGGTCTATCGATTCGCTCATGTTCGTTGGTACTTTATGAACTTGTTCGGTATTTCAGTTTCATCGTCCGAACGAGCTGTGATCTTGTTGTGGGCCGATCTGGTTATCGGTGTGACTTTTTCGAGTTCGGTTCGATTCTTGTGAACTTTGTTCGGGAGTAACATCATTTGGTTCTACTAGTCCTTTTATTCGAAGGGATCGGATTTTGAACTTCTGTATTTTCTACTTTGTCGACTCATGTATGTTCGTTGACATTTCTGAGCTTGTCCTGCCCTTGTTTTTGTTTATCGAACGAGTGTGATATCATTTCGGAATAACTTATTTGTCGTTGTGACTTTTCAATCGCTATTCCCTTTCCTGTGGATCTTATGGGAATGCATGTCTTGTAGTTCTCACCAGATCATCCTGGGAGCTATTGTTGAACTTTATTGTTCTTCGTGATTCGAACATGATTCTTCGATTTTTGTTGTCTCGATCGTTTGTTTGTTCGGTTTTTGTTCTCGTTTCGTGATTGTTGAACGTTCAGGCTCCTTCGTAATTCCCTTTAGTTCGGGAAATTAGTTTCGTTTTCAATCTTCCATCCCTTAGGCGATGGGATTCCGTGTTTGTTCAGCGGTTGACTCGCATTTTGATTGATGTACCGTTGGGTTGGTCAATCATATTGATTTTCGTTCGTTGTGTTTTGTGATTATCGGATAATTGACTTGACTATAGTATCCGTTTGATGACGCTTGTCACTTGTCGGTTTTATTATATCCCTAACGGCGACGTTGTGTTGGTCACCGTGGAGCGTGTTTACACGCCGTATATTCCTTTGCGTTGTTTGTAACATTTCGCCGTTGGGCATTAGTTACGCATTCTTGTGTGTCTCGTTGAGTTTTCTGGCGGAATATTTCTTCTCCCTACTTGTTTTAAGTTTCGGACGAAACTTCTTTTAAGGAGGGTAGAATGTAATATCCGCAATTTTCGTTTTCCGGTTATTTTTTTTTTTCGGTCGGAGTCCGTTTTGACGACTTCGCTCATGACCGTTCGTCATTCCGAGAATGATTAATTCTACACTTTTGGACATCCGAGTTCGTTTTGGTGTCGTTTCGTTGAGTTCTGTGCTTTTTAGCGACTTTTCCGCACTTGAGTTCGATTCTTGCGAATCTCATCCGAAACTGTTGTTTCGAGTTTCCGCAAGTCCGTTTATCTTTGTTGGGACGTGTTGTGAACTTCGGTTTGGTTATTCGATCACGTATCGTGATTTTCGGGCATTTGGGCCATTTTCGTAATTTCCCAAAGTTTGGGGTAATTACCTTCCGTTGTCGAATTTCGAGCCTTCGGGTGGTCGGAATTGTGTGTCCTACTAGCTCTTAGATTCGTCTTTGTGAGTACTTCGTAACCGTATCTTCGGTTCGTATTCAGGTTCGGGTTTCGGTGTCGTTTTGTTGAATTCAGGATTACTAAACGACTTTTCTAAGTATGAGTTTGTCTTTGTTAGATCACCATTAATTTTTGGTGACTCCAAAAATTATAAATCTTTGCAATATTATAGAACATCGAGCTAGCTTTCCAATGGTTCAAACGGTGAGTCAATCGGAGTCCGGACGAGAGAGTTATGGTCGTTTCAGTTTTTGGCCGAGCACTCCCAGGAGCCTTTCGGCCGATAGGGGGGGCCGATAGACTCTACTGCCGGCAGTCTGTATGGGTATCGGTTGGGCCTATCGGCCGATAGGCCGGCCGATATGTAAATTTCTTCACCTTCGAACTTCCAGTAGCCTTTCGGCCGATAAGGGAGGTCGATAGACCCTCTTGGCATCCGTATGGATATCGGTTGGGCTATCGGCCGATAGGTCGGCGATAGGTTCTGTTGTTGCACTATAAATGTGGTTTTGAGCGTGAACGGCTCATTCTTTCCCATTTTTTCCACCGAGTCGCGAGAGAGAGATATAGAGGAGAGAGTTCTTCATCCGGGGTCGATTTTCATCATTTCTTTTCGGTTGTGAGGCTCGGATAATCAATCTAACGCGTGTTCTACGGATCTTAACACTTGAATCACTCAAGGTAATATCTCTTGAAACCCTACCTTTTTGGATAATTGGGGATTTTGGGGTTTTGTCCGATTCTTTCCGTTTCGTTGATGGATTCATGATGAATATGATTAATCTTGTTAGTATCTTTAGTTTCCCTACGGATTCATGGATATTTTGTGGATTTTTACGGAATCGAGAGGGTTTGGTTGTGGTCGCCCTCGTTGTTGTTTTCGGTATGAATATACATGAATCGTAGGCGGGGTTCGGGTGTATTCCATTTCCATAATCGTTTAGAAGTGGTTGTGATTGTGCTATTCGAATCGTTAGGTTTATTTTCGTCGGTTCCTCACGGCCGTGCTTGATTCTTCCGTTCCGTTCATTGTCGTCTTCCTTTTCGTTAGCATCGGGCGTTAGAAGCTTCCGGTTGAGCCGTATCCGTTCGTGGTTCGGTGCTCGTGGTATCGAGGCAAGTACCTTGCCCATACTTTTCTCGCTTTATGTATATGATGATCGGTGGTCGTCTTAATGTGTTTGTTTGGTTGTTTGAAATGAAGTTTCAAAAGATTTGATTTGGCCTCGTTAAAGGCTTACATACAAAACGCGTGTGTTTTGTGAATGGTGTTTTGAGAATTGATTATGATTCGATTATTTTGAACGTTGAAGGATTTTATGAGGATACTCCTCTTGTTTAAAGTTATGGAATCGTGTATTCGTATTTAAGCTTGTTATTGTATTTTGAAGAGTTTGGTAATGGTGTCGAGTTAATGGCCATCTCTAGTGAGTATTCTTAATGAACTTACATTCTTAGCATGTTAGTATTGCATGAGTAACGTGTGTGTGTGTATGCTCACTACGGGTTAGATCCGACGGGGTCTCGGTAGGGCTCCACGAAGCTGTGGACCGCGAGCTTGCTTTTAACCACTGTGGGTTAGATCCGACGGGGTCTCGGCAGGGATCCACGAAGCTGTGGGTCCGCGGTTAATTGTGGTGCATTTTTACAAATGTGATTCGATATTGGCATTTCCGGAGATGAGTGCTTTTGAACGGTTTTCATGATTGCATGCATTGACTAAGTGTGTAAGAGGTAAATTGTTCGTTTGGCCTACTTGGCTAGGATGGCTCTAGAGTATTTTGTGGTTTATGTTTTAAATCCTGTATTAGTGGATTTTGATGTTGGGAGACGAACCTCGTGGTCGTTCTTGTGTACTGTGAGTTGATGAGATTTGGGGCTAAAATCCCAATGGTTTTGTAAAAGTCGTTTCTGGATTTGGGGCTAAAATCCCAACGGTTGGTTAATGTCATTTTTCGGATAGTAAACTTTTGGGCGGTGACCCCTTTGTGCATTGGATTTTGAAAAGTAGGATTTGATAATCCTAAATTGTTTTCTATTAAAACTCTCGATGGCATTCTAAACCGTTTTATAAATTATTCCCATTGATTTATGATATTTCGTTTTTGAGATGTTTTCTCAAACCCTTGCCTCGGGAAGTACTTTTCGTTTCGTTTGGATCTTTGAGGATCCTCGGTTATTGTTATTCGTGGAATGTGAATTGTATGGCTCGTATTTGCACTTTGTATTTGCACTAGCAAAACAGTGGAGTTTTGCTAACCCCCGAGTAATCGGGGTGGATGTCTGTTTTGCATTCGGGTTTTGGAGCATAACACAGAGTCGGCACGAAGGATGATGAAAGATGATCGATACTAATCACATGAGGAACCGTACATCGTGTGTTGGTTCGGTTGTACTTTATTTTCCGCCGTATTGTTCCCCAGACGGTGTAGTTGTATTTTGTCCCCTACGTGGGCATGAGTTGTATTTGAGTTGTATGTATTTGTGGAAAGACCAAATCGGTCTACTGAGTCATTGTAGCCTCGAAGGCATTGTTGAGATGTTAAATGTCGTTACCAGCCTGGTAGATCCTTGAGGAAAGGGTCTACGGCGTGTAATATCCCTGGGTGGATTGGGGGTGTTACAATCTTATCCTATCTTTTACCTCTCGTGTATGGGTTTTCGTGTATCACACTCAAACTCTTGACAATATAAGCACAATTACAACAACAATAGAATGTATATCAATATCTGATCAATGTATCGATTGCTTGAAGTTGTTGCAGGTTCAATACCATAGGGAGTGGTATTTATAGGCTCCAAAGCCTCAACTAGCCGTTAGTAACTTTTGCCTTTCTTACGTACGTTATACTTCTTCCTTTACCTACGTTAAGCTATTTACGTACGTTAGCTCACTCATGTTATGTACATTATGTATACTGCAAATCAATCCAGTAGCTCCTGTCTTCTGTGTTACGTACGTTATCATATCTCCCATTACGTATGTTAACAATTAGGGGTGTGCATATAAACCGAACCCGAAAATTCAATCCAAAAATCCGATAATCCGATCCAAACCAACCCGAACCGATATCTTCGGATTTCGGATCGGATCGGATTAAATCCGTGGGTTTTCGGATTGATCCGGTTCGATCCGAAGTTAAAAAATAAAAAAATATTATATACTATATTACTATTATTATTTATTAATATCTTGAGTCCTTGATTGTTGGACCTTTATTAATATACTATAACTATATAAAATATTATATACTACATTACTGTATCCATTTCCCACCCACCGGTCGGTATCCCATCCCATTTCCCATTGTTAAATAGGTAAATATCCTAGAAACCCTAATCAGTATCCCATTTCCCACCAGGCACCACCCATCCCGTCGCCTCCACTCTCCAGACCCAAACCTAATCAGTAATCCCATTTCCCACCACACATTCCATCGCCTCCCGACCCAAAATTTATTCCCAGTTCCCACTTCTCACTACGACCCCAGAACACGAACGATCTTCCTCAGCCGCCATCATCGCCGTTCGTTAACATACGCCCCAGATCCGAGCTTTCCTGTTAGCCGCTCCTCCTCAACAGATCTGAGTTTATTCTGATATTGTGTTTTTTGGAGGTTAATTCTGAGTCCTACTATATTCTGTTCTGGTGTTGGAGCCGGAAAAAAAAATCCGAATTAAAAAATTCCGAGTCTGACTATAATTCTGGGTCTGACTATATTCTTGTATTAGATTCTGACTAAGTTGATCTTTTGTAACAAAATTTTTTTTGGATATTTCGGATTGGAACCGAAAAATCCGATCCGATTTTGGACTGATCCGAATCCGAGTCGAAATTTCGGTTCGGATTTCGGGTTGTCCAAAACCTTGTCCGAATTTTCGGATTAATCCGAAATTCGGATCGGATCGGATCGGTTTCACCCGATGCACTCCCCTATTAACAATAGTCAAAATATCTGTTGGTGTGATGCTGTAAGCCATGACGTCACAACGATCATATGGTTTGAATTGTGATTCAAACTCTTCATTACGTACGTTAACCATAGAGGGTTACGTACGTTAAACTTGCTTCATTACGTACGTTATGCTACATGCATTGCGTACGTTATCCATGTTATTTCCAGCTTTTTGCGTATTCGACTTCTTCGTTGTTTTGTTTTGTTTTGTTTTGTTTTGTTTTGTTTTGTTTTGTTCCTTGTTGTTTTTCTTTGTTTAACAACTAATCATCAAAACTCGATAATGAATATTTGGAATATTCCAACAGATGGCACATTGGATGATCTCCGGTAATTTCCAATTTGTGAGTCCTGTCTGGAAGGTAAGATGACTAAAATAAATACTTTATTATTATTTTTACTTATATTATCATTTATTGATTGTGCAATGTTGTGTAATTACTTTTTGCCAAACAAACAAAATATCATATTTAAGTTGTAAGTTGATATTTGTCAGAAACCAAAAAAAAAAAAAGAAAAAAAATCAAACGGACTCTTTTATTATTCCATACAATCATTAAAATGTACAATTATTCTCTAATAGAATCTATTCAATCACACATATATGTGATGAGTTTTTACAAGTTAAAAATAAAAAAGGAAGGTACAAGTGCAACAACAGAATTCTAGTGAAGTGGACGCGAAGAAACGAACCTCCTTAGTTTAATCCCCCCTCCAACTAAACTAAACTAACTTCACCACATACTATCATTTCAACAAACGCATTACACATATTGCCCCCAAGTAACCCCCAAGAAATATCCCAACATACATGCTATATATAATCTTAGTTTTAACTTTTAATAGCATGTATATATAACAATTATAACCTCCAGCAATTACTAGCCAGCTGATCGAATATTGGACTCGGAAATGGAAGACGGCCGTGCGAAGGCGGGTAATAAGGCGGAGATTGACACAAGCGCGCCTTTCCGATCGGTTAGAGAGGCTGTCATGTTGTTCGGCGAGAGAGTACTTGCCGGTGAGGTATACGCCGACAAGCTCAAAGAGGTGCGAATAACTCAACTCAAACCAGCAATATATGTTTTTATATATAATATATACATTATTGTCATTTCGAAATATTTTCTTATCAACTCGATTGTGGAGAAATAATTACAAACTAGTATATATTTTTCCAGCAAAGTTATTTATTAGTTTTTAAAACCGCGAAATTGTTTTTTCGCAACGGAGATAGAAAAAAACATAATTTTAAGCACGGTTTGGAAGAAGTTAGTTTTTGCTAGTAATAATAAATAACTTGTGTTTTACCTCTAAATTATATAAGAATGAATAACACTACTAGTTAAGTGTTGGTTAATATCTATATGCTTTTTTCTTAAATAATATTTCATAATGTCTTAGTATAAATGTCATAATATTTGTACTAACGTCTAAACTATTTCTTATCTTACAATATTTATATAGTTATTGAAATATATTCGACTATCCGTGAGTTGTTTTGTTTTATTTGTATTTTTTAGATGAACATCTTGATATAAATATCACTGAAATCAGAAATTGTATGATAATATTATGATTTTTTTTTAGTTTATACAGGATCGATCCACAATATATTCGCTCCTCTTTCTTAATTCATGTGTTGCAATGCGGTAAAAATCAATTATGAGTTCTTCATATATTTATAAATTAATACACAATCAACATAAAAAAATAATTATGAAATTTATAAATAGTAGTTTGATTATTTGATATATTATATTTGAATATGAGGTATTCACAAACCCAACACTCAATGCACGATGATAGTAGAGTGGCTCTCCTAACTTTTGCAACATCTTCCCTAACACTAGACTAAAAAAAGAAGTATCAAATCCAAAAAGGAGATAATTATAAAAACTACTCATAAGATTTGTAGTAATTACGAGGAACCCCAACTAATTTTGAAAATTATAAAAACCACCTGTTGGGTTTGATTCTCTTTAATTGTTCAAACACACCCATCTCTCATAAAAAAACAAAACAAAAAAAAACAAAATGATTGCAATGGTTTATGCTTATAATTGTTATTAGTTTAGGGCAAATAAGATTATTTAATATATTTTAATAAGATATTATAACATAACCATATTTTATTACAAAGTACGTATATTTACCTCACAAGATCTATATGAGCCGTATAGATGCAGGACAAGACGTACGAATCTGGTCTGCATGGACCACTGGCATCTGAGCTCGAGGAGACGAAGCAAAGCCTGCGAAAAGCGCGCGAAGAGAGCACCCACATGGCCCAATTCCTCTCTGCCTTGCAACAAGAACTCGAACAAACGAAAAGGGAGCTCAAGCATTTGAAAATCCACGCATCGTCCGATCCAGAGACGGAGGACCTCAAGTACGTCGAGAGCTCTACAGAATTGTTGGTGACCGCACATGTGAAAACCGATATGCCTCTCGACCACCAAACTATTGAATTCCAGAAGAAGAAATGCGTGTCGTTTGCGAATCATTCATCGGTGTTGGCGACTGATCAAGTGGTTGTGCCTAGTGATGGAGCTGCGCTCCAAAGGCACACTTCTCTTAAGAAAAAGAAGAAGAAGAAGCAACTCATTCAGTTTATTACTGGGATTTTCTCTAACAAGAGGGAAAGTTGTGATGATTCTGCTATGGAATGAGTAAAACTGACGTTCTTTTTTGGATGGATTGAGGGAGTAGTTGCTAGCTAGATTTTCAGTATTATTTTCAATAATTGAGTGTTGTACAACAAACTTTTTCTATATATTTTGTATCCATAAAATGATCAGACGATTTAGCTGTTTGATCGGTGAATCCGAAAATTACAATAAAACGAAAAAAAAAAATCTACTAAATAATACTACTCTATGGGAAAAAGAAAATATACTGAACATTACTATTGTCCTTACAATTTGATTACAAAATATAAACTGAACCAGAAGAATAAAATTACACGAATAAGTTTCTGGAAGCCCACAAGATAATTACGTCTCGTATAGTGCTGACGGTTTTCAAACGTTTATCCCCCAAGATACAACGTCTAACGTGTTCTGTTCTGTAACACACCAGAAAATAAGCTTCGGCGAACTGGAAAAATGTGAGAGCTGAGCAAACTGTATGTATGTATGTGTGTTCAGAATTTCGAATGAGATGATATGATGTTTTTTTATGTTACAACCTATTATACATGATATATATAGGCATCTCCATTATGTGGTATTAACTTAGGCATTAAGACACACAAAACTGCAGCATTAATACAGGTTTTATGACCATAAAACCGCTGCATTAAGACAAGTTTTATGACCATAAAACCGCTGCATTAAAACGCACTTAATACACATAATCAGTGTATTGTAACTGATCGTTTCATTTCAACAGTCACAAGAGGAGGAAACATTCAAAATTCAAGTCTGCTTGGTACCAAAAAATTAATACTCGCGCCCAAGCCCAAGATTGTAATACCCGAGATTTTCGTTTCCAGTTATTCTGAATTATTTGTCGTTTTGTGCCATTTATTTTGTTCCGTTGACGATTATTTGGAATTTTCTCTCTGTTGTGTACGGTATGATGGCCCGTGTGGTGGTTTTCATCGAGTGCAACTTGTCGCCGCATCAGTCATATTGATCATATACTTGTGCGTGTGACACTGTATGTTGTTTCCCTTCGTATGATTGTTCTCGTTGTGAACCGTGAACTTTGTTGTCAAGCCGGGAGTCGTTTTATTCGTCGAGTAGTGGCATCGTTGTACCGACTTCAGACCGTGCTATTGTCAGAACATGTTACGTATGTAATATCCGCAATTTTCGATTTTCGGTAAATTTCTTTTTTCGGCCGGAGTCCATTTTGACGACTCGCTCATGACCGTTTCATCATTTCGAGAATGATTAATTCTGCACTTTTTGTCATCCGAGTTCGTTTCGGTATCGTTTTGTTGAGTTCCGAGCTTTTTAGCGACTTTTCCGCACTTGAGTTCGATTCTTGCGAATCTCGTCCGAAACTGTTGTTTCGAGTTTCTCGTAAGTTCATTTAATGTTATTATTCATGTTGCGAGCTTGTGTTTCGATCGCGTATCGTGATTTTCGGACGTTTTGGGCCATTTTCGTAATTTCCCAAAGTTTTGGTTTGGTGTTTCGATCGCGTATCGTGATTTTCGGACGTTTTGGGCCATTTTCGTAATTTCCCAAAGTTTTGGGTAATTACTTCCGTTGTTGAATTCCGAGCCTTCGGGTGGTCGGAATTGTGTGTTCTCTTAGCTCTTAGATTCGTCTTTGCGAGTACGTCGTAACCGTATCATCGATTCGTATTTAGGTTCGGGTTTCGGTCGTCGCCGTCGGAGTTGGCCGGCCGAGTCATGGCCGGGCAACCCGGGCCTGTGCCGGCAATGGCCGAGTCACGACCGGTAGTGCTCGCGGCTCCGCCGAAGTCACGGCCGCCGGCAGCGTTTCGGCAGCCTTCCGCCGAAAGCGATCGTGGGCCGCAGACATGCCGGGCAGGCCGCACACTCTATGGCATTTTTCGCCAAACCGATCAGACCGGGTGCCGCGGCACACTGCCGAGCCGCACACCGCCGACCACCGGAGCCATTTTTGGGCTCAGGCCGCGCACACTCCTTCTGGCCGCAGACATCAGCACTCCTATTTATGGCCCTGCAGACGGGTTTTTGGCCATTTTTCTCACTCGTTTTCTTCCCTTCCGCGGCTGGAGCTTGGTTAATCATGGAGAGATGTTGTTGGACAATCAATTCATGAAGTTTTGGAGTTCATATCATCAATCATCCATCCTATAACACCCTCCGATCTACCGAATCAGGTCAGATTTCCTAGAAATCTAGTTTTGGGGAATTTGGGTGTTTTGGTTGTTTTCGTCCGATTAATCCGATTTAACTTAGGATTATGATGTATTGATGATTATTTAGATGTATTATATCATTTACCTTGTTATTCCATGGTTGGATCGTATCGATTCGTTGTTTTGGTCAAGTTCTTGATCGACGCCTTGAAGGTGTCCGGTAGAATGTCATAGAGGGGTTTTCGGGCGTTCTACGATTATTTTTCATCGTATGATCGTTGATTTATTAATTGTATGATATTAGGGTCGTGTTTCTTGCGAAGAAACCGTGTTGAACCCTTCCGTTCATCGCCGTCTTCCTTTTCGATAGCATCGGGCGTTTCGAAGCTTTCCGGTTGAGCCGTGTTCGTCGGAATACTTGCGTGCCAATTTCGAGGCAAGTACCTTGCCCATACTTTTCTCGTTTTATGGATATAATGATCGGTGGTCGTCTTGATGTGTTTGTTTGGTTATTTGAAATGAAGTTTCAAAAGATTACGGTTTGGCCTCGTTAAAGGCTCTCTTTCAAAACGCGTGTGTGTTTTGTGAACGTTGTGTTTTGGGAATTAATTATGATTTGATTGTTTTGAACGTTGGAGGCTTTGATGATATCCTTGTTGTTTAAAAGTTATAGAATCGTGTATTCTGTGTTTAATCTTGTTATTGTGTTTTGAAGAGTTTGATAATGGTGTCGGATTAGTGGCCATCTCTAGTAAGTATTCTTGATGAACTTACATTCTTAGCATATTAGCATTGCATGAGTAACGTGTGTGTGTGTATGCTCACTATGGGTTAGATCCGACGGGGTCTCGGTAGGGGTCCACAGAGACGTGGATCCGCGAGCTTGCTTTTAACCACTATGGGTTAGATCCGACGGGGTCTCGGTAGGGGTCCACGGAGGGGTGGATCCACGGTTAATTGTGGTGCATTTTGCAAATGTGATTTGATATTGGCATTTTCGGAAATGAGTGCTTTTGAACGGTTTTCATGATTGCATGCATCGACTAAGTGTGTAAGAGGTAAGTTGTTCGTTTGGCTTACTTGACTAGGATGGCACTAGAGTATTTTGTTGTTTGTGTTAAATCCTTTATTTGTGGATTGTGATGTTGGGAGACGAACCTTGTGGTCGTTCTTGTATACTGTGAGTTGATGAGATTTGGGGCTAAAATCCCAATGGTTTTGTAAAAGTCATTTTACGGATTTGGGGCTAAAATCCCAACGGTTTGGTAAAGGTTATTTTCCGGAAAGTAAACCTTTGGGGCGGTGACCCCTTTTGTCTTTTGGATTTTTGAACAGTAGGATTTGATAATCCTAAATTGTTTTCTATTAAAACTCTCGATGGCATTCTAAACCGTTTTATAAATTATTTTCATTGATTTATGATATTTCGATTTTGAAAGCTTTTCTCAAACTCTTGCCTCGGGAAGTACTTTTCGTTTCGTTTGGATATTTGAGGATTTCTGGTTATTGTTATTCGTGGAATGTGAATTGTATGGTTCGTATTTGCACTTTGTACTTGCACTAGCAAAACAGTGGAGTTTTGCTAACCCCCGAGTATTCGGGGGGTGGGATGTCTATTTTTGCATTCAGGTTTTGGAGCATAACACAGGGTCGGCACGAAGGATGATGAAAGATGAACGATACTAATCATACGAGGATCCGTTGATGTCGTATTGGTCTAGTTGTATTTTCTTTTCCGCCGCAAGATCTTTTCCGTTGCCAGACGGAGTTTATCAGATTTTGACCCCTGCGTGGGTATATGTTGTAATTGAGTTGTATATTTTTATTGAAAGACCAAATCGGTCTACTGAGTCATTTAGCCTTGAAGGCATTGTCGAGATGTTAAATGTTGTTACCAGCCTGGTAGATCTTCGAGGAGAGGGTCTACGGCGTGTAATATCCTTGAGTGGATTGGGGGTGTTACATAAATGGTATCGGAGCTTAGGTTGTGGAAACCTAGGCTGTCGGGTCAAGTCGTGTTGTTTGAGTCTTGTTTCGTCGGATTTTATCTGACTGAGTCGTGTCGCGACGCGTCGTCTGAGTTTGTTGGTCGTGATTAGTATCGTGGGGCGATCATCATCTTCGTGCGACCTGTGGATGTAAGTCTCCCTCCTTTGTGTTGTGCCTCGTGTGACACGAGCTATTTTTATGATTATTTGTTAAGTGATGAAATCCTTCTGTGGATTTTGATTTCACGATATGTATTTAGTCGACTCTCGTATTTGGTTTATACGAGGAGTGTCGTCACTGCTGATGTCTTTTCACTATTGTTTTTGCCCGTTACTGATGATTTTCGAATCGATTTGCTCGTTTTACAAGTTCTCTTGTGGAAGCTTTGTGCTTATACGCGTACGACTTGTTCACTAGTCAGTACGGGAGGGTCCTTAGAGATCTCGAATGGGGTCAGTGGTTTTATTCTGAATCCTAGGCGGTCTTCGACTGTGGTATTTTATCGTTTGTTTCCGTTTAAAGACATGTATTGTCTTGATTTTAAACGTTTTGATGCGTGTACTAGGAGTTGTTTTAGTGAACGTCGATATGCGTGAGTTTTGGGCATTCTGGCCTATTGGATTTTTGAAAACCTTGAGTATCTTAGAAAAATAAAATTCGAGACATATTTTTCAAATGAGTTATTTTCTTGTGGTACATCCAAGGTGCCACAATATATTTCAAAAATTTTCTACCTCGAGGACCAAAATGTTTTGAGATATTTTCAATGTTTTAGAAACACTTTTATTTAGACCCAAGGGTCGAATATTTTGAAAGTTTTCACTAAGAGAAAGTGTCCTCATTTTTATCAAATGCGAAATGGTTCTCCAAAGTCTCGATAACAATGTTTCACGTTTGTACTTTTTGAAAGGTGATACTCAAGATCAATCGGTGTTCTTCTAAATTATTTTCAAAATGAGGTTTTCGTTTTTTTTAAAACATATCCATTCCCGTTTAAGGGTTGGGTATGTATGTATGATGTTTGCTCCCGAGTATGATCGAATTGGCGGTGTGAGTGTTGAGTCGCTTTCCACACATTTGTTGTGTTAGCCCTTGTGAGAGGCGAGATGTTGGTATTGAATGTTGCCATCTCGTGGTGATTTATGCGTTATCGCGCATGTGCGAGCTGTTAGAGCTTGGTTTGGTATGACCGTGTGCATCGGTGATCGTTCCGTTATGTGTCGGTTGTTTAATGTCTTGTTACCTTGCTCCTGTTTTTGTGAATTTCGTGGACGAGGTCGGAGGTAATACCCGTACTATTTTGACTTCGGTATTTTCTCTTTCTCCAGTCTATCGATCCGTTCATATTCGTTGATACTTTATGAACTTGTTCTGTATTTCAGTTTCATCGTCCGAACGAATTGTGATCTTGTTGTGGGTTGATCTGGTTATCGCTGTGACTTTTTCGAGTTCGGTTCGATTCTTGTGAACCTTGTTCGGAAGTGACATCATTTGGTTCTATTAGTTCTTTTATTCGAAGTGGATCGAATTTGGAACTCCTGTGTTTTCGACTCTGTCGACTCGTTTATGCTCGTTAACATTTTCTGAACTTTCCCTATCCCTTGCTTTTGTTGATCGAACGAGGGTGGTATTGTTCCGGAATAACTCGTTTGTCGTTGTAACTTTTCAAATCGCTATTCCCTTTCCTGCGGATCTTATGGGAATGCATGTCTTGTAGTTCTCACCAGATCATCCTGGGAGTTGTTGTTTGAATTTTATTATCCTTCGTAATTTCGGACATGATTGTTCGATTTTTGTTGTCCCGATCGTTTGTTTGTTCGGTTTTTGTCCTCGTTTCGTGATTGTTGAGCATTCAGGCTCCTTCCTAATTTCCTTAAGTTCGGAAAATTAGTCTCGTTTTCGATCTTCCAACCCTTGGGCGGTGGAATTCCGTATTTGTTCAGCGATTGGTTCGCGTTTTGATTGATGTACCGTTGGGTTGGTCAATCGTATTGATTTTCGTTCGTTGTGTTTTGTGATTGTTCGGATAATTGACTTGATTGTATTATCCATTTGATGACGCTTGTCACTTGTTGGTTTTATTATATCCCTAACGGCAACGTTGTGTTGGTCGTCGTGGAGCGTGTTTTCACGCCGTATATTCCTTTGAGTTGCTTGTAACGTTTCGCCGATGGGCGTAAGTTACGTGTTTCCTTGCGTATCTCGTTGAGTTTTCCTGGCGGATATTGCTTCTCCCTACTTGTTTTAATTTTCGGGACGAAACTTCTTTTAAGGAGGGTAGAATGTAATATCCACAATTTTCGATTTTCGGTAAATTTCTTTTTTCGGCCGGAGTCCGTTTTGACGACTCGCTCATGACCGTTTCATCATTTCTAGAATGATTAATTCTGCACTTTTTGTCATCCGAGTTCGTTTCGGTATCGTTTTGTTGAGTTCCGAGCTTTTTAGCGACTTTTCCGCACTTGAGTTCGATTCTTGCGAATCTCGTCAAATCAAGTTGTTTCGAGTTTCTCGTAAGTTCATTTAATGTTATTATTCATGTTGCGAGCTTGTGTTTCGATCGCGTATCGTGATTTTCGGACGTTTTGGGCCATTTTCGTAATTTCCCAAAGTTTTGGGTAATTACTTCCGTTGTTGAATTCCGAGCCTTCGGGTGGTCGGAATTGTGTGTTCTCTTAGCTCTTAGATTCGTCTTTGAGAGTACGTCGTAACCGTATCATCGATTCGTATTCAGGTTCGTGTTTCGGGGTCGTTCGGGCCGTCGGAGTTGGCCCCGACCGAGTCATGGCCGGGCAACCTGGCCTACAGCATCGGCCGAGTCACGTCCGTAGTGCTCGCCTTCGCCGAGTCACGGCCGACAGTGCTCGGCAGCTTCGGGCCGAGCAGTCCGTGGGCCGCGGCACATGCTGGCAGGGCCGCGGCACACTCTGTGGCATTTTTCGGCCAAACCGACTGTACCGGGTGCCGCGGCACACTCCGGCCGAGCCGCGGCACACTGTCGACCACTGGGAGCCATTTTTGGGCCTGTGCCGCGGCACACTCCCTATGGGCCGCGGCACACTGTGCAGCCTATTTATGGCCCTGCAGACGGGTTTTTGGCCATTTTTCTCACTCGTTTTCTTCCCTTCCGCGGCTCGAGCTTGGTTAATCATGGAGAGATGTTGTTGGACAATCAATACATGAGGTTTTGGAGTTCATATCATCAATAATCCATCCTATAACACCCTCCGATCTACCAAATCAGGTCAGATTTCCTAGAAATCTAGTTTTGGGGAATTTGGGTGTTTTGGTTGTTTTCGTCCGATTAATCCGATTTAACTTAGGATTATGATGGATTGATGATTATTTAGATGTATTATATCATTTCCCTTGTTATTCCATGGTTGGATCGTATCGATTCGTTGTTTTGGTCAAGTTCTTGATCGACGCCTTGAAGGTGTCCGGTAGAATGTCATAGAGGGGTTTTCGGGCGTTCTACGATTATTCTTCATCGTATGATCGTTGATTTATTAATTGTGTGATGTTAGGGTCGTGTTTCTTGCGAAGAAACCGTGTTGAACCCTTCCGTTCATCGTCGTCTTCCTTTTCGATAGCATCGGGCGTTTCGAAGCTTTCCGGTTGAGCCGTGTTCGTCGGAATACTTGCGTGCCAATTTCGAGGCAAGTACCTTGCCCATACTTTTCTCGTTTTATGGATATGATGATCGGTAGTCGTCTTGATGTGTTTGTTTGGTTATTTGAAATGAAGTTTCAAAAGATTACGGTTTGGCCTCGTTAAAGGCTCTCTTTCAAAACGCGTGTGTGTTTTGGGAATTAATTATGATTTGATTGTTTTGAACGTTGGAGGCTTTGATGATATCCTTGTTGTTTAAAAGTTATAGAATCGTGTATTCCGTGTTTAATCTTGTTATTGTGTTTTGAAGAGTTTGATAATGGTGTCGGATTAGTGGCCATCTCTAGTAAGTATTCTTGATGAACTTACATTCTTAGCATATTAGTATTGCATGAGTAACGTGTGTGTGTGTATGCTCACTATGGGTTAGATCCGACGGGGTCTCGGTAGGGGTCCACAGAGACGTGGATCCGCGAGCTTGCTTTTAACCACTATGGGTTAGATCCGACGAGGTCTCGGTAGGGGTCCACGGAGGGGTGGATCCGCGGTTAATTGTGGTGCATTTTGCAAATGTGATTTGATATTGTCATTTTCGGAAATGAGTGCTTTTGAACGGTTTTCATGATTGCATGCATCGACTAAGTGTGTAAGAGGTAAGTTGTTCGTTTGGCTTACTTGACTAGGATGGCACTAGAGTATTTTGTTGTTTGTGTTAAATCCTTTATTTGTGGATTGTGATGTTGGGAGACGAACCTTGTGGTCGTTCTTGTATACTGTGAGTTGATGAGATTTGGGGCTAAAATCCCAATGGTTTTGTAAAAGTCATTTTACGGATTTGGGGCTAAAATCCCAACGGTTTGGTAAAGGTTATTTTTCGGAAAGTAAACCTTTGGGGCGGTGACCCCTTTTGTCTTTTGGATTTTTGAAAAGTAGGATTTGATAATCCTAAATTGTTTTCTATTAAAACTCTCGATGGCATTCTAAACCATTTTATAAATTATTTCCATTGATTTATGATATTTCGATTTTGAAAGCTTTTCTCAATCTCTTGCCTCGGGAAGTACTTTTCGTTTCGTTTGGATCTTTGAGGATTCCTGGTTATTGTTATTCGTGGAATGTGAATTGTATGGTTCGTATTTGCACTTTGTACTTGCACTAGCAAAACAGTGGAGTTTTGCTAACCCCCGAGTATTCGGGGGGTGGATGTCTATTTTTGCATTCAGGTTTTGGAGCATAACACAGGGTCGGCACGAAGGATGATGAAAGATGAACGATACTAATCATATGAGGATCCGTTGATGTCGTATTGGCCTAGTTGTATTTTCTTTTCCGCTGCAGTATCTTTTCCCCGTTGTACGGGAGTTTATTGTATTTTGACCCCTGCGTAGGTATATGTTGTAATTGAGTTGTATATTTTTATTGAAAGACCAAATCGGTATACTGAGTCATTTAGTCTTGAAGGCATTGTCGAGATGTTAAATGTTGTTACCAGCCTGGTAGATCTTCGAGGAGAGGGTCTACGGCGTGTAATTTCCCTGTGTGGATTGGGGGTGTTACAACGTACGCTAACAAGAGCATTGCGTATGCAACTGGTGATGGATAACGAGACGTTATGTGTTTAGGCTACGTACGTTATGATACCTGTTGGTTGGGGCAGTAGCCATTGGAGAGGATTTAGCGTATGCTACATGAGGCATATAGCGTACGTTATCGATGGTTACGTACGTAACAATGGGAGGTGTTACGTACGTTAACTTGCATATGGATTGGGACAGTGAGCTCTGAGTAGAGCATTACGTCCGTAATATTTGTTTGTTACGTACGTAGGTCCTGTTACGTATGCTAACCTTACGTAACGTGTTGCGGACTATATATAGGCAGGTAGCAGGTTTCATTTTGCGTTTTTCATCATTTCTTTCTTCTTCTCCTTCTTGCAGTCGACGGGATTGGTTCAAGAGGCTAAGGTTGGTCGAGATTTCATCATCCATCAATCTTATTGAGTTCTTAGAAACGATTAACACCATCCAATCCATCGTTCTTCATCGGATCGAAGGTACTTTTTTGATTCCATTGAGCTAAACTTTTTGGGGATTTGTTCTTGATTTCGCATTCAATCCGATTTTGATGAATCAATATGTGTTAAATGATGATATTGAACATGTTCTATGAATTGTAAATCCATACCCGGTTGATGATTTTAGGGTTCTTGGGGAACCTTGAACATTTATTATTTGATTAAATATTTCGATGAGTTTTCTTCGGGCATTAGGCATGTTTTTCCATCGTTATTCACCCTTATTCCCGTAGTGATTGGATTGTTGTTGATTTATCGCGAATGTTGTAGGTCTCCGGGACTATTTTGGGTGAGCTGTATCGTCGGAGTTTTCATATCGATCATCGAGGCAAGTGTTCTTGCCCATACGACTTATATCTCGTAAATTGATGTTATGTAAAGTGTGTATGATGGTTTGTCTATATATATATATATTGACTTCATATGATGGAATTGAGTTGGTTAAGATGATTTGATTGGCTTGGGTGAGTGTTGATGGGTAGTGACGCGTCTAGGATAGTTAGGTTGTTGTGGAGTCGTGTCGGTCGTGTTGTTGATCTTGGGATATATTAAGTGTTTAATGTGTTGTTTGTGGATACCCTTTGTAGTGTGGATGTATACTAGGAATAGTTTATAGTTATGTTAGCCTTGGTCGTGGTTATGTGTCGGTAATTGGACATTCTAGCTAGTTCCATAACTATATACATTATATTCAACGTTCGGAAATTGTGAAAGTTGTGAACGCTAGTGTGCGTGAGTTGTTCTTCCACCTGGGGATGGTTCGACGGGACCTCTGGGGCCAATACTAATGGGCACGGCCGCGGAAGTGGTTTACCACCTAGGGACGGTCCGACGGGACCTCTGGGGTCGATACTAATGGGTATGGCCACGGGTTATCAAGTGTGGTTTTCGTGATGTTGATTTTCCATAATTGTGATATGTCCGGAATATCACAATGTTTATCCTCGATGTTGAGATATATTATATATAGGGACTTGGTACTTGGCTAGAATGGTACTAGAATATGTGTTGCATGCGTTTTATTCCTCATTTGAAATGTTATGGTGTCAGAACACGGGCTTTGTTACTGTTCCCGTGCATTGTGGTTTGAAGAAAGTTTGGGGTGAGACCCTAACGATTGTGTAAAGGTTGTTTTGTGGAAAATGACTTTGGGCTGAGACCCATTTGTCTTGAAAAGGTTTTGTAACTAAGGAAGTGAGGTCCAGAAATATTTCTTATTTATAAAAATATTTATGACATGAAACGAGATTTGGGTCGAGGCCCGATTATTTTTTAAAAAGGTTTTATAATCTTGGACTTGAAGCCTCGAAAGACTTTATGCCATTTTCTAAAGCTCCCGAATTAATATATTACTTTCAAGAACTTGAGTTGTACTTTAAACATTCAAAACCTCTCGGGAACTTCTTTTATGGTTTGTCGTTGTTTTATTATAACGGATATTTGCGTGGTGTATTTTGTATGGTGTGAATACTTGCACTAGCCATTCAAACGCTAACCCCTTAAATGGGGAAAATGCGTCTCATGCATTTCAGGTATGCATAGTTTGTTGGAGCAATCATAGGGACGACATGGAAGAAGACGAGTCGTGATACTAATCAAGAGTTTAGAGTTCAGTTAATGTCGTTGGATTGATGAGTTAAATCCTATCACCGTTGTATTATATTTTGACCCCTGCGTGGGTATGTACAGTAGTGAGTTTATTTTCGGATTGATTTAGACGTGAGACCTCATCGGTCAGTGTATATTAATATTTGACCTTATCGGTCCGTGCTAGTGTGTCGTTTGACCTCGGCCGGTCAAATGTTATTCGTATCATGGTGGTTAGCCTGGTAGATCCTTGTGGAAAAAGGGTCTATGGCGTGTAATATTCCCGATGGATTTTCGGGGTGTTACATTTATGGTATCAGAGCTTAGATTGTGGAGACCTAGGCTGTTGGGTCGAGTCGAATCGTGATTAGTTGAGTCGTGTTTTGTCGCGTCGTCTGAGTTGTCGGTTAACAAGTCGACTTGTGCGTTTTCATATTGTTCGCTATATTTTTAAACAACCGCAAGTGTACCGAGTAAATGTAGGAAGCGGCGAGCAAGGTCGTATTCCACCGAGACTAATTATTCCTATTGTATTAATTACTATATTATAGTGATCCCGATTTTATCTAGACGATCGTTGAGGTGAATGAATGGTTAACTAAACGAAATAAAATAATAAAAAATAATTTAAACAAGTGTAATATTCGAATCAAAGAGAGTTTTAAAAGTTTTGAAAGATAGATTCCAAGGCTAGGTTTCCGTTGATTACTAAGTTTAGTCGGGATTGATATCAAAGAGTTCTATGTGGTTTCTTAAAATGACAATCACAACAATATCTTAAAGTCCCTCTCGAGATGCAATAAAACGTAGATTAAACAACTTATAACAACGTCTCCGTCTATTATAAATTATCTAACTCCAAATATTCATAAAATTAAAGATTATCATAGTTTATCACCAATTTCTCAATCTCGTAATTAACTATGTCTAATACTCGAAACCTATTAATGCCCTCTTCTCTCGAATTATGAGCAATTAAGTTAAACATGTAAAAATATTGATCAAGTGTTCTAACATGAATTAAAACCAAGTATTTGATAAAGAAATCACAATTGATATATATAATCATCAATCCTTCAAAACCATCGTGAATCAACGTACTCCCATGCCCAAAATCTAATAAGTTTAGCCGGACATTGTAATAAAAGAAAGATCAATAATCATCATGTTCATCATGTTCAAGCTAAATAAAACAACAAAATGAGTAAAAGATAGGAAGAATATAAAACTCGGATAATGTCGTGAGTGATCTTGATCCAAGCCTTGAAGTGTTCTTAGTGTGTTCTTCCTTGAGTTCTTCCTTGATTTCCTCCTCTTGGTGAGTTTTTCTTCTCAATTTTGTGTTTTTCAATCCTCAATAACTCTCCAAGTCTGAATGTCCTCCTCAAGTCCAGTCAAGAGCCCTTTTTATCAAGCCAAAAACCTATTTTTCTTGTTCAAACCGTGTCCAAACGTCAATCAAGGTGATTAACTCAGAAAATTGACACGGCCCGTGTCAAATGACACAACCTGTGTCGAAGTGTTCTAGAAATCAAAAAAATTTTCTGGACGTGCAACCCGATCGAGTCATTGGACACGGTCGAGTCATACGACAAGGTCGAGTCATATGACACGGCCGAGTCCGTGTTGATCTGTTCTGACTCCATTTTTTTTAGTCTTTTTCGCCTCAATATTTCGCTCATGCATCGCCTGATATATATCGGGGGTTGGGACTTCATTCATACTTGAAAATGGACTTAAAAATACCTATAAAAGCAGCCAAACATACCCAAGCGTGATCGAGTCCAACAAACACAATATAAGCACAAACATTACAATTCTACACATTTTAGGATCTTAAAATCCGGAAAAACCTTATAGAAACATGTGTAAAAATGAGTGTTAACAAAATCCCCCAAATTTAAACGTTGATCGTCCCGAGCAATGCACTTTAAAATAACCACTCTTAAGGGAACTCATCCCTCAACAAACCTCAAAATATCATTTCGAAAATTCATCAATACGCCTCAAGTGATAAATAAGTCGAGTTCTTTAAAGTTTTCAAATCTCCGGGGTGCTTCCTTAACATTATAGTCAATACTTGAAAAATATAAACCTCACCGGTCAAGTGTATTCACTCACTCTCAAAGTGTATAATGGGACATGTATATGCTCAGAACTCATTCAATGAAATAAGAATCTCCATAAGCTTGCCAATCGTCTACATCTCTACCACTATTTTGTGCATGCAAATTTGTGAATCAAAAAGGACTTTACTGGTTGTAATGTAAGATTTTTGGTCGGGGTAGGATAAGTATGGCTAAAGTAACTTGACTTGAGCAAATTAAAACTAAATCCCAATAATCACTTCGCTCACTTAGAAGCTCAAAATTTTCCTGGAATTTGCCTTTTTCAACCCCTTAACTTATAATAATCACAGTAAGCACTTTTGAAAGTGAAAATCACAACCTTATTCCTTCTTATTGCTCTATTATTTTTTTATTGATCCATTTATCTGGGTAAATTTATTCGTGTAAACCCATTGTGACTCTCCATATAGTGGACAACATCATCATGATAATCCCAACATTTTTCTTCAAACTTATTTTGATATATCATTGTGAACCAACTCAATCTTGAACTCAAACAATCTTCCCCATTTGCCTCCACACATGTTATTTCATTCTTTTACCAATTAGTTTAACAAGCTCAAGTATAGGGAAAAAGAATTTGAAGGAAGGGAAAGCTCGTTATGTGGCTAACAAAAAAAATTGGCTTTAGGCTCAATTGGGCTAACTAGGGAAATAACAATTGTCGGGTTGGCCAAAAAGATTGAAGGGCTAAATAAAAACCGCCTAAAATCACTTTCAATAATTTGCACACACTTGTGGCTTCAAATAAGATACCAAGTCAAGTTCTAGAGTCTTAAAACATGAATGATACACTCGACAATAAAACTTGCATATTTCATGATGCAATAAGGCTCAAAAGCTCACAAGTTACATTTCGTTCATACCTCCAAGATATTAAACTATTTATTCAATTTCACACCCTTTTGATTATCTACAATTTATCCTGTTCAAACATCCTCAACTTGTATATCAAAATAACAAAATAAATCCCAAGGCATCCAAGACAAGAGTTCATTCTTCCGAGTTTTTTTTATCAAAAGTGAAACAAAATAAAAATAATAATGCAAAAGTACCAACTAACAAACTCAAACAATAAATATGCTAAATGCAACTAAATTTAATGCAAAAATTAAAAGAAAATGCAAGTAATTTCTTGACCCAAAATCTCTCCCCCAAACTTAAATTAAATGATATGATTATCTAGGGAAGCATAGAATTTTAACAGTCGAGATCAAGAAATACTTACAAGCGTTGGGTTGCCTCCCAACCAGCGCTAAATTTAACGTTTTCAGGCAGACGCCTGTTTCCTTCATCCCGGATCATTCGATGAGATCTTGCAATCCGGCTTACGTGCAAGTTCATCGGGAGGTTCTCCATTTGTCAATCCATCAAATCGAGGGGTCATCAAAAATACGACATCTTTACCATGCGTCCTAATCGTCCTAAGAACGGACGTCCAAGTTTTACTAGACCATCTTGCTTCCCATCATCATCAAGCACTATGAAATCAACGGGGAAAGTGAACTTATCAATCTTTAAAAGTACATCCTCCACAATTCCCATTGGGTAAGCCAAAGATCGATCTATGAATTATAAATTCACTGGAGATGGCCTCAATTCTCCTAATCCAAGCGTCCTGAAAATAGATAAAGGCAATATATTGACACTTGAACCATGATCACAAAATACATTATTTAATGAACAAACAGAAATAGAGCAAGGAATTGAAAAACTCCCTGGGTCCTTAAGCTTTTGGGGTAGACGCTCCAATTCATTTTTTTTGACGCCATGGATTGCAAGAAAACCTCAAAATTTTTCTTCTCCTCGATATGCTCAATGTCGGACCGATCCTTCACCTCATTAATGGAATCTATCAAATCAACTTTATTAGACCACATGATCACATCTATGTCCTCATTCTCCGATTCTGGTAGCTCTTCATTCACACTATACGAGAAAATAGCATTGCACTGTGCTTTTGAATTCTCCTTGGTACTGCTTGGAAATTGGCCCTTTTGATATTGGCTCCCTACGATCTTAGCCAATTAACCGATTTGTGTTTCTAGATTTTTCATTTGAGCTCCAATAGTGGTTGCTAATTGAGTCACATGATTTTCAATCTGATCAAGCTTTTCTTCATCTCGTGTAAACCGACTCTTTGTTTCCATCATAAAAGTAGCCAAAATATCCTCTAGATTAGAATTTGGCTTTGATTCTTCAATTATTTCACCATTTGACACTTTAAATCTCGTAGGCGGTAGCAACACATTTCTCGAATTCCCGTAGCTAAGATTCTCATGATTTCTGTTGGACGGATGGTAGAAACCTGGAGGCGGATTATTCTGATAATTATTGAAATTATGATTATTGATGTAATGAGCCTCTTCCAAAGGGTCGGGTGATGGTGCACTTCCTTTGGAAGTTATTTTATCATTTGCACTCTTTGTCAGAACTCCCAAATGGTTGGTCAAAATAGACATTTGTGCAGTTAAAGCCTTTATAGGATCCGAGTCTGAAACTTCAGCCACTCTACGAACATTAGTCCTCTCAGTAGGCCATTGATAGCAATTCATGGCCATATCCTCGATCAATTCATATGCTTCCTCTGCACTTTTGGCTGGTAGTGCTCCTCCGGCCGATGCATCAACAAGATTTCTTGTTTCTCCGGCCAACCCATTGTAAAAGGAACATATTTGTTGGTCTTTCGGAAAACTATGACGAGGACATCGTCTTAATAAATCCTTGAAGCGTTCCCACGCCTCATATTACATTTCTGAATCCATTTGTCGGAACTGCATGATTTCGCTCTTCAATCTCATAGTCTTGTTGGGCGGGAAGAATTTGAATAGAAACTTCTCACCCAACTCGTCCCATGTACTTATGCTCCCCGAAGCAAGGGTTCCAAGCCAACTACGAGCCTTCTCTCTCAAGGAGAACGGAAATAGCTTCAATCTTATTGCATCGTTTGGCACCCCATTCATTTTGATGGTATCACAAATTTGAATAAAGTTGAATAAATGGGCGTGCGGGTCCTCTGTGGCAAATCCCCCAAACTGATTTTGTTGAACCATCGATATAATGAAGGCTTCAATTCAAAATTTAGGGCATTGATAGGAATATGAGAAATTCCCCCATAATTTTGATCAAGCTTCGGACGAAATCCGTCCCGAATAGATTGAATTCAAACTACGGGCTGCTCAACCCGTACGCCTCCGTTGTTTGGATTATGGGCTGTTGTATTATCATTGTCCGTGTTGGCAATCGCGTCTCCCGCTCTTTCCATTTTGTCAAATAGATCCCTTCGTAATTTCTGCGCAGCAACACTTGTTCATCGAGCAAATGCCTCTACTTCGGGAATAAAGTTTTTCAAAGGCTCTCGAGATGAGCGGGTGTTCATGTACGTCCTGCAACACGACCAAAAACAATACGGAAGTAACAAAATAAAGCAAAAAAAATATTTGTCTAAAGTAAGACCGGAAACACTTATCGTAATATCAATACTAATAAAAATAAATTAGTCCCCGGCGACAGCGCCAAAAACTTGTTCGCTATATTTTTAAACAATCCACAAGTGTACGGAGTAAATGTAGGAAGCGACGAGCAAGGTCGTATTCCACCGAGACTAATTATTCCTATTGTATTAATTACTAGATTTTAGTGATCCCGATTTTATCTAGACGATCGTTGAGGTGAATGAATGGTTAACTAAATGAAATAAAATAATGAAAATTAATTTAAACAAGTGTAATATTCGAATCAAATAGAGTTTCAAGAGTTTTGAAAGATAGATTCCAAGGCTAGGTTTCCATTGACTACTAAGTTTAGTCGGGATTGATTTCAAAGAGTTCTATGTGGTTTCTTAAAATGACAATCACAACAATATCTTAAAGTCCCTCTCGAGATACAATAAAACGTAGATTAAACAACCTATAACAACGTCTCCGTCTATTATAAATTATCTAACTCTAAATGTTCGTAAGATTAAAGATCATCATAGTTTATCACCGATTTCTCAATCTCGTAATTAACTATGTCAAATACTCGAAACCTATTAATGCACTCTTCTCTCGAATTATGAGCAATTAAGTTAAACATGTAAAAATATTGATCAAGTATTCTAACATGAATTAAAACCAAGTATTTGATAAAGAAATCACAATTGATATATATAATCATCAATCCTTCAAAACCATCGTGAATCAACGTACTCCCATGCCCGGAATCTAACAAGTTTAGCTGGACATGGTAATAAAAGAAAGATCAATAATCATCATGTTCATCACGTTTATGCTAGGATTGTATACTGCAAAGCATACTTTATGCTTGTATTACCTAATTTCCCTGTTACAAACTATGAGAATATTAATTACATTTAATCACATGTTTTGCATATTTATTCACGTTATGGTTATGCAAATGAAATGTCTAATTATTTTATATTGTAGATAATGTGGTGTGTTGGTGTCACACGAAATATCACATTATCGGTGCCTTATAAAATAATATAATAGTTCACAACCTATATAATTATTAGACAAATTATATAAAAGGTTGTAGTGTATGCTTGAGATTAGTTGGTCTTGACTATTAGCATGCATTAGCGTAGTTGTACGTTGAACTGGATCGAGGTGAGATAGTGTCTTCTCTACTGACTGTAAGAAGAACGGAAATATCGGATAACTATTATTTCTTAATTATGAGTATATAATATTTAATTTTGTATTTATTAATAATTATTGCTTTGATTTACCATAGGTGAGAGTCAAAATGATCGACTCAATAAGCCTCGTATCTTGGGCAATAATATTATTTATACTACAATTATTATTATTACTAGAAATCATGTCCCGACTCGTGCGGGTTGATGATGTCCCCTTGAGGAGCTCGATAATGATTATTATATTAAACCCTGGAGGTGGATTTAATTCTGATATAATAATAAGGTTCGAGTGGTACTACTCTTGGATAAGATATTAATTAATTAAAGCTGTCAGTAGCTTATAATTAATTAATGGACATTCGATATCTTAAATATGATAAATAATATATTTAAATAAGGAGCCCAATTTCGTAATTTGGGATTTTGGTAGGAAGTGCAATATCAACCTTTTAGTGGACTAAGTTGATATTAATAGATTCATTATATTAGGAAGAGTCCTAATAAGGTAAGATGAATTTATTGGGAGTCCTTCCATAATCCTCCTTAAGATCCCTAGTAGTAGTCCAAGAGCCTATATATATGACATATTGGGTTGGCCGATTTTTGCATCAAACATACACAAGAAATTTCGATTTTTTCTTCTAAGTGTTTAATTGTGGATCTTGACTTGTGTCTTTGATTCCACAATTGAGAGAACACTTTTATTCTTGCTACATATCGGAATAACTTGAAGAAAAGAAAATCGAGAGTTGTGAGAGATAGAATTCGGCCGATCCTAAGGTTGTTCAAACAAGATCCGGTAGGTCATTGCCCACACAACGTCTGGTTAAGGCGGATCATACTCTAGAAGGTTTAAAAGTAGAAATACAAGGTGATCAAGACGAAAGCAACCAATGCTCTTCAAAAGGTAATATTCTATGACCTTTGGATCTAGATTAGGATATTTTAATTATCAACATATTTAATTAATAAATAATAAATAGTAATATTTAAATTGCCTATTAGTCTTAGTAATTAATTAATTAGCATGCCTAAATAGATCTTATGCTCGTGGATGTGTAAAACGCGATTACATCTTTCCCAAACTTCGCTTTCGCTGCATTTTTTACTTTCCAACAATTGGTATCGGAGCCGGATTTTTAGGCTTTTTGCTATTTTAATTAATTTTGGTGATTAATTGATAGCAATTTAAATATTCATATATTTTGATGTTGGAATATTTTGCTAGATGTGTTCTTGCAGGTGATATGATCCAATTATCATGGTTTATGTGAATGGTTTATTTATTTATTTTTATTAATTTTGCAATTGTTGGTTTGGCCCGTTTTTTGAGGCATGTAATGGTTTTTTACCGTGAAAAAATCCGCGAGTAGTTCTAGGTGTTTTATTTTCCGTGTAATCTTGATGTAATTTCGATGTATTTTATTTTGTATAAAATTGTAATCGAATTTGGAAAAGACGGGATCACGAAGAAATAGAGCAGAACCGGATCGCCGGATCGCTGGCAACATGGCCGACAAGAAGCAAGGGCCGCTGCCAAGCGGCACACAGTACTGCCCGAGCAATGGCAGCTATCGTTGCATGCGGCACTGGTTCGGACGGTTATTTGGTTCGGGTCGTCCAGTTTTTGGTCCGGTCCATTTCGCCGCCATTCGTTGCGTCCGCTGGAAAGTCGGGATTTAAAATTCAATTTTTTTATGTAATTAATTTTGCATAAAAGTGAAATTTTAATTTTGGAAATCCACGTCCTGGCCGGGGAGGAGCGACGAGATGCTTGATTCAGTGGGAGAGATCAAGTCGAAGATTTTTCTCGGGTTCAACTCAAGGAAGAATACCATGATAATTGGATAATTTAATTATACATGCCTTATTTTTGGTTTTTATTGTTTTGATGTATGGCATGTATGGATGTATGCGTGATATGTTTCCTTGCATGTTAGGATGCGAAAATTAAAAACCTTAAGGCTAAAATAACTAAGTGATTAAATTGATTTTTTTTTTTTTTAAAATAAAATCAAATTGGCCTCTATAATTAATTTAAATTGTGAAGTAATTAGCATGCGCGTTGACATTAGGGTCTTCCTCCATATCGGATGTGCTAATTATAGGTTCACTAGTTTTAAATTTCAAAATGATAACACAAGGTAAATATTACTTTTTATGATAGGACCTCTCCATCTGTAGGACTATTATTTAAAATATAATATTTTAAGGATGTTAAATTATGGTGTTCACTTAGGTGTATTAATTAATAAGCTCCCCATCGGAGTCTATGTTGATTAATACATGGCCAAGAGGAACCAACTATTAATTTTACTTGTCATAACGTAATTTGACTAGATAGTAAAATTAAAGACGTAAAACTCTACTTGGAAAATGTGTGCGTAAACGTCCACACGATCGTGGCTTGCATGTGCGGATTTTTTGAGGTGTTGGTTGCTAGCATATATATTGTGTTTTGAAGTTTTTCGATATATTTTGCTATGCATTATGTGATGGATGTTTTTAACTTTTATCTCAGATGTCTTTCAATCCACTAGCTGTTATTCTCAAAGAAAATAAACTTGATGGCACTAACTTTGCCGATTGGAAAAGAAATTTTGACATTGTCCTGACTGCTGAGGGGCATAAATTTATCTTAATCGAGGAGAGCCCTCTAGAACCCAGAATCGATGCCACTCTGAAGAGTTGGTGAATTAGAAAATGGAAAAAGTCTGATGAGATGGCTCGCTGTTACATTTTGGCTTCACTGACAAATGTATTGCAGCATCAGCATCAGACAATGGGCTCGGCCGCGGAAATGATGAAAAGTCTCACCGAGATGTTTGGTCATCAGAACCGGGCGGCTAGACAAAATGCAATGAGGGTATTGATGACAACCCAAATGTATGAAGGGACCCCAGTAAGGGATCATGTTCTGAAAATGATGTCTTATTTGAACGAACTGAGCATACTGGGAGCTACTATCGATGCGGAAACGCAGGTCGATATTATCTTAGGCAGCTTACCAAGAAGCTTTGAGCAGTTCCGCCTTAACTACAATATGAACCGTAGGACATATAGTTTGGCGGAACTTCTGACAGAGCTTCAATCTGCTGAAGGTCTCTTCAAACAAGGTTATCATCAGATTCTTGCGGCAACCGGTGCTACTTCTTCCAAACCCAAATGGAGAAAGAAGAAAAAACAGGTTGTCCAGAAGCAAGTGGCAACCCTCAAGGTGAAAAACAAGGCTCCTCACCCCGAGGCGAACAAAAAGCCAAAGGGAAAGTCTTACAAGTGCGGTCAGAAAGGACATTTTAAAGCGGACTGCCCTACTCTTAAGAAAGGTATGTCTCGTGCACTAGTAGTCAAAACATGTTTGGCAGCTTGTTCTTCCACTTCGTGGATAGTTGATTCAGGCTCCACTGATCATGTTTGCTTTGACTCGCATGGTTTTCAGGTAACCAAGCAGCTTAGTGCGGGCGAGATTACCATCAACTGGGGCGATTATTCTAGGCTTATGGCTGTTGCAGTGGGAGTCGTGCAGTTGAAGATTAATGATAAATTATTAGTCCTCAATAATGTATTATTAGTACCGGATTTTAGAATGAATTTAATTTCGGTTTCTAAATTAAAAAGCGATGGTTATTCAGTTTCTTTTGATGATGATGCCATTATTAAGAAAAGAAGCGGTGAATATATTTGCAAAGGTATTTTTAATGATGGACTATATGTCGTTAATACTGACAAACTCCTATGCATAAATCACTTAACTCTTTATATAAACCTAAAAAGAGAAAAGAACCTTCAAGTATAAACCAAACATATCTGTGGCATTTACGGTTAGGACATGTAAACCTTGGAAGGATTCAAAGATTGGTAGATGATGGCCCATTGGATGATCTCCAAGTAGAGTCATTTCCAATTTGTGAATCCTGTCTGGAAGGTAACATGACCAAAAGGGTTTTTAAAACCAAGGGAAACCGTGCTCAGAATGTGTTAGAATTGGTTCATACGGATGTATGTGGTCCAATGAATATCCAGGCTAGGGGTGGTTTCGAATACTTCATCACGTTTATAGATGATTATTCGAGATATGGATACATCTATTTGATGCGACGTAAGTCTGAAGCCTTTGACAAGTTCAGAGACTTCAAGGCTGAAACGGAGAAGTGTCATGGGAAGAGTATCAAGTCACTACGATCTGATCGTGGTGGTGAATACTTTAGTGGAGAGTTTTTGGATTTCTTGGCGAATGAGGGGATTTCGTCCCATCTCATCGCGCCGGGAACTCCACAACAAAATGGTGTGGCTGAAAGAAGGAATAAGACTCTTTTAGAAATGGTTAGATCAATGATGAGTTATTCAGATTTACCTATTTCATTTTGGGGATACGCCTTAGAAACAGCGGCGTACATTCTAAACCTGGTGCCTTCGAAATCAGTTCCAAAAACACCCACAGAACTGTGGAGTGGGCGTAAGCCCAGTCTAGGACATGTTCGGATTTGGGGTACTCCAGCACATGTGCTGAATAAGGAAGCTGATAAGTTGGCATCTCGTACAGAAGTACGAGTGTTTGTAGGATATCCAAAGGGAACGAAGGGTGGCTTGTTCTATAGTCCCTAGGATCAGAAGGTCATTGTTAGCACCAATGCCCGATTTCTGGAAGAGGATTATATGATTAGTCACAAACCCATGAGCGATATAATTCTGGAAGAGCTGAGGGGCGAGACTCCGTCTATATCAATCGTACAAGTGCCAACTAACACTGCACCACGTATCGATTCTGATACTTTTACACCAACTCAGGATTTGCCTCATCGTAGTGGGAGGGTTGTTCGTCAGCCCGAACGATTCATAGGCGTGGGAAAGTCTTCGGACTCAATCCCAGGCGAAGATGAATCAAATCCCTTGACCTATAAGGAGGCAATCTAAGATAAAGATGCTGACTCCTGGCAAGTAGCAATGGAATCAGAAATGGGATCTATGGATTCCAATGAAGTGTGGGAGCTAGTAGAGATACCTGATGGTGTACAAGCCATTGAGAGTAAATGGGTCTACAAGCGAAACAAAGGACATGACGGGAAGGTTAAAACGTTCAAAGCGAGGCTTTTTGCAAAAGGTTACACTCAGAAAGAGGGTATCGATTATGATGAAACCTTTTCGCCGGTAGCCATGCTTAAGTCAATCCGGATTCTTTTAGCTATAGCTGCGCATTTAGATCTGGAGATTTGGCAGATGGATGTCAAGACTGCATTCTTGAATGGGAGTCTAGACAAGGAAATCTATATGCGCCAAGCAGAGGGATTCATTGCTGAAGGAGAAGAGCACTTGGTGTGCAAACTTAAGAAATCCATTTATGGACTTAAGCAAGCATCTAGATCTTGGAACACTCGTTTTGACGAAGTTGTCCAGTCATATGGATTCGTCCAATGTCCGAGTGAGAGTTGTGTGTATAAGAAATGCGATGGAAATGTGTTGGTGTTTCTTGTACTGTATGTAGACGATATCCTTCTTATTGGAAACAACGTGAAGGAATTGTCGGATGTACGGGTATGGCTATCTGAGCAGTTCGATATGAAGGATCTAGGAGAAGCAGGACACATCCTTGGAATCATAATGTAACACCCCCAATCCGCTCAGGGATATTACACGCCGTAGAACCTTTCCTCAAGGATCTACCAGGCTGGTAACAACATCGAACAACTCAACAATGCCTTAAAGGCTAAAATGACTCAGTAGACCGATTTGGTCTTTCAATAAATACATACAACTCAAACACAATACATGCCCACGCAGGGGTCGAATACAATACACTCTCGTACAACGGGAAAGAAATACTGCAGCGGAAATAAAATAGATCTAAACTAATGACATCATACGAATCCTCGTGTGATTAGTATCGTTCATCTTTCATCATCCTTCGTGCCGACCCTGTGTTATGCTCCCAAACCTGAATGCAAAAACAGACATCCACCCCCTGAATACTCGGGGGTTAGCAAAACTCCACTGTTTTGCTAGTGCAAGAACAAAGTGCAAATACGAGCCATACAATACAAGTTCCAAGAACAATAATAACCAGGAATCCTCAAAGATTCAAAAGTAACGAAAAGTACTTCCCGAGGCATGAGTTTGGGTAAAACATTTCAAAACCAAAAGATCACAAATCAAGGGAAAACAATTTATAAAATGGTTTAAAATGCCATCGAGAGTTTTAATAGAAAACAATTTAGGATTACTGAATCCTTCCCTTTCCAAAAATCAACAGGGTCACAGCCCAAAGGTTTTGTTTTTCACAAATGAAACCAACCATAATACACAAGGTTAAAACCCACGTCATGCGTCCTCGACGGACATAAAATACACACGCACTCGTGAAGTTTCACTCGTAAACCCAGGTCGAAGCCATTGGAATTCCCTTCGTGGCCCCGTCGAACCCTCCCGAGGTGAGCAAACACATTCACAAAACATACACACGCACTCGTGAAGTTTCACTCGTGAATCCAGGTCGAAGCCATTGGAATTCCCTCCGTGGCCTCGTCGAACCCTCCCGAGGTGAGCAAACACATTCACAAAACATACACACATACTCGCATCGCCTAGGACCGGGATGAAGCCACAAATCCCACACGAGGCCCCGTCGGACCCTCCCGAGCTGGCTAGCTAAATAATCAAGCACCACACGTCACCTAGGACCGGGACGAAGCCACGAATCCCACTCGAGGCCCCGTCGGACCCTCCCGATCTGGCCGCGAAATAATCAAGCACAAGTAACATATCACACCAAGGATATCCAAACAACTCAACAAGAGGCATCAAACACTTAGCAAAATAACACGTCAAACCACAATGCACCGAAATGAAACAATATACGTACACACGCAAATACCAAGTGCATCATCAACACCAAACATATCCATAGGATTCACATAGTCATTTACAAGACACACCATTCACAATACACACGTGTTTTGTAAACAAGCCTTTAACAAGGCTAACCCGAATCTTTTGAAAGTTCAATGCAAACGACCAACAAACACATTTAGACGATCACTAATTATCATATCCACAAAACAAGAAAAGTATGGGCAAGGTACCTGCCTCGAATAACCACAACGCGGAGAATCGACCAAAGTAGGTTGGCACGAACCGGCTACGAATCCGCCGACTCCACCGAAAGCCAACTCGTGATAATAAACTACGAAGGACAATAACAAAAATGAAAATGAATTCCATAGCACGACCTAAAGCCGTTGAATTCAAAGAACGAATGACGAAAGTTCAAGTGTTTCCCCCCAAAACGGCCAAGAACACGATTTGTCCTGACAAAACACGAAAACGGAATTCCAAGTCGAAATATGGATATACAATCTATAGAATATGTTTAACAACATTATTTAACCACAATCGATCCATCAAAAACAGATGGAAAACGATATCGAGAACAAATCCCTCAAAAAGTCGATTCGAAGGAAATCAAGAAATACATTTCGATTCGACGAAGAACAGTGGATTAAATGATGTTAAACACAAGAATACTACCAAGATTAATCATACCCATCATGAATTAATCAACAATGAACGAATCGGACAAAAACGCAAAAACCCCAAAATTCAAGAAACTAGGGTTCTAAGAAAGATTACCTTGATTCGCTGGATCAAAGGATGATATAGGATGATCAATCCATGATATGAACTCAATAACTTCGTGGATTTGTTGTTCAACAACATGGCTTCGCCTCCTCCGAAGATCCAGCCGCGGATCGAAAAGAAAGGAAATGAAAAACGAGTGAAAATGAGGCTGCTCTGTCACATTTATACTGGGCCGGACTAGCGTGCGCTAGGCTGCCGAGCTAGCGTGCGCTATCGGCCCAGGCCGCAATCCAGAACCCCCACTGTCCTACTGACTCGGCCAGGTAGTGTGCGCAGCCTTCCGGCCGTAGCGCGCGCTACCTGCCGGTCGTAGCGTGCGCAATGCCCGACAGTAGCGTGCGCTAACTGCCGATCGTCCCCGAGTCCAGTACTCCAGTAACCCATCTGCCCAGCCCGATAGCGTACGCTGAGCCGGCCGATAGCGTGCGCTACACTTGCCGATAAGCACGCACAGCCTTCCGGACGTAGCGTGCGCTACGCCGGTTCCTGCCGTGCCTGCCCGGCCAGTGCCCAGCACTTCCGACCGTGCCTGCCGCACCTGTCCGGCCAGTAGGGCTGTTAGCGGTCCAAGTATACTTGAGAACCGCCTGAGAACCGTCCGATAATACCCGGGACCGATACTCACCCGAAACGTTAGCGGTCCGGATACTGGTACCAAAGTTATAACCGAAACCGATAAGGACCGAAACCGGTAACCCGGTAAAAAACCCGGTATTTTTTCATAAACTTACATTGTACAAAATATTGTATAACGTATTAGTACATATAGAAAAACTAAGTTTAAAGGACCTTTATCTCTTAATTTCCTTACCATACATTTGAAAAAAACCCTCAATTCTTGTTTCGATTATGAGGTTTTGGTGATTATGGCTTTCAATGATCCAAGATACCCGAGAACCCGCCCGAAATACCCGGGACCGATACTCACCCGAAATGTTAGCAGTCCGGATACAAGTATTGAAGTTGGGACCCGAAACCGGTAAGGACCGAAACCGGTAATACTCGATACCTTAACGGTCCAGACCCGGGAAGACAATACCCGGACCGAACCGGACCGAGAACAGCCCTACCGGCCAGTGCTCAGCCGTCATGATCCGACGACTCGATTTCCGAAAACGTACGGAACGAACACGACGAAAAGCTCGCGGACAACATCATCGACCCGAAATGAAAACATAATGCAATAATTAATCATACGCGACCAAGAAAAGGGTCGAGACAACAAATACAGATACGGATACCCGTAACTTTGGGTAAATTACAAAATGGCCCAAAACGCCCGAAAATCACGATACGTGATCGAATAATCAAACCTAAGTTCACAACGCGTCTAACAAAGTTAAACGGACTTACGGGAAACTCGAAACAGCAGTTTCGAACGAGATTCGCAAGAATCGAACTCAAGTGCGGAAAAGTCACGGAACTCAACAAAACGACACCGAAACGAACTCGGATGACAAAAAGTGTAGAATTAATCATTCTTAGAATGACGAAACGGTCATGAGCGAGTCGTCAAAACGGACTTTCGCCGAAAAAAAGAAATTACCGGAAATCGAAATTACGGGTATTACATTCTACCCTCCTTAAAAGAAGTTTCGTCCCGAAACTTAAAACAAGTAGGGAGAAGAAATATCCCGCCAGGAAAAGCTCAACAATATACACAAGAAGCGCGTAACTTATGCCCAACGGCGAAACGTTACAAGCAACACAAGGGAATATACGGCGTGAAAACACGCTCCACGACGACTAATACAACGCCACCGGTAGAGACATAAGGAAATCAATAAGTGACAAGCATCATCAAACAGATAGTACAATCAAGTCGATTATCCGAACAATCATAAAACACAACGATCAAAAATCAATACGATTGACCAACTCAACGGTTCATCAATCAAAACGCGAGCCAAACGCTGAACAATTACGGAATTCCACCGCCCAAGGGTTGGAAGATCGAAACGAGACTAATTTTCCGAACTTAAGGGAATTAGGAAGGAGTCTGAACGCTCAACAATCACGAAACGAGATCAACAAAAACCGAACAATCAAACGATCGAACCACAACGATCGAGACAACAAAAATCGAACAATCATGTTCGAATCACGAAGAACAATAAAATTCAAACAACAACTCCAAGGTTCACAACAATCGAACCGAACTCGGAAAAGTCACAGCGATAACCAGATCGACTCAAAAAGATCACAGCTCGTCCGAACGATGAAACCGAAATACAGAACAAGTTCAGAAAGTATCAACGAACACGAGCGAGTCGATAGAATTGAGAAAGAGAAAATGCAGGAGCCAAAAATAATACGGGTATTATATTCGACCTCTTCTAAAAGAAGTGTCGTTCCCGAAACTCAACACGAAATCAAGGTGACAACACAACAAGCAATCGACAGAAACATCCTTCAAAGGCCTCTCAAAGCCGATTCTGATGACTGTGCTAAGCGCGAACTCCGGAAGTCTCGGTAACCAATTCGCTAAACTGAATTATGTGTCCCTCGAGTCCACACTTGAAATATGTCACCGACGAGAAAGACAATTTGCACGTACATTTCCCCGGCACATCACGGTTGAAATGCCTCGGCTCGGCACACCGAAAATACAGATGCTAGATACAATGGAACATAACTCCGCAAAACAACATAGCGGAGATGCCAATTCAGCACAACAAAGAATCATAACACATATCATATACAACGATTACCATCGTAAAGTAATACACACACAAATACTACAGCAACGACGGTATCGTTCGACGACCTCAACGGCCCGAACAATAACCAGTACATAATTACAAACATCATGAAACAATCACACATGTACACAAACGTACAAACCCACGCTTTAACAGCTCACACAGGTGCGATAACACGCAAGCCACCACGAAATGACAACATCAAAGATCATCATCACACCTCCCACAAAGGTCTAACAAAACATATGCGTGGTGAACGACTCAACGTTCACACCACCAATTCAATCACAATTTGGAGGGCTAACACCCTAACAACAATACCAACATCATACACACCTCCTCCGACCACAAGCAGGAAATGATGGGTTTTAAAAACGAAAACTACCTTTTGAAAATAATTTAGAAAAACATCGGCTGATCTTGAGTATCACCTTTCAAAAAGTACAACATGAAACATCGTTATCGAGACTTTGGAGATCCATTTCACATTTGATAAAAATGAGGACACCTTCTCTTAATGAAAAACTTTCAGAATATTCGACCCTCGGGTCTAAGTAAAAGTGTTTCTAAAACATTGAAAATATCTCAAAACATTTCGGTCCTCGAGGTAGGATAATTTTGAAACATATTGTGGCACCTTGGATGTACCACGAGAAAATAATTCATTTTAAAAGTAGGTATCGAAATTTATTTTCTAAGATACTCAAGGTTTTCAAAGATAATTCAATGGGCTAGAATGCCCAAAAATTTCAGGTAATTACACGGAACATTATAGCGCCGTGGGTCCCGCGCCGGAATCCACCAGGATAAAACCATTTACAAAAAAGCCAAAAAGGCCGATGACGGTAATATTTCAAAAACTCACAAAAGCCATTTACAAAATACTAAATACCGTCATAAGAATTTCGCCAAAACGATCAAGGCCAAAATGCCAAAAACTTAGTTTAAGGAGCTGGTTTTCGAAATAAAACTCAGTCGGTAAAATACCGAAAGCCATTACAAAAGAACTCACGCAGCGGATAAAAGAAATACAGTTCAACATGCACAGTCCAGCAACAATACTCCTCATATGAACGAAATATGAGAGTCAAATAACCACATATCACGAAATCAAAATCCATAAGAGGATTCCATCAGTTAACAAATAATCATAAAAATAGCTCGTGTCACACGAGGCACAACACAAAGAAGGGAGACTTACATCCACAGGTCGCACAAATATGATGATCGCCCCACGATACTAATCACGACCAACAAACTCAGACGACGCGTCGCGACACAACTCAGTCAGATAAAATCCGACGAAACAAGACTCAAACAACACGACTTGACCCGACAGCCTAGGTTTCCACAACCTAAGCTCCGATACCATTTATGTAACACCCTCAATCCGCTCAGGGATATTACACGCCGTAGAACCTTTCCTCAAGGATCTACCAGGCTGGTAACAACATCGAACAACTCAACAATGCCTTAAAGGCTAAAATGACTCAGTAGACCGATTTGGTCTTTCAATAAATACATACAACTCAAACACAATACATGCCCACGCAGGGGTCGAATACAATACACTCCCGTACAACGGGAAAGAAATACTGCAGCGAAAATAAAATACATCTAAACCAATGACATCATACGAATCCTCGTGTGATTAGTATCGTTCATCTTTCATCATCCTTCGTGCCGACCCTGTGTTATGCTCCCAAACCTGAATGCAAAAACAGACATCCACCCCCTGAATACTCGGGGGTTAGCAAAACTCCACTGTTTTGCTAGTGCAAGAACAAAGTGCAAATACGAGCCATACAATACAAGTTCCAAGAACAATAATAACCAGGAATCCTCAAAAATTCAAAAGTAACGAAAAGTACTTCCCGAGGCATGAGTTTGGGTAAAACATTTCAAAACCGAAAGATCACAAATCAAGGGAAAACAATTTATAAAACGGTTTAAAATGCCATCGAGAGTTTTAATAGAAAACAATTTAGGATTACTGAATCCTTCTCTTTCCAAAAATCAACAGGGTCACAGCCCAAAGGTTTTGTTTTTCACAAATGAAACCAACCATAATACACAAGGTTAAAACCCACGTCATGCGTCCTCGACGGACATAAAATACACACGCACTCGTGACGTTTCACTCGTGAACCCAGGTCGAAGCCATTGGAATTCCCTCCGTGGCCCCGTCGAACCCTCTCGAGGTGAGCAAACACATTCACAAAACATACACACGCACTCGTGAAGTTTCACTCGTGAATCCAGGTCGAGGCCATTGGAATTCCCTCCGTGGCCTCGTCGAACCCTCCCGAGGTGAGCAAACACATTCACAAAACATACACACATACTCGCATCGCCTAGGATCGGGACGAAGCCACAAATCCCACTCGAGGCCCCGTCGGACCCTCCCGAGCTGGCTAGCTAAATAATCAAGCACCACACGTCACCTAGGACCGGGACAAAGCCACGAATCCCACTCGAGGCCCCGTCGGACCCTCCCGATCTGGCCGCGAAATAATCAAGCACAAGTAACATATCACACCAAGGATATCCAAACAACTCAACAAGAGGCATCAAACACTTAGCAAAACAACACGTCAAACCACAATGCACCGAAATGAAACAATATACGTCCACACGCAAATACCAAGTGCATCATCAACACCAAACATATCCATAGGATTCACATAGTCATTTACAAGACACACCATTCACAATACACACGCGTTTTGAAAACAAGCCTTTAACAAGGCTAACCCGAATCATTTGAAAGTTCAATACAAACGACCAACAAACACATTTAGACGATCACTAATTATCATATCCACAAAACAAGAAAAGTATGGGCAAGGTACTTGCCTCGAATAACCACAACGCGGAGAATCGACCAAAGTAGGTTGGCACGAACCGGCTACGAATCCGCCGACTCCACCGAAAGCCAACTCGCGATAATAAACTACGAAGGACAATAACAAAAATGAAAATGAATTCCATAGCACGACCTAAATCCGTTGAATTCAAAGAACGAATGACGAAAGTTCAAGTGTTTCCCCCCAAAACGGCCAAGAACACGATTCGTCCCGACAAAACACAAAAATGGAATTCCAAGTCGAAATATGGATATAAAATCCATAGAATATGTTTAACAACATTATTTAACCACAATCGATCCATCAAAAATGGATGGAAAACGAGATCGAGAACAAATCCCTCAAAAAGTAGATTCGAAGGAAATCAAGAAATACACTTCGATTCGACGAAGAACAATGGATTAAATAATGTTAAACACAAGAATACTACCAAGATTAATCATACCCATCATGAATTAATCAACAATACGGAACGAATCGGACAAAAACGCAAAAACCCCAAAATTCAAGAAACTAGGGTTCTAAGAAAGATTACCTTGATTCGCTGGATCAAAGGATGATATAAGATGATCAATCCATGATATGAACTCAATAACTTCGTGGATTTGTTGTTCAACAACATGGCTTCGCCTCCTCCGAAGATCCAGTCGCGGATCGAAAAGAAAGGAAATGAAAAACGAGTGAAAATGAGGCTGCTCTGTCACATTTATACTGGGCCGGACTAGCGTGCGCCTAGGCTGCCGAGCTAGCGTGCGCTATCGGCCCAGGCCGCAATCCAGAACCCCCATTGTCCTACTGATTCGGCCAGGTAGCGTGCGCAGCCTTCCGGCTGTAGTGCGCGCTACCTGCCGGTCGTAGCGTGCGCAATGCCCGACAGTAGCGTGCGCTAACTGCCGATCGTCCCCGAGTCCAGTACTCTAGTAACCCCTGTGCCCAGCCCGATAGCGTACGCTGGGCCGGACGATAGCGTGCGCTACACCTGCCGGTTAGCGCGCGCAGCCTTCCGGACGTAGCGTGCGCTACGCCGGTTCCTTCCGTGCCTGCCCGGCCAGTGCCCAGCACTTCCGACGGTGCTTGCCGCACCTGTCCAGCCAGTGCTCAGCCGTCATGATCCGACGACTCGATTTACGAAAACGTACGGAACGAACATGACGAAAAGCTCGCGGACAACATCATCGACCCGAAATGAAAACATAATGCAATAATTAATCATACGCGACCAAGAAAAGGGTCGAGACAACAAATACAGATACGGATACCCGTAACTTTGGGTAAATTACAAAATGGCCCAAAACGCCCAAAAATCACGATACGTGATCGAATAATCAAACCGAAGTTCACAACGCGTCTAACAAAGTTAAACGGACTTACGGGAAACTCGAAACAGCAGTTTCGAACGAGATTCGCAAGAATCGAACTCAAGTGCGGAAAAGTCGCTAAAAAGCACGGAACTCAACAAAACGACACCGAAACAAACTCGGATGATAAAAAGTGTAGAATTAATCATTCTCATAATGACGAAACGGTCATGAGTGAGTCGTCAAAACGAACTTCCGCTGAGAAAAAAAGAAATTACCGGAAATCGAAATTACGGGTATTACACAGAATCTTTCGTGATCGGAAGAAAAGGATGTTGTGCTTATCCCAGGCATTCTATATCGATACAGTGCTGAAGAGGTTTAGCATGGAGAATTCCAAGGAAGGTTTTCTACCTTACAGACATGGAATTCAACTATCTAAGGATATGTGTCCTAAGACACAAAAGGAGATAGATGACATGAAGATGGTCCCTTAGGCATCTGCTGTGGGAAGTCTCATGTATGTTATGCTTTGTACTAAACCAGATATCTGTCATACTGTAGGCATGGCTGCTAGATATCAGTCAAACCCAGGTCCAGGACACTGGATTGCTGTCAAGCACATACTCAAGTACCTGAGAAGGACTAGGGAGTACATGCTTGTATATCAATCAGACGACCTGTTTCCGGTGGGTTACACTGACTCAGATTTTTCATCGGACAAAGAAAAGTCCAAGTCTACTTCGGGTTATGTGTTTAGCCTGGGAGGTGGAGCCATTAGTTGGAGGAGTGTGAAGCAGAAATGCATCTCGGACTCTACCATGGAAGCCGAGTACGTGGCAGCCTCTAAGGCAGCCAATGAGGCAGTGTGGCTCAAGTACTTCCTGCAGGACTTAGATGTGATTCCCGATTTTCCAGAGGGTATTACACTTTATTGTGATAATACTGGTGCAGTCCCAAATTCGAGGGAACCACGAGCCCACAAGGCAAGTAAACATATCAACCGCAAGTACCACATCATACGACACTTCGTAAAGGAAGGAGATGTAGTTGTAGCCAGGGTTGCATCGGAAGATAATCTTGCTGACCCTTTCACGAAAGGCCTACCCTCAAAAGTTTTTGAAAGACATGCGGAAAGAATGGGATTACGGTGTATGGCAGCATTGCTTTGAGTATAAGTGGGAGAAATGAGAGACTATGTAATAGAGTAGTATACTTAAAAACATGCTTTGAGTATAAGTGGGAGATTGTTAGGATTGTATCCTGCAAAGCATACTTTATGCTTGTATTACCTAATTTTCCTGTTACTACCTATGAGAATATTAATTACATTTAATCACATGTTTTGCATATTTATTCACGTTATGGTTATGCAAATGAAATGTCTAATTATTTTATATTGTAGATAATGTGGTGTGTTGGTGTCACACGGAAGATCACATTATCGTTGCCTTATAAAATAATATAATAGTTCACAACCTATATAATTATTAGACAAATTATATAAAAGGTTGTAGTGTATGCTTGAGATTATTTGGTCTTGACTATTAGCATGCATTAGCGTATTTGTATACGTTGAACTGGATCGGGGTGAGATAGTGTCTTCTGTACTGACTGTAAGAAGAATGGAAATCTCGGATAATTATTATTTCTTAATTCTAAGTATATAATATTTAATTGTGTATTTATAATAATTATTGCTTTGATTTACCATAGGTGAGAGTCAAAATGATCGACTCAATAAGCCTCGTATCTTGGTCAATAATATTATTTATACTACAGTTATTATTATTACTAGAAATCGTGTCCCGACTCGTGCGGGTTGATGATATCCCCTTGAGGAGCTCGATAATGATTATTATATTAAACCCTGCAGGTGGATTTAATTCCGATATAATAATAAGGTTCGAGTGGTACTACTCTTGGATAAGATATTAATTAATTAAAGCTGTCAGTAGCTTATAATTAATTAATAAACATTCGATATCTTAAACACGGGAAATAATATATTTAAATAAGGAGCCCAATTTCGTAATTTGAGATTTTGGTAGGAAGTGCAATATCAACCTTTTAGTGGACTAAGTTGATATTAATAGATTCATTATATTAGGAAGAGTCCTAATAAGGTAAGATGAATTTATTGGGAGTCCTTCCATAATCCTCCTTAAGATCCCTAGTAGTAGTCGAAGAGCCTATATATAGGACATATTGGGTTGGCCGATTTTTGCATCAAACATACACAAGAAATTTCGATTTTTTCTTCTAAGTGTTTAATTGTGGATCTTGACTTGTGTCTTTGATTCCACAATTGAGAGAACATTTTTATTCTTGCTACATATCGGAATAACTTGAAGAAAAGAAAATCGAGAGTTGTGAGGGATAGAATTCGGCCGATCCCAAGGTTGTCCAAACAAGATCCGGTAGCTCGTTTCCCACACAACGTCCGGGTTAAGGCGGATCATACTCTAGAAGGTCTAAAGGCAGAAATACAAGGTGATCAAGACGAAAGCAACCAATGCTCTTCAAAAGGTAATATCCTATGATCTTTGGATCTAGATTAGGATATTTTAATTATCAACATATTTAATTAATAAATAAAAAATAATATTTAAATTGCTTATTAGTCTTAGTAATTAATTAATTAGCATGCATAAATAGATCTTATGCTCGTGGATGCGTAAAACGCGATTATCATCTTTCCCAACCTTCGCTTCCGCTGCGTTTTACTTTTCAACAGTTCAAGCTAAATAAAACAACAAAATGAGTAAAAGATAGGAAGAAGATAAAACTCGGATAATGTCGTAAGTGGTCTCGATCCAAGCCTTGAAGTGTTCTTAGTGTGTTCTTCCTTGGGTTCTTCCTTGATTTCCTCCTCTTGGTGAGTTTTTCTTCTCAATCTTGTGTTTTTCAATCCTCACTAACTCTCCAAGTGTGAATGTCCTCCTCAAGTCTAGTCAAGAGCCCTTTTTATTAAACCAAAAACCCATTTTTCTTGTTCAAACCGTGCAAACGTCAATCAAGGTGATTGAGTCAGAAAAGTGACACGGCCCGTGTCGAAGTGTTCTAGAAATCAAAAAAACTTTCTGGACGTGCAACCCGATCGAGTCATTGGACACGGTCGAGTTATACGACACGGTCGAGTCATATGACACGGTCGAGTCTGTGTTGATCTGTCTGACTCAGTTTTTTTAGTCTTTTTCGCCTCAATCTTTCGCTCATGCATCGCCTGATATATATCGGGGGTTGGGACTTCATTCATGCTTGATAATGGCCTTAGAAACACCTATAAAAGCAACCAAACATACCCAAGCGTGATCGAGTCCAACAAACACAATATAAGCAAAAACAACACAATTCTACACATTTTAGGATCTTAAAATCCGAAAAAACTTTATAGAAATATGTGTAAAAATGAGTGTTAACACATATCACATCGTTCGTGTTGTTCGTCGAGCTTAGTATCGTGGGCGACCATCATCTTCGTGCTACCTGTGGATGTAAGTCTCTTCTCTTATATATTAAATTTTATGTTACATGACTTCGTAAGTGGTAAGTTGGAAATCATATTTGATATTTGTGATATATTACGTGTGTAACGATTCAGATATATTGATAGATTGAGTTTTGAGTCGTACAATGTGTTGTGGAAGTTTCTAATCACTAATGTGTTCCAGAAGGCGTATTGACGGCAGAGATTGTTGGGAACGCAGATAGATGGTTTCGATGCATGTTTGAATTTAGGATTACATTCATGAGTTGTATTGGTTAGTATGGTGATTATATACCAGACGAACATGTGTTTGTGAATTGGGTGTGTTTGACTAATTGTTGCTAATTGTTAAATATATGTTCATATTGGTAATCGTAATTGTTGCGCGTGTGTTTGAAAAAGATTTTTCTTTTTGAAATTTCATAGACTCGAGTATATTGTGAAATTTCAGATTTTCTAAAATATTTATCGGTACGGTTAACCGATGGTCTAGTGTGGATTTTCAAAATATTTAAATATTGGCAAGATGGCCTTGTATTTCAGATAAAACCTCGTTAATCTATTGTCATGTTCGAAAGAATTTTAGAAATGGTTTTGGCCTATAGAGGTTAATTTCAAATAACTCGAGTATACGATTTTAAAAATCTTTCACACTATAAAACTTTTTTATATTAAAACAAAAACGTGTTTTTCATTTTCAAAAATAAATAAATAGTGAAAGATGAAAAATCTTACTCGACTTGAACTTTTAATTCGGATTTTTGAGATTAATCAATTAACGCACGCTAACTCCCTCATTAGTGCACGCTAACGAGATTGATCAGACAGGACGCTTGGCTGTTACAACTCGTTAATGCACGCCAATCGTAGAATTAGCACGCGTTAAGATGCAGTGTGTGCGTAATGGGAATTTATCGCTTAAAACGAGAGGCTAGGGTGGGAACTATCGTGATTGCGTGGGAAGCCGAGTTGTTTTGATATAATTGTTGTGTTACTCTTCTCATTGGAGAATTTCGGCTGTGTGCCCAAATGTTGTGTTGTGTGGTTTAGGTTTGCTTTGTAGATCGTATGACGTTATTCCAATGGGACTGTTTATCTGTGCAAATATTTAGTATGAATATAAATGGTCTCCCACCCGGGGATGGTTCGGTGGAACCTATGATGGTCGATGCTAAGGGGTATGGCCGTGGGATAACCTTGTGTATTCTTACTTATAATGGTGTTGCGTGGTTACATGTGCTTATCTTGTATATTGTTAATTGAGATGAGGATACGTAGTGACATAATCATCTTGATGATGTTGTTTCCGAATAAATTGATATCTCGGAATGTAGTTTTGCAAATGTTTTCAAAGTGAGATGGTTAAGACTTATGATTCATGATTTTAGTAAAACAGCCCGATGTATCAAAAGTATTTTCAAATGATATTATCTAAACGGATACCTTGTGGAGTTTTAAAAAGGAATGTTATCAGTGATTGGCTACCATGTGTGGTTTATTACGAACGTAATTATATCGGTAATGGTCGTTAGTTTGTTGATATGGTCATGTGATTCGACAGTCATGACCGTAAGTTCCATTTGTCGCGGTGGTGCTTCTTGTATTCGTGTAATTATCAGGAGTGGATAGTTTTGTCGTATTACTATTTTGTTGTCTTACGTGGAGATGAAGTGTTATGTTGGCATTTTGATACATTAATTTGCAACGTGTTGGGCTGAGTTGGCATCTTGGCACGTTGCGCTGCCATGTTACGCTTCGTTGTACTTAGTGATTGTATGTTCGGTATGCCGAGGAGACAAGGTCGAGGTTGTGGTCATGGACGTAGTCAGGAGGAGCATGATGAGGTGCGTGATAATGCCGATGTTAGCAGAGATCCAGCATTCGTAATGACTCTATCATCGATGGAGCCTATGCCCGTGGCATAGAAGCAGAAAACTTCTGGTGATTTATCGAGAAGAATGGAACTGGGGTTCCTAAACCTCAAACCTCGTGCAAATCGTTTGTGGAACATTCTAGGCCAATTGGTAGATCTGAGAGATCCAGGTCGGTATCATTAACTGTTGGTAACTTGCCTAGGTGCTTTAACTATAATGTTCCGGTCCACGACCGTGCGAACTGTAAGAATCCGCTGGTTAACTATTTCGAGTGTGGTCAAGTGGAGCACCAAGCGGTGCATTGGGAGACCGTCGCTAATGTGGCTGGGAACTGGAGTTCTGTTCCTACTCCTGGAGGACCTAGTGGTACTTAGTGGTAGTATTTTTGTGTCTTGTATTATGGGTTGTATCTTGTGCAGAGATTTGATATCTGATGTTTGAACATTGTGTTTTGTTTGTGGCATGGTGATGCCCTTGTTTTAAGTTTCGGGGCAAAACTTATTTTTAGTGGGGTATTATGTAATACCCGAGATTTTTGTTTCCGGTTATTCTGAATTATTTGTCATTTTGTGCCGCTTATTTTGTTCCGTTGATGATTATTTGGAATTTTCTCTCTGTTGTGTACGGTATGATGGGCCGTGTGGTGGTTTTCATCGAGCGCAACTTGTCGCCGCATCAGTCTGATCATATACTTGTGTGTGTGACACTGTATGTTGTTTCCCTTCGTATGATTGTTCTCGTTGTGAACCGCCAGAACTTCGTTGTCAAGCTGGAAGTCGCGTTATTCATCGGGTAGTGGCATCGTTGTACCGATTTCAAACCGTGCTATTGTCAGAACATGTTACGTACGCTAACAAGAGTATTGCGTACGTAACTGGTGATGGATAACGTAGTTTATGTGTTTAGGCTATGTGTGTTATGATACCTGTTGGTTGGGGTAGTAGCCACTGGAGAGGCTTTAGCGTACGCTACATGAGGCATATAATGTACGTTATCGATGGTTACGTACGCAACAATGGGAGGTGTTACGTACGTTAACTTGCATATGGATTGGGACAATGAGCTCTGAGTAGAGCATTACGTACGTAATATTTGTTTGTTACGTACGTAAGGCCTGTTACGTACGCTAACCTTGTAGTGTAGCGTACGTAACGTGCTAGTCCTATATATAGGTAGGCAGCAGGTTTCATTTCGCGTTTTTCATCATTTCTTTCTCCTTCTCCTTCTTGCGGTCGACGGGATTGGTTCAAGAGGCTAGGTTTGGTCGAGATTTCATCATCTATCAATCTTCTTGAGTTCCTAGCAACGATTAACACCATCTAGTCCATCGTTGTTCATCGGATCGAAGGTATTTTCTTGATTCCATGGAGTTAAACTTTTTAGGGATTTGTTCTTGATTTCGCATTCAATCCGATTTTGATGAATCAACATGTGTTAAATGATGATATTAGACATGTTCTATGGATTGTAAATCCATATCTTTGGATCGTTCAACACGGTTGATAATTTTAGGGTTCCTGGGAAACCTTGAATATTTAATATTTGATTAAATGTTTCAATGTGTTTTCTTCGGGCGTTGGGCGTGTTTTTCCGTCGTTATTAACCCTTATTCCCGTAGTGATTGTGTTGTTATTGATTTCTCGCGGAGGTTGTAGGTCTCCGGGACTGTGTCGGGTGAGCCGTGTCGTCGGAGATTTCATATCGATCATCGAGGCAAGTGTTCTTGCCTGGGGACGGCTCGACGGGACCGCAATTTGCAAATTCTGAAATTCAGATTCCGGACAGCGGAATCGTCAACTGTGGAAGCATCTTGTAGGTTTTGTTTTACGGGTAAGTACTATATAGTCTATTTTTTATTAGATTTTTTCGATTTTATTTTAGGGCATTGAATTAGTTTTAGAATTTTCAATAATTCAATTAAGATTATGTTGAATTTTGATGCAATTTCTTTATATAATTTTTAATTTGCAGTTTATCAGAAAGTTTTGAAGTTGAAAATTGGAACTTGAAACTTGGAAGTGTATCTGAAATACAACACATCTCAAACTCTCAATCATCCAGGTGCTAATGTTCTTTTATTTTACTTAGTGTTGAACATGAGGCCTAGAACAAACATGCGAAAGGAAAAAGAAAAGAAGAATAGATGAACTCATTGAATCACAAAAAGGTGATAATGATAAGTTTATTTTTACAACTACAACTTCTAAAGAAAAAATTGGAAATTCAAATGTGAATAGTGTTGATTTGATTGTTGAAATTGAAGGTACTAGTGAGAAAAAAAGAACTTGAATGGAACTGAACATGTCCTTAACATGTCACATGACCAACATGGAGATAATGATGAATAATTTATTTCTCCAGTTGATATATACGATCCTAGAAATTTGGATAATCTTGATAATAATGCACGAGATATTTTAGTTGAAAAAGAACCTAATAGAAAAATGGATCTTGTTATTCCTTTAGACAAGAATTCTAGGCATTTTTTTTATACTCATTATACTAGAAAATTAATTAAGTAATGGTGAGAAGAAAGATCGAAAGTGGTTAGTATATAGTAAATATGTGAACAAAGTGTATTATTTTTGTTGTAAATCGTCTAAAAATGAAAAAAAAAAACATCTTTTTTAGTAAATGATGGATATAGAGATTAGAAACATCTTAGTGAACGACTTCAAGAGCATGAGAATTCTATAGAACATATTACTAATATGAACTCTTGGTATGAATTGAAAATAAGATTAAGTAAAACTGAAACTATTGATAAGGACTTGCAACGAGAAATCTCTACAGAAAAAGATCGTCGGAGAAAATTTTTAATTAGAATCATAGCAACTATTAAGTGTCTTTCTAAAAATTATTTGGCATTTCGTGGATCTAATGAGAAACTTTATCAAGATAACAATAGTAATTTTGTGGGATTGATTGAAATGATTGGTGAATTCGATCCTTTTATGCAAGATCATATTAGACGTATATAAAATAATGAAATGCATTATCATTATCTTGGTCATAAAATTCAAAATGATTTAATTTTTCTTTTGGCTGATAAAGTTAGAAATACCGTCGTAAAGAAAATTAAGGAAGCAAAATATTTTTATGTAATTATTGATTGTACACCAGATTTAAGTCACCAAGAACAAATGACTTTGATAATACGATGCGTTGATATGTCTTATAACAAAGTGAAAATACAAGAATATTTTCCAGGATTTATAAAAGTCGATGACACATATGGTTTAGGAATTTTTAATGAATTATAAAATATGCTGAAATCACTTGATCTTAATATTGAAGATGTTAGCGGTCAAAGTTATGATAATGGTTTTAATATAAAAGGCATACACCAAGGAGTTCAAAAAAGATTGCTTGAGATTAATCTGAGAGCATTATACATTTCATGTGCTTGTCCTAGTCTTAATCTATGTGATATGGCACATTCTTGTGTAAAAGCAGTTTCTTTTTTTTTTGGAATAGTACAATGCATATATACATTATCTGCAAGTTCTATTAGAAGGTAGAAAGTTTTACTTGATAATATTGAAGGATTGACTGTAAAATATTTGTCAAATACACGTTGGGAAAGTCGTATTAATAGTGTTAAAGCAATTATATTTCAATGTGTTGAACCGAGAGATGCTTTACTTAATTTATGTGATATTTGTGATGATGCAGAGTCAACAAGTGAAGCTGGAAATTTAGCTGCATCAGTTGAAATTTTTTTGAATTTTGACTTGGTATGGTTATTTGGTATGAGATCTTATCTACTGTAAACATGGTGAATGAAAACTTGCAATCAAAATTTACGTGCATTAACTCTGTCATGAAACAATCGGAAGGTTTAATTTAAATATTTTGAAAAGTATAGGAATGGTGGTTTTAATTCGAGTTTGGATATTGCTAAAGTCTTGCATCTAATATGAACATAGAGCCAATATTTCCAACAAAATGTCGTATTATTAGAAAAAACAATTTAATGAGGGAGAAAATATTGAAGTTTCATTATCACGGAAAAGTCATTAGTATTGAGTATTTTGTAGTTGTTGTTGACATGGCAATTGCTTCTTTAAAGTCTAGATTTGAACAATTGAAATCATTTGAATATATATTTGGTTTTTTATTTGATTCGAAAGTTCTAAGATCGTTGGATAATGACAAATTGAGAAGTTGTACTAATCTGAAATCTACTCTTACCCATCGTAATTTATTTGATATTGACTTGGATAATCTGTTGAATTAAATATATTGCAAATGACTTTGCCAGCTGAGATATTATCTGTTACTGAAACTCTTGAATTTGGGAAAAGTGCAGATTATTATCCAAATGATGCAATTTCTTACAGAATTATGTTAACAATGTCTGCTACTGTGGTGTCGGCTGAAACGAGTTTCTCAAAGTTTTGAAGACATATTTGAGATCGTCAATGTCCCAAGAGATATTGAATGATTTAGCCATATTATGTATAGAAAAGGAGATTTTAGATAACATTGATTTGAATGATACGGTTGATGATTTTGCAAGTAAAAAGGCCATAAGAAGTCATTTTTTATAAGTAATTGATCTTTTTTTTATTTATCATATTGCGTACAAGAAGTCATTTTCACAAGTAGTTTTTTTTTTCACTGTATTGCTTACGATAGTACGTAGGGATCCATTTTTATAATTTCGCTCAGGCCCCATTTTTATCAGGACCGACCCTATTCATCCTTTGATGTTTGGCTAAAAGAAATATTTTCTGGAGTCTTTGAAGATTTTTTTTTTTTTTTAACCGTTGAGTGCGATAGTTTTTCTAGAATTGTTGAGTGGCTATTGTTGATGTATATGTGGGTATATGATATATATATATATATTATATATAGGGTTGAGAGACCGTTTCCCGCAAAAAAAAAAAAAAAAAAAAAAGATTTCGGGTGACTTCGCAGCGAAGGCTGCTAGTTCTGAAACTATCCAGTTTCTCGCACGGGCGAAGGTTGCACCTTTTCGATTCGACTGATGAGACCTCCGAGGCTTACCGATTTCTGTCCCAACCAAAGGCTGAAGCTGATAGAACTGGAAGGGCAATTCACACATAAAAGGTTAATTTAATGAAATCTGAAGCATTGTCTCGGTAAAAAATTGGAATTGGAAGTGTCTATTGTAATGTTTTCCTCGTAATAACCTATATGGTGCATTTTCAATATATATAACCTATGTTAATTATAACTATAACATATCTGAGACTTTGGAGACATACATGAACTCTTTCACTATGAGTTCATCACGCTAAACACGATAAAATATCACAATTCTCGACTAATAAAGACAGCACAGTTGAAATAGAACTCCAAGATCTCAAATAAATAATTAAATGAGTATGACATTTTTGAAGAAATAATGTTTTGCGGAACGTTCTGATTTTTGGAAAGACAGGTGCTCGATCGTTTAAATACATAAGCACAAGACAAATACTCAAGTTGTCGGCCCTTGTGTTAAATGAGTTTTGGGTAAAAATTTAAAGTACTTGTGCTTTGGATCATTTTTTTTTTTTGATACAGGGTTAGAACTTACACTGACTAGTCCTGATAACAAATTCCGCCCACAAGATCGCTACTGGGCTAAATCGCGAGATGTGTATCCGCTCCCGGGTTCTTAAATATCCTCAACTACCGCGCACAGTGATTCTCTCCTGCCGATTGCCCACGCCGACCCCCAAATCCAACCGCAGTTCCCACGAGATCTGGCCTCCACACCGCCGCTGCCTCAATATTTAATTGTTCCACCAAAGATACCTCGGAGGTTAGCTCGACCCTTACCAAAGACTAAGGGATCATCGGCGCTAAATTCAATTCCAAAGTGTTGCCACTAGAAATTGAACCCCTGACCTCCAACTAAATTGAAGGTCAGGTGGCCAACTGCGCCAAGCCAGTTGGTTGGATCATTTTTCTTTGTCCTTGTAGTTGTGGCTCAATCTCTCGTAAATGTATTTATTGGAATTTAAATTATCATATTTTTTTTAGAGCCAAAATAAATAGTATTTTTATAAGTGCTCTTGAAAAATTTCAGAAAATTAACAAATAGACTTAGATATCGGACCACTTGCAACCTTTTAAAATAAAATTTATAATAAGAACCAAAGAGAATACTATTGGAGATGGAGCGAATATGTCAAATACTCAAACTTGTCTATCATTTAAATGGTAAGAAGAAGAGATAGGTTGATACATTGAGCAGAAAAAAATAATATACTGTCTGGTCTATTAAAGAGAATATATTACTTAAGTTTTAATTTTATAATTTTAATTATTTTGAGAAAGTATAATTTAATTTATACCTATTCTCTTATTTTTTTAATTTATTTTTAAATTAATCAATATTATAATTTATATAATAAATAAATTTAATTTTAGAAAATATAACTCCCTCTTGTCCGCTAAATTTATGCTTTAGATTTTTACTGGTTACATAAATTTTGACCATTAAACTGCAATCAATATATAAAAAAAATATAAACATGTAAATATTTGTTGGATTTTTCCAAATATTCGCCCAACCACCTACCAAACTTATTCCATCCCCGTTTAATCGGAGCAAATGAGGAGGGAATCTCAACCTAAACCCGCTCCACTGAGATCCCTAATAAAGAGCAAAGAATAGAGATTATTTATATAAAGTGACAGCAACTATTACACCAACTGCCAACAAAATTCTATTTATCATATCAAATACGGTAGTTCCACATTACTACGCTTAATTAATCGAACTTTATTTTATGCACAAAAACCATTTAAGTTTCAATATTTTTTATTATTGTGAAAATCGATCCAATATTGTTAGTATATCTAATTTGTACCAGGTTGCATATATAAATATATTTGAAGACATCAATCTCAACATATAATTTTTCTACTCTTAATAACTAATATAACAATTTTATTTTGCCAAATTTGTTTGTCATTCTACAAATGAAACTAAAATTATATTAAGATAATCAATTAATCTCCATAGTGATATTACTTATTGAGTAAGATTTAAATTTAATTTATAAAAGATTATATAAATGGTATATCTATATTGTTTAAACTACATAAATCGTCAAAATGATATTATTTATTATGTAAGATTTAAACTACAGTAAAATTATATAAATGATAAATTCTCAAAATAACATAATCGCTTAATTGCCGATACTAATTGTGGATATGATTACCCGAATCATTAATACGTATTTGTTTTATCTATAGTCTATTGTTTTGCACCATTTATGGATAAAGATGATAGTGTGAAGATATTTTTATTATATACTACTATTTTCAATATGTAACATCGACATAACTTACACAATCATATCAAAGTCACGCAATATTTCAAGACGTTTAATTAAGAAAGTGACATTAACACACCGCAAGACAAAAAACTACATTAAGAGCAAAAATATTAAAATGCACCAACAAAGTGTAGTAATAATTATTGACTAAAAATTGAACTTGTCACATTATTTTCAATAAACTTACTTGCTAACGAATCAATAGTATTAGCCCATTTATCGGTATTACATGAAGCAAAATATTGCATGTTTAATTTGTAACATATATTAATATGAATGCTAAGTATTCATCCCACCGATGGCCATGGCGTCGTTCTTGTTTTTGTTGTTGTTCTTGTTGTTGTTGTTGTCTTTATCGTTGTTGTTCATTGGCCTTTTTCATGTTTTGTTCTTGATACAATTTTTGTGACTTCTCGATATCTTTGTTTAATGCTTCTTGACGCGCTACAAAAAACAATTAGATATAATTGATCGTTAGTAACTTAAATACAGTTAATCAATATATTGCATTTTCGATCAAAGTAAAAATGTTCGTGCATGTACCACATAATTGATAAGACAACGATGTGTAGGATCTCTTAAACCATTACAGAAGATGATGTTACTACCAAACCTCCTAAGCACCATCTTTATGTCCTACATTGTTACACACACAAAATACACGTGAAATTTACATAAAACAATATAAATTAATATGCTAAATAAGCTAGACGATATGATGCTTACTTTACCACCATAATAAGTTGTAGCCCAATGTGCACGCGGTGTGGAGGAAGTTGTGTTTTGTTGTGTGTGATTTTTGACACATTATATAGTTGATAAAATATTTATAACTCATGGACGGGAAGGTAAAAAGACTAACACTAATTGGTGTGTTTAATTTATGCATTCATGGCACCAAACACTTCATCTCCACATTTCACTTTCAATTCGTGAGCCATTTATTATAACCACTTTACATTTATAAGGCTACCTAAGCTTTTAGTATATAAGATGTAGAGTTGTGTAACTGACAAATGCTTCATATACTTAACATATAAATGACCATTATGTGAATATTCATTGTACACTTAACGAAAGTTGCTTGACATGCCTGAAAATCAATATGGAATAACAAATATGATACAATCAATTCATCAAGCATTAATCATGACCACTTACATTTATAAGGCTTCTTAAGCTTTATATATATAAGATAAAGTGACAGCAACTATTACACTGACTGCCAACAAAATTCTATAATGTGATTAATGTCATCCTACTCTGCAGTCTGTCCTACAATGAGAATATATTGTATATATTCAAAAAAAAGTACTACTTAATAAGAGTATTAAATAATATTTATAAAAAAGAAATACTTTCTTTCATCCTACTCTGCAGTCTGCCCTACGACGACGAACTGGGCTTGAACAACAGTATCGATTCAAAGTGAGTCGCCCTAGAGATAGATTCAAAGCTAGAATCGAAGGGACTATATTCACAGTTACACAACGGCGACTCGTTGGATTCACGCTACCGAGTTAATCACGAGATAGAGCGTCACCGCCCAAGCGGTAATATTAATATCAGGCATATATTTACCAAATTCAACTACAAACGCGACAAATTTGTAAAATGAGTGTCATCTCTCGCTTAAAATTTGTAAACACCATTCGAAATCGAAAAACATATTTTAGAAAAACAATGCAATGACTTTCCCCCAATTTTGGAAGCCATACAGTTCTTCTAAAAATAAAAACACATTCCTTTAGTTGAAATTCTCAAAGGGGGCGTTTGGTTTGCTGGAATGTTTATGATGGAATTGGAATTGGAATCCGTCAGGAATTGGAATCCAATTTCATACTCTGTTTGGTTGGCAGGAAATGGAATTGGAATCCAATTCCATATTTTGTTTGGTTCGCAGACATGTCAGATCAATTTGATTTCAGAAATGCAAAATGACAACTGTCCTTCTTGACGGCGAGCGACGAGCGGCGGCGGCCGGAGAGGCGGCGGTGACTGGAGAGGAGGCGGCGGTGGCTGAAGAGGCGGCGGCGGCCGGCGAGGCGGCGGCGTCGATGGCCGGAGAGGCGGCGGCCGGAGAGGCGGCGGCAGCGGCTGGAGAGGCGGTGGCCGGAGAGGGGTAAAATGGTAAATGTCAAATTCCTTCCTTGATGGAATTGAGAATCCCTCCTCATGTGGAAGGATTTCAGATTCCATGGGATTTAAATCCCATCAAACAATTCCAATTCCCATCTTTAAATACAACCAAACACAGGAATTGTCAGGAATTGGATTCCAATTCCCCAGGAATCCCAAGGATTCCAGCGAACCAAACAGGCCAAAAGTCTTTCAATCTTTAAAGTGAAAATATGAAAATTCAAAATTTTCAAAGAAAAATAGATCATTTCTCTTATAATGCATTTCTCACTTGCTAAGGAAAATTTCAAAATAGCTTGGTTCCCATTCAGAACTTCAAATCACCTTTTGAAAACCTCCCTCGCGCGACGGTGCAAAATGACTTTTTCTGTAACAATGATTTATAGACATTTTAACACTGTCACGTACTTTGATCAAACGGGTACTACCAATACTCGTCATAAATCCCTATGCCAATAAATACTCGAAACAACACAGTACTACCACAAAACTATAATATTTCTCAATTAACGTCAGTCATGAAAATCACACACATATATAACACATATTCGCACGACCAGCTCGTACCATCTAGGTATATCATGTAAAAGGGAGATTTACATCCAAAGATCGCAAGAAGATGATGGCCACACTATGATATGAATCCCGACTGACAACTCAGACGATGCATCGCGACACGACTCAACCAGACACGACCTAACAAAACAAGATTTGACAATACATGACTCGACCAGACAACCTAGGTTTCCGCAACCCGATCTCCGATCATACCATGCTCCTGATTAACTCGGTAGCATGAATGCTATATCGTTAGAATAAATATGGCAAAATTACAAGTATGAATGAATCATAATAACATACAGTTACTGAAAAGTAGGTTGTCTTCCGGATAATTTGAATAGATATACAGGACAAACTCACTTGGTATTCGCATCTGGCCGCCCCTTTTTCATTGGGTTTTTTCTGGTAGGAAGATTAGCCTGAAAACCACATCTCTTCTTTTGTGACTCTCCGTCTGGTGAAATAAGCTTTTGCCTGCAGTATTTTCGTGCAAGATCTAGTTGTGCTTTTTCCAAGTCCCCCGGCTAAAAACATCACATATATGAATAATTAGACCAGCTAACCACTACTAAAAATCAAACTATACGATTACAAGAAATGCAAACCTTCATGTTCTTGAAGAATTTGTCAATATTCATCCGCACACCACGAATGATTTCATCATGAAACGGACTTATTGAGCAAGCAATTTTGGTATTCATTAGTATTTCATCTGCGATACATGGGCTAGAAAGTGCAAGTGAATAACAATGTTCATCACCCTCCATCGCTGTTGGAAGATTCTGCACCAGGAACTCCATCAATTTCTCAGGCAGGGTGTCTACAAACAACAGAAGCATTGCTACTTAAATACAATAATTCAAAAAAACAAACAGCAATAATTCTAAACAATATGATCACAAGGCTAGAACTTGAAATCGCAAAGACTGTTGAGAATAATACAAAGTTGATCTGAATAGTTTTGAATCATTTATATTATTAGTTTTTCGTTAGTACTATAAGAAAGATTAGTTCCAAGTGATTAGGATGTTAAAGTCAATAGTGATGTTATTAGAAGCCATTATGACTGCTAACTAGAAAAATTTGTAAGTATTGGCCTATAAACGGCATATTTGTGTATTTAGAAAATATTAGTTTAAGCAATAAAATCACTTTTCCAATATATTATTTTCTTTTATTTTTTTCATCCACGAAAACAAACAAATGCTCTTGAGGCCTTTGTTTTCCTTCAACTTTATAAGGTCCAACCATAACTCTTTCCTTCAATAAGCATGATTACTACTCTACAAGATTTTAAGTACACATTTTGTCCCATGAGCCTTTCAAGAATAAATATCAACTAACGAGCGTTCTGAGAACAAATATCAAGTAGTGGACACTTTCAAGCTCAAACAAATAGGCTAGATGGAATGACCTTAGTATTATTTAATAATTTCATCGAGAACATACCATTGCAGGCAGCGTCAAGGTACATCAGAGCGTCATTAGGAGACCCAAAAGTATGACAATCTATGAATTCAAAGAATTTATCGAAGCACTTGATATACTCTTCAATGGCTACATAATTTCTCTCAACTTTATACACGTCATGAGCTCGGAAGAGAACGTATCCGTAGGATGATTCAAACAACATATATACGGGCAAGTTCTTCAGGAATAAAGGGAGAGAATCAAAGGGTTAAAAATTAGGAAAAAGACTGAAAAAATAATCACGAAGTGAATGAAGTACATAAAATCCAATTGTTCACCTTTTGCTTTTCATAAAGACTAACATGCTTCTCATCACGCCTACACCCATAAATTCAAGAAATCAAATAAGCTGAAGTTCAGTTAACTTAATTTCCAATAAGAACCATAAGTTGGATGCACTAAAGAAGGTACCTATGTGAATCTTGTGAAGTCCAAAACTTGTTAGATACTAGACAGCCTGGCTCAATCTCAGCAATCTGAAGTAAGATAAACAACCATATAAGATTAGTTTGATTTCAGTGATAAATAAACAAAACTCAGGGACAAAGGGGATGGCGAACCACTCACTATTGGCAATCAAATCGATTCAAGTTCTTGTCCTACGAAACAACGAAACATTTTCATTTCTCAAACATTGGATCTACACATATTAATTGGTTGGCTATAGTAACATAAGTATGGTCTCTGTAAAACAGTTCCATAAACACTTCCAAAAGAAACATCGATGTTCTAGCAATATCTTATATTCACAAGATACTTCAATTGATAAATTTTAGGATTAGGGCCTTTCAATTTTTTCAATTTAGGGCCACAATAGTGTGTATATGTACATAAAAACAATTGCTATTAGATTAAAACTGCACATTAATCTGTAAAACAAGCGAATAGCAGCCGCAATCTCTAAAAATAGTAAATAACAAATTAATCAGTTCTATATAAGTGGACAGAACTTGGGATGCTCCTAGTTCTAATCATGTGCTTGCTACTGAGTTGCGTAACTTACTTAGTGGAGCTCATGTGGGAAGTCAAGATAGCATTTACGGGGATAATACGCCTAGCTCCACAGGTCTCCTATGGTTTGGAATTTTACCAGAAGAAGAAACTCTGGTCCTAATTGGCTGGCTATTTAATGGCATTCTCTTCACATACCAAAGTGCTCCTTCATTCTATGATTGGAACTCAAATATAAGCTGATTACTAAAGATCGGATAATTAAGTTAGGCATGAATGTTGATCCAATCTGCCCACTTGTAAATTAATCTCAAGAATCAGCCCACCGTCTCCACTTGGATTGCTCCTTCACTCTTCAAATTCCCATTCAGTCACGGCCCTATTACCATAGACCCGGATTGGATTTCTACTATTCCTACTAGTCCACCACTGGGTAAGATAAAGATCAAGAACCTATACCTTGTCGTTGCTATGTATCAAATCTGGTTGGAGCGTAATAGCCAAGTTCACTAGGAGCATCTCCAACCATGTTAGGTAAATTACTAGCTAAGATAATATAAAGCATCGAGTAGCTAAATATTTACTAGTCAGCTTCTCTCTATGCTCCAATCTCACTAGCTAAGTTGGCTAACTATTTCATTATTTTATTGTTTCTGTCAGATACAACCATAAAATGATAAAACAATAACTACTCAAAACGATAATAACTTGCACTGAAGTAAGAGAAGAAGATAGATACGGGATTAATATATAATAACGTTTAGCCAGGAGAAATGGGCTGGCCAAGTGTAACTAGGATTTTTGGACTCAGCAGAAATATACAGAGCCAGCTAGGCCCGCTGGAGAAGTTACACTCAGGTATTATAACCAGTAAAGGAGGATAGCAAGCAGCCATGGAGCTGCTCTTAGCTCCTCATATACAAGCAAAGGTTTTAGTTCATCTAATCTAGCAAATGGTAAGAGAGAAAGTTCACAACTGTCATGAATATCAGAAAATTGTGGCATGAGATCCTTCTATTACATATAGATATATTATATTGAATAGTAGTTTCGGTTGCTAGTTTACTCGTTTAGCTAAAGGTTTTTGGTTTTGCTATAATTACCCAAGGTTTGTCTTGGTTGGTCATTCGCAATCATTTGGTTACTAAAATTTTACTTGACAAAAGAAAAAAGATTGTAGTCGTTGGGGTAGATCAATTCTCAAAAATATCCCTACTTCCCTTAGTCCCGTTAGTGGAGTTAACAAACTGGCACCACCGTTTAAAATGGAAGTATGGGTGTCGATATGCAAATTTGAAACTTCAGCAATCTTTTTGAAACATGGTATATGGAAATGCAACAGACTCCAATTATTTTTGCAGTGGATGCTGCCACTACTACCTTAGCAAACTTAGGGAATAGGGATAAGCTTAACACTCACCTCGCGCATGCGGAATACACCACTGACATAAGCGTGGTCCCTATCAAATGGGCATAAAGTGACTTGCTCCAGTCGCTTGAACTGAACCAGTACTCTTTTGGCCATGGAACTAAACACAGCATCACCCACCTGGTTTGTTGATTCAATACAACTGGCCTGTCATTCACACTCGTTTATAATATGGTTCACAAAAATAAAGTATTATACAAAGAATACATGACGATATCATTGGAAACAAAACCTTGACATAAAACACGTAATGTCCACCAGCTTTAAGAAAATACTTGGCATTCACTTGTGCCATCTGGGCCTGACAATTAAGTGTGTGTGTATATATATATATAAAGAATCAAACATTTAATGAATATCAGACACACTAAATAATATAGAGGCAAATACTATAAGACGAATGAATTGTGTGATGTTTACGTGCGTGAGGATGATTAAAGACTACAAGTAAGTTAGGATCCCCTTGTAGAGGTGGAACAATATTAATGACAATACTTTTCAAGTAAGTAAGTTAGTAGTTTGGTTATTAAATAAAGGTGGGGACAATACTTGTACAATTCTGTCATTCAAGGAAGAAAAAATCAAAACAGAAGTTTGTAATGCATGAAATAATATTGATGATAATAATAACGATGACAGAAAGGCAGAAGGATAAAAAAGTACCTGATGTTCAGAATGGACATCAGCAAAGAGTACATCGACCATATTAATAAGCATGCGGTACTCGGATGGAATTTTAAGATGAATAATTGGGACAATATTGAAGCGTTTGTCAGCCATGTCTGCAAGAGTGTTCCAATTGGAAGGTTCTATCTCAACGACATAAACCATACCTTGCTGAGGCATACGAAAACATTAATGTCATGTACATAAGGATAACAATATAATACATAAAAGTAAAAGTAAAGGGAAAATACAATAGAAAGGAAGACTGACAGGGCCAACAATATCAGAGATATGCGATAATGTGATTCCAAATTGTTTATCATCTCGCGAGTAGAGTACGAGTACACGTGAACCAGGTTTCTGAAAAACAAACGGGATGATGGATGATATATAGGACAGACATTAATTAAAATAATGGTAATGTGTAAGAACTGAATCATGCCGGTAGGACGACATACAATGCAAATAGAATGAGCACCACAAAGAATAGAAGCAGCCAATTTAGATTTAGATGGATTCCATTCTCTATACTCCACACGACTTCCATCCTTCTCATCCTGAACATCAAATTCAATTTAATTAATAAATCATCAGTATCTATAAAAACTATTACAGTAGTAACCTATATTTAATTAAATTAAAATATCAAAATTAATAGGATTACCTGAACAGAGATTACGACGTCGTCGGGGTCGTGTTGAGCACCACCAGGTACCAAATTCTTGGTATAAAGAGTATCATTACCATCGTTGCTAACATAAACACCTTCGATGAGTCGATGGTGAACTATAATACACTCTGAGGATGACGAAGAAGAAGCAGGTAGATGATGATGACGAGAAGGAGGCTTATGTGGCGGCGAAGGCGGACAAGGGGGGAGAGGGCGGTAATAATAAGGTGAATCAGGGGGGTAAATAATACATCTAAGTTGTGGTGGTATGGAATAAGATGATGAAGATGATTTGCGAGGACGCATTATTATGTCAGATTTTGCGGGTTAATCAATCCACCCTTTCTCGACCTTAAATAATAATTCCTACTTTCTATTATTATTGCAATGTGTTGATTATTACACTATTCACATACTATTTTTTGATCATCTTTTGTAATTCATACATATGAAAAAATATAGACATGTGAGATCTTGTTAGATTCACCACGAAATATATTTTCAAAATATCAAATTTTTATAATTTTTAAAAATAAATAATTAAAGATATTAATATTCAAAGTTGTGCATTGACAAGCGTAAAAGTTCAAATGTTGCAATTATAGTAGAACAGATGTACTAATAGTAACAAGGGCCGGATCGGGTCGTTCAACAATGTATACCTATCGAGAAGATATGCACTAATTAAGAATTCAATTCCCTAATAATGCTCTTATTTCTTTTCTTTTAGTTTCAAGAAAACCTTTTTTTTTTTATAAATTCATCACAAATTTCATTTTTATTTAATAAATTCATCACGAATTTAATTTAATTTATATTAATGATATTTAGTACTATAAAGAAATAGAGTCGATCTAAACATGATATTTTTTTTAAATGAACTAATTTAATACGAATTTTGTAATTGAATGAGAGGTGGTGTTACAGCTAGACTCGATAATAAATATTTCTAACACGAATATGGTGACAAATAATTTGAGTGAAGCCGAACTCGAGCTGAGTCAAATTATTCGTTAATAATTCATACGTTTTTTTATTGAACCAACACTAGTACAAAAAGTCATATAGGCCACATTTAAAAAACGTGTCCATAGCCTTTTAGCCATGGATTTTTTTTACTCTAAAACTGTTACCGTAGGTGGCGTAACAAAAGGGTACCTCTACGGATACACCCACTTTGAGTGACTATTTCACATTATTTTTCGTAGTTGTTCCTCTGTAACCGTGTCTAGACAATACCCCCTTTTTGTTTGTAGGTAAAGCATTTGTTCCATAACCATAGCCATACGATCCTTACCGACACGCAGTTTGATTTTTAGTAGCTATTGTTTTCTTTTTGGATACTGAAAAATTATAAAGGGTGGTCGTATTTTTCCTTTTAGATACTGAAAAATTGTAAAAGGTGGCAGTTGTTTTCCTTTTGGACACTGAAAATTTATAAAAGGTGGTCGTTGTTTTTCTTTTGGACACTGAAAATTGTAAAAGGTCGTCGTTGTTTTCCTTTTGGACACTGGAAGATTGTAAGAAGTGGTTGCTTGTTTTCTTTTTGGTCACTGAAAAATTATAAAAAGTTGCCATTGTTTTTCTTTTGGATACTGAAAATTTGTAAAAGGTGGCCATTGTTTCCTTTTGGACACTGAAAAATTGTAAAAGCTGACCGTTATTTTCCTTTTGGACACTGAAAATTTATAAAAGGTGGTTGTTATTTCCCTTTTGGACACTGAAAATTTGTAAAAGATGGCCGTTGTTTTATTTTTTGACACTGAAAAATTATAAAAGGTGGTCGTTGTATTAATTTTGAACACTGAAAAATTGTAAAAGGTGGCCGTTGTTTTCCTTTTGGACACTGAAAAATTGTAAAAGGTGGTTGTTGTATTCTTTTTGGACACTGAAAATTTGTAAAAAGGTGGCCGTTATTTTCCTGTTGGACACTGAAAATTTATAAAAGGTGACCGTTGTTAATTTCCTTTTGGACACTGGAAATTTGTAAAAGATGGTCGTTGTTTTCCTTTTGGACACTGAAAAATTATAAAAGGTGGTCGTTGTATTCCTTTTGGACACTGAAAAATTGTAAAAAGTGGCCGTTGTTTTCCTTTTGAACACTGAAAAATTATAAAAGGTGGTCGTAGTTCGTCCATTGGCCACAATTTCACATCTAAAAGGTGGTCGTAGTTGTCCATCGGCCACGGTTTTACATCTAAATGGTGGTTGTATTTCATATTCAGCCACAAGAATGCAGTATTGGCCACCTATTTTATCGAGTCTTTAAGGACCTATTTGCTGTAATACCCGAGATTTCTGTTATGTAATTGGAACTTGTGATATTGTAATGATTGTACTTTTGTCTGAGTACTATTCTCTGTATTTCATTATCCGATGTTGTCGAGCGTATAATTTCGTATATGTGATATAGAGATTGAAATTCTGTGCATGTAGCGCACGCTACAGGCTGCGTGTAGCGTACGCTAGCAGGGATTCATAGCGCACGCTACAGGGGATCATTAGCGCACGCTATGCGTGGTCAGATTGATCGAGACGTGCGGTAGGTGAGATCTGGCCGGGGGACCCTTGTCGGATTGTGTCGAATGAATCTGGACGGCTTTCGGGAAAAGCCGAGTCAACACCTTAGCGCGCGCTACAGGTATATGCGTAGCGCACGCTAAGTGCCGAAATCTGATTTAGGCGTGAGCCGTTAGCGCACGCCACGAAGCAGGTCTAGCGCGCGCTAATAGCCATTTATTATAAATAGGACAGCATCCTATTCGAGATTTCAGTTCTCTCTACTCTCATAACCCTAACTCTGACACTTAGAACATAACTCCCTTCGTCCTAAACACTTCGTATCAACCTCCTAGTTCGAGATTGAAGATCATACATCATTGGAGATTGGTGTTCAAGCCTTCGGTGTTGGATTGCTTCATTTCATCCGTGTTCTTCACTACTTTGAGGTAGGTGATTCTTCACCAATGATTAGTAATGTTCCTAAGGAAGTTTGAATCATGTTTGGATAGCAAGTATTTCGTTTAATCGGTCATCACATGTTAGAAGGATACTTTTGACGTATCGGTACTAGATATCGAATGAACCTTTGAACCATCTTATTATAAGGACTCCTAAGCATGTTTAAATCGATTTATGATCAAGTAATCGGATATTACCCAGTTGCTGAGTTGTACACGTTGGAATCATGTGTTTTGAACGTAAGACGATCGGAACTTAGATTACTTCTTGAAGATCGTAATGGATTATGATATTAAGATGACTATCCGTATATTGGTATTTCATAATCATAAATCTTCCACAAACCTTATTAGCATGATATGCCCGAGGACAACTTGTATTATCACGGTAGAATTCATGAGTTCTTCACCATTCAACCCAGTTTTCGGTTTGCAGTATTCTGCCATGCAAGGTTAGCGCACGCTAACATGTGTGAGTTAACGTGCGCTATCGAGGTTCGATTATCGCACGAAACGTACGTAGCGTACGTTATGAGACCAAATGAGCCGATCGCTACCCGTGGCTAGCGACGCTAGTCTTACACGATAGCGTCGCTAATAGTCGCTTAGCGCACGTTACGTTGAGTACGAGCGCGCTAAGCGATCGAGCATTGTTTATTTTGAGCTTTTCGACCGCAGACAATTGTTAGGCCATCGTTCGACTTGAGATGATTTGTATATCGTTCCTTTTGTTAAGGTTCGAGCTTGTTACGTTGATCGGAGGAGGCGGCCTTCGAGTGCGTCGAGAGCATTGAAGTGTATCGTTCTTGCCATCTTCGAGGCAAGTATCGTGATATGTTAATATCGGTATTTTTGGAGCATGCGTATGATTATTCATGTTGTTGAACATGATATTTATTTCGTTGATTTTTCATGATATTCGTCATATAGTGTATATATGTTCATGTTGATGAACATAATGATTTGGCATATGTGTATGCATGAGTTGTGTTTGTATACGTTGTACGATCTATGCTGAGGGCGCTGGATCGGATGTCCACCTCGTGTTGGTCCGACGATCATCTTGGGATCTAGCCGAGGGCGCTGGATCATTGGACGGGTTATTTCCACCTCGTGTTGGTCCGACGGGATCATCTTGGGATCTATGCTGAGGGCGCTGGATCATTGGAATACCCATGCTGTGTAATGGAATCTTGTAGATTCGCATTGTCGGATTCCGGTAGCGGAAGTCCGTGTGGTGTATCTTGTTATGTGTTGTTGATGCATATTCGAATTGTTTAAATATGATACTTGTACTAGCATCGTTTTGCTAACCCCTTCGGGGGTGGACATTTGTTTTGATGTTCAGGTAGCCGAGGAGCAGGGAAACAGCCACAGTACCGACGTGACGACGAAGGGGTTCAGTGATGTTTATTGTTATTGTAGATTTGTTTTCTTGGTTTGGTTTCTGTACTCGAGTACGCGTGTCCTATTGATATTAATTCGATATGGTTGAATTAATTACCCGTTGAACCAGTTGTACGTTTTCATAAACTTGAATTTTCGCAGTATTGATGTCTTATATTTACTTCCCTTTTTAATTAGCCTTGTAAATCCTTACTTAAAGGGTTTACTACAGAATTATTCGAATATCTCGGGGTGTTACAGAATATGGTATCGGAGCTAAGATTCATGGATATCTTGGCAGTCGGGTTTTATTTGGGTCTGTTTACGTTATTTGATTTACGGGTCGTTTGTAACATCACTGTTCAGCCGAAGTCGTCATGTGGACCGTGGTTGTAAGTCTCTTAATCTCTTATACTACCGTTTTACTTAATTACTGTTTTGTGAGTATTGACGGATTTTATTTCAAAATTTTGTCCTGGATATTGAGAAATTACGTTTACAGTATGTTGAGAGGAGGACGTGGACGCGGACGCGGTCGGGGACGCGGACGTGGTAACATGAGACATGAGGATTCCGCAACTACCCCAGAAATATCGGCTAGTCGAACTGATTCCCATTCTGGAGGGCGCAAGGATCGCGAATGATGACGCAAATCCTAACATGCCAGAGTGCTTCAACAGTGGTGGCGCAGATAAACCGGCCGCTCAGTCGTTGATCGCATGCAGACGGCGATGGGACAAAGAGCACCACGAGGATAACCGGGAGACAGATGGCTTGTCAAGTGGTTAAATTGCACCCGCCAAAATTTGACGGATCTGCCGAGGCACTTACTTGGGATCACCGGCTCAAGGAGTTGGAGAAGATATTCGCGGGTCTTAACTGTCCCGAGGACCTAAGGTTCCCATTGCCCAAGATTTTCTCGACCGGGAGGCCTTTGATTGGTGGGAGGCTATTCGACCCGAGAATCATAATGCGGATCGACGAAATTCAAACAAATGATGGAAGCATGATTGTCCTCGTCCCAGCTAGAGAGGCGAAGATCCGAGAGTTTTTCTCACCACAGAGTTCGAGGCATCTGTGATGTATATAATTAAAACTTTTAATCATCACCGACTTGTGTGCGACACTTGGTCGAACGGAGGCGTAAAAGATTTTTCATTTTGATATGCGGATGAAGCCGGAGATTCAAGCAGACATGTCCGATTCGAGTGTACTACGTTGCGGCAGACCAAGACAAAGCGCCGGCCTACGACATGAAAGAGGCGGCGGTGGAGAAATCGAGAGGCAAAGAAGCGAAGGTGACCGGCACTTTGCGTAAAACAAGAGTGGTGGGGCCCGCAAGGGCCGCCTTCCTTTATTCGGCTAGAAACCTCCACATCCTTCTAGAGGCGGAAAGAAGTTCGGACAAGATCGATAGTTTCGGACGCATCAAAGAAATGCTACAATTGTGGTCGAAAGGTGGCATATTCGACGTGATTGCCCCGCATCTTCGTGACTTGTTACGATTGTGGGCAAGAAGGGCACCGTGCGGCCTTCCGTGGAGCCGCTACTAGATCTTTGGTACCCGCACTCCGGCACCAGCTCCTAAGGAGATAAGTGTGAACTGCATACAGCAGAGTGGATTTCAGCAGAACGTTGGGAAGAGAGAGACATCCAAAGTCTTTGGGTCCGTTCCTCCGCGCCCGCATTTAAATGGGGAGATCTGACGATCAGAACACTGCTGTTGCATCAGGTACGATTCAGATCCTTTTGCAACCAGTTAGTGTTTTATTCGATTCCGGAGCTACACATTCTTTTGTATCTTTGAACTGTGTTAATCGTTTGAAAATCTCGTGCTTAATTGATTGTGAACCGTATATTGTGGGATTGCCGAGTGGAGAGAGAATTGTGGGAACCCTAGAGGCTAGAGATTTTCCAATATCTATAGGAGGAAGAGATTGGCCGTCGAATCTCATTGTTGTTGACATCTACGGTGACGATTTAATTCTCGGAGACGATTGGCTCAACCGTTATGGAGCTATCCTGAATTACCGAGAGAGAGTCATTTCTATCATTGCTGATGACGGGTCTGAACACTTATTCCGAGGATGGAGACCGGGAAGCTCGGGAAAATTGATCAAGGCAATGAAAGCCGTGAAATTACTGAAACAGGGATGTCATGGACTTTGGTGTTATGCCATGAGGAAAGAGGAAGGAGTAGAGCTCTCGTCTATTCCAGTTGCGAATGAGTTCTCAGATGTATTTCCTGACGAACTACCAGGGTTACCTCCGCAAAGAGAAGTGGAATTCACCATTGAATTAGAGCCTGGAGCAGCCCCTATTTCCAGGGCCCCATACCGCATGGCGCCAACCGAGATGTATGAACTCAAGAAGCAACTGGAGGAATTATTACAGAAGGGCTATATTCAACCTAGCGTTTCTCCTTGGGGAGCGCCCGTTCTCTTTGTCCGGAAGAAAGACGGGTCCCTCCGACTGTGTATTGATTACAGGGAACTCAACAAATTGACGATCAAAAATAAGTATCATATACCTCGGATCGACGACTTGTTTGATCAACTGCAAGGGGTAAGGGTATTCTTGAAGATTGACTTGCGATCAGGATACCATCAGTTGAGGATTAAGGGATCGGATATACCGAAATCTGCTTTCAGATCCCGGTACGGGCATTATGAATTTGTAGTGATGCCATTTGGACTTACCAATGCTCCTGCGGTATTCATGCAATTGATGAATCGGGTATTCTTGGAGTACTTGGATAAATTTGTGGTCGTTTTCATTGACGACATTCTGATATATTCAAGGGACGCATAGGAACATGCTGAACATTTACGTGTGGTTTTGAGCGTCTTGAGAAAGGAACAGCTGTATGCTAAGCTTTCTAAATGCGAATTATGGCTTAAGGAAGTAACCTTCCTTGGGCATGTGATATCATCCGACGGAGTTCAGGTGGACCCGAAGAAAGTCGAAGCAATCTTGGAATGGGAAGCCCCTAAAAACGTGAAAGAAGTCCGAAGCTTCTTAGGACTTGCTGGATATTATCGCCGCTTTGTAGAGGGATTTTCCAAAATTGCTCGTCCGCTCACTCAAATTTATTAAAAACTCAAAAGTTCACGTGGAATGAGAAATGCCAGGCTGGTTTTGATGAACTTAAGAAGAGGCTGACGACAGCACCTATTTTAGCATTGCCAGATGGAACTGATGGATTCATGGTATACAGCGACGCTTCAAATCAGGGTTTGGGTTGTGTGTTGATGCAGAAGGATAAAGTGATTGCTTATGCTTCTCGGCAATTGAAACCGTCTGAAGTTAATTATCCGACTCATGATCTGGAGCTAGCAGTGTGGTCTTTGCCTTGAAAATTTGGCGACATTATTTGTACGGCACTCATTGTCGATCTTTACGGATCATAAGAGCCTCAAATACATTTTCATCAAGGAATTAAACATGAGGCAGAGAAGGTGGCTGGAATTGATCAAGGATTACGACTTGGAGATTCTCTATCATCCGGGAAAGCAAATGTAGTAGCCGATGCTTTGAGCCGTAAACCTGCTTTCTCTTCGAGTGTTGGAAGCTCTCACGTCCCAAACCAAGATTCAACGAGAACCGATCCGCGAGGATTGAAGTATGGGCACCAGAATCCAAGGGCAACTTTATGTGATGGAACCGACTTCATCACTAGTCGAGAAGATCAAGTCCAAGCAATGACGATTCTCTCGATCCTTCGATTATGTGATGAAGTAAAGAAAGGAAAAGCCCGAGATTCGTGATACAAGATGATGGAGTTCGAGATTTCAAAGTCGACTTTGCGTTCCCGATGATGATGATTTGAGACGGACTATTCGAAAGAAGCTCATAGCGCGCCTATTCTATTCACCCTAGCGTGATAAGATGTATAAGGATCTAAAACAAAACTTCCGGTGGGGAATATGAAGAAGGACGTAGCAGAGCACGTTTGAAGTGTTTGACTTGTCGCAGGTCAAGATTGAGCATCGGCGACTGCCGGATGTTAAAGCCGCTCCGATCCCCGAATGGAAGTGGGAGGACATTTCGATGGATTTCATCACCAAGATGCCAAGGACTAGAGCAGAATGAACATGATTTGGGTCGTAGTTGATCGACTAACCAAGTCGGCTCATTTCCTAGGAATCAAAGATACATGGGGACCCGAGAGATTGCACGAGTATTTGTTGCGGAGATAGTCGATTGCATGGGACGCCGAAGACCATTATTTCGGATCGAGATGGTCGCTTCGTGTCGCACTCGAAGGCGATTCACAAGGCTTTGGGGATCGAGCTCAACTTTAGCACGCCTTATCATCCCCAAACAGACGGCCATCCAAAGGACTATTCAAACCGTAGAAGACATGCTTAGAGCTTGTGCGTTGAATGGTCAACCGATTGGGAAGTTCACTTGCCCTTGATCGAATTCACTTACAATAATAGTTGGCATGCTTCTATTAGAATGGCACCATTTGAAGCTTTGTACGGAGGAGATGCCGATCACCCCGTGTTGGGATGATTCTTCTGATTTGATCGAGACGGAACCGGAATTGATTATTCGGACTCAAGAGAAGATAGCCGTGATTCGAGAGAGACTGCTGACGCCCAGTCGACATAAGTCTTATGCAGATGTACGTCGTCGCCCTCTAGAGTTCGAATGGGGACCACGTACTATTGAAGGTGTCTCCTACACGAGGGATTTTCCGTTTTGGGAGAAGAGGTAAGCTAAGTCCAAGATATATCGGACCATTTGAGATCCTAGAGAGAGTTGGGGATCTAGCATACGGGTTGGCCTTACCGCCATCACGAGTCATGTTCACAATGTGTTTCACGTATCCCAACTGCAGAAGTATGTACCGGACCCCAGTCACATCATTGATTTCGACGAGATCGAGATAGCTAATGATGGTACCTTCGAAGAGAGACCAATCAAGATACTTGAGAGCCGGATCAAACAATTGAGGAATAAACCAATACATTTGGTTAAAGTACAATGGTCACGACATGGAGTCGAAGAGGCCACTTGGGAAACGGAGGACGGTATGAAGGCTAAATATCCGGAGTTGTTTTCATCCTAAGTTTCGGGACGAAACTTCTTTTTAGGGAGGAAGGATGTAATACCCGAGATTTCTGTTATGTAATTGGAACTTGTGATATTGTAATGATTGTACTTTTGTCTGAGTACTATTCTCTGTATTTCATTATCCGATGTTGTCGAGCGTATAATTTCGTATATGTGATATAGAGATTGAAATTTTGTGCATGTAGCGCACGCTACAGGCTGCGTGTAGCGTACGCTAGCAGGGATTCATAGCGCACGCTACAGGGGATCATTAGCGCACGCTATGCGTGGTCAGATTGATCGAGACGTGCGGTAGGTGAGATCTGGCCGGGGACCCTTGTCGGATTGTGTCGAATGAATGCGGACGGCTTTGAAAAGCCGAGTCAACACCTTAGCGCACGCTACTGGTATATGCGTAGCGCACGCTAAGTGCCGAGTACGATTTAGATCGTGAGCCGTTAGCGCACGCTACGAACAGGTCTAGCGCGCGCTAATAGCCATTTATTATAAATAGGACAGCATCCTATTCGAGATTTCAGTTCTCTCTACTCTCATAACCCGAACTCTGACACTTAGAACATAACTCCCTTCGTCCTAAACACTTCGTATCAACCTCCTAGTTCGAGATTGAAGATCATACATCATTGGAGATTGGTGTTCAAGCCTTCGGTGTTGGATTGCTTCATTTCATCCGTGTTCTTCACTACTTTGAGGTAGGTGATTCTTCACCAATGATTAGTAATGTTCCTAAGGAAGTTTGAATCATGTTTGGATAGAAAGTATTTCGTTTAATCGGTCATCACATGTTAGAAGGATACTTTTGACGTATCGGTACTAGATATCGAATGAACCTTTGAACCATCTTATTATAAGGACTCCTAAGCATGTTTAAATCGATTTATGATCAAGTAATCGGATATTACCCAGTTGCTGAGTTGTACACGTTGGAATCATGTGTTTTGAACGTAAGACGATCGGAACTTAGATTACTTCTTGAAGATCGTAATGGATTATGATATTAAGATGACTATCCGTATATTGGTATTTCATAATCATAAATCTTCCACAAACCTTATTAGCATGATATGCCCGAGGACAACTTGTATTATCACGGTAGAATTCATGAGTTCTTCACCATTCAACCCAGTTTTCGGTTTGCAGTATTCTGCCATGCAAGGTTAGCGCACGCTAACATGTGTGAGTTAACGTGCGCTATCGAGGTTCGATTATCGCACGAAATGTACGTAGCGTACGTTATGAGACCAGCCGAGTCAGACTGCCAGTCCGTGGCTAGCGCACGCTAGTCTTACACGATAGCGTACGCTAACAGTCCGGCTTAGCGCACGTTACGTTGAGTACGTAGCGCGCGCTAAGCAGTCCAGGCAGATTGTTTATTTTGAGCTTTTCGACCGTAGACCAAATTGTTAGGCCATCGTTCGACTTGAGATGATTTGTATATCGTTCCTTTTATTAAGGTTCGAGCTTGTTACGTTGATCGGAGGAGGCGGCCTTCGAGTGCGTCGAGAGCATTGAAGTGTATCGTTCTTGCCATCTTCGAGGCAAGTATCGTGATATGTTAATATCGGTATTTTTGGAGCATGCGTATGATTATTCATGTTGTTGAACATGATATTTATTTCGTTGATTTTTCATGATATTCGTCATATAGTGTATATATGTTCATGTTGATGAACATAATGATTTGGCATATGTGTATGCATGAGTTGTGTTTGTATACGTTGTACGATCTATGCTGAGGGCGCTGGATCGGATGTCCACCTCGTGTTGGTCCGACGGGATCATCTTGGGATCTAGGCTGAGGGCGCTGGATCATTGGACGGGTTATTTCCACCTCGTGTTGGTCCGACGGGATCATCTTGGGATCTATGCTGAGGGCGCTGGATCATTGGAATACCCATGCTGTGTAATGGAATCTTGTAGATTCGCATTGTCGGATTCCGGTAGCGGAAGTCCGTGTGGTGTATCTTGTTATGTATTGTTGATGCATATTCGAATTGTTTAAATATGATACTTGTACTAGCATCGTTTTGCTAACCCCTTCGGGGGTGGACATTTGTTTTGATGTTCAGGCAGCCGAGGAGCAGGGAAACAGCCACAGTACCGACGTGACGACGAAGGGGTTCAGTGATGTTTATTGTTATTGTAGATTTGTTTTCTTGGTTTGGTTTCTGTACTCGAGTACGCGTGTCCTATTGATATTAATTCGATATGGTTGTATTAATTACCCGTTGAACCAGTTGTACGTTTTCATAAACTTGAATTTTCGCAGTATTGATGTCTTATATTTACTTCCCTTTTTAATTAGCCTTGTAAATCCTTACTTAAAGGGTTTACGGCGCTGTAATTATCCCGAATATCTCGGGGTGTTACATTTGCCACCTACTTCTAATGTGTAACATAAACTCATTAACAACAATTGATGCAAAATTGATCCAATTTTTTATTACTCATATAATAAAAAGTTAAATGTCTTGATCAGATAAATGAAATATGTCTAAAAAACAATAAATCAACTGTCTTGATCCAAAAAAATTAAACATTAAACGCCTACAGAAGCACGACTATTTCTCTTATTTTAACTAGGCTACAGTCTTGATTCTCTTGCTCGTTCTCAGAGGCTTCAATATCCTGTCGTTCATATCAGAAGCTTTCTTCTTCTTCTTAATCTTCTTAGTCTTTTCAACTGTCTTCTGGCTATCATCATGTTGTTGATCGGAGCTTTCAAGTGTCCTCCGGTTGTCATCATTGTCATCATGTTCTTGATAAGAGCTTTCAAGTATCTTGTGGTTGTCTTCGAATGGCTTCCTCTGTATGTAGCAAAAAGGTATTTTATGATGTATATATGCATAGACAAAGGTTTTAACAAAATATACTTGAAGTTGTGGAGTAAAGCAACTTACAGTAGAGAGATTGATCACCCATTCTTTTGGCCATGCTACCAAACTATTTTTAGCATCCTCTACTGTTTTAAATTCTTGTGTTATGTAGGGTAAACCTGCATTTGGATGTATTGGTTCATCAATCCAAACTCTGTAGCAATCTTCTTCAAGATCAAATCCATGTATCTTGTTTGGAGACGAGTCCGAATAACACGTCCATTTGCAACAATGTTTATTTGTCGGCCATGTGCCGGCCAGATTTTTCACCGCAAACATATATGCCATAACAACATATTAAACAGGGCTAATACATACAAGTCAGAACATAGAAAAAAAATCATACCATGAAAAATTTGTTCATATAAGAATTTTTGAAACAACCATTCAAACAACAAACTTCATCAGATCATATCAGATCAGAACAAATGGTACAATATCATGGTACAAGCTTAGTGGTTTAGTGTTGTTAGTTGATTATCTATATTTTCCAACATTTGGAATCTTGACAGACTTGGTTTCTTATTGTATTCATATGTTTTGGGTGAACTGTCTTCTTGATCTATGAATATGCTTACAATATGTCACACATGTTTCCTTATTGACGACATAGCAACATATAACAGTGTGTCGTTACAAGAAGAATCAAATAACTCCTCTTGTTGGACATACATATAAGAATAAAAACATTCGACATGTTAGTATCTCAGAAGTTGTCGCCTTATCACAACACTCAAGTCAACATCAGTATATAATTTATATTTACCATAGTTTAAATGCTGCCATAAAGAATTAAATACTTTCAGAAAGAACATACCCTTGGGAATTCCTGGCCTTCGGTTGTAGACTGACATCTAACACGCATATAAGACATGTCTTGAGCAGGGGATTTCTGTGTGGTAACGGGAGACACTGGCCTAGCTCCATTAGAATGCTGGCTAGATGTAGGAGATCCATGTGTAGTTGCAGGAGTTGAGTGATGGGTCTTTGTAGATTTCTGAAAAGTACATGCAGTAAACATTTTGAAGAAATATTAGGTGCTGAAATATTGATTAAAAATCCCATAACATTCAATAAAAACAAGCATTCAATAAGAAAATCATACTTTATAATGTATTTAATTGCATATACAGGAAGCATGACATTTGATAGGACGTCGAATGTACGCTCCCTGAAAACCCGGTTTAAAATATGGACCAATAAAGGTCCGACCTAGGTTCTTAGATAAGGAGATGACAACCCCAAGGTCCTTTAGAAGGTCGCCGACCTCGGAGGCCCCATTTAGCTGTGACATCTATTAGAAGGTCGCCGACCTCGGAGGCCCCATTTAGCTGTGACATCTGTTAGAAGGGCGCCGACCTCGGAGGCCCCCGCTGACCTATGATATCCGATAACAGGTCGCCGACCTCAAAGGTCTCTCAAACTACTGATTTGAATAGGGACGAGCCGACCTAAAAACCACCGAACTCAGGAAGGTCGAACTCTTGAGAAAGAAGATCCTGACTCACCTGACAGAATCCCTAAGATCCAGGGGTTGAGAGCCCATACCTTGCCAATCCCGGAGATCCAGGGATTGAGAGCCCCTACCTCGCAATCCCGGAAATCCAGGGATGGGAAATCGCAGCTTGAATCCCTGGATATCCGGGATTCTCTCTAGGAATTAGGAAAAATCTCAGATAACAAGGCATCCTCCCTCCTATAAAAGGGAGAGAGGGGGTTCCTCAAAAGGATATACACACTCTGAGAATACAACATTTTTTAGAGAGAGAAAGAAAAGAGAGTACTTCATATATTTTGGGGTTTTCTTAGCTAAACTTCTAAGATTAACCCGGTTCTTGGTGGCCGATCAGCTCGGTTACATCAAGTGGCGCCGTCTGTGGGAAGTGTGACATCGAGTCACTTTGAGTTGAGACGTGAGGTTAGTAATGGCAGAAGAAATGAACCAGAAGAGAACAGGGGAGTTAATACCTTAAATCTAGAAGAGGAACTAGCAACGGGTGGAGAAGCGACTCTGGAGAAAACACCCGTCACCCCTGTAGAAGAAGTCGCACCCAGCACAATTACACTAACGAAGGAAGCCTTAGCCGACATAATCGCGGTCAATCCGGAAGAGCCGGAGGTCGAAAAACAAAGGGTACCACGAAAAATAATACCCATCCTATCGGATGGGCCTAAGAAATTGATCACAGGAAGAACATGGTGAGAGTTATCCAAAATATGGGAGCGATCTAGGCAGAAAAACGCAGATCCCTTGATATCCAAAGATGCAGACGAGCCGGAAGAGTTGCGACAGAGGGTTGCGGGGAGGGACATGGAAAGTCATCCGTGCCATCCCTTCTCGAAGGCATACTACAGCCGAGCTCCCGTATGGGTTTAGGCGGTTACCTTCACCTATGATGGACTCTCGATCCTACCCGACATTTATACCGATTCGAGAATATGGCGGTACTACATAGATATTCGGATGCCGTGAGTTGCAGGCATTCTTAGCCACACCGACAGAGTCACCAGATCGGTTTCACCAGATACCCCCTGGTCAATCACCGCCTAAAACTTTCGGCTCCGCGTTTGACGCACTTTGCCAGCGCTGTGGCGCACCAAAAGACCTTCATGTCCTTGTTCAAGATCAAGCAATATTCCGAGAAGCGTTGAGAGCTTATGTGACCCGATTCACGAAGGCGTGTCCGGAGGTACCTCGTCGTCCGAAGAAGTAAAACCAAAGGCCTTGACACAGGATCGAGGCCGGGGTTATTACGCACCTCATTAGCTAAAACCCGGCGAACATACGATGAGGTCCTAGCCCGATGCTCGAAGTACATCAACGTTGAGGAAACCGAGAAGGATATGGAGGAGTTGCATGAAAAGCCCGAGGATGGGGAAAGGGGGTCCAGCAGATTGATACGACGGGAGGAGTACACCTTTCAAGGAAATTTGCCTCGGGAAGAAATGTCACGGGAAAACAGATCGGAAGAAGAACGATATCGTTCTAAGGCGACCAAGATTTGACCAATACAAACCCACTAACAATGAGGAGAGCCCTGTGTTTTGGAAGCAGTTGAGGGTAAGATGAGCAGGGTCATCGAGTGGCCCGCATCTCGCCCTAATAGGCCCACCCACCAAGTCGATCTTTATTGTCGATTCCACAATGATTACGGGCATAAAATGCATTTAATGCAAGCACCTTAAGGATGAGATCGAGAGGATGGTCCGAGCGGGACATCCGATGGAGTTCACATATCAACAGAGAAATGGAGGTCGGAGGCGGCCACCCATGCCCCAAGGAGGGGCGGGGTGAAAAGAGAAGCTCCTCGGGACCCGCTGCTCCCCACCTAAAAAGGAGTGATCCACATGATATCGGGGGACCAACCGACTAAGTTCTAATCAGCTAGAAAAGCCCACGCACGAAAGGCTAGGTGTCATCAACTCAAGGAGGTCGCCTCGTAGGCGGTGGGCCTATCATTCGATTCAGCCCCATGGATTATAATGGGATACATACGCCCACAATGACGCGTTGGTCATCACAATGAAATCGCCAGTTACGATGTGCAAAGGGTGTTTATCGATACGGGAAGCTCAGTAGACATCTTATTCTATGACTGTTTCAAACAGATGAACCTGGAAGTGGAATTGAGAAAGGTAGATACCGCGCTCTATGGGTTCTGTATGACCGAGGTGCAACCAGTGGGAGAAGTGGTGCTTCTAGTGGCACTAGGTCGGATGCCCCATCGGAAGGTCAAGACACTCAGATTTTTAGTGGTGGACACCAAATCGGCCTATAACGCCATTTTAGGACGACCGGGGCTCAACAAATTGACAAGAGCCTCTACCGCGCACATGAAAGTAAAATTCCCCGTAGGAGGTGAGGTGGGAGAAGTAGCAGGAGATCAGTTTGTCGCTCGTTCTTGTTATCAAACAACCGTAAAACAGGGAGTACAGCGTGGAAAGAGGACACCCGAGCTCGGGGGTCCGGATCCGGAGTCTAAGAGGAATAAGCAATCGAAGACACCCGAGGAAGCTGAGGAAGAAGGTGTCAAGCCCAACGAGGAGTTGCTAGAAATAGAATTGGTTCCAGGAAAGCCGGAAACAAAGACTCGCATGGGGAGTCGGTTGGACGATGGAATAAAGGAAAGCCTCATCAGCCTGCTAAGAAGATTCGTGGACATTTTCGCATTCGCACCGAGGATCCGTGGGAATCACCAACAGCTTGCCGAACACAAAGTTGAACATCGACCCCACCATAAGACCAAGAAAGGTAAGAGGAGGCATTTCGGGCCAGAGATGGATGGGGTCATTGGGGAAGAGGTTGATAAGCTCCTCCGAGCTGGGCACATAATGGAGATCCAGTTTCCGGAGTGGCTATCCAATGCCGTGATGGTAGGGAAGGGCCCGGGGAAGTGGAGGATGTGCATGGACTTAGGGACCTAAATAAAACATGTCCCAAGGATCACTACCGTTACCCCCGCATAGATCACCGGTGGATTCAACCTCGTGGTGCGAGTTACTCAAGATGATGGACGCTTCCCAAGGATATCATCAAATTCCTCTCGCACTGAGGACGTAAAGAGGGTTAGTTTTGTGGTTTCAAAGGGAACTTTTGTTATGTACGCATGCCTTTTGGATTGAAAAATGCAGAGCTACATATCGAGGATGGTCAATGTAATCTTTAAATCCCAAATCGGCGAAACATGGAGGTATACGTGGATGACATGCTAGTGAAAAGTGTGAAGGCAGGAGAACATATCGGGGACCTAGAAGAGACGTTCGAGAACCCGCGCACATACTAATGAAACTCAACCCATCAAAATGTTCTTTGGAGTCAAATCGGGAAAATTCCCTGGGGTATGTGGTCACGTAACAAGGAATCAAGGTCAACCCGGAGAAGGTCAAGGCAAGATCGCAAATGAATCCTCCAAAAATATAAAGGATATCCAGATACTAACGGAAGAATAGCAGGCTGAGCCGTTTCATATCACGCTCGGCCGAGAAGGGGTTCCCATTTTTAAACTCTTAAGAAAAGGGAACAAGTTCGAATGGACCCTAAGCACAAACGGCATTCGGAAAATTGAAAGAGTATTTGGCCGAGCCGCCCTACTCACCAAACCTACCAGGAGAGGATCTTGTACTCTACTTATCCGTGGGAGAAGGAGCGGTGAGCTCGGTCTTGCTAAGAGAAGAAATGAATAAACAAAAGCCCATTTATTATACGAGCCGAATCTTGCAAGGAGCAGAACGGAACTACTCCGAGCTAGAAAAGGGCGCCGGCGTTAGTGGTTACGGCCGGGATTGAGGCCCTATTTCCTAGCCCACCGGATAAAATTGCGAACCAACTTGCCCTTGAGAGAGATATTAGGCGACCTAATGTGTCAGTCGTCAGTGAAGTGGGCGGTAGAAATGGGGAGTACGACATGGAATATGAGCCGAGAACGGCGATTAAAGCTCGTGCCCTAGCAGACTTTATCCAAGAGGGGGCCATGCCATCGCCACCGTAAGGACAAGGGCCGCTGCATGTGGATGGATCGGCGACAACCAAAGGGTTCTGGGCGGGAATAATCCTCACTACCCCTAAGGTGAGCAATTAGAGTATGCCATAAAATTCGATTTCGGGGCATCTAACAACGAGGCCGAATATGAAGCCCTGGTTAAGGGAATGCACTGAATAGACTTGGGCGCACGACGACTCATTGCTTACTCGATTCCCAACCGGTCACACAATGTAGAAGGAAAATTTGAGATAAATGAAGATCGGATGAAGAAGTATGTGAAGGAAGTAAAAGAGGTCGCAAAAACTAGGGAATGGAAGTTAATCCATATCCCTAGGTCGGAGAATGCAAAAGCCGATTACCTAGCAAAGATGGGAAGCTCCTTAGTGGATTGCCACTCGCGAACAAGAACGATTCGGGAGCACCAAGTAGCATCATGAAACAGTGATGGAGGTGAATGAGATGGCGATTAGCGAACTCCTTTGTTGGCATACCTAAGAAGGGCGTAATTACCCAAGGAGAGACAAGAAAGAATAAAAATTGTGCGAAGAGCAAGCAAGGTTCTGCGCATTAATGATGAGCTATATAAGAGGTCCTACTCGGGCCATACCTACGATGCATCTCGGAAGAAGAAGGGCGAAGTGTATTGGAAGAAATCCATGAAGGATGTCATGAGACCATACCAAAGGAAGAGCGCTGATTAGCAAAACGCTAAGGGCTGGTTTCTTTTGGCCGACCATGAGCAAGAAAGCGTGGAAATGGTTAAGCGATGCCAAAATGTCAAGTGCACGCACCCTTAATTCATATCCCACCGAGGATATGATCACCATGGGAGCGCCCGTCCATTCGCCAAATGGGGAATTGATATCATGGGACAGCTTTACACTGCTCGGGAGGAAGAAAGTTCTTAATAGTAGCCATAGACTACTTCAAAGAAATAGGTAGAAGCCGAGCCTGTGGCCACCATAACCGAGCAAAGAATCATAAGTTTCTGTTTAACAACATTTGTTTGAGGTAATGAGCGCCCGTATACTCATCTCGAGATAATGGAACCCAATTCAATGGGAAGAGAACCCATCTGGTGCGAGGGTATGCATATCAAGCAAAGGTCCGTCATGGTTGCTCACCCGCAAGCTAATGGGCAAGTAGAGGTAACTAACGAACAATCTTGCAGGGATAAAACCCGCTTAGACAAAGTGGGTGGAGGATGGGTGGATGAGCTTAGCTCGGTACTATGGTCAGACAGACCATACCTAGATCGTCAACAGGAGAAACACCCTTCGCATGGTCTACGGTCCGAGGCCGTCATCCCCGCAGGTCGGAGAAATGTCCCATCGGGTTCGATGGTTCAACGAGGTAGAGAACGAGGAAATAATGAAGGAGGCGTTAGATACCATAGAAGAAAGGAGGAAGCGGCAGAAGACGAATCAAAGATACAAAAGCTCGACAAAAGCGGCTCATGACAAAAGAGTCAAGAAGAGACAATTCCAGTCGGTGATTTGGTGCTTAGGCGGTGATGCCCTCGAAAAACAGGAAAGCCGGAGCCGAATCGAAGGCCCTTACAAGGTAATCCTAATTTACGCGGAGGAGCTTACGAGCTTGAGGATATGGAGGGCGCCTCATCAAAAGACCTTGGAACATATGTCACTTAAAAAGTATTTTGTGTGAAGAGATGTGGAAAAAAGCTTAGGTTGTTTTAATGAAAGTCTATTACAAAAATATATCTCTGAATGTGTTGATCAAGTAAAACTAGAAATGACATCCGAATAGCGAAACGCCTCCGGATCCGAGTAAGGGTGAACCGCCTCCGACATCCGAATAGGCGAAACGCCTCCGGATCCGAGTAAGGGTGAACCGCCTCCGACATCCGAATAGGCAAAACGCCTCCGATCCGAGTAAGGGTGAACCGCCTCCGACATCCGAATAGGCGAAACGCCCAGATCCGAGTAAGGGTGAACCGCCCTCGACATCCGAATAGGCGAAACGCCCGGATCCGAGTAAGGGTGAACCGCCTCCGACATCCGAATAGGCGAAACGCCCAGATCCGAGTAAGGGTGAACCGCCTCCGACATCCGAATAGGCGAAACGCCCCAGATCCGAGTAAGGGTGAACCGCCGACATCCGAATAGGCGAAACGCCCAGATCCGAGTAAGGGTGAACCGCCTCCGACATCCGAATAGGCGAAACGCCCCGCATCCGAGTAAGGGTGAACCGCCTCGACATCCTGGATAGGCGAAACGCCCAGATCCGAGTAAGGGTGAACCGCCTCCGACATCCGAATAGGCGAAACGCCTCCGTATCCGAGTAAAGGCGAACCGACCTATGAAACTATGACTAAGGGAAATACCCAACTTACACTAAAGATCGGTGAAAAGATTAAGTCAAACTGGTCGGATTACATTTAGGAATTTTCGAAATTTAAAGTGGGGCCTCCGAGCTATATCAACTTTGTTGTATCAAAACAAACAGGCACAAGATACATCAAGGTTACAAGCAACACCGGGCTATATCAACTTTGTTGTATCAAATCAAACAGGCACAAGATACATCAAGGTTACAAGCAATACCGAGCTATATCAACTTTGTTGTCATTCAACTCAAAAAGCACACAAACCCAAAGTATGTTCAACTCAAAAAGTTGTCATTCAAAATAGCTGTGCCAGTACAAATAAAGTAAAAAAAAAAATAGAAGAAAAATATACATTGTCTACACTAAGCTACAGGCTCTGAAGACGGAGGAGGCAGCGGAGGAGAAGCATCACGATCGGTCCCAACCACCTCGGGACTAGGAGTACTGGCCTTAACAGGTGAACTGGGAGGATCAGAAGGCAACTCCAAGTCTAAGCCAGATTCCTTTAGGGACTCCTCAAGGGCGTCCTTCCACCAGGCCGCCTCCGGAGATTCTTCCACGTCCCCGGACCAACCCGAAGGAACGGGAGCCCCGTCCAATGCATCATCCCGGTCCAGCTCGCCCGAAAAGCCCAATGAAGCTAGCTGCTCACGAGCACGGGTCAGAGCAAAATCAAAATATTGCGTCGCAGCTGGGGCTAGCTTAACCAGGAATGCGGTGGAATTATGATACCGGGCCAGGAGGGCGGAACGGTAGGCCTCCAGAAAAGAGTGACCAACGTCACTAGTTAGGAATCGACGTCGGCCATCCGTCACCCCGCGCTCATAAGACGATCTCTCGGATCTAGCCTCGGCTAGTTGAGTCTCCAGCAGGGTCACTTGTTCCGATGCCGCTCTAGCTTGAGCTTCGAGGTCGGCGACCTTCTCCAGCTCAGCCTTCGCCCGTGCCTCAAGTTGAGCTATCCTTTCGGATTCGGCCCTAGCTTCCGACAACTGAGCCTCGAGCTGGCCCACCTTCTCCGTTTCAGCCGAAGACATGGTCTTCCAAAATTTCAGCTCTTGGTTTAGCTGAACATTGGCCATCTGGGCCCGCTCTAAAACCGCCTCCCGCTCAGAATCTTTCCTAAGGGCAGCATCTAAGCGATACTCCCTCTCCTGAAGCCGGGCCGAAAGATCAGAATTAGCCGCCAGGGCGGCCTCCAGGTCGGCTTGCATCTGGGTGAGCTGCGAAGAAGAAGTAGCGCCGAGCTTATGATCCTCGGCGAATGTCACGAAGGTGGCGAAGAACTGCACAAGAAGTTGTATCAGGTCGGCAAAGGGTAATAATAAACATAAAAATAACCAAAAGAGGTATGAAGGCGAAAAGGGGAATACCTTCCCAAAGTACATCATCATAGCATCAAATTTAGGGTCCTCCTCGGCGTCTCGTAACCCCAGCTTATCCTTAGCCGGGACCATGGAGCTAAAATAAGGGAGAAATTTCTCAAACTCCTTGCAACGGAGAAGAGTCTCCATAGCCGGACCTGGAGGACCCGCGGTCTTCGGCCGTTTGGAAGCAGGGGAGCTAGGAGAAGAGGCCCTCTGAGTGACTGAGCCGCCGAGACAATCTCGCAGAGCCTCGTCCGGTGGTCAAGGTAGGAGCCAGATCGGATGGGAGAGTTACCCCAGACTTGGGGCGAGCAGGAACCTTCCGTTTGGCTTTGGACGAGCCCTCCGCCCTCTCCTTGGGAGGATTCGTCGACTTAGGGACCTTCGCTTTGTTTTGTTCAGCTGGCTTGGAGGCATCCGACTGGCAGGTCCGCATGAACCGATCTACAAAAAATAATACAAACGGTCAAGGAAATAGCTAAAAAGCAAAATAACAAAGATCTAAAAAAAAATATATAGCTTAAGACTTAAACAAGTTTGTAGTACTTCTTTGGATTATTTGTGTTACTCTTGGTTTTTAATCCTCTTGGCTCTTTATGGCTGTAATCATACTAATATTTCACATTTTCTTGTATATCTGATACATTTATGCATTACTTCATCTTCTTTTGTTTTGTTAGTCATGGAATTTGTTTCCCACTTTGTTTCCACATGAAATGGAGGAAAATAAAAAGATGAGGGAAAACTATATTAATCATGTGATTTATTTTTCTTCTGTTCGATTGCTGTTCTTGATCTTCATTACGTGAAAGATTAAAAATAGAGCCGAATGATGTTTCTTTTGTTATTCTAGGCAATGACAAGGTATGTTCGTTGAGAAGCGAGTTGTCTCTCATTAACAGTTATGAACAAAGCTTTTTCTTATGATATTACGTTAGAGGCACAAGAATCGTAGCACTGCACTTGCAGATTTGGGGCAACTGGACATGTGTGCACGTTTCTACTTTTAGGAAGATCATACTTTTGATAAGGATTCTTCTTTTATACCAATATTTCGGCTATAGACATGCTTTATTCTTATTTGCCTTTATCATAAATCCCATAGGTCCGGCTTTCAGGCTGAATATCTGCAAATGCAATGTTAGGCGTATTTTTATACGCATATTTATCATTATTTTGTATTATTTTGGCGAGTAAATTTGCATAAATGAGCTTTTAATGCCTTATTCTTGTATATCTGACAGGAGATTGGAGTCCGGAAGCTAAAATGAGGCAAAACGGGCGAAAACAGCGATTGTTGGCCTGGGGCCGCGGCACGTACCAAGTGGGCCGCGACACACGAAGGTAGCCAGCAGACACAGAGCAAACTGTACTCTGAGCCGCGTCAGAATTTTGGTGAGCCGCGGCCCAAAAGGAAATTATAGCGCCCAGGTTTTAATCAGCGCCCCGTGAGCCGCGACACAGATTAAGTGAGCCGCGGCACACGGGGCGGTTCTGGTGTACTCCGCGCGGGTTTAGGCCTTTTTGAAGCTAGTTCTCGACCTAATCACATGGACGCGATTTGGAGGCTGTTGGGAGATATAAATAAGGGTTTGAGGCCATAATTAATGAATTTTTGATCTTGGGAAATCTTGGAGGAGAAATATCGCAGAAGAGGAAGATAAGCAGAAGACATCAAGAGCAGAGGGCGGAAGCCAGAAGAACGGAGGAATCCGAGCTCTTCATCTGCGTTTGATTTTCATGCTTTCATTCATTATTTCTGTATTTTTATATTTTAGCATGTCAGGCTAAAACCCTGTTCTAGGATTTTGATGAAACCTAAGTTTTGACGGATTTGCTTTAGATTATCTATATAATTCCCTTTTCTATTGAGTTTTCCCAATCGATTTTAATGCTTTCAATTGTCTGGCCAATAATTGTATTGTTTTAATTACCTTACTCGAATCGGGAGAGGAGAGTTGGTGAGGAACTATTGGTGAGGACCGTTTTATCTTGTGAGATAGGAATATACTCATAGGAACTACGTGGCCTTTTGAGGATTTTATGCTTTTTGCCTATTGACGAATTAATTCACCTAGGGATAGAGTGCGTTATTCGCCTTTAGAAAAATCTATTGACCTCGGGAGAGGCGGTAGAGTATATTAGCAATCTTCGCCTTCAATAAACTGGGGAAATCATTAACTTCAGATAATCAAGAGTAAATTCGGATAAACCAAGGTGGATTCAGAATCCTAGACTTATTCATCATTTGATTTTATTTCTTCAAGCGATCGTTTTTACTGTTAGCTCTTTTATTGGTTTTATTTAGTTATTAATTGCAACTCAAATTTCGACTGTTCAAATAAAATTAGAATACATAAAAATCGGTACTTAGTAATTCAGTCCTCGTGGGAACGATACTCACTCATCACTTTATTACTTGTCAACGATAATGTGCACTTGCGTTTACGAAATATCGCAATAAGTTTTTGGCGCCGTTGTCGGGGATTGATTTTTACTAATATCGATTCAGTATTTCTAGTCTTAGTTTGAACACTTTTATTGTTTTTGTGTTATTTTATTTGTTTGTTTTTCCTTTCAGGATTGTTCGGTTAGTGCATGAGAAAATTCGGTAACGAAGGCCTACTACCTTTGGATACCGAACTCGAGCGCACTCTTCGGAGAAGCAAAAAGGAGAAACGAGAGCTACCGACGAAAGTCACTATGGCCGATAATACGGGAAATCACGAAGCAGAAAACCCCATGGTGCAAGCTCAACCGGCACTAGCACTTCGAGATTATGCTATGCCGCAAATCAACGCGAACTTTTCGGGGATTCGGCGTCCCACCATCCAGGCGAATAATTTCGAAATCAAGCCTGCAATTATTCAGATGGTGCAAGCGAGCCAGTTCTGTGGATTTCCGAATGATGACCCCAAGGCACACATTGCATCTTTTCTCGAGATTTGTGATACGTTCAAAAACAATGGTGTCACCGATGATGCCATCCGTCTAAGGCTTTTCCCTTTCTCTTTGAGGGACAAAGCAAAATTTTGGTTGAATTCTTTACCTCCGGGCTCGATCATCACATGGGCAGAATTAGCGCAAGCCTTCCTTGCTAAATTCTTCCCACCATCAAAGACGGCGAGGTTACGGAACGAGATCACTACTTTTGGTCAATATGATATGGAATCGCTTCACGAGGCGTGGGAGCGATACAAAGACTTGCTAAGGAGATGCCCGCATCACGGCTTACCCGATTGGCTCCAAATTCAGACTTTCTATAATGGATTGAGTGCCTCTACACGCACTCTCGTGGATGCAGCTGCTAGAGGAGCCTTGATGGGAAAAACAATGGCTGAAGCACATTCTTTGTTGGAAGCTATGGCCGCAAATGCTTATCAATGGCCGGCCGAACGAGTAAATCCGAAGCGAGTTATGGAAATCTCGAATAATGATCCGATCTTTACATTGTCGGCCCAAGTCGCAGCGTTGACGCAACAACTTCAGGCATTTTTGCATGCTCCTTCCCCCGTTACCATTGAATCTTGTAATTGGTGTAACGGATCTCACCCTAGCGCGGAATGCCAAGTTGGGAACCCTTTCGAGCAGCCACCAATTGAACAAGCTCAGTTCGTAGGGAACGGGAATCGACAAAACAATCCGTACTCCAACACGTATAATCCGGGATGGCGTAATCATCCTAACTTCTCATGGAGAAACGGACAGAACTCGAACCAGCCTCCGTTCGCTCAACACCAACAACAACCTCCTCCTGCTCCAAAAGTTTCTCTAGAGGAAGCAATTGCGAACTTGGCAGCGAATACGAGTCAGATCATGACCCGTACGGAAGCAACATTGCAAAACCACTCCGCCTCCATTCGCAACTTGGAAGTCCAACTGGGCCAGATAGCAAATGTATTAACAACCCACCCGGAAGGTACCTTGCCAAGTACCACTGAAACGAATCCCAGAGAGAGTGTCAATGCCATTGGTTTGAGAAGTGGTAAGAAATTGTGTGAGCTGCCCGAGCCGAACGAAAAGAGAAGTGAGGAGGAGGAGAAGAAAACTTCAGCGATGGGGGAGTCACAAGATTGGAGACCCTCGATACTATTTCCAGACAATCCAAAGGCGTATGTACCACCCGTCCCGTTTCCGCAGCGATTACAACAGAGAAAGGTGGACAAGCAATTCTCTAAGTTCCTCGACGTATTCAAGAAGCTGCACATTAACATCCCATTTGCCGACGCCTTGGAGCAAATGCCGAGTTACGCGAAATTCATGAAAGAAATTTTGTCAAAAAAAAGAAAACTCGAGGAGTTTGAGACAGTCGCATTGACGGAGGAGTGCAGCGCTATTCTTCAGAAGAAGCTTCCGCCAAAATTGAAAGATCCGGGAAGTTTTAATATACCTTGCACTATAGGAGATCTGACTTTTGAAAGAGCGTTATGTGATCTCGGGGCGAGCATTAATCTGATACCTCTCTCTATTTTCAAGAAGCTTGGAATTGGAGAAGCGAAACCGACGACTGTCTCCTTACAATTAGCTGATAGATCCATTAAGTATCCGAGGGGAATAATCGAGGACGTCTTGGTAAAAGTCGATAAGTTCATCTTTCCGGCAGATTTCATTGTGCTTGACATGGAGGAGGACCACGACATCCCAATTATTTTGGGAAGACCATTCTTAGCGACCGGCCGAACTTTAATCGACGTGGAAAAATGGGAACTATCTCTAAGGGTTCAAGACGAGCATGTCACTTTTCAAGTATTTAAATCCTTTCCATGTCCGGGTGGTGTTGAGAAGAGCTCGCAAATTGAAAGTGTGGATACCGTTGCGAAAGACACACACCGGAATAATCATCGGTCGAAAAACTTAGAACGAGTTGCATATCTCAAGCATGTGGACATGCCGTCATCATCAACCGTTCATCCAACAATGAGAAGTCCCGATGCTGTCATAAGTTTGTTCGAGAAAAAGGAGAATAAGCCAGAAGTCAAACGGGCGCCTAGTCATTGGGAAAATGGGTGCTTCGGAAAGTTGTTTGTGTCAAAACCTTTTCGCAAACAGCATTTGGTGGCCGAACCGAAAATTGAATCATTAATGACCAATGGTCAGAATCTTAAAACACACATTAACGGTTCAATGAATGGGGCAGAGTCCAAATGGAGTTTGCGAAAAGCGAACTGATTCTCAATAGGTCCGGCTGAAGACTATAAACTTAGCGCTTCTCGGGAGGCAACCCGAGTTTTAGTAGTAGATTTTTTCTATTTCAGTATTTTCTTGCATTTTTGAACATTTATTTTTCATCATTTTTGCTTTGATTTGCTAATCCCTCTCATTCTTGACGTGTTCCTTTTAAAATTCTGTGCAGAAAAAGTCCCAGGGGAAAAATTTATGCCTGAGCCGCGGCACAAGGCTTGTGAGCCGCGGCACACACAAATCGAACTAGAAGGCTGAACGTTCTGTACTATGTGCCGCGGCACAACTTTCCTGAGCCGCGGCACACTTGATTCCTGAGCCGCGGCACGTTGCTGCTAAGCCGCGGCACACCAGATGCACCAGATTTGCCCAGGACGCTGTACTCTGTGCCGCGGCATAGACTAAGTGAGCCGCGGCACATCAACACTCTGAGCCGCGGCACCCGCATTCTGAGCCGCAGCACACGTCGATATAACATCCACACCCAGGCACGCTGTACTCTGTGCCGCGGCTCACTTAAGCTGTGCCGCGGCACACCATGCGGAATTTGAACAGCCCAGGTAGCTTATAACACGCATTCGACCGGCACCCCAGGTATACTCCTTCCCCTCTTTTCCTTCCCCTGTACAAGCAATCGGCCGAGAAATTTTTTCATTCTCCCCTTCATCTTTTTGCATTCTCGTTAGTCTAATCAAGGTAATTCTCAATCCTTTGTATTAATTGCTTAATGACTTGCAAAATAAGATGTTGTTATTCATGAAGTAATGATATTGTTGTTAGTTTTCAAAGTCTTATTAAGATTGGGGAATATGATGTTTTGATCGATTTTTGATGATTATTTTTGATTATGAATGAATTGAATATGTCGTTTGTCATGATGAATGATTTGTGTTGTTGTTTTTGGGGGATTTAATGAAGCTATAGTCACTTTTGTTCTTCAATTAAAAGGATGCACTCAAGGTGTTTGATGAAATGCCTGAATGAAGTTTTTGATGAATGTTAAGTAAATGTTTTTAAGCTATGTGCAACGAATTCGTTTCTGGATTTGCAGCAACCCCAACCCTTACGTCAATGTTAAACGTGAAAGCTTAAATTTTATTTTTCTCTCACAGCGGTGCTAGCTCGTTAAATTCTTGATTTATGTTGGATATCCGTAGGCGAGTAATGTTAGTCTCGTTATTGCTTAAGTGAACTCTGGTGTTTATTTTTTTCAGGACTCGCTATGGCTACAACAAAGAAGCTCAGCAAAAGGGCCAGGACTCAGTCATCCCCTACACGATGGGAAACTTTTCATAGTCGAGCCGAGTCGGAGGCACACCAATTTTCTGACCCGGAGATCCATAAAATCTTCAACGAGAAGATTCACCCTCGACCTCTGATCCCGGAGAGGGGATTCACCCCAGCCCCCCAGGACGGGGAGCTTCTGACCATGATCAACGAGATGGGGTGGGCCCGTTTTGCTGCACCTCCCGAGCCGGCGGTGATATCTATTGTGCAGGAGTTTTATGCGAGCGCCTTGTTGAAGTACATTCGGGTGGGGCAGGTGTTACAACAGCTAGACACTCGGACTCAGGTCATAGTCCGAGGCATTACGGTGGATTTTTCTGTAGCTGCTATTCGGAGGTTAATTGAGCTGCCGGTGGTTGATGAGACAGCTTATGCGCGAGTTATGGATAGCCTCACGAAGGAGGCTCTGCTCGAGACTCTTACACAGCCCGACTCCGACTGGGAGCGGCGCGCACCGGCTTCTTCCACTTTCTACTTTAAGAGCTCGCGCCTCAGTCGGTTCGGGCGTGCCTGGCTGTATTCTATTTGCGCTCGTATAGACCCCACTTCGCAGATCCGCACTGTTTTTCTCTCTCGAGCCCGTACATTATATCCTATCACCTCCGGGATGCGATTCGATGTGGCTCCTCTCCTGGTCCGATCTATCTTCTAGTGTATTCAGGGAGGGGCCAAGACGGGGCTGAAGCACCCCTCGCTTATTTGCGCTCTGTGCCGGCAGTCGGGGATGACGTGGTCGGACGACAAGCCGATGCTAGCTCCCCAGGGCCCGATTGATCACCGCATCATTTCGCATTTCGACCAGTGGGGAGGAGCGCCGGCACACGCTCGGGGGTGAGGATTTCTACTTGATGAGGCCCACTAGGGGTCCCCCGAGCCTCTTCTGCTGACACAGGAGCAGGCAGATGCCAGCCCGCCGCCCGAAAGAGAGCACTTGCAGGCTATGTTCGACGGGTTGAGAGAGGAGATGAGAAGAGAGAGAGGAGATGAGGAGAGAGAGAGAGAGTCTTATGGCTGCCATGAGAGAGGAGCGCCGGACGAGAGGGAGGTCCGAGAGGAGATGCGAGAGCAGGCCCGCCGGGCCAACCGGCGTGAGTCGAGGCGTCTGGCAGCGAGGGATGTCTACCACCAGGAGCACCTTGCTGCATGGACGGCCCACATTATGCACCCGGACGGGCCATTTATTCCACCTGCTCGGCCAGCCACACCACCTACCTCTCCGGACGACGCCGGCGCCAGTTCGTGAGCTGACTGGAGGGGAGTACTTGACCTTTCACTCTTATTTCATATTATATTTCGTCCATTGAGGTCAATGTACGTCCTAAGTTTGGGGGGGTTACTTTCTGTTTCTACATTTATTGCTGTACTTATTTCGTTTGCACTTTTCATTATTTTTAGTTATCTTTTTGTTGCTAGCCTTGCTTGTCTTGATTTTACACTTATTCGTGAATTTTTCGTGCTTCTTTTTGTGTAAAACTGATGTTACAATACTGATTTCTCTCTGAAGAAACGATTGAGTTTTAGTTGAGTTATAGTCAGTGATTTCTGTTTCTGCTAAGTCTTCATTTAGGTCCGAAATTTTTTTGTTTTTGTAGAGATCTTAGCGGATAAGAGAGGAGACATACGTGTTTTCAAATCGCCGTCGATACGTTTGGTTACATTTTTTCGGTTAGCTAGTCGTACAGTAACATAAGTCGTGTTGGCACTTAGATTGAGTTTAGAGTCGGACATTTTTTTCCCAAAAGTCGTGATATTATTTGTTCTATGACGGGAAGTCTAGTAACCGGTGGTATTCGCGTGACCCGCTATTTACTCTCGCGTAAAACGACGACCCTGAGTAGACTAGTGGTTTAGAGATTTCGCATGTGCCGATGATGGGGAGCCTAGTAACCGGGGGTATTCGCGTGACCCGTTGTTTACTCTCGCGTAAAACAGCGACCTTGAATCGGACATGCAGGAATAGCTATTCGAGTTGTTTCTCCGCTGTGGAGGGGAACTTAGTAACTAGAAGCATCCATGTGCCCCATGAGTGTCTTTTACGTCAAAAGGTTCCTCAACACATGAGAATGGAATTCCACCCTAGGATTATCCCGATGAAACATCCCGAGATCCGAACCTAGTGGTCAACTCGAATCAATTTATTGATCATATATAAGGGAACACTGTCCGAAGGTTATTTTTGATGAAACTCTTGAAATGTTTGCCACTAGACTATGGGATTGGGCGAGTTAGCTTGTTTATTTTAACCCTTCATATTGGCGGTCGATTAAATTCACACTTGTTAATCTTTGAGCTAGATTTTCTTCATGAACGATTGATTAGGACTGAAGTTGGTTACTTTGTGGAATCAGTGTTCTGGATGTAACTCGCTATTACGATATTTGTATTATTTAGAGAGAATTTCAGGATAGTATTGATTAGGTTGATCACTATGAGTTGCACGATTATTCACGATATTCTTTTGTTGAAATTGATTATTTTTGCTTGAGGACAAGCAAAGGCTCAAGTTTGGGGGTATTTGTTAGGCGTATTTTTATACGCCTATTTATCATTATTTTGTATTATTTTGGCGAGTAAATTTGCATAAATGAGCTTTTAATGCCTTATTCTTGTATATCTGACAGGAGATTGGAGTCCGGAAGCTAAAAGGAAACAAAACGGGCGAAAAAGGCGATTGTTGGCCTGGGGCCGCGGCACGTACCAAGTGGGCCGTGGCACACGAAGGTAGCCAGCAGACACAGAGCAAAATGTACTCTGAGCCACGACACAGTTTTGGTGAGCCGGGGCCCAGAGGGAAATTATAGCGCCCAGGTTTTAATCAGCGCCCCGTGAGCCGCGACACAGATTAAGTGAGCCGCAGCACACGGGGCGGTTTTGGTGTACTCCGCGCGGGTTTGGGCCGTTTTGAAGCCAGTTCTCGACCTAATCACACGGACGCGATTTGGAGGCTGCTGGGAGCTATAAATAAGGGTTTAAGGCCATAATTAATGAATTTTTGATCTTGGGAAATCTTGGAGGATAAATATCGCAGAAGAGGAAGATAAGCAAAAGACATCAAGAGCAGAGGGCGAAAGCCAGAAGAACGGAGGAATCCGAGCTCTTCATCTACGTTTGATTTTCATGCTTTCATTCACTATTTCTGTATTTTTATATTTTAGCATGTCAGGCTAAAACCCTGTTCTAGGATTTTGATGAAACCTAAGTTTCGACGGATTTGCTTTAGATTATCTATATAATTCCCTTTTCTATTGAATTTTCCCAATCGATTTTAATGCTTTCAATTGTCTGGCCAATAATTGGATTGTTTTAATTACCTTACTCGAATCGGGAGAGGAGAGTTGGTGAGGAACTATTGGTGAGGACCGTTTTATCTTGTGAGATAGGAATATACTCATAGGAACTACGTGGCCTTTTGAAGATTTTATGCTTTTTGCCTATTGACGAATTAATTCACCTAGGGATAGAGTGCGTTATTCGCCTTTGACCTCGGGAGAGGCGGCAGAGTATATTAGCAATCTTCGCCTTCAATAAACTAGGGAAATCATTAACTTCAGATGATCAAGAGTAAATTCGGATAAACCAAGATGGATTCAGAATCCTAGACTCATTCATCATTTGATTTTATTTCTTCAAGCGATCGTTTTTACTGTAAGCTCTTTTATTGGTTTTATTTAGTTATTAATTGCAACTCAATTTCGACTGTTCAAATAAAATTAGAATACATAAAAATCGGTACTTAGTAATTCAGTCCTCGTGGGAACGAAACTCACGCATCACTTTATTACTTGTCAACGATAATGTGCACTTGCATTTATGAAATATCGCAACATGCAATTCAATATGTGTTTCTTAACTCAACTTGTGTTATTGCAGTCAATTATGTGTGTATTGTTATCTGCTAATGCAATTCAATATGTTTTGCTAGTTTAGTGTTTTTTGTGGGATCCCTATGAATGGTGTTCTGTGCGTGCTTTTTTTTTTGCTGCTGGAATGATTGGAGATGGTGACGCCATGGCTGTTTTGCTGAGTGGCAGGTTGCGGATACCCGACGGGTGGCGGATACCCACAGGTCGCGGGTACGGATGTGGATAGGCACTTTTTAATCAAAGTTGGTAAAAAGCTCGACGGGACTTTCTTTTAGTTTCTTTATATTGAAACATTATATTGAATTAATATTATGCAGATTTCTTAAAATTAATGTTATATATATATATATTTCAGTCTGAAGATTGGGACAGGCGGTCTGGATGTTCGGGGTCGGGTCCTTCGGGTAACAATTTAACTCTCTACATCTCTACATTGTTAATTCTCCTACATGTTCTCTACATTGTAAATTTTTGAAAATGTGATTGGTTGAGTATGTAATCTTAAGGCCGCTTTAGTTAAACAGCAGATTGCCATTGTCTCGCCTACCATTTCCGCTTTATTAGAACAGTTGAGAAAACTTGCTGAGTTTTTGATGAATGAGCACAAGCTTGAGCTATATATAATTGGGTCGGGCTAGCCTATATGCAAACTAACAAAATTCACGTGTTCATGTTTAGGGTTGATCCTAGATAATAAGCTTGAACTTACTCACGAACAGCTTGATTTGCTCACAGGTTTACATATTCAAGAGTAAAATGTTGAAAATATCTCAAACTAATGATTCAGTCTTAAGAATCAAACTTGTTATTACTTCCAAAAGCATAAGCGGAGCACTAAAACAAAGGCCTGAACACATTCAAGACATAACTTTTATATTCCCTATCTTATCATCCTCGACAATTAAGTATTCCATTAACACACGAGATGCATCCTCTTTTTTAGAAATACGCCAATGCATAAATTTTTGTTATTCATGTTACTGATTCCAAATTCATTGTGAGTAGCAAGCTACTGTATTAAGATCTGAATAATTGCTAGTTTGGAGTCCTTTCACTTAACTAACTGTACACTTATTTAAGGATCCGAAGATAAATCAAACATCATGTTGTAAAATGACAACTGGGGAAGAAAGTCTGACTAAAAGAATGCGTGCATGTTAAACAATCATGGAGGCTCACATAATTAATGAAGAACAGACTAGTAGTTGTTGGCTGTTGAAAATAAAATTAACGGGACCTTCTCTGATTGAGCCATTACAATCTTTACTTGTATTCGCTTTATAATTAGGTCATTTAAAATCTGCCATCCCTACTTCTATATGAAACAGCGGATCATGCGCTTGGGTTTTGACGGGACACAGATGACGTATATATCATATTGTTTGCTAAGTTGGCTATGGGAACAACTCGGATTGTTGTAAATAGCATCCACATCAAGGATGATGTATGTATCAATTCGCCTTTCTTGTGTTCTTACTAGTTTTGGATTACTTTTTGGAATAATGCATGTTTGCCCCCCTGCACTTTCACATTTTTTGTCATTTGCCCCCTGCACTTTACTTCCTAGAGAATAAAGAAAATCAAAGTGCAGGGAGAAAATAACAAACAATATGAACAAACAATACAAAAATACAGGCACAAATATGTGTTATTCTTTATTTTTTTTTTGTAAAATTGTGACGTATTAACATTCCTTACCATTTTGTTTAAGGATAATTACAAAAAGTAAACTACCCAAGAAACCCACTTGTCTCTCCAAATTCGAAAAAACACAGGGCAATTTTGTAAGTTACAAGAAAAGATCAGGGTATTTTTGTAATTTTAGAAGAATATTTGTTTTTTATTGTAATCAGGCGATACCCCACATATAAGTTTTTGTATTTAACCCTTTTGTTTTATTTTATTTAGAGCAGAGAGATAGAGAGAAAGAGACTAAATAAGGGTTAACAAAGTACCCTTCAGGTTTGACCTAAATATAGGAAAACCCAACCAACTTTCAGAATTCAATATTAATTGCTTACTGTTTTGGCTTCATGCATATGAATTTTATGAACTGCACTAATGCGAAACTTAAATTTTGTTTTGTAGAGAGCCAAATATGCTAAGAAAAAGAGGTTTACACGGGGACCGAGAACCCATTCGCGAGCGAGTGCAGTTGCAGCTGGGAAGGAACCAAGGAACACTGGAACTGAAAATGAGAAGGAAGTGACAAGTTCATACCGTGCACCAGCTTTAAAACCAACATCCAGTAAAGTGTTTCAACAGGCAACCAATGGAGCAGCTCATGATTCCGTAAATGCTTACTTAGCGCTGAGGGTGTTGCGTGTCGAATTGTTAGTATAAGATTTGTTGGATAGTAGTTGGAGTTGGTATTTTGCGTCGACTGTTTGTTGGGATGTTGGTACTTGGTACTAAATGTAAGGATGTGAATATTAGATGGTATTTTATTTGTATGGAATGATGTACGTACGAAATGCTTAATGCGAAATTTTTATTTAAAGTGTTGCATTTATTTTTCAGTTATTGTTGCATATTCTCCAATTAATGTTGCATATTCTCAAATTAGTGTTGCATATGACAACCATATTACTGTTGGATATAAGAATAGTGTTGCATTATGTCTGGTGGGACCCACTGGTGATGTGGATGAAGTGGGTGTTAGGGATATGCCCTCGAATGCCACTCAGAGGATGAGAGAGTGAGAGCATATGTATTGTAATTATGAATATTTAACAAGGCAATAATTATTTCTATATTATTGTATATCACTGGCATTGTGATTTGGTATATAGAATAATAGTCCTTGCATTTGAGAGCAAAAATTTTACTCCTTATGGAGATAAGGAGATAGGCGCTGAAAGTGTTTAGAGCTCGAATGCTTAACTCGTTCGCAAGTCGATAAAACTTAACTGGGCAATAAGTTTAGACAAGACTTGTATAACGTGTACTTTGATATGTAAAGTGCCGGTATACACTAAGGGTTAGTGGGAGCACACGTTATAGGTATGCTAGTGAGATTAGTATACTCGAACACGACTCACCTCGATTCGGTCACATGGATATCACTTAGGGATTGTCAATGACTGGATCGAAAGGTTGTGATAGGTATACGTGGACCTTTGACTTTGTAACACCCCCGATATATTAAGGAATATTACAGCGCCGTAAATCCTTTACATAAGGATTTACAAGGGTGAAGAATTGAAAAGACATTAACAGGTACCAACGAATGATAATAACGGAATTAAGATACAACAGTTCTGACCAAATACTGAAAATACGAATGTTCAACAGAAAATTATTAATACATCACCAAATTCAAATTCATCATAAACGACTACGTACTCGAGTACTTATTGAAATAACCAACAAACAACAGACAAATAAACCCCCGAACATCACTCGCACCCTCGTCATGCGCCCAAAGTGGTTGTTTTCCCGCTCTCCTGGATCCTGAACATAAACAAAATGTTCACCCCCGAAGGGGTTAGCACAACTATGCTAGTACAAGTACCACAACATATTATTCAACGTCACATGCAGAATAATAATAACGTAAATGATAAAATATCAAACGAGTCTTCTCCTGCGAGAAACTCATACATAACATACACAACTGATAATCACAACATGATATCATAACATACACATGGTAATTCCGACGATCCAGCGTTCACTGCCTAGAACCCACAATGATCCCGTCAGACCAACCCGTGGTGGAAAAACCCGTCCGATGATCCAGCACACGCTAGCATAGATCCCCCGATGATCCCGTCGGACCAACACGAGGTGGACATACAACAACGACATACATGCACGACAATATGTATAACATCAATACGTAAAACAAATAAGGTACTTGCCTCGATTCGAAGACAAGAACAATACTTCTACGAAAACGAAACACTCGAAGGTCGCCCCCTTCAATCAATCACATAACAAGCTCGAACCTTAACAAAAGAAATAATATAGAATTTATCTCACGTCGTACGAATGTCTAACAATCCGATTTACGACCGAAAGTTCATAAAATGTAATCTGTCTAAACTACTTAGCGTACGGTAAATTTTATACGTAGCGTGCGTTAAATCTGTTCGTTAGCATACGCAAATTACGAAGCCTAGCGTACGCTAACTACGCACGGCCAAGATTACACCGATCACCGATCGACCGGCCTGATGGATTAACGTACGTTACGTACCAAACGTAGCGTACGTTAACTCGTGCTCGATAGCGCACGTTAATATATAAAGCTTAGCGTGCGCTAACTGTGCATGGCAGTTCACTACTGGGCAGTAGACTGATCTCATCATGATCAAAACAATGAAATCTTCAGTGTTAATTCATGTTACCTCCATGAATATCATGTTCATACGGTTATGAATGATCTTACGGATAACAACAACTTCGGATTCAAGAATATGTATACTATAATCATTTCGATTACAATTCTTCATGCGATACTTCGGAAGGCCTAATGGTTGATATCAACACCTTTATATCAATCAAAACTATCATTTTTGTAGTTTGATTAACATCCCATCTTTACAAGATAAATCCTTCCATGATCAATCCCGTATATTCGTCTAATAATAATGATGTTAAAGTCAAGTCCATGATTGCTATGAAGACACCTACTAGATTCACCAATGATAGAAGCTTTCTCTACTTGTTCATTGTAATAAGATTCGAATCATGATGTTCATAATCAAGGTACTTAAGGCATAATCATCTCAATATTCTAAACATGATGTGGTTTGGATAATTCACCCAAGAAACTCAATATTTGCTAGCATGATCATCTTATTCTGCATAACACGAATCTAGAGTTTGGAGATAGAATCAACATACCTTAATATGACGAAATCACTGAACCCTAAAGATAGAATTTGACTCCGGTTGGTTATATGCCACTCCAACGTGCTACTTCTCTTCAATGATCAATCACAATAAGTATCTAATGACCAATGATCAAGTGGATGTGTTATAAGTGTATCTAAGGAAGATGATATGCCCTCTGGTCTCTCAAGAACGAAAGATAAACGATGGAAATGAGAAATAAAATGGAGTGCTGGTCCATATATAAACTTTCTGTACAAAGCAGATTAGCGCACGCTACCATGCATCCTTAGCGCGCGCTAATAAGAGTTGACTCCAAAATTGTCCAGGTTCATCCGCGGGAATCTTATCCGGTCCTACGTCCGGCTGGCGCATGTGTTAGCCGCCTAGCTCAATAATTGATTACCTAGCCCACGCAAGTCCTATATTCATAGCGTGCGCTAGTAGTATCCGATAGCGTGCGTTAAGCTACATTCTTAGCGTGCGCTATCACGAGTTTGCATGAGAAATTTTGCATGTTGTTATACTTATATACAAAGATACCAATGCAAGAAATATCATACCCCAATTATCAAGACCACAAATCCGAATAATACAGGGTTCGAATACAGATGAAATACATAATAATAAATCCGGATATTACATACTCTCATACTAAAAAGGAGTTTCGTCCCGAAACTCAAGACGAAAATAACTCTGGATATCTGGACTTCATGCTATCTTCCGTTTCCCATGTGGCTTCTTCCACTCCATGACGTGACCACTGAACTTTGACCAAGACGATTGGTTTATTCCTCAACTGCTTAACTCGACTCTCGAGTACCTTGACCGGTCTTTCTTCAAACGTCCCATCATGAACGACTTCGATCTCCCCAAAATCAATGACATGACTAGGATCCGGTATATATCTCCGTAACTGGGATACATGGAACACGTTATGAACATGGCTCAACGACGGCGGCAATGCCAATCTGTATGCCAACTCTCCAACTCTTTCAAGGATCTCGAATGGTCCGATATATCTCGGACTCAGCTTTCCCTTCCTTCCAAAACGAAAAATTCCTCGAGTAGGAGAAACTTTTAAAAGTATGTGGTCTCCCATACTGAACTCCAAAGGGCGACGGCGTATGTCTGCGTAAGATTTCTGGCGACTCTGGGCGGTCAACAGCCTTTCACGAATCAAGGCTATCTTCTCTCGAGTCTGTACGTTCTGTCCCGATTAAGTCTGATGAATCGTCCCAACATAGGGGCGATCTACATCTCCTCCCGTATAATGCCTCAAACGGTGCCATCTTAATGGAGGCATACCAACTATTGTTGTAGGTAAATTCAATCAACGGTAGATGAACTTCCCAATCAGTTGACCAATCTAAGGCACAAGCCCTCAGCATATCTTCCACCGTTTGAATAGTCCTCTCGGATTGTCCGTCAATCTGTGGGTGATAAGCCGTGCTGAAGTTCAATTCGGTCCCCAATGCCTTATGAATAGCTTTCCAAAAGTGAGACACAAAACGGTCGTCTCGATCAGAAATAATGGTCTTTGGCGTACCATGCAATCGAACTATCTCTGAAATGAATACTCGTGCCAACCTCTCTGGTCCCCACGTATCCTTAATGCCTAGAAAATGAGCTGATTTGGTTAAACGATCAACTATTACCCAAATCATGCTCATTCCGGTCTTGGTTCTCAGCATACTAGTAATAAAGTCCATCGATATGTCCTCCCACTTCCATTTAGGAATCGGGAGTGGCTTCAACATCCCGGCAGGACGTTGATTCTCGATCTTAACCTGTTGACAAGTCAAACATTTCAAAACATAGTCCGCTACATCTTTCTTCATGTTGCCCCACCAGAAATTCTGTTTCAAGTCCTTATAAATCTTACTGGTGCCCGGGTGGATAGAATAGGGCGAGCTGTGAGCTTCCTTCATAATCGTCTGTTTCAGAACATCGATATCAGGAACACAGAGTCGGTTCTGAAATCTCAAAACTCCATCATCATGAATTAGGAATCCGGGGGCCTTTCCCTAGATCACTTCATCACGTAACCGAATCATCAAAGGATCATCCGCCTGTCTAGATTTGATTTCTTCGGTTAATGACGAAGTTAATTCCATCACGCACAGTTGTCCTTGGAGTCTTTGTAACCACACTTCAATTCCTTCTCTAATCATCTCTCGTTGAAGGCTAAGTTGGGAGGTCAGAGTCTCCAGCATCTGAATAGAAACAGGCTTGCGGCTGAGTGCATCGGCCACTACATTCGCTTTGCCTGGATGATATAAAATTTCCAAGTCTTAGTCCTTAATCAGTTCTAACCATCTTCTTTGCCGCATGTTCAACTCTTTCTGACTGAAGATGTATTTGAGACTCTTGTGATCCGTAAAGATCTGACAGTGAGTCTCGTACAGATAATGTCTCCAGATTTTCAAATCAAAAACTACTGCTGCTAGCTCCAAATCATGTGTTGGGTAATTCACTTCATAAGGTTTCAGTTGTCGCGACGCATAAGCGATCACCTTGTCATTCTGCATCAATACACATCTGAGTCCTTGGTTCGAAGCATCACTGTAAACTATAAATCCTCCAGTTCCTTGTGGAAGTGATAGAATCGGTGCCGTCGTCAATCTCTTCTTCAATTCATCAAAGCTAACTTGACACAACTCATTCCATTCAAACTTTTGAGTTTTCTGCAGGAGTCGAGTAAGTGGGTGGGAAATTTTGGAAAACCCTTCCACAAACCGACGATATTACCCAGCAAGTCCTAAGAAACTTCGGACTTCTTTCGCGTTCTTTGGAGGCTTCCAATCCAAAACCGCTTCAATCTTCTGAGGATCTACTCGGACTCCTTCAGCTGATACCACATGACCGAGGAACATTACTTCCTTTAGCCAGAATTCACACTTAGAGAGTTTGGCGTATAGTTGCTCGCTTCTCAAAAGTTCTAATACAATCCGCAAATGTTGTGCATGCTCTTCCGGGATTTTAGAATACACTAGAATGTCATCAATGAACACGATCACAAATTTATCTAAATATTAGATGAATACTCGATTCATCAATTACATGAATACAGCAGGTGCATTAGTGAGACCAAACGGCATCACTACAAACTCATAGTGTCCGTAGCGAGTTCTGAATACTGACTTTGGAACATCAGATTCCTTAATCCTCAGCTGATGGTATCCTGATCTCAGATCGATTTTAAAAAACACTGTTGCTCCTTGCAACTGGTCGAACAGATCATCAATCCGTGGCAACGGATACTTGTTCTTAATCATCATCTTGTTCAGCTCTCGATAGTCAATACACAGTCGAAGCAATCCATTCTTCTTTCGGACAAAAAAAACTGGCGCTCCCTAGGGCGAAACGCTTGGCTGAATATAGCCTTTGTCCAAGAATCCTCCAATCGCTTTTTGCTTCATACATCTCAGTAGGTGCCATACGATACGGCGCCTTAGAAATTGGTGTAGCTCCGGGTTCCAGCTCAATAGTGAATTCTACGTCCCGTCGTGGAGGTAGTCCAGGTAACTCGTTAGGAAATACATCCGGAAACTCGTTCACAACAGGAATGGATGAAAGTTCCACAATTTCGTCTTCTTTCTTCATTGCATAGCACCAGTATCCGGTATAGCCCTGTTTCAACAATTTGACAGCTTTCATCGCCTTGATCAACTTTCCTGAGCTTCCCGATTTCCATCCCTCAAACAGTATTTCGGAACCATCGTCAGCGATCAGCGAGATATTCCTCCTTCGGTAGTTTACAATCGCTCCATATCGATTAAGCCAATCATCTCCGAGTATCAGGTCGTCTCCTTGCATTTCTATCACAATCAGATTTGAGAGCCACTCTCTGCCTCCAAATTATACAGGGAAATTTCTAGTTTCTAAGTTCCCGACAATCCTCTCTCCACTCGGTAAACCAACAACATAAGGTTCACAAGTATGAAAACCAGAAATATTCAAACGATTTACACAAGACAAGGATATAAAAGAATGCGTAGCTCCTGTATCGAATAAAATGCTAACTGGCTGGGAAAGGATCTGGACAGTACCTGATGCGACAGCAGCATCCTGATCATCTATTCTCCTCATCTCGTACAGACGTGGGGGAACAGACCCGACACTCGATGTACCCTTTCGGTCCCACTGTCCTCTGCCTCGCCCGCGGCCAAAATTCTGAGGCATCTGAACACTTTGCTGCGTCTGTTGGATACTGGCTTCCTTCTGGACTGACTGTGGTGTACGGGCTCTAAAAGACCTTGCAGCCTCTTCACAGAACACCGCACGATGTCCCTCTCGACAACAATCAAAACAAGTCACGGCAGGTAGGGGGCAATTCCGTCGATAGTGCCCTGTCTGGGCACAGTTAAAGCATTTCTTGGTAACATCAGTCATGGTTGATGCTGCTCCAAAGTTCTTTCCGCTCCTAACTGGGTGCGGAGGTTTCTTAAACGAATGAAAAGATGACTGGGACTTGCGGGGGCCGCTGCTCTTGTGCTCTGTAAAAGTACCAGAGACTTTCTGCTTCTTAGACTTGGTAAACTTCTCCATTGCTGCCTCTTTGATCTCATATGCCAACACCTTATCCTAGTATTGACGGAGGGTGGTACATTCAAAACCGGACATGTACCTCTGGATTTCTGGTTTCATTCTCATATCAAAATGAATCATCATTTCCGCATCTGTTCTGACCAGATGTCGAACGAATGCCAAATGCTGGTTAAATGTCTTAATTGTCTGGGATACAGGTTCGTCTGACGGCTGAGCGGAGAAAAACTCCCGAATCTTGGCTTCCCTCACAGGACGAGGGCAGTACTGAGCTTCCATCATTAATTTAAACTCTGTCCAATCAGTATCATGGTCTACAGGTCGGATGGCTTCCCACCATTCGGACGCTTCCCCTATCAGAAAGTATTGAGCGATAGAGGTTCTCCGGTCGTCTGGGCAGTTAATTCCGGCAAAGATTTTCTCGAGTTCCTTCAAACAATGGTCCCATGTGGGAGTCTCAGAAAAGCCATCGAATTTGGGTGGTTGCATCTTCGCCACCTCTTGCAGCCACCGGTCATCTCGATTTACCATGTCTGGGATCCCTTGCTGTCTATCTCCCTGCTGTAATCCCACCGCCACCTGCATTCGGTCCACGAACTGAGCGAACTGAGTCATTTGATTCACCACCTGACGAAGGATCTCTGGTACAGCCGGTTCTGGTTCGTTATTGATAGATCGTTGTAGCTCGCCTGAGCTATGACTGGCTTGATTTGAAGGCGACGCTTCCCTTTCTGCATTCCTTCGTCCGCGTCCGCGACCGCGACCACGTCCACGTCCGCCTCTCAACATACTGTAAGCATAAATACTCAATATACAGGAACAATACCAATCAAATGCTCAAGTAAAAAGGAATATAACATGTAAAGGACGAGATAGAGTTTAGGAACTTACAACCACCACCCGCACGAAGACATAGGCAGTACAGTGATGTTATTCGCGGCCGGTTACCTCAAAAGACATATATGACCCCTATTTTAACCCAATGGCCAAGATATCCATAATCTTATCTCTGATACCATATTCTGTAACACCCCCGATATATTCAGGAATATTACAGCGCCGTAAATCCTTTACATAAGACATTAACAGGTACCAACGAATGATAATAACGGAATTAAGATACAACAGTTCTGACCAAATACTGAAAATACGAATGTTCAACAGAAAATTATTAATACATCACCAAATTCAAATTCATCATAAACGACTACGTACTCGAGTACTTATTGAAATAACCAACAAACAACAAATAAATAAACCCGGCCGGAACATCACTCTGCACCCTCGTCGTCATGCAGCTCCAGTGGTTGTTTTCACACTCTCCTGGATCCTGAACATAAACAAAATGTTCACCCCCGAAGGTGTTAGCACAACGATGCTAGTACAAGTACCACAACATATTATTCAACGTCACATGCAGAATAATAATAACGTAAATGATAAAATATCAAACGAGTCTTCTCCTGCGAGAAACTCATACATAACATACACAACTGATAATCACAACATGATATCATAACATACACATGCTAATTCTGACGATCCAGTGTTCACTGCCTAGAACCCACGATGATCCCGTCAGACCAACCCGTGGTGGAAAAACCCATCCGATGATCCAGCACACGCTAGCATAGATCCCCCGATGATCCCATCGGACCAACACGAGGTGGACATACAACAACGACATACATGCACGGCAATATGTATAACATCAATACGTAAAACAAATAAGGTACTTGCCTCGATTCGAAGACAAGAACAATACTTCCACGAAAATGAAACACTCGAAGGTCGCCCCCTTCAATCAATCACGTAACAAGCTCGAACCTTAACAAAATAAATAATATAGAATTTATCTCACGTCGTACGAATGTCTAACAATCCGATTTACGGCCGAAAGTTCATAAAATGTAATCTGTATAAACTACTTAGCGTACGCTAAATATTATACGTAGCGTGCGTTAAATCTGTTCGTTAGCGTACGCAAATTACGAAGCCTAGCGTACGCTAACTACGCACGGTCAGTACTACACTGATCAGCCGAGTGACTCGCCTGATGGATTAATGTATGTTACGTACCAAACGTAGCGTACGTTAACTCGTGCTCGATAGTGCACGTTAATCTACAAAGCTTAGCGTGCGCTAACTGTGCATGGCAGTTCACTACTGGGTAGTAGACTGGTCTCATCATGATCAAACCAATGAAATCTTCAGTGTTAATTCATGTTACCTCCATGAATATCATGTTCATACGGTTATGAATGATCTTATGGATAACAACAACTTCGGATTCAAGAATATGTATACTATAATCATTTCGATTACAATTCTTCATGCGATACTTCAGAAGGCCTAACGGTCGATATCAACACCTTTATATCAATCAAAACTATCATTTTTGTAGTTTGATTAACATCCCATCTTTACAAGATAAATCCTTCCATGATCAATCCCTTATATTCGTCTAACAATAATGATGTTAAAGTCTAGTCCATGATTGCTATGAAGACACCTACTAGATTCGGATTACCAATGATAGAAGCTTTCTCTACTTGTTCATTGTAATAAGATTCGAATCATGATGTTCATAATCAAGGTACTTAAGGCATAGTCATCTCAATATTCTAAACATGATGTGGTTTGGATAATTCACCCAAGAAACTCAATATTTGCTAGCATGATCATCTTATTCTCCATAACACGAATCTAGAGTTTGGAGATAGAATCAACATACCTTAATATGACGAAATCACTGAACCCTAAAGGTAGAATCTGACTCCGGTTGGTCATATGCCACTCCAAGGTGGTACTTCTCTTCAATGATCAATCACAATAAGTATCTAATGGCCAATGATCAAGTGGATGTGTTATAAGTGTATCTAAAGAAGATGATATGCCCTCTGGTCTCTCAAGAACGAAAGATAAACGATGGAAATGAGAAATAAAATGGAGTGCTGGTCCATATATAAACTTTCTGTACAAAGAAGATTAGCGCACGCTACCATGCATCCTTAGCGTGCGCTAATAAGAGTTGACTCCAAAATTGTCCAGGTTCATCCGCGGGAATCTTATCCGGTCCTACGTCCGGCTGGCGCATGTGTTAGCCGCCTAGCTCAATAATTGATTACCTAGCGCACGCAAGTCCTACATTCATAGCGTGTTCTAGTAGTATCCGATAGCGTGCGTTAAACTACATTCTTAGCGTGCGCTATCACGAGTTTGCATGAGAAATTTTGCATGTTGTTATACTTATGTACAAAGATACCAACGCAAGAAATATCATACTCCAATTATCAAGACCACAAATCCGAATAATACAGGGTTCGAATACAGATGAAATACACAATAATAAATCCGGATATTACAGACTTGAGGTTTCAGTAGGAGATGTGCTTGTGACATTAAGTTAGTCATTAGAGTAGTTCGATCCAATCGCCGGTGTGTGGGGTCAACCTCGAAATGCAACTTAGTGGGCAAGTAGCAGTCTCTACTAAATACCAAGATAGAATTCTTTCTCTTGTAAGTGATCAGGTAAATGTCTTATGCGGTTAATGGCAAATGAGATTATAAGTCTTTGGCCAAAGCATTTAGAGCTAGTTGTATTTGATACACGAGAGCTCGATGATCTTAGTTTGCATTAACAGAAAGCATAGAGTCAAGTTACAGTAGGGTTTGACTTTACCTTGACCCTAATAATTGACCGGGACATATGATTGAAGGGTTTATACGTATACGATATTCACGACATAATGGTTTTGGAATGATCCGATCATTCGTTCTTAGTTGGGTTACGGTACGAAGCACTAGACTGGCTAAGTGTTACCCGTACTCCTTGGTTCCTCCCATTGTCGACTAAGACGGACCTACGGAGTCGCGCACAAGGATATTGGATAGATAAATATGTATTTATTATCTCTTCATTAATATTGAATATTAGATATCTAATTTGATTTATTTGATAAATCATGCGGTCTAGTGAATTGAAATTAATTACCGGGTAATTAATTTAATTCATAAATAATTATTTCTTGGAAATATATTATTATAATTTTGTATTTGATAAAACTAATTAATTAGATTAATTAATTAAGTATAAATACATTTGGGATAAAACGAAGTATATTTAACGAACTAGACACGCGAATGTCCGGTACACGAACCGAGTGGCTCGGCTCATTTTCTCACCTAAACTCAAGTGGGCCGCCCCCCTCTCATGCTTGGAAATTCACCATGTGTTGTGTGGGGTGTGTTAGTCATATTTTACAAAGTTGAGGACAAAATGCATGAGATTTGGAATCTAATCATTTTGATATCAATTTGTATTATATATTGAGATGTCTTTCACACCTCATAATGAGTTGAAAAACACACCCCACAAAGACTAAGAGCAGACGTGAGTTTATCACAAGAGGGAGAAAAATTTATTTTCATTTTTCTTGTTCATCTTAGAGAGAAAGAAAAGGAAGAAGAGAAGAGAAGAAAAATATTGTGTCGATTCCTAGCCGTGGTCTTTGAGAACGAATTGACATACTATTTTTCCGATCAATATCCGACGCGTGTGAAGTAGAGACATTCGGCATTTTCGGTGTTGGATTATTCAAACAAGCTACAACGAATTGGATTCGTGTTAGTGTCGGTAATCGGGAAAAGGCTTGCTCGGGTTTTTCCTTCGAAGATTATATTATCAAAGGACTACGAGGGTAAGTATTCTTTGTTTTTCATCCTCGTTGTTTATATTCATTTATATGATGCTTGATCGATCCGTTTTTGGGGTTTGGTTTTATCCGGTTGGACCGGTTTATTTTCCGCTGCGTAATTCGATTTTAATCACCGAATCCCAACAGTGGTATCGGAGCGAGGTCTATGCGATCGTATATTCGATATTTGCATTTGGAATGCTTGATTATTTTTTTATGATTTAGTATCATAATTGTTTTAATTGTTGATGTTTAATTGTTTATCTAAAAATTATTTTTCATGATTTTATGTTACAATATAAATCTATTTTTCTTTTGAAAAACTGATTTAATTGTGTAATATAAAAATTAGAAAAATATTATTTTTGGATTTGGGACGAAAAAATGAGCCGTAAATGTTTGACCCTGAAAATGGTGGCCGGCCGGGCCGGGCTGGCTTGGTCAGGCTGGCCGGGTCATTGGTCAGGTTGGGCAAATGTCGTCATGAGCTTGGCCGGCTTGGCCCGGCCTTGTGTTTTCCGACTGCTTTTATATTTCGTCGCAGAATTAATTTTTCGCAAATTAAATCGATTTAATTTGACTAAAATATAATTATGGTAATTTTATTTTAAGGGAATTAATTTAATGAAATATTTATTTTGTCCGGAGCAAATTAAAATTAACGGTTAAGTGAATTAATTGGATTAATTCTAATTGTTGGATTAATTTTTGTTGATTAGATCAATTTTAGATTAATCATTATTGCCATTTATTTTAGTGTAATTGTTGCATTAATTTTGAATGGGGATGTAGTTCATGGACCTAGTTTTGAATCGTTTGTTTTGTTCGATTGGGTTGTAAAGGCCGTTTTGAGCCTATTTATTTTACTAGAAAATTTATATAGGATGCAATTTTTCAAATGTAAAATTTATATGTAATGACGAAGACCGGAGGAAGATCCGCTCGAGAAGACGAAGATTCAAGACCGAAGACATGTAATTAGATTACGATGTTTTTGTTCTAGGAACGGTCCATGAACTGCATGTTATTAGTTTTAGGTTGTGTATGTTTTCATATTGTATGACAAACAAACAAACCGACAAATGCGCTTATAAACGGATTAATGTGCAAAGTGTAACATATAATCGCGTAAATAATCACACTTAAAAACACTAATTTATAAAGTTTACGAGGTTTACTAACCACCGTCAAACTCATGGAAAATTGAAATCTAAACCTAATATTATTCTTTCGAGTATGTCGGGTAATATTTTTGGGGAAAGTTGATAAATTCCTAGAGTGCATTAGATGCCTTTGGTTGTGACAAATCAAACCCCTATAAACCGTATGGGTTGCTGTGTAAGATTCAATTGTCGACTAATAGGAGTTGACGGTTTAAACTTAGATAGTTCAAATGAGCCATAGAAACTGAATGGGTTGAGGGCAAGTGAACTAGGGGTAAAAGAAGATCGAATCATCCATTAGATGGGTTGGTATTAGACACCACTTTATAAAGAATAATAGAATAGAAACCGTATGGGTTGCCCTCTATTAAACTTTGTAAAGAAATCGATCACCACTATGAAGTCACCCAAGACTTCCGGATTTAACATGGGAGTGTGTAAATGCCGATAAAATAGTGGGAGCCGAGTTATGAATAAAGAAAGTCCTTAAATTCTTTACTCGGATCATAATTAATAATCACTAACGAATCTTAAATTATTCTCTGCAGTTAACAAAACTCTCAATATGACAATGAACCCACTCGCTATATTACTAGAAAGAACGTCCTGACTGGTCCGAACTATGTGGACTGACTTAGGAACTTGAGGATTGTCCTAACTATGGAAATGCTGGGATACGTCTTGGAGGCGGACATCCCAGCGGCTCCTGCAAGAACCTGAGCCAATCAGGAAGATGTCGATGCCCATGAGAAATGGGTAAAAGACGACATAAGAGTGCGAGGGTACATGTTAGGCTCAATGACCAATGAGCTTCAACGTGCCCATGAAAAGATGACGTCTTCGAGAGCCATCTTATCGCACTTGGCTGAGCTCTATGGAGAGCATAGCCGAACTGCTAGATATGAGATATCGAAGCAATTATTCGGTGCCAGGATGAAGGAAGGAGAGAGGGTTGGGGACCATGTCCTCAAGATGATCTCGATGATTGAGATATTAAAAGCTCTTGATTTTCAGATGCATGCATCTCTCCAAACTGACCTTATCCTGCAGTCACTTCCTGACTCCTTTTCACAATTTGTCATGAACTTCAACTGCAATGAGATTGCATGTAACTTAGTCAAGCTAATGAACAACCGACGACTGGCCTCAGATGAAGACAAAGGAAAAGGAAGCTGCACTTGTGATTTCTTCTGGGACTTGGAAGTCCAAAAATAAGAAGAAAAAGAACAAGAAGCAGTTAGGTCTAATAGCCAAGATCGACAAGGGAAAGGGCAAGGCCCCAATGGTTCAAAAGAGCAAGGGGGCCAAGAAAACGGATGTATGCCTCAACTGCGGTGAGCTAGGCCACTGGAAGAGGTACTGTCCAAAGCTTGACCGTAATGCGTCTTCAGGTACGGAACTACTGGTTTTAGAAACAAATTGTTCTGTAACTGTATATTCTACTTCTTGGATACTTGATTCCGATGCAAGTTCTCACATTTGTACAATGAATCAGGATCTGGAACGAAGTAGGAAGCTGGATTCAGAGGAGGTGATGGTCACCGTCGGAAGTGGGCATAGTGTCGAGGCTTCTGATATCGGATCCCTTATGTTGGATTTAGAATCTGGTTTTATTCTTACTTTAGATGATGTACTTGTTTTGCCCAATGGGCACAAAAATATTGTATCAATTTCGGACATGGACCGAAAGGGATTTCACTTCTTTATTAGAGATGGGTCCTGTCGTATTTATTTTAGAAATAAATTGGTTGGAACTGCTACATTATTAAATGGTTTATACCATTTAAATCTAAAGAATAAAACAACTGTGAACACTATAACTAGGAAGCGTGGTAGGGATGAAACTGTAACACCCCCCGAGTTATTCGGAGAATATCACAGCGCCGTAAATCCCGACATGGGACCCACTAGGCTTATCTCACTCACAACGTATTAGATTTGATAAAATCCACTTGGGAATCAATGAATTCGATACAAACGAGGAAGTTCAACCACGGACAAACAATACCATGAAGAAATACGAGAAGATGTACGACAATGGAAAAGGACTTTCCTAAAGTACTCGAGTACCATTTATTATTACAAGGATAAAATGGACCGAAGAGAACAACGACCAAACAAAATAGAACACAACTAGCAACAGTATCACGCCTCGCCATCCTCATCGTATCGTCCCGGTGCTCGCTCATATGGTTCCTTAGGACCTGAAAAACACAAAAGTAATTTTCCCCAAACGAGAGGGGTTAGGGCAAGTATTACAAGTGAAATGTCAAGTCTTATACATAAAAGCATATGCACCAATTCAAAGCCATGATAATGATTTTCCGGAAAATACAATTATCCCAACATATTTAGAAATGATGATATCTCTTGATTAACCGTGGACCCGACAATGCGCGAATCCCTCCTCGACCCCGTCGGATCATCTCGGAGTGGCTAACCCAAATGTTCACGGAACCGACATAAGCGGAACCCTCCTCGACCCCGTCGGGTCCTCTCGGAGTGAACGAAAGCAACTCTCACAATCACATGCATTACTTTTCACATTTAAGAACATAACTTTCACAAGAATCACTTGCCTGGAATCGAGAGGAAAAAGGGTACGAATGACAAGGTACCAAGATTGAAGGATTCGACAACTCCGAACCTAGACAAGTTCGTAATTCAATTATCAAAACCCCATCGGTATGAAAATAAGTTGGAATCACTCGAATTTACTACCCCGATACATGTGTTCCGGAAATAACTCTCTTAGATAGTGAATCGCAAGTCAAATATCCCAAATACTCAAGAACTCCGGAAATATACCAATAAATCCGTAGGAAAACATGTATCCAAGTAGATAACTCGTAATCGATATAATCTAACATAACAACAAGCTGGATCGAAAAAATCGGATGGAAAATCCCCAAATCCCGAAAATCTAGGGTTGTGAGAAGTTTACCTTGATTTGGAGCGGTGGAGAGGATTAAACGTTGATAAATCCGAACTAAAACTCAAAGATATTGCTAGATAATTGCAGCTCGAAGAACTCCTCACAAATCGCCCGGAATCGCCTGAAATCGTCCAAGGAGGTGAAGGAAGGAGGAAATGACGATTTGGGAACGGAGATGTCCTATTTATACTAAATAGGGACTAGCGTGCACTAGCCATGAAAAATAGCGCGCGCTATCGGACTCACCAGGCAGTCCAGTAGCCTCTGCCAGCTTCGTTAGCGTACGCTAACACCTGCTACTAGCGTGCGCTATTGATAATAATTAGCGTGCGCTAATTATTTCTAATAGCGTGCGCTACCTGGAAGACAGTGCCCAGTCCAGAACCTACTGTCCCCAGCTCTGCTCTCTTTAGCGCACGTTACTCTAGTAACGTAGCGTACGCTACCAGTCACACCTAGCGTACGCTAGGAATTCCCTTTTCCAGTCCAGTAGCTACTGGACTGTCTGCCTCCAATACATTAGTAGCGTGCGCTAATTATAACGGATAGCGTGCGCTACCCTCACTAAATTAGCGTGCGCTACAAGGTGTACGTAGTGTGCGCTACCTTTGCACGAAGGTAGTATAATCGCATCAAGGATCCGAAAACAGCGACGATCCAAACAAGAAAAGGGGTAAATCCAATTGACAAGAGTTCCAAGATCAATATAAGCTTACCAAACACTTACATGAGCGTAAAAATTACAAAGCACAAGAGTAGAAGATTTACAAAAAGTACGGGTATTACATCCTCCCCCTCTAAAATGAAGTTTCGTCCCGAAACTTAAGAAATGAATAACTCTAGGTATCTAATGCGCATGCTCTCTTTGGTTTCCCACGTCGCTTCCTCAGCTCCATGTCGTGACCACTGAACTTTGACTAACGGTATGGTTTTGTGCCGGAGTTGTTTTACTCGATGCTCTAGTACTTTCACTGGTTTCTCTTCAAATGTGACATCCTCTGCGATCTCGATGTCCCCGTAATCAATGATATGACTCGGGTCAGGGACATACCTCCTCAGTTGGGAAACATGGAACACACTGTGAACATGGCTAAGGGCTGGAGGTAAAGCCAATCGATAGGCCAGTTCCCCAATTCTGTCGAGAATCTCAAATGGTCCAATATATCTTGGACTAAGTTTGCCCCTTTTTCCGAACCTGAAGACTCCTCTAATCGGTGATACTTTGAGTAGGACATGATCTCCCACATCAAATTCCAAGGGCCGACGACGATTGTCAGCGTAAGATTTTTGTCGACTCTGAGCGGTTAGCAATCGGTCTCGGATGATGGAAATCTTCTCTTTGGTTTTCATCAACATATCGGGTTCCGTCCCGACTAAATCTGAAGCTTCATCCCAACAAAGTGGAGATCTACACCGCCTACCATACAATGCCTCAAAAGGTGCCATCTTGATCGATGCGTGCCAGCTATTATTGTAAGTGAACTCGATCAAAGGTAGGTGTATTTCCCAATCGGTACTCCAATCCAGGGCACACGCCCTCAGCATATCTTCCAATGTCTGGATCGTCCGCTCAGTCTGACCGTCAGGCTGTGGGTGGAAGGAAGTACTCAACCTCAATTCGGTGCCCAAGGCTTGATGGACCGCCTTCCAAAAATGCGACACGAAATGGCCATCACGATCGGAAACAATAGACTTTGGCGTACCGTGTAATCTCACAATCTCCGATATAAAAATCCGGGACAATCGCTCCGGTCCCCACGTGTCCTTAATGCCAAGAAAATGTGCCGACTTAGTCAATCAGTCAACGACAACCCAAATCATATTCATCCCCGACTTAGTCCTCGGCATCCCGGTGATGAAATCCATGGTAATATCCTCCCATTTCCATTCGGGAATAGGGAGAGGTTTCAACAACCCGGCCGGCCGTTGATGCTCAATTTTGACTTGTTGACATGTCAAACACCTTGACACAAACTCGGTGACATCTCTCTTCATATTATTCCACCAAAAACTCCTTTTAAGATCCTTGTACATCTTACTTGTCCCAGGATGGATCGAGTAAGGTGTAGCATGGGCTTCTCGGAGTATTCTCTGTCTCAGCTCTGAGTCATTCGGAACACAAATCCTACCTTGAAATTTCAAAATGCCATCCTCGTGGATCATAAAACCAGGGGCTTTCCCTTTTTCCACGTCCGCCTTCAGTTGGACAAGCATTGGGTCATTCTCCTGTTTTTCCCCGACATCGTCGATCAAGGACGGAATAGCCTCAAGAGTACACATCTGACCCTGAACCCGTTGGATCCGTACTTCGACTCCCTGCTCAATTAACTCCCGTCTGATCTTAAATTGAGGCGTAAGGGCCTCAAGCATCTGAAGAGATATCAACTTCCGGCTCAACGCATCAGCTACAACGTTAGCCTTTCCTGGATGGTAATGGATTTCCAGATCATAATCTTTTATCAGCTCTAACCAACGTCGTTGTCTCATATTCAGCTCCTTCTGGCTAAAAATATACTTTAGGCTCTTGTGGTCGATATAAATTCGACATGAAGAACCGTACAAATAGTGACGCCAGATCTTCAGTGCAAACACTACAGCAGCTAATTCCAAATCATGGGTAGGATAATTCAGCTCATACGGTTTAAGTTGTCGTGAAGCATAGGCAATCGTCTTATCATGCTGCAAGAGTACGCACCCAAGTCCTTGTCCTGATGCGTCACAATAAACCGAATACCCACCGACTCCCTGAGGTAGGGCTAAAACCGGCGCGGTAGTCAGACGCCTTTTCAGCTCTTCGAAACTCCGTTGTTTCTCTTCATTCCATTCGAACCTTTCGGACTTCTGGAGTAATTGAGTAAGTGGTCGAGCATGTTTGGAGAATCCCTCGACGAACCTCCGGTAGTATCCGGCCAGACCCAAAAAGCTACGAACTTCCTTCACGTTCTTGGGTGGAGCCCAATCTAACACTGCCTCAATTTTCTGGGGATCTACCCGAACCCCTTCCGCTGAAATCACATGTCCGAGAAACATGACTTCCTTCAGCCAGAATTCACACTTAGAAAACTTTGCATAGAGGTGCTGAGTCCTCAAAATCTCCAACACCAATCGTAAATGCTGAGCGTGTTCCTCTTCATCACTAGAGTAGACCAGAATATCGTCGATGAAAACGACTACACAATTATCAAGATGCTCAATAAATATTTTATTCATTAATTGCATAAATATCGCCGGTGCGTTGGTTAACCCAAAAGGCATAACCACAAACTCATAGTGTCCATACCTCGTAAAGCGCTTTTAGGACGCCGATTCCTTAATGCGAAGTTGATAGTAATCGGACCTCAAATCAATCTTCGAGAACACTGCGGCTCCCTGCAATTGATCAAACAAATCATCGATACGCGGCAAAGGGTATTTATTCTTAATGGTCACTTTGTTCAGTTCCCGATAGTCAATACACAAACGTAGTGAGCCATCTTTCTTCCTTACAAACAAGACCGGTGCACCCCATGGCGAGGCACTGGGTCTAATATACCCTTTATCCAACAATTCTCCTAGTTGTTTCTTCAACTCTTGCATTTCTAAAGGTGCCATACGATACGGTGCCTTAGAAATCGGGGTTGCTCCCGGCTCCAAATCAATTGTAAATTCAACTTCCCGCCCCGGTGGTAGTCCCGGTAATTCATCTGGGAAAACATCCGGAAAATCACTTACAACAGGAATCGAGGGAACTTCCACTTTCCCATCTTCGACTTTCATGGCATAGCACCAATACCCAACGCAACCCTTTCTAATAAGTTCTGTCACCTTCAAGGCACTAATCAAAAATTTCTGACATCCCCTCTTGTACCCCACAAAATGATGTTCGGTACCGTCTTTGGCTAACATTGATATGATCGTTGTGCGATAATTCATTACCGCACCGTGTCTATCGAGCCAATCGTCACCGAGGATTAGATCTTCATCAACAATGTCTACGACTATCAAATTCGAAAACCACACTCTCTCAGCTATTAACACCGGACAATCTCTAACTTCCTTGTCCCCCACGATTCTATCACCACTGGGCAACTTAACCACAAAGGACTCACAAGGGGACAAGCCCTCAATATTCAGTCGATGTACACAATCCAAAGAGATGAACGAATGTGAAGCACCAGAATCAAAAAGCACTCTAACTGGATGAGACAAAAGAGAAATGATACCTGTCGCCACGGTAGCCTATGGATCTCCAGCTTTTCTCATCTCATAAACACGAGGTTGCACCGAACCAGCACTGGGAGCTCCCCCTCTAACAGACGGACCACGGCCTCTGCCTCGACCGTAACTCTGGGATGGCTGACCCGTAGATGACTTCTGATTAACACTCGGTTCTCCAGGCGTAGGGGCTGATGCCTGAGTTCCAAGTGGATTTTCTTCTTCCATACAGTACATAGCTTTATGGCCTTCCTGGCCGCAATTAAAAAACTTCAATGGGGGTAGACCACAATCACGATTAAGATGGCCCTGTTGGCCACAATTAAAAGATGTTACAACTCGGTTGGACATACTAGCACCAGCTCTGAAATTCCGTTTACCTCCTGATGCACGGGAAGACCCTTTGTTTGTATAGCTTGCCGACTGCGATCCCCGCTGGTTGCCACCTCTACCGCTAGAAAACTTTCCAGTGGTCTTCTGCTTCTTACTCTCACTTGTCGTTTCGGTAGTAGCGAAGGACATATCATAGGCTAGTGCCCTATCTTGATACTCCTTCAACGTGGTGCAAGCGAAGCCCGACATATAGTGCCGAACTTTTGGCTTCATTCGCATGTCAAAGTGACGGATTCTATCTCTATCTTCCTTCACTTGATTTTTCACATGGTTGAGTTGACGGTTGTATTCAATGATTGCCTGAGATACAGGGACATCCTGGGGTTTAGCTTCGTAAAAGGCTCGAATCCTGGCCTCCCGAATGTGCCACGGCGTAACTCGCCTCCATCAATTCCTTAAACTCGTCCCATGAAACCTCACGATCCTGAGATGCAACAGCTTGCCACCATCTAGCCGCATCCCTTGATAGGAAGTACTGGGCAACTGGCACCTTACGTGCCTCTGGACAATTCACGCCCATGAAAACTTTATTCATCTCATTAATCCAATCTTCCCAGCCGATCGAATCATTTGCACCAATAAATTGGGGAGGGCGCATACGAATAACATCTTGTAACCACTTCTCAAATTTGCCTGTGTAACAGGAGGTGGTTGGTTAAGCTGTACCGCCTGGGTTAAAAGAGCCATTTGGTTCGCCACTTGCTGCAGTATGGTGGCAACACTCACATCCGGTTGGCTCCCTGTAGAAATTCCCAGACTGGCTGACGGCTCCTGATGACTACCGGTGCTAGGTTGAATAGAGTCCGACAAGCTAGGCGTAGCTGAGCCTTCTACCGAGCTGAGGGACACGGCCGCTCCACCGGCTGCGCCACGCCCTCGGCCACGACCACGGCCGCGTCCACGTCCTCTACCAGTTGACATTCTAAAGAAAAATGGAAGTAGAATCATAAGCATAGCTCGAAGCAATCCTATCTAGAATATGGACTTCTCATGTCCCATAATCGAATGATAACGAGTGAATAAAGAGGGTAAATAAGATAGGGAACTTACGAGTACCGGTCGTACGAGATGACGGCAGCGCGATGATACTGTGTTCTCGGAATAGCACATTTAGACCCAGCAATCCGACAGCCTAGGTATCCATAAACCTAAGCTCTGATACCAAATTCTGTAACCCCCCCGAGATATTCGGAGAATATCACAGCGCCGTAAATCCCGACCTGGGACCCACTAGGCTTATCTCACTCACAACGTATTAGATTTGATAAAATCCACTTGGGAATCAATGAATTCGATACAAACGAGGAAGTTCAACCACGGACAAACAATACCATGAAGAAATACGAGAAGATGTACGACAATGAAAAAGGACTTTCCTAAAGTACTCGAGTACCATTTATTATTACAAGGATAAAATGGACCGAAGAGAACAACGACCAAACAAAATAGAACACAACTAGCCACAGTATCACGCCTCGCCATCCTCATCGTATCGTCCCGGTGCTCGCTCATATGGTTCCTTAGGACCTGAAAAACACAAAAGTAATTTTCCCCAAACGAGAGGGGTTAGGGCAAGTATTACAAGTGAAATGTCAAGTCTTATACATAAAAGCATATGCACCAATTCAAAGCCATGATAATGATTTTCCGGAAAATACAATTATCCCAACATATTTAGAAATGATGATATCTCTTAATTAACCGTGGACCCGACAATGCGCGAATCCCTCCTCGACCCCGTCGGATCATCTCGGAGTGGCTAACCCAAATGTTCACGGAACCGACATAAGCGGAACCCTCCCCGACCCCGTCGGGTCCTCTCGGAGTGAGCGAAAGCAACTCTCACAATCACATGCATTACTTTTCACATTTAAGAACATAACTTTCACAAGAATCACTTGCCTGGAATCGAGAGGAAAAAGGGTACGAACGACAAGGTACCAAGATTGAAGGATTCGACAACTCCGAACCTAGACAAGTTCGTAATTCAATTATCAAAACCCCATCGGTATGAAAATAAGTTGGAATCACTCGAATTTACTACCCCGATACATGTGTTCCGGAAATAACTCCCTTAGATAGTGAATCGCAAGTCAAATATCCCAAATACTCAAGAACTCCGGAAATATACCAATAAATCCGTAGGAAAACATGTATCCAAGATAGATAACTCGTAATCGATATACTCTAACATAACAACAAGCTGGATCGAATAAATCGGATGAAAAGTCCCCAAATCCCGAAAATCTAGGGTTGTGAGAAGTTTACCTTGATTTGGAGCGGTGGAGAGGATTAAACGTTGATAAATGCAAACTAGAAACTCAAAGATGTTGCTAGATAATTGCAGCTCGAAGAACTCCTCACAAATCACCCGGAATCGCCTTAAATCGTCCAAGGAGGTGAAGGAAGGAGGAAATGACGATTTGGGAACGGAGATGTCCTATTTATACTAAATAGGGACTAGCGTGCGCTAGACATGAAAAATAGCGCGCTTCTCGGACTCACCAGCACCAAGTAGCCTCTGCGGCCGTTAGCGTACGCTAACACCTGCTACTAGCGTGCGCTATTGACAATAATTAGCGTGCGCTAATTATTTCTAATAGCGTGCGCTACCTGGTAGTCAGTGCCCAGTCCAGAACCTACTGTCCCCAGCTCTGCTCTCTTTAGCGCACATTACTCTAGTAACGTAGCGTGCGCTACCACTAAAATCTAGCGTACGCTACCAGTCACACCTAGCGTACGCTAGGAATTCCCTTTTCCAGTCCAATAGCTACTGGACTGTCTGCCTCCAATACATTAGTAGCGTGCGCTAATTATAACGGATAGCGTGCGCTACCCTCACTAAATTAGCGTGCGCTACAAGGTGTGCGTAGCGTGCGCTACCTTTGCACGAAGGTAGTATAATCGCATCAAGGATCCGAAAACAGCGACGATCCGAACAAGAAAAGGGGTAAATCCAATTGACAAGAGTTCCAAGATCAATATAAGCTTACCAAACACTTACACGAGCGTAAAAATTACAAAGTACAAGAGTAGAAGATTTACAAAAAGTACGGGTATTACAGAAACGAACCAAGCACTTAAATGGCATCTTAGACTTGGTCATATCGGTCAGACCAAGGTTCATAAAATGAAAAAAAGATGGGCTTACGGGTCCATTGGGATCAGATCCCTATCCAACTTGTGAATCTTGCCTTCAAGGCAAAATGACTAAGTTACCCTTCGCAGGGACTTTTGAAAGAGCTGCTGAAAAACTTGGATTGATCCATACCGACATCTGTGGCCCTTTTGAAGTGGCACGAGACGGCTTTCAGTATTTCATTACATTCACTGATAACCATACCAGGTATGGATTCGTGTACTTAGTGAAACATAAGTCTGAAGCTTCTGATAAATTCAAGGAATTTAAAGCCCTAGTTGAAAATCAAACAGGTAACCGTGTTGAGACTCTTCGGTCAGACCGGGGTGGTGAGTACATGAGTACCGAATTTGATGAGTTCTAAAAGAACTAGTAATAGTGTCACAATTCAATCCTCCAGCTACTCCATAATTAAATGGTGTATCATAAAGAAGGAACCGAACCTTGTTGGACATGGTTCGCTACATGCTTAACTATACTGATCTACTGATTTATCTGTGGGGTTACGCGCTCCTTACTGCTGTGCATATCTTGAACAGATGTCCTTCCAAATCCGTTTATAAGACTCCCCATGAGATGTGGAGAGGTAGGAAACCAAGTCTTAATCACATTAGGATTTGGGGATGCCCTGCTTATGTCAAGAAGACTAAAGTAGAGAAATTGGAAACCAGGTCTCTGAAAGGTCATTTCATATGATATCCAGGGGATTCCATGGGATATCTATTCTACATGCAGGAAGATCATAGTATCATCGTTGCTATACAAGCACACTTCCTGGAAGATCAGTTTATTCAGGAAGGAGGGGCAGGTAGAAATATTTCTTTGGAAGAAATAAAAGAAACACCAAATGAGACACCTATGCAAGATATTAGAACCCAATCTTATGAAATACAAACACAACCTCACAAGTCTAGTAGAATTTCTCAATTACCTGAGAGGTATGGCTATCTGCATCAAGAGGAACTGGGTGTCCAATGAGATGACAGAAAGTAGTCAAGAGAATGATCCTTCTACATACGACCAAGCGATGGTAGATGTTGACTCCACCAAGTGGCAAGAAGCTATGGAAGCTGAGATAGACTCAATGCATGTTAATTAGGTCTGGACTTTAGTAGATCGTCCTAAAGGCATAGTGCCTATTGGAAACAAATGGATCTATAAAAGAAAGACTGGTGGAGATGGCAAGGTTGATACCTATAAGGCCAGGCTTGTGGCAAAGGGTTATTCCCAAAGAGAAGGAATAGATTACTTCGAGACCTTATCGCATGTAGCTATCATTAAGTCTATTCGCATGATGCTTGCCATAGCAGCCCACTTAGATTATGAAATATGACAAATGGATGTGAAAACGGTATTCCTAAATGGATTCATCGAGGAGGAGATTTACATGGAATAGCCTAAGGGATTCATATCTCAAACTAATATTCATAAAGTATGCAAACTTCAGCGTGCTATTTATGGACTGAAGCAAGCTTCACGAAATTGGAATCTTTGTTTTAACGAGATAGTCAAAGAGTTTGATTTTGTCCAAAACGAAGAGGAGCCCCGTATTTACAAGAAGGTTAGTGGGAGCAAAATTGCGTTCTTAATACTATATGTAGATGACATTATACTTATAGGAAACGACGTAGGAATGCTCAGTTCTGTGAAAGCTTGGCTTTCTAAAGAGTTCTCAATGAAAGACTTGGGAGAAGCTACCTATATTCTAGGTATTCGTCTCTACCGGGATAGAGCGAAAAGAATGTTAGGTCTTTCCCAAGCCCTCTATATAGAAAAGATCCTGAAGCGATTTAGGATGGAAGAATCTAAAAGAGGGTTCCTTCCTATGCAACATGGTGCAAAACTTTCCTTAGAGATGTGTCCTCAAAGTGAGGAAGACAAAAAGGAAATGAGTAAGGTGCCCTATGCTTCGGCAGTAGGTATCCTCATGTATGCTATGATTTGCACTAGACCTGACATTGCCTATGCTGTGAGCGTAGTAAGTCGGTTTACCAAATCCAGGGCAGAACATTGATCGTCAGAAAGAACATTCTTAAGTACCTAAGGAGGACTAAAGACTTGGTTCTTACATACGGCGGTGGAGAAATTAGAGTGATGGGCTATACAAACTCAGATTTTTCTGGGGACATGGATGCTCGGATGTCCACATCGTGGTATAACTTCACTCGAATGGTGGGGCGCTGGAGAAGTGCTAGCAAAGTTCGACCGCTATCTCTACATGTCAAGCCGAATATCAGCAACACGGAGGTCGCTAAAGAAGCTTGGATTAAGAAGTTCACCGAGGAACTTCAAGTGGTTCCTAATGGAGAAGCCCATGACGCTGCTTTTGTGACAATGACGGAGTCATGCACAAAGCTAAGGAGCCTAGGGCTCACCACAATACCAAACATATTGCGAGAAAATATCATTTTGTGAGAGAAATAGTTCAGGAAGGAAATATTATACTGCAGAGAGTAGACACAGCAAATAACGTTGCTGATCCGCTTACCAAGCCACTATCTCAGAAGGTCTTAGAGAGACATCTGGAGAGTATAGGTATTAGATACCATAGTTTGTGGTATTGAGTGCAAGTGGGAGATTGTTATGGATATGCCCTCGAATGCCACTGAGAGGATGAGAGAGTGAGAGCATATGTATTGTAATTATGAATATTTAACAAGGCAATAATTATTTCTATATTATTGTATATCACTGGCATTGTGATTTGGTATATAGAATAATAGTCCTTGCATTTGAGAGAAAACATTCTACTCCTTATGGAGATAAGGACATAGGCACTGGAAGTGTTTAAAGCTCGAATGCTTAACTCGTTCGCAAGTCGATAAAACTTAACTGGGCAATAAGTTTAGACAAGACTTGTATAACGTGTACTTTGACATGTAAAGTGCCGGTATTCACTAAGGGTTAGTGGGAGCACACGTTATAGGTATGCTAGTGAGATTAGTATACTCGAACACGACTCACCTCGATTCGGTCACATGGATATCACTCAGGGATTGTCAATGACTGGATCGAAAGGTTGTGATAGGTGTATGTGGACCTTTGACTTGAGGTTTCAGTAGGAGATGTGCTTGTGACATTAAGTTAGTCATTAGAGTAGTTCGATCCAATCGCCGGTGTGTGGAGTCAACCTCGAAATGCAACTTAGTGGGCAAGTAGCAGTCTCTACTAAATTCCAAGATAGAATTCTTTCTCCTGTAAGTGAGCAGGTAAATGTCCTATACGGTTAATGGCAAATGAGATTATAAGTCTTTGGCCAAAGCATTTAGAGCTAGTTGTATTTGATACACGAGAGCTCGATGATCTCAGTTTGCATTAACAGAAAGCATATAGTCAATTTACAGTAGGTTTTGACTTTACCGTGACCCTAATAATTGACCGGGACATATGATTGAAGGGTTTATACGTATACGGTATTCACGACATAATTGTTTTGGAATGATCCGATCATTCGTTCTTAGTTGGGTTACGGTACGAAGCACTAGACTGGCTAAGTGTTACCCGTACTCCTTGGTTCCTCCCATTGCCGACTAAGACGGACCTATGGATTCGCGCACAAAGATATTGGATGGATAAATATGTATTTATTATCTCTTCATTAATATTGGATATTAGATATCTAATTTGATTTATTTGATAAATCATGCGGTCTAGTGAATTGAAATTAATTACCGGGTAATTAATTTAATTCATAAATAATTATTTCTTGGAAATATATTATTATAAATTTGTATTTGATAAAATTAATTAATTAGATTAATTAATTAAGTATAAATACATTTGGGATAAAACGAAGTGTATTTAACGGACTAGACACGCGAATGTCCGGTACACGAACCGAGTGGCTCGGCTCGTTTTCTCACCTAAACTCAAGTGGGCCGCCCCCCTCTCATGCTTGAAAATTCACCATGTGTTGTGTGGGGTGTGTTAGTCATATTTTACAAAGTTGAAGACAAAATGCATGAGATTTGGATTCTAATCATTTTGATATCAATTTGTATTATATATTGAGATGTCTTTCACACCTCATAATGAGTTGAAAAACACACCCCACAAAGACTAAGAGCAGACGTGAGTTTATCACAAGAGGGAGAAAAATTTATTTTCATTTTTCTTGTTCATCTTAGAGAGAAAGAAAAGGAAGAAGAGAAGAGAAGAAAAATATTGTGTCGATTCCTAGCCGTGGTCTTTGAGAACGAATTGACATACTATTTTTCCGATCAATATCCGACGCGTTTGAAGTAGAGACATTCGACATTTTCGGTGTTGGATCATTCAAACAAGCTACAATGAATTGAATTCGTGTTCGTGTCGGTAATCGGGAAAAGGCTTGCTCGGGTTTTTCCTTCGAAGATTATATTATCAAAGGACTGCGAGGGTAAGTATTCTTTGTTTTTCATCCTCGTTGTTTATATTCATTTATATGATGCTTGATCGATCCGTTTTTGGGGTTTGGTTTTATCCGGTTGGACCGGTTTATTTTCCGCTGCGTAATTCGATTTTAATCACCGAATTCCAACAGTGGGAACCGCTGCTGACGTGGCAAAAGGTCCCACTGTTGACGTGGCAAAAGGGCCCACCGCTGATGTGGATGAAGTAGGACCCACTGCTGACGTGGCCAAAGGGCCCACTGCTGATGTGTCATTGGTTTGGACCCCATTTTTCGAAATTGTATTCTCCTCTAAGCCAACATTATTTTCTATTGCATATATTTTGTTTTGTGTTGCCCTATGTACATAATGCAATATTTTTCCTTTGTTTCATTAGAAAGGAAAAGTGTTGGATTAAAGGTCAAATGCCACGCGATGAGATGCAACACCCACAAAGCGTTGGATATATCAATTTCTGGCCTAAGGCAACAGAAAATGGGGCATAATGCAACAATAGGAAGCGTTGCATATCAACACTTATGGCGTAGTGTTTCTTAGCAAGAAGAGGAGTGATTTTTTTCATGGATGAAGGTGTCCTTTTATAGGCGATTTTCAAGAATACTAAGGATTATTTAATTCAAGAAATGTGTTGTAGCATCTTAATTTTTTCTTTGGCATTTGATTCACACTTGATCTTCCATGCATGTCTTGATTTTCCGATCATTGACCCCCAAATAAAATACTGTAATATCCGCAATTTTCGATTTTCGGTAAATTTCTTTTTCGGCCGGAGTCCATTTTGACGACTCGCTCATGACCGTTTCGTCATTTCGAGAATGATTAATTCTGAACTTTTTGTCATCCGAGTTCGTTTCGGTATCGTTTTGTTGAGTTCCGAGCTTTTTAGCGACTTTTCCGCACTTGAGTTCGATTCTTGCGAATCTCGTCTGAAACTATTGTTTCGAGTTTCTCGTAAGTTCATTTAATGTTATTATTCATGTTGCGAGCTTTGGTTCGGTGTTTCGATCGCGTATCGTGATTTTCGGACGTTTTGGGCCATTTTCGTAATTTCCCAAAGTTTTGGGTAATTACTTCCGTTGTCGAATTCCGAGCCTTCGGGTGGTCGGAATTGTGTGTTCTCTTAGCTCTTATATTCGTCTTTGCGAGTACGTCGTAACCGTATCATCGATTCGTATTCAGGTTCGGGTTTCGTGGTCGTCGGGCCGTGAGTCGCCCCGCCGAGTCATGGCCGGCAACTGGGCCTGTGCCAGACCGCCGAGTTATACCGTAGTGCTCGGCAGCTTCTGGCCGAGCAGGCCGTACCGTGGTCCGCGGCACATGCCGGCAGGGGGCCCTGCAGACGGGTTTTTGGCCATTTTTCTCAATCTTTCCTTTCTCTTCCGCGGATGTGGTCTTGGGAATCTTGAAGCCATGTTGTTTAACAACAAATCCATGAATTTCTTGAGGTTATAACATCAATCAATCATCCGCTATCATCCTTTGATCCAGCGAATCAAGGTAATCTTCCTTAGAACCCTAATTTCGTGAATTTGGGGGTTTTTGCATTTTTATCCGATTCGTTCCGTGTTGTTGATTAATCTATGATGGGTATGATTAATCTTGGTAGTATTCTTGTGTTTAACATCATTTAATCCATTGTTCTTCGTCGAATCGACGTATATTTCTTGATTTCCTTCGAATCGACTTTTTGGGGGATTTGTTCTCGATCTCGTTTTCCATCCATTTTTGTTGGATAAATTGTGGTTAAATGATGTTGCTAAACATATTATATGGATTGTATATCCATATTTCGACTTAGAATTCTGTTTTCGTGTTTTGTCGGGACGAATCGTGTTCTTGGCCGTTTTGGGGAAAACACTTGAACTTTCGTCATTCGTTCTTTGAATTCAGCGGCTTTGGGTCGTACTTTGGAATTTATTTTCGTTGTTATTGTTTTCGTTCGTAGTTCATTGTTTCGGATTGTCGTTCGGTGGAGTCGGTGAGTTCGTAGTCAGTTCGTGCCAACCTACTTCGGCCGATTCTCTGCGTTGTGGTTATTCGAGGCAAGTATCTTGCCCATACATTACGTGTTTTGTGGATATATTAGTTAGTGATTTACGATACGTGATTTATGAATGTCTATAACTAACTTTCAAAGGAATTGATATGCTTTTCAATACTTCCTTAAAAGATGACTCATATGAATTCGTTGTTAAATATGCTTGTCTAAGTATGTGTGGGGTATCGTATTGTGTGATTATGATGTTGTAGATTTATAGCTTAACCTTTCCTTGAGATATGTGTGAATCATATGCCTATTAATGATCCTGTGTCATTGTGTCGTTCGGCGTGGTTGGATAGGTATTTTCCCTCGTTGCTATGTTATTGGTACTAGCTGCATCGTTGAAATTCTAGCATGAATTGTATCGTTACTTAGTCGTGAGTATATGTTGGATGAACTGGCCATTCTAGTAAGGTACCTCGACTATATATACTATGATTGACCTTCGAGGCTTGTGGTTTGCAACTGTGATTTTGGAACGTGTGTGTGTGTTGTTCCTTCCACCCGGAGTGTTCGACGGAATGTCTGGGGGTCGATACTAAGGGGTATGGCCACGGAAGTGGACTTGGGTGCGTGTGTGGTTGAACTTCCACCCGGAGTGTCCGATGGGATGTCTTGGGGTCGATACTAAGAGGTACGGCCGCGGAAGTGGTTTCCCACCCGGAGCGTTCGACGGGGCGTCTGGGGGCCGATACTAAGGGGTACGGTCGCGGGTTACCAGTTGTAGTTTTCATCTTGAGGATGACGTTTATGTTTTCGTTAATTGTGATATTGTCCGGAGTATCACAATGCTTTGTGCTCGGGGTCGAGAGATATTATATATCGAGTCTTGGTGCTTGGCTAGAATGGCATAAGAATAATGTGTTATGTGTAATGTGTCCTTGTAAGTGAATTGCAGTGGATGATCGGTCGTAGGCCCTGTGTTTTGTGACCGGAATGGTTGGGTCGTGGACCCCGTTTTTTGTTAACGGATTTGCATTTTGGAAAATGAACTTTGGGGCTGTGACCCTAAATGACTTTCGAGGAATTAAGAACTTTTCAATTTCTAATGTTTTCAAAACTCCCGAGATTTGGAAATGTTTTCAAAGTGCTTACTTGCTTCGTTTCTACTTTCAAGACTTGAACTATTTTTAACTAAATATATCTCGGGAAGTCTTTCGTTGTATTCTCGAAATGTGTTGTGTATGGCTCGTATTTGCACTTTATACTTGCACTAGCGAAACAGTGGAGTTTTGCTAACCCCCGAGTAATCGGGGGTGGATATCTGTATTGTGTCCAGGTACATGCAGGTTTTCGGGAGCAAGACACAGGATCGGTGCGAGGGATGATGAAAGACGAATGATACTAATCTCACGAAGGCCAGTTTTGACTTCAGTTAGTCGGAGTCCATTGTATTGTCTTTTCCGCTGTCTTATTATTTGTTGTTGCAAGTATTTTACCCTTGCATGTGTATGAGTCTGGATGAGTTTATGTATTTTGATTTGTAAGTCAGTGACGGAAGACCAAATCGGTCTATTGATTCGTTATTTTGATTCGTCAATATGTAATGTAATGTGTTGTGTTGATGTCTAGCCTGGTGGATCCTCACGGAGAGGGTCTGCGGCGTGTAATATTCCCGGTTTGATCTGGGGGTGTTACAAATACATGGTTGTTGAGCTCACAAGATGGTCAAAAATGGAATATTCAGCCATGGATCTGCTTGAAAATGGCCGAAGAAACGGCCTTGATTTGCACTATGTGAGAAACGGCCGAAGAAACGGCCTTGATTTGCGCCGTGTTATAGGGTGACTCGGTCTTATCCGGAACACGAGCAAGGATCCGGCGGAAAATGCCGTCCGTGTATGAAACGGCGCAAGACACGGCCCATGTTGCGCCGTGTGAGAAACGGCCGAAGATACGGCTATGATCTGCGCCGTTTTGTGCTGGTCGTTTTGTAGACTTTGTCCTTGAAAAAATTCTGATCTTGGATTTGGTTCTGCTTTTCGTCCTTTTTGACGTTTCATGTTAGGAATCTGTAAAATAAAATATTTTTAGCTCATATTTTTAAATAACTTTAAAACAATTATTTTTTATCACAAATCCGTATGATTATGCCAGAAAATGAGATATTTTATAGATGAATTTTTAGATCAAATATGCACTAATCAAATACCCCACACTTGATCATTTGCTTGTCCTCAAGTAAACTTCTAGTGCAATTGAACATACCAATAATTTTATACACCTCAAGGGATAAATTAGACCAAGTTTTTTATAGTTTGGCAAATCTCGAGAAAGTTTCCTTTTAATTAAAAGCATGAATTCATAAAACTCGCCGGGTAAGTGTATCGCTCTCTCTCAAGTGTATAGGTGACATGTTTTTCGCTCAAGCTTATTTAATGAGGTCAAAACCCCCATAGGTGTGCAAATCGTCTTTTATCTTTACCACTTGTGTGTGTGACGTTGTGAATAAAAAAGGACTTTTAGATTGTAATGTCGGCTCTTTAGTTGGGGTAGAAAAATATGGATAAAGTGATTTGAAAGTGGACAATTAGAAAGTAAAATATTATCAATCGATGTTTATCCACGGGTAAGCACTTAGAAGCTATTTAATAAAACTTCTATCAATCCCCTTACTTATGTTTCGAATTATCCGAGCTCTTTTTCTTGTTTTTCAATCAACCGTATTTATATATATATATATTATACTTGAGTTGTTATTATCTGTTTTACGCGAATGTAAACGATGGGTCACATGAATACACACGGTTACTAAGATAAAAACATACACAAGCTGCTTCTACGCATACTCATATCTAAGGTAACTGTTTTACGCGAATATAAACATGGGGCTCATGAATATATCCGGTTACTAAGTTCCCAAAAACAGCGGAGTAATTGATTTCTTATTTTTCAACACCACCAACAATATATATCACCCAACTTCACTACACAATATCTTTATCCTTGTCAAAAATAATTTCTAACTGTTCAAGTATGGGTCAAAGGATTTATAGCGATGGAAGGCTCAGTATGTGGTAAACATTAAAATAGACAATAAGCTCAATTGGATTAACAAGGGAATTAATAATTTTTGGGCTAGGCCGAAAAGGATTGAAAAGCTGAATCGAAAATCGCCTAAAATCACCTTCACTATAGTGCACACACTTTGTAGTTTGGAGTAAGATACCAATGCACGTTCTAGAGTTTCACAACACAAATAATACACTCGGACAATGAAAATTTTGCATGATAGTAAGCAATTAACGGCTCAAGAGCTCACAAGTTCTTAATTATATTTTTATGAATTAACAAAGAAATTTTTTTTAGAAACAATTGAGTTTGACAATTCATCGAAAATTCAAGTTTAGCCCATGGTCATTTTTCCTTCAAATTTATATAAACAAAACTCCCGAGGTGAGTAGCAAACATTCAAATTGACTGTTTGGAGGCATTTTTTTTTTTGGTTAAGAATTCACATTTTTTCGAAATATCACCCCACACTTTAGAAATAAGCATTGTCCTCAATTTACTGAAAAGATAAAATAAAAAGAAAAAGGACTCTGCTGCCGTGTGGTACGGATGATTCAATCCTCAGAGCAATGCCTAAAAAGAACTTGAACAAAAACAAAAGCAGAAAACTATGTTGAAACAAGTTATATAAATAAAAACAAAATCCATAATTTCAAAGAAAAAGAAAAAGAAAATACGCAAATAGCAAAATATAGTCTAAACAAGCCTAAAAACACACAAAAAGGGTAAAACTAAGCCGATGGCCTGGGTGGTGGTGATGGTGGTCTTATGCCGAAGTGCTGCTGAAGGCGTGCCATCTGTTCGTCTGATCGATCGAGACGATCGTTCACCTTTTTCAACTCTACTTTAATAACCTCTTGGTCCTCTCTGATGCAACTGAATGCCTCTCATATGCGACGGGGGAGGGACGGGGACTGGTGGTGATGGCTCGGATGGCGGGATGTGGTGGGCTTTCGTGAAGGGCTCTCGCCGTTAGCTCCGTCAGTCGTAGAATGTGTCTCCTGCTCGCGCTGCGGATCCTCTTCGAACTCAATACCCATTCGGTTACAAGTAGCACGCCTCAATTTGTCCCAGTATTTTATTACAGTGCGATTGGCATATGAGAAGTCTGTAACACCCCTAAAACCAACCGGGAGTATTACACGCCGTGGGCCCCGCGCCGGAACCCACCAGGCTAAAAACCAAATACAAGAACGATAAAAGGCCGATGACGGTAGTATTTTCCAAAACTCACAAAATCATTTGAAAACACCAACTACCGTCAAAACGATCAAGGCCAAAACTCGGTTAAGGGAATCGGTTTTCGAAATAAAACTCAGTCGGTAAAATACCGAAAGCCATTTGAAAGAACTCACGCAGCGGATAGAAATACAGTCCAAGATACATATACATCAATAATGATATACACAAACAAAATACACGATTCCCCAACAATATGCCATAGCCAGTATCGTCCGGAATCCTCGCCTCACGACCGGTACCATCAAAGTCCTCAATACCTGAAAAACAAGTCCCACAATGGGGTCAGTAATAATGCCCGACAAATAACCGCAAGTACATAAACATAGATATTTACATGCCATGCATCATAAGAATAATAACCTCAACGATAACCTTACCACTTCCGGTAATCCAACGATTCTCATCAAAATCCCAATATCACGATAATACCACATAATACCTCAATACCGAATACTTTCTCGTACATAATCCTCTATGTAAGATTACCATAAAACATACCTCTATCCGGACTTCCTTCCGGAATGCATACCACAGACCAAGAATATCCAAAATGACATCAACAATATCCGAATACTACAATCTTCCCAAGATTGTCCAAGTATCTCAACAATCATCAACTGTGCATTCTAATCCTTTTAGAGCATCACTGAACATTCGTCAATATGCAATACAACATAAAATACTTATGAAATGTAAATGGAATTACGCATCAAAACATTACAACCGAACAAGTAAACACTTGCCTGGATATCAATATGACAAAACCACCACCGAACTCATCGTCCTCATCTACGAGCTCTACAGCCCTGACTGGACTGAATTTATGGCCTTCAACGCGGCACATCGGTTATACCTATGGGTTAATCAACCTAGAACAATAATCATATCAATAATCAAACCAACTTGGTAAAATTGATCATAACATATTCAATCCGGAATTTAACCTCGTATTATGATTTAACTCCTCTAAATCGATCACTGAAATTATCATGATCCAGAAATCTATCTCAAAACGGTTTAAACGAACCATCATCTTTATAATATAAAGAAACATCCGAAACTCTTATCAAAATTCCATTGAATCTCATATAATATCGTTATATGATTATCCAACATGTTCCTCACATGTAATGTAACGCCCCCAAAATGAACCGGGACGCCACAGTGCCGTAGATCCCATGAGGGACCCACAAGGCAAGTTTTTGAAAATATTTTCTAAAATATTTTATTAAAAGTGGTAATATACGGAAGTAATTAAGAAAGTATTCGTACATCCCAAAGTACAAATGCAAATAGTGTCCGTACATTCGGTTATTACACAACGTGGAATGTTCAAATTGATTTAAGAAATTAACAGGCCTTCTTCCAACACAGCTCACGCCTGGCCGTAACCTTCGGGGGTGTCCTGCACAAATTCAACAATTTACTGCACGACATGTCGTACAAGAACCTAGGTCGAAACAATCCCAACCAAACTCAAAAGTAAAATCTAATAATTTCCAGAATAAAGTTATCACCGAATGTTCCATGTTATTCCTTTTATCAGACATAAACTCCCAAGGTCGCAACCAAGGGTCACGGAAGTATCTACACAGAATACTCCAGACGTGGGTACCATTCGAGTTTTATCCGCAACACGGTCCAACAAGAAAACTCCCAAGGCCGCGGCCAAGGGTCACGGTAGTATCTACTCGGGAATACTCCGGACAAGATAATCGTAAGAGCACCATTCCACAATAGTAACATTTACTATGTCTAAAATTATAAGACGTAAAGTCTGAGCAAGATTCACTTGCCTCAAATCCGACGCGAGTTATTTCTTGACAAGGCGACGGCTTGAACGATCGCACTTGGAAATCCGACCTATTACATGTTTGTCGATTAACATCTTGTGATATTAATAATGATCAACGACGTTCCTCCACCTCCCGTCTGTTAGAACCCTATCCTAGTTGCTTATGATGTCGGAATCGAATTTCTCCATTTTTATCCATAATGCGTGCCATTAATTTCTTAGGTTCGGCAACATTCTCTATAAGTTATCCGTCCGCTAAACAATAGTGTTTTAACACAACATTCCTAGTTAATTATAACCAACAATCACCCAGATTTCATCGTTGTCTTAATATGCAAGTCTAGAACGATTAATCCATAATCTTAACATGTTTCGGTATCTATTTGGCTAGAAATTGTTGGTAACTTCATCAAGGATTCATTAACGGTTTTATTCAACATGATAGTATGGTTATACATGAAATCCTTCAAGATGATTCCGAGAAGTTGGTGATTAGCAATATGATTATGAGTTCTACCATTATTCATTCCAATTTCAAGCTTTGATGGATATCGATTAACAATTGCGATAGCTATATACCGGTTCGATTATTACGGAGGGTTCTAAGCTACCCAAGGCATCCGAGGTTTACTAAAACTTACTAAACAATACTGAATAGAGTTCACGATTGAATAAATTTACCTTTATTGACAAAAGATGATGGAGAACGACGGTGGACGAAGGAGAACGAGAAGATAACACCTTCAAGACCTTCCCCGAAGCTTGATTAACGTACTCTAATAGGATAGCACTTGAATTGGGAGGCTAGAATTGGTTCAATGATGGTGGAGAGTAGTGTACAAGGAAGAGGAATGATTTTTGGGACGGAAGAAATGAAAGGCAAAGTGTTCTTTTATAAACTCAGATTGCCCTTACGTACGTTATGCCTTACGCCTTACGTACGTAAGAGGCTTTACGTACGTTATGGAAAAATACTTAACGTACGTAAGGAACTCGCTGGAACGATTCACCCACATCGTTACGTACGTAACGAAAGCGGGTTAACGTACGTAACAACTCGTTGACTTGCCTGTCGCAATCACGCCGAAAGTTGGTCGGCACGCTGCATTTCACCGGACGAAGATTCCCGTCCAAGACCGAAGACCGCCGTTACGCACGTAAGGGCCGATACTTAACGACGTAATGGCTCGACATAGCGTGCGTAATGAGTCGGAGTATAACGTATTTAGCGACATTTTTGTTTGCCAAATTATCATCACATTAATTTATTATGACACGACTCCCTCTCCATGTCGTCTGGAAATCTCTCGGGGAACAAGACGTTGGCCACCGTCATATTCGCACCGATAATTACCTAACGACATCGAGGTATGTCACTGAAATTTCGTCAATCATCATGCCATCACAATACACGAATAATAGATGCGATGCCGTACAATCATATTATACAAAATATGTTTTATTGCAATGGAGTACATTTATTTATCAAACAGGAGAAATAGACGTGAGCGCCCAAAGTAAAAAGCATGTAATACTGGTGATATTACATACCACCCCCCTTAAAAATAGTTTCGTCCCGAAACTAAGAAAATAACTCGGGATGATTCTCTCTCATGCTCGCCTCGGTATCCCAAGTCGCTTCTTCCGTACCGTGGTGCGACCACTGAACCTTAACAAGGGGTATGTTCTTGTTCCTTAGTGTCTTTACGCGTCGATCCAAAATCGCTGTTGGAACTTCCCTAAAGGTAGCATCATTGGAAATCTCTACTTCCTCGAAGTTGATCTTGTGGCTAGGATCGTACACGTACTTTCTCAGCTGGGAGACGTGGAAGACATTATGCACTCCGTCTAACGATGGTGGTAATGCTAGCCGATAAGCGAGTCTACCGACTCGGTCCAGTATTTCGAACGGGCCAATAAATCTCGGGCTTAGCTTGCCCTTCTGGCCGAAGCGTCGAATGCCCCGCATTGGCGATACTTTAACCCAAACATGATCCCCAACCATAAATTCCAACGGCCGCCGGTCCATAGCGTAAGATTTTTGGCGACTCTGTACGCCAACATGTGTTTTCGAACAATGGATATCTTCTTAATAGATTTGGATTAGATCCAACTCGGTGGCGATGACATCGGATGCATCGTCCCAACATAGGGGAGACTTGCACTTTCTACCATACAAGGCCTCAAAGGGGCCATGCCTATGCTTGCATGCCACCGTTGTTGTATGAAAATTCCGCTAGGCAGAGGTGTTTAGCCTGATCCTTGCCCCAATCGAGTACACATGCTCTCAACATATCTTCCAGTGGTCCGTATGGTGCGTTACGCTTGTCCATCCGTTTGAGGATGATAGGCGATCTTGAAATGCGGTTGAGTACCCATGGCACAGTGGACAGCCTTCCGCGGGACACATATCTAGTGTCTCTATCCGAAATAATCCCCGAGGGAACGCCATGTAATCTCACGATTTCCTGACAAAGATGGTAGCCACTGCCTGCTCCGATGGCCTCCGAATTGGAATGAAGTGTGCCGACTTTGTCGATGGTCTACAATAACCCATATCGTGTCCTTTCCCCCCGCCGTCACTGGTAACTTGGTGACAAAGTCCATTGATATGCTCTCCCATTTCCATTCCGGAATGGGTAAGGGCTGCATGATTCCGGCCGGTCTACAGTGTTCAATCTTCACCTGTTGACATATCATACATCGAGCGACAAACCTTGCTACCTCTTGCTTCATATTCTTCCACCAGAAACTCTTTCGCAGGTCTTTGTACATTTTGCTCTCCCCGGGATGTATCGAATAGGGAGTAGAATGAGCTTCCTTAAGTATAGTTTGCTTAAGCTCGTCATTAGGTGGAATGCAAATCCTGTTCTTGAATCTAACTCAGCCCCTTTGGATCCTGTAGTCTGAAATAACTCCTCCTTCGGCCTTTGCGCCGATCGCACGAAGTTCTGGATCCTCCATCTGTGCTAGGCGTATCTCGTCCAGCAGGGACGAGCGAATATCAATCGAGCTCAACTGCCCTCGGCGGTGTTGTATCCACACTTCAATGTCATTTCTCCGGAGATCTTGCCGCAACTCCACTGCATCACAAACCAGATAGTGTCACCTCCTGCGCATTTTTACGACTCGGTGCATACGACGTTGGCCTTACCAGGGTGATATAGAATCTCTACATCGTAATCCTTGATTAGCTCCAGCCAACGCCTCTGTCTCATATTTAACTCTTTCTGCGTGAAAATATACTTTAAACTTTTGTGGTCCGTAAAGATCTTACAGGTAACCCCATATAGATAATGTCTCCAGATCTTAAGAGCGTGGACCACTGCAGCTAGTTCCAAGTCATGTGTCGGGTAGTTCACCTCATAAGGTTTAAGTTGACGAGAGGCGTAAGCGATAACCCTATCATTTTTCATGAACACACATCCTAGCCCGTGCTTAGACGCATCGGTGTATATTACGAATCCCTCCGTACCCTGCGGTAGTACCAACACTGGGGCAGTAGTAAGCTTCCTCTTCAGCTTGTCGAAGCTCTCCTGACAATCCGTTGTCCAGACAAACTTGGTATTCTTCCTAAGCAGATTTGTTAATGGCTGAGCGACACAGGAGAAGGCCTCGACAAACCGTCGATAATATCCCGCCAATCCCAGGAAACTTCTCACCTCTTTGACATTCCTAGGTGGTTCCCAATTCATAACTGTCTCGATCTTCTGGGGGTCTACTTTAACGCCTCCCGCCAAATCACATGCCCCAAAAAGGTTACCTCCGGCATCCGTAACTCGCATTTAGAAAGTTTAGCATACGATTGATGTTGCCTTAAAACGCTCAACACTCGCCTCAAGTGTTCCTCATGCTCCCATCGGCCGGAATAAATTAAAATATCGTCAATGAAAACCACCACACACTTATCGAGAAACTCACGTAACCCTGTTCATCAATTCCATAAAAACAGCTGGAGCATTAGTCAGGCCAAACGACACCACCATGTACTCGTAGTGCCCATATCTCGATTGAAATGCGGTCTTAGGAATATCCTCCTCTCGAATTCTCAATTGGTGATATCCCGAACGTAAGTCGATCTTTGAAAACACGGTCGCCCCTTGCAGTTGGTCCAGTAAATCATCAATCCTTGGAAGTGGGTAACGGTTCTTAATAGTGACCTTATTAAGTTCCCTGTAATCGATACACAAAGCAGAGCGGTCCTTTTATTCACAAAAAGAACTGGCGCACCCCATGGCGAAGTACTTGGACGAATGAGCCCCTTCCTTAGCAATTCTTCGAGTTGTGACTTCAGTTCCTTCATTTCGGCTGGTGCCATCCTGTATGGTGCCTTGGAGATAGGCGTTGTTCCTGGCTCAAGTTCGATTGAGAGATCGACCTCCCTATGTGGTGGCAATCCGGGTAGTTCGTCGGGAATATGTCCGAAATTCATTCACTACAGAATATTAGCAACCGACAATTGTGACGTGCCCTCCTGAAGAATATAGCACCGCAATACGCTCCTCGATCATCACGAGGTGCTACCGAAAGGAGACCGAGGACCCTTTGTCTTTGAAGTGCTCTCGGCCTCTAATTGTGTGAGTGGCACCGTCATGGGTTGTAATAGAAACGGTCAGGCGATAGGTATCCAATACCGTCTTGTGCATCGTCATCCAGTCCATACCTAAGATCACATCTTCGTTTTGGAGTGGAAAGACCATGAGATCGGGTCATCTGCCAGTTATTGATACGACCTGACAGTTTCGAACTTCTAAGTTACCCTCCACCCTGCTGCCCTCGGGTAGTTTAACAGTAAAGGACTCACAGGGTACACAAGGGAGATGCAAACGGTTAACACATTCTACGGATATAAACGAGTGGGTTGCTCCAGTATCAAACAGTACATGAACAGGCTGAGATTTAATAAGGAGAGTACCTGAGACAGTAGGAGTGGTCTGGTCGTTAGTAGCCCTTAGTTCGAACACGCGGGACGGCAGTGTCCCCGAGGAGGGTGCAGTACCTCCCCCGCGACCACGTCCTCTTCCGGCACCATGTATAGGAGACTGGTGAGGTGGAGATCGGTATTCGGACATGGCAGACGCTCTGGATGTCTATACCGAGCCTTGTTGACTCTGAGGAGCTGGGTTTGGAGTAGGTTTGATCCGAGAACAGTAGCGAGACATGTGCCCGCCCCTTCCGCATGAAAAACACTTTGTCGATGCTTTACGACACTGACTCATGGTATGCCCTGCTATGCCACAATTGAAACAGCTACGGCGAGAAGGCCCGTCGGATGTTCCTTTCTGTTGGGACGAAGCTGCTGATTTGGAGGGGAACCCAATTCCCAAATTCACTGGGTGCTCCTGACCGATTTGTCAGCCTTATGCTTCTTTTGGTTGTGCCCGGCATCCGAACTGACAACCGTACCGGCGTATGCTGTGACCACGTCCTCATATGCCCTCAACGTGGTGCAATGAAACCCCGCCGCGTAGCGTTGAACATCCTCCGGCAACCGTTGAGCAAGGTGACAAATTGGCCGTCTTCTGGATGGAACCATCTCATGCGACATAGCTTAGCTCGGTCTGTATGCCCGAATGATTTGCACTGCAAATTCTTAGGTCCTCGCCAAGAAACTCCGCGCTCGTGCGGTTGAACTGATCGGGGATGATTGCCTCTCAATAGTTTGGAAAACTCGCCATCCGACTATTCTGCCCTCTCGGCTTATAGGTCCTCCACCATCGGCCTGCGGTGTCACGGAGCCGGTTGATTCCGAGTGGCACTTTCCGTTTCTGGCGCCCGATCACCTCAAGGCGATCTCCATTTCCGAGATCCAATTGTCCACGTGCTTATCCTCGACCCGCCGAATAATGGCGATCGGCCTTCAAGATTACTCCCACCAACGGTCCTTCCTGTTTTCTTCTATGTTAATGACTGCACTGCTCGCCGGTTGACTGAGCGATTCCCATAGCAATGGCCTGGCGAGAGTCTGAACAAAGGCCGGATCAAATCCCCGTTGTTCTGGTTTTCCGCTTCCTGTTCATTCTGATTAACAGGCGGTGGTTGATTTCCGGCTGGATTAGTTTCTCCGGTGTTTCTGTCTTCCTGCTGGTTCATAGCGGAACCTTGTGCGTCATTTACGTTTCTTCTAGCTCCTCGACGTGTCATTGGTGATGTTCGTTCAATCTATCAGGTTAGTTTAATGCAAACATTCTCTGAGTTCTTACTGAATCCAAACATCATACTTGATCCATAAGAATTTACATGTATTTTACCTCGACATCCCTCGAGGAGTTACGGTCGTCAGAAGTGTTAGATTTTGAAGGCAAAACGTTTTCAAAATATTTTTGGTAAAACTTTCCACGTGAGTGTTTAGGCTCAGATACCATTTTCTGTAACGCCCCCAAAATAAACCGGGATGCCACAGTGCCGTAGATCCCATGAGGGACCCACAAGGCAAGTTTTTGAAAATATTTTCTAAAATATTTTATTAAAAGTGGTAATATACGGAAGTAATTAAGAAAGTATTCGTACATCCCAAAGTACAAATGCAAATAGTGTCTGTACATTCGGTTATTACACAACGTGGAATGTTCAAATTGATTTAAGAAATTAACAGGCCTTCTTCCAACACAGCTCACGCCTGGCCGTAACCTTCGGGGGTGTCCTGCACAAATTCAACAAATTTACCTGGCACGACATGTCGTGCCAGTAACCTAGGTCAGAAACAATCCCAACCAAACTCAAAAGTAAAATCTAATAATTTCCAGGAATAAAGTTATCACCGAATGTTCCATGTTATTCCTTTTTATCAGCACATAAACTCCCAAGGTCGCAACCAAGGGTCACGGAAGTATCTACACAGGAATACTCCGGACGTGGGTACCATTCAGGTTTTATCCCGCAACACGGTCCAACAAGAAAACTCCCAAGGCCGCGACCAAGGGTCACGGTAGTATCTACTCGGGAATACTCCGGACAAGATAATCGTAAGAGCACCATTCCACAATAGTAACATTTACTATGTCTAAAATTATAAGACGTAAAGTCTGAGCAAGATTCACTTGCCTCAAATCCGACGCGAGTTATTTCTTGACAAGGCGACGGCTTGAACGATCGCACTTGGAAATCCGACCTATTACATGTTTGTCGATTAACATCTTGTGATATTAATAATGATCAACGACGTTCCTCCCCCTCCCGTCTGTTAGAACCCTATCCTAGTTGCTTATGATGTCAGAATCGAATTTCTCCATTTTTATCCATAATGCGTGCCATTAATTTCTTAGGTTCGGCAACATTCTCTATAAGTTATCCGTCCACTAAACAATAGTGTTTTAACACAACATTCCTAGTTAATTATAACCAACAATCACCAAGATTTCATCGTTGTCTTAATATGCAAGTCTAGAACGATTAATCCATCATCTTAACATGTTTCGGTATCTATTTGGCTAGAAATTGTTGGTAACTTCATCAAGGATTCATTAACGGTTTTATTCAACATGATAGTATGGTTATACATGAAATCCTTCAAGATGATTACGAGAAGTTGGTGATTAGCAATATGATTATGAGTTCTACCATTATTCATTCCAATTTCAAGCTTTGATGGATATCGATTAACAATTGTGATAGCTATATACCGGTTCGATTATTACGGAGGGTTCTAAGCTACCCAAGGCATCCGAGGTTTACTAAAACTTACTAAACAATACTGAAATGAGTTCAAGATTGAATAAACTTACCTTTATTGACAAAAGATGATGGAGAACGACGGTGGACGAAGGAGAACGAGAAGATAACACCTTCAAGACCTTCCCCGAAGCTTGATTAACGTACTCTAATAGGATAGCACTTGAATTGGGAGGCTAGAATTGGTTCAATGATGGTGGAGAGTAGTGTACAAGGAAGAGGAATGATTTTTGGGACGGAAGAAATGAAAGGCAAAGTGTTCTTTTATAAACTCAGATTGCCCTTACGTACGTTATGCCTTACGCCTTACGTACGTAAGAGGCTTTACGTACGTTATGGCAAAATACTTAACGTACGTAAGGAACTCGCTGGAACGATTCACCCACATCGTTACGTACGTAACGAAAGCGGGTTAACGTACGTAACACCTCGTTGACTTGCCTGTCGCAATCACGCCGAAAGTTGGTCGGCACGCGTACTACCGGACGAAGATTCCTGTCCGAAGACCGAAGACCGTTGTTACGTACGTAAGGGCCGATACTTAACGTACGTAATGGCTCAGACATAGCGTGCGTAATGAGTCGGAGTATAACGTACGTAAAGGACAGTTTTGTTTGCCAAATTATCATCACATTAATTTATTATGACACGACTCCCTCTCCATGTCGTCTGGAAATCTATCGGGGAACAAGACGTTGGCCACTGTCATATTCGCACCGATAATTACCTAACGACATCGAGGTATGTCACTGAAAGTTCATCAATCATCATGCCATCACAATACACGAATAATAGATGCGATGCCGTACAATCATATTATACAAAATATGTTTTATTGCAATGAAGTACATTTATTTATCAAACAGGAGAAATAGACGTGAGCGCCCAAAGTAAAAAGCATGTAATACTGGTGGTATTACATGTAATCATCCTTAAAAACGAACCATAAACAAAAGGGATACCAAATTTTACCTGGATTGGACGAACCAAAAAGAAGAACACTTGAACTCCATTCCAAGAATCATGAATAACTTGAAGAACAAGGCTTGAATTTGTGCTCTCAATATAATGTTGTTAAAGATTATCATTATACAGTGTTTGGGAACCTCAAATTCATCCCAACTCTCTCTCTCCCGACTGAAGGAAGAAAAATGGACGAAATGCCTCTTAGCACCCGTCTGTCCCTTTTTATAATATTCATTATTAGCGTGTGCTAACATCTCATGTTTAGCGTGTGCTACAGCCTTAGCGTGCGCTAACTGACTTTGTTAGCGTGCGCTATCGCAGCCCAAAGGCTACTGCCTTGCTTCGTAAACTAGCTTACGTACGTAATGTCCATGCATTAACATACATAAAACCTCGTGCCTAGCGTACGCAAGTTATTGACCTTAGCGCGCGCTATCCGAAGTTGACTTGCTACAGTACACACCTACCACTCGTGCCCCCACATGCCGACAACATCTGACAAGGACAAGATTCCCTCTGCCCGATCTGGAATTAGTGTACGCTAACCATATGGTTTAGCGTGCGCTAGCCCTACATGACAAACACCCGCTGACCTTATCTGGACACGCGTCGCAAGTGGCCGGGTCCACTCGCCGAAAGCCAAGATTCCTTGTCGGACGATCTGATATTAGCGTGCGTTAACCATCCTTAGTAGCGTGCGCTAAATGCCGATAAACATCAACCCAGGCCTACATGTTGGCCGGCTTCCGAATCTTTCCCAGAAAGTCTTACGTACGTTAAGGACCCTCCTCAGTGTACATAATGTGAACCTATTAGCGTACGCTAACTACACAACGTAGCGTGCGCTGCTCGTGCCTCGTAGCGTGCGCTAAGCATATCTCATAGCGTGCGCTATCGTGGCTATGCTTAGCCATATTCAGCTATCCTCAACCAACATCTCGACATACCAAACGATCATACAGCACAATGAATACATATACGCATTTCAATAACATTATCATACGTTCACAACATCCTCAAGCACAATTATCCATCAACGATATCCAACATATAAACGAAAAATATATCCGAAAAATCGGGGTATTACAAAGTCAACGTCCGCCTTCTCGAGTATCAACGTGATCAATCGGGGATATGGAATGGAGTGCTTGAGACTTTTATTCAGGAGGAAATCACACATGTGATCGTATATGATACTCCCGTAGTTCAATCCCTGTATAGCACCTAGCCCATGCACCATTTTATCCAAAAAGTTATAAATCACCAACTCGTACCTCATTTTTACTACTCGAACGAGGAAGAACATTTGTGCCGAGAAGGTATAATATGAGGCGGTGCTGGGCGGAGAAAGATAAGGTCCCTATCTTCATTCCATCTTTCCAGGAGGGAGTGTACTGAATGCCAAACCGCGCCATGGCATTACTAGTGTTCTAAACAGGTCCTTCTGGGGCATTGAAAGCCTTTATGAAATTTACTTTTTCCCCCTCATCCTGAGTGTGGAGCGAGTGATTTATTGAGCTTTCACTGATTACGACAGGTATCCCTCTAACCGTGCTTCTAATGGTGCAGTCATCTTTTCCTTTTGCCTCTACGTTGGCGTAGAATTCACGGACAAAATCTCCGTAGTAATGATCGGGGAGTTTCAAGGCATTTTCCTAATGCAGGTGACTGAAAAATTGAGATAGGTTGAATTTATCTTCAACCTCCTGTGCGATATCTTTCTCAACTAGAAGTTTGGAATGAGCTCGTTGCTCAAACCATTCCGCATTTTCAGCACTCGTAAAGCGTATAGCATCGAAGGCGCCTGTGGTATGCTCTGTGTGAGAATTTTCGCTCTCGGTGGTGGAGGAAGATAGTAATGGGCTGGCAGCACGTCGCTTGCGCGTTCTAGTCATCCTGCACAGATATTACAAGAGAGCTTCATATAAGGATTTTATCGGGCACCTTGTAAACGTGGTTTAAAAGCTTCTAAATTCACCAATCTTTTGAAAAATTATAATCCCCATGGCCATGAATGATTCTAAAGCATAGACATAGTAAAGGAACATTACTTATCTAAGCACAACACCAGAATTTGCAAACTTTGAATATGTAAAATATCATCCTTCAAAAACCAAATTTTTCATGACATAATTCAATTTCAACATTACAAAAGTACGATATCATTACATGATCCAGAATGTGTTGAAATGATTAAACAAACATAGATATATGCCCATAGACGCAACATAAATTGGATTCATAGCAAGTATTTGAAGAAATTTAAAAATACTTACATTGTTGCCTTGATGAGGAGTTTCTTCAAAATTCTAATTGATATGATGAAAGAAGGTTGATTGTGGTGTTTTTATACTGAAATTAACTAATATAATGGGAAAAAAATGAAAAATTTGGATCCGCAGGGGAAGGGGTCGAAATAGGGTGAAGAAGGGAATGAGAAGAATGAAGGCCCGATCTGTTTTTAAAACTCCTCTACCAGAACACGGCGCTGGAAATGGTCCAGTTTGCGCCATGTTGTGCACTGTAATATCCGGGGGTAATTTTTTTTCGTGTTACTGTTGAGTTGTACGTATTCATTTGGAATTGTACAAGTGTTGTTGTTTGGACCGATACAATGTATATTGTATTAGAATATTTCGGGATCGAAATATTTATTCTGGTCGACAGTTTGGTTTCGTCGTTTGGTTGTTGTTTGGCGAGTTTGGAATTTTGGCTAAGTTTATAGCCATAGCGTACGCTACCTGTGTAGCATTACGTACGCTAGTTTGTTACGATTACGTACGTTACGCCCTGAGGTTACGTACGTAATGCGTGGTAGGTGGTGGGAACCTTCCTCGTGGTCAACTTTCGGGGCAAGGGTATCTTTGGGGGATTATTTATTTATTTATATATATATATATATCATGTTACCTACTCCCTCACCTTCCTATTCACGTTACATAGATGTATATATATATATATATATATATTATATATCATCCCTCTCTCACTCCCTCATGCTATATATATATATATATTATCATCACTATTATCTCCCTCACCTCTCTCTCCCTCTCGCCAGCTTCTCTCTCTCTTGTCCTCTCTCTCTCGCCAACCTCTCTCTTTCTCTTCATCTCTCCCATTTTTTTCCGGCGAGGTAGAGCTTGAGGACGAGCAGCCGGCTTTTCCATTTTCCGGCGACGGACTGGAGTTGACGATGAGGTGGATCGACGCCTCCGGCGACGATCAAGTTCGCGACGGCAGCGGCTCACGACCGGAGCTCGGCGGCGGCTGGTCGGAATTTCCGACCTAAGGCCGCAAATCCGGCCGAGTGCTCGATTTCCGCGAGACGGAGCTCGTGCACCGCGTTCTTCATGGTTTCCGCCATGGATGCGGTTCCATTGATTCCGCGACCGGAGGTGTTTTTCTCCGAACGGACGGCGAACGGAGGTTTGACATACTTCCGGCGAGGAGTTGCAAAGTGAGATGGTGAAAACCGCCATAGACGGAAAATGGCTGGAGTTGGACGAGGTCCGGCGGGTCAGTTTTTCCGGCGGCCGAGTTTTGTTTTCTGACCGGATTCCGGCGAAGGTTGCCCGGCCGATCGATTTTTCCGGGTAAGTCCTTGTGTTGTGCGTTCTGTGTATATATATATAATGTATATAAAGATGTGTTATATTTATATATATATATATATGTAACGTGTGTGTGTGTGTTGTATATATATATAATGTGCAGTGGTGTGTGTGTGTGTTGTAATGTGCAGTGGTGTGTGTGGGTGTTGTATAAGAATATATATATATATATATATATGTGTTGTGTATATATATATAAATTGTGAGTGCATGTGCAGTATATATATATATATATATTATGTAGTGAGTGTGTGTTGGTAATGTGTGTACCGTATGTATATTATATATATATATATATGTATATTATATATGTGTGTGTGTATACGGATAAATACGAGTATAGTATGTGTTCGTGTTGGAATCGGAATTATTTATTGTGTTGTTTTCGGTCGATATCGTGTTATCGAATGAATTGTATTTCATTCAAGGTTGTTCGAGTGCTTGTGATTGTCGGAGGACGCCGTTGATCGATTCGTGGTAGGACGTTGATCGTGGAAGGACTTTCTCGCCTTCGGTTTGAGGCAAGTTTTATACTTGTACTTGTATCGACATATCGATTGTTATTATTGATTAATGTTCCATCAAGATATTTTTGTGAATCGTCGTTATTGATATCAGTGTTTTTCCATTGATGTCGTTTTGGCCGATTGAAGGCATTGACGTATTCGATTATCATCTTCGTTATCGGTAACCGATTAAGGGTGCCGAGACATCCGTTGTACACTTGTTGTCGGTCAACCGTTCTGAAGGTTATCGATATATTGAATTGGGATTATCAAAGATAATTCCCATCCGTTGTATAATTATTATCGATTGTCCGCTCTAACGGTAATCGATATATTGAATTGGGATTATCAAAGATAATTCCCGTCCGTTGTCAAAAAGATAATTCCCATCCGTTGTATAATTGTTATCGATTGGCCGTTCTACGGTAATCGAAGTATTGAATTGGGACTGTCGCGGATAGTTCCCATCCGTTGATTTATTATTGTCGTGTTGACCGACTCAAGGCAGCACACTATTATTCTTGTGAACTCGGTAATTTTGTGATCGTTGAAGGTTGAGGATTTCCCGAACTGTTGTGTTATGATCGTTGCTCGTGTTAATCGGTCCTTAGGGATTTTGATCCCAGGATGGTTGTTTTGAATATCGTTGGTCGTGTCGATCTTTCATTATTCGTGTGTCATCGTTCACTTGGTGAGTCGTATGATTTGTTTTGGATGTGTTATCCTTTGAGTTTCGTTGTCATGTTGTATCGTGACATATCCGGAATCATATCTGCGTTCCGATTGGTTATTGTGTAGGATTTTTAGCCAGGCACATATATAGTCATTGGCGGATATTATTCCGCATTGGACTGTGCACACGGGACGTAGTTTCGTGAGGCTAATTAGGTACATTGTCCCACGTATATTCTGGATTCCATATACGGGGCGGACATGTGCACGGACACATTTCCGGATCGGGCATCTTGTGATGTCCATCTTTGAGCCGCATAACTTTGATCGTCCATAGTATTGGATGAGTTTGACGCTTTGTGATTGAGTGTTCATACGCCCGAGGGGTATGTTCGGCGATCAGTTTGTTTCTTTGAGATCTCAGTATTGTGATGATTTACAGACTTCGGGCTGCTCGGTGCCATCGTGATATTTTGGCGGCTTTACCGAGGGCTTTCAGGCCATTGTGATGTATCGGTATTTCCGTTGGAGTCTTCGGGCATTGTGATCCTTATTTATTTCAGCGTTGGTTGATTTACCTTCGGGTAACGTATTGTTGTGTTCTATATTGATGATTCGCCGTTGGGCACTTATGTTCTAACCTATTGAGCAGGTATTGATCGTATGCCATGGGCATAGTATTCCACGAATGCTCGATTCTTACTTTGGTTTGTGAGCATCTCGTACTACCATTGTTGTACTGTTTATTCTGCCTTTGGATGCATATCATGTTGTGCATGTATTTGATATTCATTATTCTGGATGGCTGACCCCGTGGGGGCGGAACATGTTTTCATGTTTTAGGTACTTGCGAGGAGAGAGTTGAGACACAGGGGCATGACGACGGCGGCGAGGCATTCGAGCGATACTAGTCCGAGATATTTTAGTGTTCACGTCGTTCAGACAGTTTGGAGTACTCCAATTTTGTTCAGTCGTTGTCGTTTTGTATTATCCGAGCAAGGCTCGTGTATGTTGTTGTATTTTATTTTGGCCATGTAAGCCCATCCTTGTCGTTGAAATTCCATATCGGAATAGTATGTCGGACGTCATAGTAGGGTCTGTGATTTCCTATTTTGGACAGGTTGTTGTATTTTAGTCGTGTTCGCCTGGTGGATCACCTGGTGTGCGGTCCACGGCACTGTAATAACCCAATGGGATTTGGGGGCGTTACAGAAGATGGTATCGGAGAATTGGGTTGTGAGATACCCTGGCTTGTGTGTTATGTGGCTCTACCAAGGCGTTAGTAGCGGGGCTATCAGGTTATGACAACCTGGGCAGTCGGGTTTTGTGAGTCGTGATAGTTGGACGACTGTATGAGTCATTCTTTCATCGAGTCGTCGTCAGTGAAAACTAGTATCGCAAGACCTCGAAGCTTCGTATGACCTGTGTAAGGACTCTATTCTCTTTTATGTGCATACATTCATTATGTCATTGATTAAACATGTTTTGTTGACACTTGTATGTGACGATCGGGTACGATGGATTTATGATTATTTGCTTTGGAGCGTGTGGGCTCTGTATCGGCTATGATTAGCACGATCGATGTGATCCTTTATCTGTTGAGTATGTATACTCGTGTTTTGCGTTGACCTAGCATTCTGGCCGTTGAGGCGTATTTGAGCTGTGGTCATGATTGAACGTTATTCTTTCAGTCTGGAAAGAGGACGTGGCAGAGGGGGTAGAGGCCGCAGAGTGGACTGACACCCGAAACCTCGTACCAATAATTTAGTGGCTAATGAATCATTTTCGGAGTTGTGCTCGAGAACCCACCGATCGTGATTGTGTTTGGATCGAGTTCAAGAGTCTCATGTTAGAGAGGTATTATCCGGCTCCACTTCGTGAACCCAAGTTGTCGGAGGTTTTGAACCCCGAATCCGTCGAGGACGAGGGTGTTATTGTTATTGCTGAGAAGTTTCAAGGACTTCTTCAGTTTACTTCATCTGTTATCCGTACTGAGGCAGATAAGATCAAGTATTTTAACAAGAGGTTGAACCCGCAGTTGAGAATACAGTTGTTCAATCACAATTGTAGTTCACTTGGCGAATTCATCGAGAAGGCTCTTGGAGCAGAGCTTTCAATCAAGGAGCTTACTCAGAAGGATCCTTCAGTATCTTCTGGTGAGAGGACTAGGATGCCGATTCGTTCAGAGGGACATCGAGCTCCGACGTCCAAGAGGTCATTTCCTAGTCGGCTTCGTACTGGGAAAGCATTTTCTTCTCAGGCGACGAGTTCGACTGTTGTTTGTTTTAATTGCGATTCAGCGGGGCATGTGAGTACTCGATGTACGGTGCCAGCTATTAATTATTTTCTGTGTCGGAGACAGGGACACCTTCAGAAATACTGCAAGAGTTCTAGTGCCAGTAGTTCTCGAGAGAGCTCATGGGCCTCGAGAGATTTTATTACTTCAGTCCGTACTTCATCCAAGGGGTCATATCGGGCTTCGGGAGCCAGAGGTATGGACACCCGAGGGGAAGTAGCGAGTTCAGATTAGGGTCTTCCTCGAGTCGATGAGATCGAGGAGCTCGATGATCTGGAGGATGTTGATTGCGGGTACATTTGAGATGTAACCTTGATTTGTATTTTTCCTTGTCTCTCGGATTGATGTTTGACTCGGTCTGTATTTTAATATTGCGGTTGTGAACCATTTATTATTGATCTATCTTGTTATGATTGTATCTGAGAATCTTGACACTTGAGTCATTTGATGTGATTTTCTTTCCTTTTGGTCCTGTACCCGAGATTTTTGTGATGATCCAGGTAATTGTTCATTGTGATTCGAGACGTCAAGTCGTGAGGACTTGGGCGTGCGTTCGATATATTCCCGAGGACTATGTGTGTGTTGTTATTTTCTTTTGTGGTGCGAGTCCGTGATTGCATGGGCGTCCGATGCTGATGAGAACGAGGGAGTGTACACCGATGATCGTAGACATGTACAATGGGCGACACCCGCGGGGTGTGTACGCCGGTGTTACGAGTCTTGCGGTTAGTACGACTTCCTGGCTGGTCTCTAGCAGGAGAGTCATGATTCGGCTAATCTCGCACTTGGTTGAGTGTCTTTATCACTTGATTTTTTTTTCGCCTTCTTCAGGCAGAGGAGACGTGGGGACCCGTGGGGTCGGCCCAGTTACTCAGGCAGAATTGCTCGTATTGAGAAGTATTCTTGAAGATGTTGTTTTCTTATCCCGATGGATAGTCCGTGCCCCGACTTGTGCACCCTGAGTTTCGGGGACGAAACTCTTTTTAAGGGGGGGAGTATGTAATATCCGGGGGTAATTTTTTTTTCGTGTTACTGTTGAGTTGTACGTATTCATTTGGAATTGTACAAGTGTTGTTGTTTGGACCGATACAATGTATACTGTATTAGAATATTTCGGGATCGAAATATTTATTCTGGTCGACGGTTTGGTTTCGTCGTTTGGTTTTTGTTTGGCGAGTTTGGAATTTTGGCTAAGTTTATAGCCATAGCGTACGCTACCTGTGTAGCATTACGTACGCTAATTTGTTACGATTACGTACGTTACGCCCTGAGGTTACGTACGTAATGCGTGGTAGGTGGTGGGAACCTTCCTCGTGGTCAACTTTCGGGGCAAGGGTATCTTATATATATATATATATATATATCATGTTACCTACTCCCTCACCTTCCTACTCACGTTACATAGATGTATATATATATATATATATATATCATCCCTCTCTCACTCCCTCATGCTATATATATATATATATATATATATTATCAACACTATTATCTCCCTCACCTCTCTCTCCCTCTCGCCAGCTTCTCTCTCTCTTGTCCTCTCTCTCTCGCCAACCTCTCTCTTTCTCTTCATCTCTCCCATTTTTTTTCCGGCGAGGTAGAGCTTGAGGACGGGCAGTCGGCTTCTCCATTTTCCGGCGACGGACTGGAGTTGACGACCGGAGGTAGGACTGACGTCTCCGGCGACGACTGAAGTTCGGCGACGGCAGGCGGCTCACGAACGGAGCTCGGCGGCGGCCTGGTCGGAATTTCCGAATCGGAAGGCTGCAAATCCGGTCGAGCTATTCTGATTTCCGGCGAGACGGAGCTCAGGCACCGGCGTTCTTCATGGTTTCCGGCCATGGATGCGGTTCCATTGATTCCGGCGACCGGAGGTGGTTTTTGTCCGGAACGGATGGCGGAACGGAGGTTTGACATACTTCCGGCGAGGAGTTGCAGGCGGAGATGGTGAAAACCGGCCATAGACGGAAACGGTCTGGAGTTGGACGAGGTCCGGCGGGTCAGTTTTTCCGGCGGCCGAGTTTTGTTTTCTGACCGGATTCCGGCGAAGGTTGCCCGGCCGATCGATTTTTCCGGGTAAGTCCTTGTGTTGTGCGTTCTGTGTATATATATATATATAATGTATATAAAGATGTGTTATATTTATATATATATATATATATATGTAACGTGTGTGTGTGTGTTGTATATATGTATAATGTGCAGTGGTGTGTGTGTGTGTGTTGTAATGTGCAGTGGTGTGTGTGGGTGTTGTATAAGAATATATATATATATATATATATATATATATGTGTGTGTGTGTTGTGTATATATATATAAATTGTGAGTGCATGTGCAGTATATATATATATATACATATATATATTATGTAGTGAGTGTGTGTTGGTAATGTGTGTACCGTATGTATATTATACATATATATATATATATATGTATATTATATATATGTGTGTGTATACGGATAAATACGAGTATAGTATGTGTTCGTGTTGGAATCGGAATTATCTATTGTGTCGTTTTCGGTCGATATCGTGTTATCGAATGAATTGTATTTCATTCAAGGTTGTTCGAGTGCTTGTGATTGTCGGAGGACGCCGTTGATCGATTCGTGGTAGGACGTTGATCGTGGAAGGACTTTCTCGCCTTCGGTTTGAGGCAAGTTTTATACTTGTACTGGTCAATGAGATTAATGTTATCATGTATGTGTATGAATGTGTGTATCATTTCGAGACTTGGTCTCTTTATGATTTTGTTGATATCAGGGGATTGTTTGATACGATACCCTTCGGCAAATTATGCCAAATATTATTGTTGTTCGTAAATGGCCGATCCAAGGCATTGCGGTACTTGTTGGTAATATTGTTGTCGATAGCCGGTTCGCGGTATCGACATATCGATTGTTATTATTGATTGATGTTCCATCAAGATATTTTTGTGAATCGTCGTTATTGATATCAGTGTTTTTCCATTGATGTCGTTTTGGCCGATTGAAGGCATTGACGTATTCGATTATCATCTTCGTTATCGGTAACCGATTAAGGGTGCCGAGACATCCGTTGTACACTTGTTATCGGTCAACCGTTCTGAAGGTTATCGATATATTGAATTGGGATTATCAAAGATAATTCCCATCCGTTGTATAATTATTATCGATTGTCCGCTCTAACGGTAATCGATATATTGAATTGGGATTATCAAAGATAATTCCCGTCCGTTGTCAAAAAGATAATTCCCATCCGTTGTATAATTGTTATCGATTGGCCGTTCTACCAGAATCAAGTATCAATTGGGACTGCCGCGATAGTTCCCATCCGTTGATTTATTATTGTCGTGTTGACCACTCAAGGCAAGACACTATTATTCTTGTGAACTCGGTAATTTTGTGATCGTTGAAGGTTGAGGATTTCCGAATCGCTGTGTTATGATCGTTGCTCGTGTTAATCGGTCCTTAGGGATTTTGATCCCGTGATGGTTGTTTTGAATATCGTTGGTCGTGGTCGATCTTTCATTATTCGTGTGTCATCGTTCACTTGGTGAGTCGTATGATTTGTTTTGGATGTGTTATCCTTTGAGTTTCGTTGTCATGTTGTATCGTGACATATCCTAATCATATCTGCGTCCGATTGGTTATTGTGTGATTTTTAGCCGTGCACATATATAGTCATTGGCGGATATTATTCCGCATTGGATCGCGCACACGGGACGTAGTTTCGTGAGGCTAATTAGGTACATTGTCCCACGTATATTCCGGATTCCATATACGGGCGGACATGTGCACGGACACATTTCCGGATCGGGCGACTGTGATGTCCATCTTTGAGCCGCATAACTTTGATCGTCCATAGTATTGGATGAGTTTGACGCTTTGTGTTGAGCGTTCATACGCCCGAGGGGTATGTTCGACTGTGTTTGTTTCTTTGAGATCTCAGATTGTGATGATTTACCTTCGGCCGCTCGGCTTTCAGGCCATCATGATATTTTGGCAGCTTCGGCTGAGGGCTTTCAGGCCATTGTGATGTATCGGTATTTCCGTTGGAGCCTTCGGGCATTGTGATCCTTATTTATTTCAGCGTTGGTTGATTTACCTTCGGGTAACGTATTGTTGTGTTCTATATTGATGATTCGTCGTTGGGGCACTTATGTTCTAACCTATTGAGCAGGTATTGATCGTATGCCATGGGCATAGTATTCCACGAATGCTCGATTCTTACTTTGGTTTGTGAGCATCTCGTACTACCATTGTTGTACTGTTTATTCTGCCTTTGGATGCATATCATGTTTTGCATGTATTTGATATTCATTATTCTGGATGGCTGACCCCGTGGGGGCGGAACATGTTTTCATGTTTTAGGTACTTGCGAGGAGAGAGTTGAGACACAGGGGCATGACGACGGCGACGAGGCATTCGAGCGATACTAGTCCGAGATATTTTTGTGTTCACGTCGGTCAGACAGTTTGGAGTACTCCAATTTTGTTCAGTCGTTGCCGTTTTGTATTATCCGAGCAAGGCTCGTGTATGTTGTTGTATTTTATTTTGGCCATGTAGGCCCATCCTTGTCGTTGAAATTCCATATCGGAATAGTATGTCGGACGTCATAGTAGGGTCTGTGATTTCCTATTTTGGACAGGTTGTTGTATTTTAGTCGTGTTCGCCTGGTGGATCACCTGGTGTGGGGTCCACGGCACTGTAATAACCCAATGGGATTTGGGGGCGTTACATGCACCGTGTCGTACAGTAAATTTTTTACTAAAAATGACACGGTGCTGGACACGGTCCAGTTTGCGCCGTGTATTAGGCCGTGTCGTACATCGTTTTTTACTAAAAATGACACGGCGGTGGACACGGTCCAGTTTGCGCCGTGTCTTAGGCCGTATCGTACAGTTTTTTTTTGTTTTTTTTTTTTGAAAATAAATAAGTATAAAAGCAATAAAGAAATTGGGTTCCCTCCAACAAGGGCTCGTTTAATGTCACTAGCTTGACAACTTCCTGTTTTAGTCGTGCGACGGCTCTCCAAGAGTTATGCTCTCTCCGTGAGGAATTTTCTGATTTTCAAAATAAGGCTTCACCCTGTGTCCGTTCACCTGAAATGACTATTTGGTGCGTGGATTTATCAGTCTAATTACTCCATATGGAAATACTTCCTCAACCTTAAAGGGTCCCGTCCAGCGTGATTTTAGCTTACCTGGAAATAATCGCAAATGAAAATTAATTAAAAGTACTTTCGAACCTGGTTCAAGGTGCTTGAGGTTAAGTTTCCGGTCATGAAATTTCTTGACTCTCTCTTTGTAGATTCTAGAGTTCTCGTACGCTTCGTATCTTAACTCATCTAATTCAGACATTTGGAGGAGTCTTTCCTGTCCAACTTCTTTCAATTCCATTGAAACCGCCTTAATTGCCCAATAAGCTTTATGTTCGATTTCAACTGGAAAATGACAAGTTTTTTCATAGACTAGATGGTAGGGGCTCATTCCCAATGGACTCTGTTCGATATGCCCAAAGTGCATCGACCAATTTTTCAGCCCAGTCTTTTCGAGTTGGGTGCACAGTTTTTTCCAGGATCTCTTTTATCTGTCGGTTGCTTGTTTCAGCCTGACCCAACATTTGTGGATGGTAGGGGGTTGCAACTTTATGATTTATGCCATTTTTGGCCATAAACTTGTCAAATATCTTGTTGCAAAAGTGAGATCCCCCATCACTGATTATTGCCTTGGGGAATCCAAAACGGCTGATTATGTATTCCTGTACAAACTTAACAACAATATTAGCATCATTAGTCCTTGTGGGGATTGCCTCAACCCACTTGGACACATAATCGACTGCTAAGAGAATGTACTCGAAATTTCCAGATTTAGTGAATGGTCCCATAAAATCAATTCCCCATACATCAAAAATTTCTACGACCAAATTGATCGTGGGGGGCATCTCATTTCTTTTTTCGATATTACCAGTTCGTTGACACCTATCACACTGAACACAAAAATGATGTGCGTCTTTAAATAAGTATGGCCAATACAAACCAGATTGGAGAATTTTGTTAGCGGTCTTTCGTCCGCCAAAATGTCCTCCGCAATGAAATTCATGGCAAAAGGTTAGTACACTTTGTTGCTCATCTTCTGGGACACATCGCCTCATGATTTCATCTTCGCATAATCAAAAAAGGCATGGTTCGTCCCAGAAGTAGTTTTTGCATGATGATAAAAACCTTTTCTTTTCTTGGTAAGAAATGTTAAGTGGGAGCATTTCACAAACCAAATAATTCACAATATCGGCAAACCAAGGTACCGAAGAAATTTTAAAATTTTAATGTGGAAAAGAGTCCACAATTTGTTCATGCTTGTTAATTGTTTCTTCTGTTGTTTCTAAACAAGACAAATGGTCCGCGACCACATTTTCACTTCCCTTTCGGTCCTTTATTTCCACATTAAATTCTTGAAGCATTAAAATCCACCGAATCAACCGAGGTTTCACTTGTTGCTTTGTCAACAGATGTCGTAAAGCTGCATGATCTGAATGTACAATCACTTCAGATCCTACAATATAAGATCTAAATTTATCCAGTGAGAAAACCACAGCTAATAATTCTTTCTCGATTGTTGTATAATTAACCTGCGCATCATTCAATGTTAAACTAGTGTAATAAACCACACTGAGCATTTTATCAATTCGTTGGCCTAAAACTGCACCAACAGCTCGGTCAAATGCATCGCACATAATTTCAAAAGGTACCAATCAGGGGTAATTACGATTGGTGCCGTGGTTAGTTTTTCTTTCAAAGTTCGAAAAGCGTCGAGACAAGCTTCATCGAAAATGAAGGAAACATCTTTGGTAAGCAAAAGTGCAGAGAGGTTTACTTATTTTTGAAAAATCTTTAATAACCTTCTATAAAAAACCGCATGTCCTTAAAAACTCCTGATTGCCTTTACATTGTTTGGTGGCGGTAATTTTTGAATAACATCAATTTTTGCTTTGTCGACTTAAGTTTCACAATTTGACACCACGTGCCCTAGCACAATGCAACTTTCTGTCATAAAATGACTTTTTCCCAAGCTGAGAGTTACATGACATTCAATACAACGTTCAAGTACTTTGGTCAGTCTATTTAAGCAATCATCAAAAGATGATCCAAATACTAAAAAGTCATCCATAAATACCTCAATAAAATCGCCGATCATATCCGAGAAAATTGACAACATGCACCTCTAAAAAGTTCCTGGTGCATTGCATAATCCAAAGGGCATTCGTCGACAAGCAAAAGTTCCAAAAGGGCATGTGAATGTGGTCTTTGATTGGTCCTCGGGTGCAATCGCTACTTAATACTACCCTGAAAGTCCATCAAGAAAACAATAGAATTTGTGTCCTGCAAGTTTATCAAGCATTTGGTCAATAAAAGGTAGAGGAAAATAATCCATTTTGGTGGCGGATTAATTTTCGATAATCAATGCACACTCGACACCCGGTTGTTACCCTCGTTGGTACTAGCTATCCCTTATCATTTTTAATCGTTGTTATGCCACTTTTCTTTGAAACCACATGTATCGGGCTTACCCATTCACTATCCGCAATTGGATAAATAATATCCCCAGCTAGCAATTTTAAAATTTCTTTTTTTACTACCTCTATCATATTGGGATTTAATCTCCATTGTGCTTCTCTTCTTGGTTTTTCTCCCTCCTCTAGGATTATTTTATGCATACATGTCGAAGGGCTAATTCCCTTAATATCACTCAAACCCCATCCTATTGCCTCTTTGCATTTTTTCAAAACTTCTACTAAAAGAAATTCTTCATCTTCGCTCAATTCTGCATTAATAATTATGGGTTTTTTATTTCCCTCTTCAAGAAAAACATATTTTAAATGCTTAGGCAATTCTTTAAGATCCGGTATTTCTTTTTCTTTGCTCTCCATTAATGACTCCAGACTATCTATCTTACCCCGTGTAAGAGATTTTCGCACATTTCTCCTTCAACTTCCGGGTTAAGCTCTGAACATTCCATTATTTGTTCCTGTATAATGAGAGTTTCTACAGAATTGTCAATAATATAAACAAAAGCGCATTCCTCATATAAATCATAACTAGGAACAGGGGGCGAATCAAACAAATAAAATATCACTGTTTCATTTAACACACTCATAGTTAATTTTTCTCTTTTAACATCAATTATTGTTTCAGCAGTAGCCATGAAAGGTCTTCACAATAAAATAGAATGATCTTTTCCATTTTCTAGACATGGTCGCATTTCTAAGACAACAAAATCTGCTTCAATAATAAGCCCTTCTATTGTAATACCCCGATTTTTCGGATATATTTTTTTCGTTTATATGTTGGATATCGTTGATGGATATTTGTGCTTGGGAACGTGGTGAATGTTTGATAATGTTATTGAATGCGTATATGTATTCATTGTGCCATATGTTTGATTGGTATGTCGAGACATTGGTTGAGGATAGTTGAATATGGCTAGGCACAGCAACGATAGCGCACGCTATAAGTGTTTCATTAGCGCACGCTACTGGGTACAGGTAGCGCACGCTACGAAGTATTGATAGCGTACGCTAAGAGGTTCGGTTACGTACGCTAAGGAGGACCCCTAACATACGTAACGACTTGCTGGGTTAGTTTCGGAAGGTGGCCGACAGGTAGGCCCAGGTTGATTTTTATATTCAGTTAGCGCACGCTAACACCAGATCGCCAATAATGGAATCTTAGCTTTCGGCGGGTGGACCCGGCCATGTTCGACACGTGTCCAGATAAGGTCAACGAGTGTTTGTCGTGTAGAGCTAGCGCACGCTAAAACCGTATGATTAGCGCACGCTAATTCCAGATCGGGCAGAGGGAATCTTGTCCTTGTCAGATGCTGTCGGCATGTGGGGGCACGAGTGGTAGGTGATCACTGTAGCAAGTCAACTTCGGATAGCGCACGCTAAGGTCAGTGACTTGCGTACGCTAAGCAAGATGTTTTACGTACGTTAATGCATGGGCATTACGTACGTAAGCTAATTCTGAAGCGGCGGTAGCCTGCAGGCTTCGATAGCGCACGCTAACAAAGTCAGTTAGCGCACGCTAAGGCTGTAGCGCACGCTAAACATGAGATGTTAGCGCACGCTAATAATGAATGTTATAAAAAGGGGACAGACGGGTATTGTGAGGCATTTCGTCCATTCTTCTTCCTTCAGTCGGACGAGAGAGAGTTGGGAGTTATTTGGGATTCCCAAACACTGTATAATGATAATCTTTAACAACATTAGATTGAGAGCTTGGATTCAAGCCTTGTTCTTCAAATTGTTCATGATTCTTTGGATGGAGTTCTAGAATTCTTCTTTTTGGTTCGTCTAAACAAGGTAATCTTCGTATTCCCTTGTTAATAGTTCGTTTTTCTTGGATGATTACATGTGAGGAACATGTTGGATAATCATATAACGATGTTATATGGGATTTTATGGATTTTGATAAGAACTTCGAATGTTTCTTCATATTATTAAAGATGATGATTCGTTTAAACCGTTTTGAGATGGATTTTTGGATCATAATTCGAGGTTGAATTCCAGATTGTGCATGTTATGATCCTTGTTACCGAGTTGGCCCGATTATTGACATGATTATTGTTCTAGGGTGATTAATCAATAGGTATAACCGTTGTGCTGCGTTGGAAGACCGTAGATTCGTTCCAGTCGGGGCTGAAGAGCTCGTAGACGAGGGCGATGAGTTCGGTGTTGGTTTTGTCGTGTTGGTATCCAGGCAAGTGTTTACTTGTTCGGTTGTAATGTTTTGATGAGTAATTCCATTTACATTTCATAAGTATTTTATGTTGTATTGCATATTGACGAATGTTCAGTGATGTTCTAAAAGGACTAGAATGCACGGTTGATGATTGTTGAGATACTTGGACAATCTTGGGAAGATTGTAGTATTCGGATATTGTTGATGTCATTTTGGATATTCTTGGTCTGTGTATGCATTTCGGAAGAAAGTCCGGGTAGAGGTATGTTTTATGGTAATCGTACATAGAGGATTATGTACGAGAAAGTATTCGGTATTGAGGTATTATATGGTATTGTTGTGATACTGGGATTTTTATGGTATTATCGTAATATTGGGATTTTGACGAGAATCGTTGGATTACCGGAAGTGGTAAGGTTATCGATGAGGTTATTATTCTCATGATGCATGGCATGTGAATATTTATGTTTATGTACTTGCGGTTATTTGTCGGGCATTATTGCTGACCCCGTTGTGGGACTTGTTTTTCAGGTATTGAGGACTTTGATGGTAGCGGTCGTGAGGCGAGGATTCCGGACGATACTGGCTATGGCATATTGTTGGGGAATCGTGTATTTTGTTGTGTATATCATTATTGATGTATATATATATCTTGGACTGTATTTCTATCCGCTGCGTGAGTTCTTTCAAATGGCTTTCGGCTTTTTGCCAACTGAGTTTGATTCGAAAACCGATTCCCTTAACCGAGTTTTTGGCCTTGATCGTCTTGACGGTAGTTGGTGTTTTCAAATGATTTTGTGAGTTTTGAAAAATACTACCGTCATCGGCCTTTTGGTCGTTCTTGTAATTGGTTTTTAGCCTGGTGGGTTCCGGCGCGGGGGCCACGGCGTGTAATACTCCCGGATGGTTTTGGGGGTGTTACAAATATGGTATCGGAGCCCAAGGTTTTGTGATAACCGGGCATGTGTGTTATGTGGCTCTACCAGTGTGGTAGTTGCGTGATTTTTGTATATCTGGATTTCTGGCTAGTTTGGACTGTGTTGTTTTGGTTCTGTGTGATTTTTGAGTACTGTCGTGGTGATGTGTGGGTTTGGGGATTGTTGGTGTTCCCGAGACCGACGAGGCAGGGAGTGAACGCCGGTGTTGTGGTCATGTGCAATGTGCGGCTCCAATCGGGAAGTGAACGCCGGTGCGAGGCACGTGCAATGTGCGGCTTTCGATGTGGAGTGGAACGCCGGTGATACGTGCATGTGACAAGGAGCGGCTCATGCGCTTTAGGTGAGGAGACACAGCGTCACAGATCCCACAAAACTCGACAGTGCTCTAAACTTGGTGTGGTCTTGGCGGAGACCAATCGTTTTCAAATTGTGATTATTCCTGTTTTGGCATTCTTGTTGTGTCGAGATTTTTGAAATGGTGTCATATGCTAGTATCACGGGAGATCTTCGTCTTCACAGACCTGTAAGTATGTTGTTCGGATTATTCGATAATTCTTGGTTATCTTGGTGATTTTGGATTTATATGTTGTTGGCGACAGGTTGCAAGTTTCGAGGACGAAACTTATTTTTAAGGGGGGTAGAGTGTAATACCCCGATTTTTCGGATATATTTTTTTCGTTTATATGTGGGATATCGTTGATGGATATTTGTGCTTGGGAACGTGGTGAACGTTTGATAATGTTATTGAATGCGTATATGTATTCATTGTGCCATATGTTTGATTGGTATGTCGAGACATTGGTTGAGGATAGTTGAATATGGCTAGGCACAGCAACGATAGCGCACGCTATAAGTGTTTCATTAGCGCACGCCATCGTGCAGTAGCGCACGCTACGAAGTATTGATAGCGTACGCTAAGAGGTTCGGTTACGTACGCTAAGGAGGACCCCTAACGTACGTAACGACTTGCTGGGTTAGTTTCGGAAGGTGGCCGACAGGTAGGCCCATGTTGATTTTTATATTCAGTTAGCGCACGCTAACGCATGTTGGTTAGCGCACGCTAACACCAGATCGCCAATAATGGAATCTTAGCTTTCGGCGGGTGGACCCGGCTGTAATATCCGCATTTTTCTTTCCCTTGTAATAGTATTTCTGGTGTAATTCTCGATTGTAGTGACCCTCATGTATCCTTCAGTGTAACTTTTCCGTCATCTTTTGATCTGATTCTCGTAATTGTTGTGCGGAACCGCCGTTTCGGGGTTGCCGTGGATCCATTCTATGCTATGTTGCGTTTTGAGGTGTTTCGTTTGACGTTTCGTTCATATTCCGGTATTTTGGGTCGTTTATATCCTGTATCTAGCGCACGCTAAATTTCCTGTGTAGCGCACGCTAGAAATCCATTGGTAGCGCACGCTACGCTTAATTCGTAGCGCACGCTAACGATTTAGCCACAGGAGTGGCGATTCGGCTCCGGCCCTGCGGACTATCGGAGTAGCGCCGCGCTTACATCGTCTAGCGCACGCTAATGTCGGGAGACTAGCGCACGTTAAATTGTTCGGATGGCGCGCTAGTGTGGATCGATCTTGGCGCTTACTCACGAATTCAAACAGATTCTAGTTAGCGCACGCTACTGGCTGGTATGGTAGCGCACGCTAACGGGTCGTGAGGTTTGGGCGGTTGGCTCCGGACTCTGCGATGTTCGAGTAGCGCACGCTATTGGTCGATAGCGCGCTACCGATAGGTCATTAGCGCACGCTACGCATGCATGGTAGCGCACGCTAACGGCGAAAACCACGGCTTCGACTCGGACGCTAACAGAGGGTTGGTAACCTATCCGTTAGCGCACGCTAACCTTGAGGTCTTAGCGTGCGCTAACACTCCCGGTTATATAAACCAGGAGTTGACCGAGATAATCACAAAATCTCATTTCTTCCTCTTTCGCGGCGAGCGACTCCGAGCGATTTGAGGCGATTTTCTTCCTCCAATCACTTCAGAGATTCTTGTGCTTGAGTTCTTGGTGTAAGACTAACATCATCCACTTGTGTTTCTCATCCTAAATCCAAGGTAATCTCTTAGAACCCTACTTTTGGATGATTTGGGGTTTTGGGATTTACTTACGATCCGTTCAGTTACGTTGATGGATTCAAGATGAATATAATTAATCTTGTTGGTATTCTTAGTTTCCTACGGATTCATGGTATATTTCGTGATTTTTACGGAATCGAGAGGGTTTGGTTGTGGTCCGCCCTCGTTGTTGTTTATATACGAATATACATGAATCGTAGGCGGGTTTGGTGTATTCCATTTCCATAATCGTCTAGAGTTGGTTGTGATTGTGTTATTCGAATCGTTAGGTTCATTTCCGACGGTTCCTTGCGGTCGTGTTCAACTCTTCCGTTCCGTTCGTGTCATCGTCTAATTAATCGAGGCAAGTATCCTTATGAACTTACAATCTTGACATAGTAGTTTTGTATGAGAAATTGTGTGCGTGTGTATGCTCACTACGGGTTAGACTCGACGGGGTCTCGGTAGGGGTCCACGGAGGTGTGGATCGACGAGCTTTGCTTTTAACCACTACGGGTTAGATCCGACGGGGTCTCGGTAGGGGTCCACGGAGGTGTGGATCGACGGTTAATTGTGGTGAATTTTACAAATGTGATTTGATATTGGCATTTCCGGAAATGAGTGTTTTCGAACGGTTTTCTCTATTGCATGCATTACTATATGTGTAAGATGTAAGTTGTTCATTTGGTTACTTGTACTAGCGTAATTGCTAACCCCTCTGGGGACCCGTTTTGGGGAAATTCGTTTTATGAATTTCAGGTCAGGTTCATCGAGACGAGCGGGCGCTAGACCAGTATGCGGATGATGGCCGAGCGTGATGATTGTGCCTAAGTGACGTCTTAATGTCTTTTTTTGTCTTTTCATCTTTTGTGGCTTTTGAACTAATGGTTGTACTCGAGTACTTAAGAGTTCTTGTCCGTCCGGATTGTATTGTTGCCTATATGTTTGTGTTGATTGATGATGTTATGTTTGGCCGTGGCAAGGTGGATTATTCTGTTTTGCGTCTTTATGACATGGTGTTGGTTTGTCGTTTATGTGAGTCGATGAGTATGATGCTGTTCAGCCTGGTGGGTCCCATATAGGGATTCACGGCGCTGTAATATACCTCGAATATCTTGAGGGTGTTACAGAAAATGGTATCAGAGCCAGGTTTATGGATACCTAGGCTTGTCGGTTTATTGGGTCTTGTGGTGTTTTGTTTTGCACATCATCGTCACGCTGCCATGATTCCGGTACTACCAGTGTCCGTAAGTTTTTCTTCCTATGTTCATTAATTCCTTGTATCGTACCCTTGATTCTCGACTTGTGATTGTTCTTTTCTTGTATTGATCCTCGTATGGCTTTTTCTACTTGTTTAACTCCAGCATGGATGCTGGAAGAGGTCGTGGTCGCGGTCGTGGTCGTGGACGCGACCGGGGACGTGGGGCAGCCGGTGGGGCGGCCACGTCACAGTCTTCGAGGCCGCGATCGGCGGCCGTCATAGCCATGCTTCTTCTCGGGAGCGTGCGATCTTGGTATTGCGGCCGTTATGCAATGATGGTGAACCAAATGGCGGCAATAGCTCGGGCGGTTGAGGCCGGAGCGAGCCCATGCTAATCGGGCGGAGCGGACCGTTGGCTCAAGATGTCATCAAGATGCATCCTCCTCGGTTTTGGGAGCTTGGACCCGATTGGGTGGGAAGGGTGGATCAAGGAGATGTCTAAGGTCTTCGTTGCCACTAATCGTCCCGAGGAACGTAGAGTCCCTATTGCTCAATATTTCCTCCGGGGCCTACTGCGGGTGGTGGGAGGCCGTTGGGCCCAAAGACCATCTTTGCCTCGTGGGCCGAGTTTCAAGAGTTGATGGAGATCGAATATTGCCGTGGCGATCGGACAGGCTCGGGTACATGCTTTTATGATGCTCAACCACGGGATATCCCGTAGCTCAAGCAATTGCCGAATTTAACAAAGAGTTGGGTTATGTGAAGACCCAAGTTGTCGAGAGAGTGACAAGATTTTCCATTTCTCCAGACGGATGAAGTTGCCGATTCGGGACTATATGTCGGGGCTCGTATGCACTACATTGAAGGATTATCGAGTAGGGCCCTTGCTTATGATATGTCGGTGACGGCGAGTGAGGCGGCCGCGAGAGTAAGCGAGTCCGTTGGGAACTTTTCGGGCCACAAGAGTGGGGGTCGGCAGAGATCCCAATCGCTAACTTCCCCGGCGGTGGTCCATTCGTTCACCGGGTCTCGTGGGACTACCGGTGCTCCTTTCCGTGATGTGAAGTGTTTCAATTGTGGTCGACGGGCCACATCGGTCGTACTTGTTTGAGCCCTTTGCCGACGTGTAATCGGTGTGGCGGCCCGGGCCACAAGGCGCTTCTGTCTTTGAGAGGAGAAAATTCTTGGTGCCCGGGCTTCCATTCCAGCGCCTAGGGAACCAAGTGTGAATCGAGATCGTTTGCTCCTCGGTCTCGCCGAGTGCTAGTCGGGGAGAGGTCGGGTCAGCCCTCTAAGGGGAGCTTCCGGTGTCGGCTCGCCCATCCGCGTGTCTATGAGATGCGGAGAGCCGATGATCCGGCGGCTACCGTGGCGGCAGTACCGTTTATATTCTTTCTCATCTGTCGGTGTGCTTTTGATTAGGTGCTACGCACTCGTTCATATCTCTGGATTGTGTGCGTCGTTTGAGTCTCGACCGTTTGACGCCTTGTGAGCCCTTCATCGTTAAGCTTCCTAGCGGCGATAGGATCGTTGGTGATCAGGAGGTTCGAGACTGCTCTGTACTTATTTGTGAGAGGACTTGGCCCTCTAATCTTATTATTGTGAGTATCGAGAGTGAGGATTTAATTCTTGGTGATGATTGGCTCGAGCGGCATGGTGCGATCATGAACTACCGCACGAGAATCATCACTATGTTAGCCGAGGACGGCACCGAGCACTCTTTCGCGGGGCGAAAGAGAGGAAACCAGAAATTCGTTATTAATGCCTTGAAGGCGATGAAACTCCTGCGAAAGGGATGTATTGGTTATTGGTGCTATGCCTTGAAGGCGGAGAGTGGTGGAGTCGAGCTTTCGTCGATTCCAATCGTTAATGAATTTCCTGATGTTTTTCCTGACGAGTTACCGGGATTACCACCGGATCGAGAGGTCGAGTTCACTATAGAGTTAGAGCCGGGTGCGGCTCCTATCTCGAAGGCGCCCTATCGCATGGCACCTTCAGAGATGTCCGAGTTGAAGAAGCAGTTGAGTGAGCTTCTTGAGTCGGGGTATGTTCGACCGAGCGCCTCACCTTGGGGCGCACCGGTCCTGTTTGTGCGGAAGAAGGATGGTTCACTACGTTTGTGTATCGACTATCGCGAACTAAACAAGGTGACCATCAAGAACAGGTATCCTTTGCCGAGAATTGATGACTTGTTCGATCGATTGCGAGGAGGCTGCGGTATTCTCGAAAATTGATTTGAAATCGGGATACTATCGGCTCAGGTGAGAGAGTCCGATGTGCCGAAAACGACCTTTCGGACGAGGTACGGACATTATGAGTTCGTAGTCATGCCTTTCGGGTTAACTAATGCACCGGCGGTGTTCATGCAATTGATGAACAAAGTTTTTATCGAGTATTTGGATAAGTGCGTCATCGTCTTTATGTGATATTCTTATTTATTCGAGGAATGAGGAAGAGCATGCTCATCATTTGCGGATAGTATTAGACATTTTAAGGACCGAGCAACTCTATGCAAAGTTCTCGAAATGTGAGTTCTGGGAAGGAAGTGATGTTTTTAGGTCACGTGATTTCACTAGGGGGTTCGTGTGGATCCGCGAGAAGATTGAGGCCGTATTGGATTGGGCACCGCCCAAGAATGTGAAGGAGCTCCGTAGTTTCTTGGGTTTGGTGGCTACTACCGTAGGTTCGTGAGGTTTCTCGAATCGGCTCGGCCACTTACGCAGCTTGCTCAATCCAGAAGTTAAATGCGGAATGACGAGAGGCGATCGAGTTTTGAGGAATCAAGAAGCGTTTGACTTCAGCCCAGCTTTGGCGTTGCCATGTGGCAACGAGGTTTTGCCGTTTATAGCGATGCTTGGTCGTGGTCTTGGGTGTGTATTAATGCGGCACGGCAAGACCATTGCCTATGCGTCGAGACAGTTGAGGCCGTATGAGCCGAACTACCTACTCATGATTTGGAGTTGGCGGCGGTCGTTTTGCGCTCAAGATCGGCGTCACTATCTTTTCGGCTCTACATGTCAGATTTTTACCGATCATAAAGTCCGAAATACATATTTACTCGGCGAGAGTTGAATATGAGGCAGGAGGTGGTTAGAGTTGATTAAGGATTATGACCTCGAAATCCTCTATCATCCGGTAAAGCGAACGTCGTGGCCGACGCCTTGAGTCGGAACCGGTTGCGTTGCGACGCTTGAGATCCTTACGCCTCGGCTGAGCTTCGGAGGGCTTTGATCGAGTTAGACGTTGAGGTCTCGTTGCCGGAGCGGTCGGGCAACTTTGTGCTTTAGAAATTTCATCATCTTTGATCGATGAAATTAAGTCAAGCAATCGGAGGATCCGATGATTACTCAAATCCGAGAGAACGTTCTTAAAGGAAAGTCTCCTGGATTTGTGATTCACGAGGATGGTGTTTTGAGATTCAGTCGGCTTTGTGTGCCGAACGACTCGAGTTGAGGCGAGTATTTTGCGGGAGGCCCATGCTACACCTTATTCCGTTCATCTGGCTCGAGTAAGATGTACAAGGACACGAGAAGAAATTTCGTGGAATGATATGAAGGATGAGGTCGCACGATTTGTAGCGAGATGTTTGACTTGTCGGTGAGTCAAGATCGAGCATCGGCCGTGAGTTATTGCGATCACTTCCCATTCCTAATGGAAGTGGGAAGATATATCGATGGATTTCGTTACGAGTTTGCCGAGATCGAGGTCGGGCATGAATATGGTATGGGTGATTGTTGATCGTCGACCAAGTCAAGACATTTTCTGGGCATCAAGGACACTTGGGGCCCGGAGAAGTTAGCTCGTGTGTTTATCGCGCAGATTGTGAGACTTCACGGTACTCCGAAGTCTATTGTTTCGGATCGTGACGGCCGTTTTGTATCGCACTTCTGGCAGGCGGTGCATAAGGCGTTGGGTACCCGTTTACACTTGAGTACCTCTTTTCATCCCCAGTCAGATGGACAATCGGAACGAACTATCCAGACGTTCGAGGACTTGTTACGTGCCTGTGCTCTCGATTGGAGTAGTGACTGGGAGGAACATTTGCCGCTGATCGAATTCACGTACAACAACAGTTGGCACGCGTCGATTCGGATGGCACCGTATGAGGCACTTTACGGGCGGCGATGCCGATCACCGATTTGTTGGAATGAGGCGTCCGATTTGGTCGGGACCGAGCCGGATGTCGTTTTAGAGACGAGGCGGAAGATAGAGTTAATACGAGAACGGATGTTGACTGCCCAAAGTCGACAGAAGTCGTATGCCGACGTCCGTCGTCGACCTTTGGAATTCGAGGTGGGAGACCATGTTTTGCTAAAGGTGTCGCCGACGAAGGGAGTTTCTCGTTTCGGGAAGAAAGGGAAGTTGAGTCCGAGATTTATCGGCCCCTTCGAGATCCTCGAGCGAGTAGGTGGATTGGCATACCGTTTGGCGTTACCTCCGGCCTTGAGTCATGTTCATAGCGTTTTCCATGTTTCCCAGTTGAGGAAATATGTCCCGGATCCTAGTCACATCATTGATTATGGAGAGATTGATGTCGCCGAAGATGTTACTTTCGAAGAGCGCCCTTTGAAGATTTTGGAGCATCGTGAGAAACGATTGAGGCATAAGACCATACCTTTGGTCAAGGTGCAGTGGTCGAGACACGGTGTCGAGGAGGCAACTTGGGAAACCGAGGATAGCATGCGTGCTAGGTATCCCGAGTTGTTTGTTTCTTAAGTTTCGGGACGAAACTTATTTTTAGAGGGGTAGAATGTAATATCCGCATTTTTCTTTCCCTTGTAATGGTATTTCTGGTGTAATTCTCGATTGTAGTGACCCTCATGTATCCTTGATGTAACTTTTCCGTCATCTTTTGATCGATTCGTAATTGTTGTGCGGAACCGCCGTTTCGGGGTTGCCGTGGATCCATTCTATGCTATGTTGCGTTTTGAGGTGTTCCGTTTGACGTTTCGTTCATATTCCGGTATTTTGGGTCGTTTATATCCTGTATCTAGCGCACGCTAAATTTCCTGTGTAGCGCACGCTAGAAATCCATTGGTAGCGCACGCTAACGATTTAGCCCTGGGAGTGGCAGTTCAGCTCCCAGCCCTCTGGACTATCGGAGTAGCGCACGCTACATCGTCTAGCGCACGCTAATGTCGGGAGACTAGCGCACGTTAAATTGTTCGATGGCGCGCTAGTGTGTATCGATCTTGGGCGCTTACTCCGAATTCAAACAGATTCTAGTTAGCGCACGCTACTGCTGGTATGGTAGCGCACGCTAACGGGTCGGTGAGGTTTGGGCGGTTAGCTCTTGGACTCGGCTGATGTTCGAGTAGCGCACGCTATTGGTCGACAGCGCGCGCTACCGATACGTTAATAGCGCACGCGACGCATGCATGGTAGCGCCACGCTAACGGCGAAAACCCCAGCTTCGGACTCGGACGCTAACGGGAGGGTTGGTAACCCTATCCGTTAGCGCGCACGCTAACCTTGAGGTCTTAGCGTGCGCTAACACTCCCTGGTTATATAAACCAGGGAGTTGACCGAGATAATCACAAAATCTCATTTCTTCCTCTTTCCGCGGCCGAGCGACTCCCAAGCGATTTGAGGCGATTTTCTTCCTCCAATCACTTCAGAGATTCTTGTGCTTGAGTTCTTGGTGTAAGACTAACATCATCCACTTGTGTTTCTCATCCTAAATCCAAGGTAATCTCTTAGAACCCTACTTTTGGATGATTTGGGGGTTTTGGGATTTTCTTCCGATCCGTTCCGTTTCGTTGATGGATTCATGATGAATATTATTAATCTTGTTGGTATTCTTAGTTTCCCTACGGATTCATAGTATATTTCGTGATTTTTACGGAATCGAGAGGGTTTGGTTGTGGTCCGCCCTCGTTGTTGTTTATATACGAATATACATGAATCGTAGGCGGGTTTCGGGTGTATTCCATTTCCATAATCGTCTAGAGTTGGTTGTGATTGTGTTATTCGAATCGTTAGGTTCATTTCCGCCGGTTCCTTGCGGTCGTGTTCAACTCTTCCGTTCCGTTCGTGTCATCGTCTAATTAATCGAGGCAAGTATCCTTATGAACTTACAATCTTGACATAGTAGTTTTGTATGAGAAATTGTGTGCGTGTGTATGCTCACTACGGGTTAGACTCGACGGGGTCTCGGTAGGGGTCCACGGAGGTGTGGATCGACGAGCTTTGCTTTTAACCACTACGGGTTAGATCCGACGGGGTCTCGGTAGGGGTCCACGGAGGTGTGGATCGACGGTTAATTGTGGTGAATTTTACAAATGTGATTTGATATTGGCATTTAGGAAATGAGTGTTTTCGAACGGTTTTCTCTATTGCATGCATTACTATATGTGTAAGATGTAAGTTGTTCATTTGGTTACTTGTACTAGCGTAATTGCTAACCCCTCTGGGACCCGTTTTGGGAAATTCGTTTTATGAATTTGAGTCGGGTTCATCGAGACGCAAGCGGGCCCTGACCGAGATGCGGATGATGGCCGAGCGTGATGATTGTGCCTAAGTGACGTCTTAATGTCTTTTTTTGTCTTTTCATCTTTTGTGGCTTTTGAACTAATGGTTGTACTCGAGTACTTAAGAGTTCTTGTCCGTCCGGATTGTATTGTTGCCTATATGTTTGTGTTGATTGATGATGTTATGTTTGACCGGTAAACCGGGTGGATTATTCTGTTTTGCGTCTTTATGACATGGTGTTGGTTTGTCGTTTATGTGAGTCGATGAGTATGATGCTGTTCAGCCTGGTGGGTCCCATATAGGGATTCACGGCGCTGTAATATACCTCGAATATCTTGAGGGTGTTACACCGGCCATGTTCGACGCGTGTCCAGATAAGGTCAACGAGTGTTTGTCGTGTAGAGCTAGCGCACGCTAAAACCGTATGATTAGCGCACGCTAATTCTAGATCGGGCAGAGGGAATCTTGTCCTTGTCAGATGCTGTCGGCATGTGGGGGCACGAGTGGTAGGTGATAACTGTAGCAAGTGAACTTCGGATAGCGCACGCTAAGGTCAGTGACTTGCGTACGCTAAGAAAGATGTTTTACGTACGTTAATGCATGGGCATTACGTACGTAAGCTAATTCTGGCGAGGCGGTAGCCTGCAGGCCCGATAGCGCACGCTAACAAAGTCAGTTAGCGCACGCTAAGGCTGTAGCGCACGCTAAACATGAGATGTTAGCGCACGCTAATAATGAATGTTATAAAAAGGGGACAGACGGGTATTGTGAGGCATTTCGTCCATTCTTATTCCTTCAGTCGGGCGAGAGAGAGTTGGGAGTTATTTGGGATTCCCAAACACTGTATAATGATAATCTTTAACAACATTAGATTGAGAGCTTGGATTCAAGCCTTGTTCTTCAAATTGTTCATGATTCTTTGGATGGAGTTCTAGAATTCTTCTTTTTGGTTCGTCTAAACAAGGTAATCTTCGTATTCCCTTGTTAATAGTTCGTTTTTCTTGGATGATTACATGTGAGGAACATGTTGGATAATCATATAACGATGTTATATGGGATTTTATGGATTTTGATAAGAACTTCGAATGTTTCTTCATATTATTAAAGATGATGATTCGTTTAAACCGTTTTGAGATGGATTTTTGGATCATAATTCGAGGTTGAATTCCAGATTGTGCATGTTATGATCCTTGTTACCGAGTTGGCCCGATTATTGACATGATTATTGTTCTAGGGTGATTAATCAATAGGTATAACCGTTGTCTTTGCGTTGGAAGACCGTAGATTCGTTCGATCGGGTGAAGAGCTCGTGACGAGGCGATGAGTTCGGTGTTGGTTTTGTCGTGTTGGTATCCAGGCAAGTGTTTACTTGTTCGGTTGTAATGTTTTGATGAGTAATTCCATTTACATTTCATAAGTATTTTATGTTGTATTGCATATTAACGAATGTTCAGTGATGTTCTAAAAGGACTAGAATGCACGGTTGATGATTGTTGAGATACTTGGACAATCTTGGGAAGATTGTAGTATTCGGATATTGTTGATGTCATTTTGGATATTCTTGGTCTGTGTATGCATTTCGGAAGAAAGTCCGGGTAGAGGTATGTTTTATGGTAATCGTACATAGAGGATTATGTACGAGAAAGTATTCGGTATTGAGGTATTATATGGTATTGTTGTGATACTGGGATTTTTATGGTATTATCGTGATATTGGGATTTTGACGAGAATCGTTGGATTACCGGAAGTGGTAAGGTTATCGATGAGGTTATTATTCTCATGATGCATGGCATGTGAATATTTATGTTTATGTACTTGCGGTTATTTGTCGGGCATTATTGCTGACCCCGTTGTGGGACTTGTTTTTCAGGTATTGAGGACTTTGATGGTAGCGGTCGTGAGGCGAGGATTCCGGACGATACTGGCTATGGCATATTGTTGGGGAATCGTGTATTTTGTTGTGTATATCATTATTGATGTATATATATATCTTGGACTGTATTTCTATCCGCTGCGTGAGTTCTTTCAAATGGCTTTCGGCTTTTTGCCAACTGAGTTTGATTCGAAAACCGATTCCCTTAACCGAGTTTTTGGCCTTGATCGTCTTGACGGTAGTTGGTGTTTTCAAATGATTTTGTGAGTTTTGAAAAATACTACCGTCATCGGCCTTTTGGTCGTTCTTGTAATTGGTTTTTAGCCCGGTGGGTTCCGGCGCGGGGCCCATGGCGTGTAATACTCCCGGATGGTTTTGGGGGTGTTACATCTATGTCCACCAAATATCTTCGATAATTCCTACAGGATAACGAAGTGATCTATCGGCCAATTGTAAACATATTTTAGTTGGGTTAAGTTTACCAAGATCAAGTTGCTTAAAAATATATAATGGCATCAAATTTAAACATGCTCTGAGATCAAGCATACCAGTGGTTTTCTTACCGTTTCCCATAGCAATATTTATTATGAAGCTACTGACACGTTCTTAGTGTAACTATCGCAAGTGCACGATATCGTATCAAGTAGTAAGTGGACTTTTTGAGTCCGGTTTATCGATCCCACAAGGAAGTTTGGTTATAATTTGAATTATACACTATTAGTCTATTTTTATAGATGCTAAGATGAGTGAAACATACAATTAAAGAGTTTGGTTTAATAATTGCAAAGAAAATGCAATAATAGTTCTAATATTTTAAGGAAATAAAAATATTGCAATAATAATAGATTGACTAACGATAAAATGAAATAGTTGGGATTACAAACTTAGTTCGTCATTAGTTATAGAAGATGTATAGGAGATCATAAGATGAATTTACTTATTATGTTGTGTAGATTCGATTTTCCTTAAAAAGACGGTTTCTCTTTCGAACTATAAAACGCCCCTTACATATTGAATCAATCCACTATATTTCTATGTTGATTGGCTTCAATACATAGCATTAGGATTTATGAAAATAACTCAAAGAATCATTTAAGGTCTAGAGGTATATTTCTATCCCCTAAAACAACTTAGAGTGAAGATCACTTGATCTAATCAAACATATTTTCTTTCGAAACATATGAAGACCATAAATATCGTCATTTATTGGCCAAATAAATAAAGATTGTTAAAACAATGAAAATTACACACAATAATAAGTAATTCACAATAGATCTTTATACAAACATAAATAACATGACTAACCTTGTTTATAATCCCAACTAAAGGTAACTTAGCCCATGAAGAGTTTAATATACATAATACAAGCTTGTGTGGTCATTATTAGTTGATTCAAGAGAAAAAATTGATCCTCACTCCCTTAGTAGATAAAGGAGAAAGAAGCAATAAACTCTCTGAACAACATATGCTATACCACACTCACACAAATCACTCAAGAACACAAGTGTGTTCTTCAAAAAGAAAAGATTACAAAAAGTGAAAAATTATAAGATGAATGATGAATGATGAAGGATCTAAGGGGTCTATCTATACACCTAAAGTCATCTAATAGCTCCAAAACTCCAGTATTATTACAATAGATCGGATCAATGCCAGCCATCCCCTCAATAATACACAAAAAGTATAAAAAATTAGACAAATTTTAACAATCTGCCAAGAGTTACGGCCGTAACATTCAGTAGTTACGGCCGTAACTTGGCTTCGTCAAATTGCTCACTGGTTGCTTTGAGAGTTACGTTTTCAGCCCAGAATTTCTCAGACTTTGCGTTTTTGCCCCAAATCTTCTTCGGATGATAACTTTTGATATATTACTCTGATTTTGAATCCGGAAAGACTGCCGAATTCGTCTCGGAAAGCCCTCCAACATGAATATATCAAAATTCAACAAATAGAATATTTAATAAACATGTTATTTCTTGAGTAAATCAGTTATTTAATCCGATTAAGACTAGATTTACATCATCATCCGATAAAAATAAAATTACTAAAAACTAATTAATTCAAAGCAAAAAACGAGTAGACTAGCTCAATTATGGGTGATATTTATCGATACAAACCATGGATAAGTGTATAAAACTGACACTTATCACACCCCCAAACTTGAATTCTTGCTAGTCTCGAGCAAGACTCTATATTATTCACCCTCCAAAAATAAAAATAAAAATAAGACAAAAATAAGAAACTTAATACACACAAAAATTAAAAATAATTATATATAAAGATAAAAGGAGATCAAAATGCCATTAATACACAACAACCAGCTTTATACAGTAGATAGAAATGAATCAAGATTCAAAATAAATCTACTAATGATTTTGAAGTTAAAACACGGTTTTTATTTTGTAATTCCAAAATGCAAGGTTTTCCCCCAAAAAGGTTGATTATTTCTTTCCCACTCGTGATACACACGACTCCCTTTAATGGTTGCTCTCGATCACTCGTTTATTTTTCGACTCAATATGAAGAAGAATTTTATTGGCGTTATCAAATATTGTGATTTTTCACGAAATTGAGTGTATTGAAATTCATCCGCTAATTAATTCAAATCTGCTCATAAAACTACATCCCTTTTAGTGATAGCTTTCACACCGTTATTTGCTAACGTGTAGCTCTTTTCACTAACAATTTCTATCTAATTTTGTTTAAAAGGTGATAGCTTTCACACCGTTATTTGCTAACGTGTAGCTCTTTTCACCAATTTTTCTGAGACGGCAGCTACGCACCAACAATGGTTAGTCTTTTATTTTTCGCAAAATTTAAGACCCCCAAAATTAGGCGATTGTTCTTTGCTCAACACTTCTCCTTTTCGTCATTTTTTTAGGTGATAGCTTTCACACCGTTATTTGCTAACGTGTAGCTCTTTTCACCAATGACTCCTTTTTTTAGGGAATAGAATTTTTGCAGAAAATCATTTCTTAGTTTAAGCATGAAAAATCAAAAACTCCACAAATTAAGAAAATTTCAGTTCTATTTTTCATCAACCGATTGATTCTTCTTTTCTCAAGGTAACGAATGACTCGATTTTATATGATAACTACAAGGTTTGGAAAGAGAGATTAAGGCTCAAAAATTTTGGAATATACAATTTTTTTACCGGTTAAAATGATTTTAGAAGCTTGTATATAGCTAATTTATTGGTGTTATGGCCAGATCTAGAAATCTCATAAATCAAAATACTATATATATATATATTAAAAAAATTAAGGCAAATATAACACACCAAAATACCAACACACCAAATTAAAACATACCACCCCCAAACTTGAAAATAAAATTGTCCTCAGTTTAAAAATAAAAAACAAAACAAAATAAAAAGCAATGCAGAAAAGCAGAATACTCCCTGTTAAGAAAGTTGATGTTTGAGCTAACGCCTTTTAGAATCTGCAAGAGAATAAATATACGAGGTACACAACAAAAGAAAATAAAATATACTCGTAAGTATAACATAATTTTTAAGATGCGCATCAAGAAAGTCCGAAGAGTCGCCTTATGCTGCCATCAATGCTTTTATAAGAAAAAAAAACACAATAAAAATTACAGAAATAAAATAACAATACATAAATCGCGAATAGATGCGCGTTAAGAGATCAAGAAGAAACTCCTTAAGCTGCCACCATTTAGCACGATTATTACACACGACAGAAAGTAAAAATACAAGAGGTCCGATATGGGTTATCAAAGGGAGAGGAATGAATCCACTTTTCGTTTTCTCACGGTAAAATCTTCCATCCGGACAATTTTAGCTAGAGCTGGATCTGGTTGAGGAACTAATTCATTGAGTTTTTTGATTAGTTCTTCTGGTATTGTTGCAACGACTATGATTCGTTTAGCACGCTCTGAAATAAAACCCTTTTCAGCAGAGTAGTCGATGAAAGATAGTAAACCATCAAAGAAACCATTGACATTAAGCAGACCTATTGGTTTTTGATGAACATTTAGCTGGGCTCTGGTAACCACATGAAAAAGTTCCTCAAGGGTGCCAAAACCACCGGGAAGGGTGATAAAGGCGCCAGAATTATTTATCATGTGAGTTATGCGATCTTGCATATTTACAGATCTAAACTCATCTCCAATAGTTGACCCGGTGATTTTACTTTCAGCCAGAGGTTTTGGAATTATTCCCAACATTCTTACTCCTTCCATATAGGCGTATGACTCGTCCCATTAATCCTAGACTTCCTCCTGTAAACTACATGAATGCATTTTTCTCTAAGGTACGACCCAAGTTGTGGGTGCTTGATAAAGCATGCCTCTTTTCCATAACTAGCTCCACCAAAAATGCAGACTGTGCTAAATTTTTTTGATGAAGATGATGACTCCATTTTTTAAAAGAAATTATTTAGAGAGAAATAGAGAAAAGTGCAAGTTTGAGGGATGAATGAAAGAAACAAGCACAATATTTATTTATAGAAGAAAAAGAAGGTAAAAATTGTTTAACAAGTTTGTGATTGCGTTGATTGCGCTTCAACTATTCAATAGAATAATGAAAGCATTTATCGCGTATCACATTTTTTATTCAGAAAATCTCACCACACGACAAAAATAAAAGATACTTACGCGTATGTACAGTAGTTGTGATTAGAGATGTTAAACGGGCTCGGGCCCGGCGGGCTGGCCCGTTTAACCCACCAAAAAACCGGGTTAGGGCCGATATTTACTAGCCCGTTTAAATCCGAGCTTTTTTGGCCCGAACCGTTTAGCCCGAAGCCCGTTAGGGCTAGCCCGAAGCCCGCTAGGGCTAGCCCGAAACCCGGTAGATATATATATATATATATATATATATATATATATATATATATATATATTGTTAATTTCAACTTACAGTATATAACATATCTTACTATTATATATGTAATATATATTAATATTATATATAATATATATTATTACTGTATTAGTTAATGATAGTGTGTATATATATGTATATACATAAAAGTGTATTTTTTGTTATATTTATTATAGTATATTTGTTAATATATATATATATTGTTACTTCTTTTTTTGGTTTATGACTTATAAAAAATAAAAAATATATTTTTAAATATTTAGCCCGTTTAGCCCGAAGCCCGCTAGGGTTAGGGTTAGGGCCGATATTTCCTAGCCCGTTTAAATCCGGGCTTTTTTGGCCCGGACCGTTTAGCCCGAAGCCCGCTAGGGCTAGCCCGGAATCGCTAGGGCTACCCCGTTTAACATCTCTAGTTGTGATTGTGGCTCACATCTTCCTCTGATTTTACGTTCAGAAACGGCCTAAACGCCTTCTATGAGTCGGGGAGAAGCTTCCCATCCAATTTTCTTACAAATTGGCAAACATGGTCTTTTAACGTCAGATTCCCAAGACGTTGTTCATATTCTGGTTTGAATTTATTCCACAAACATCGAATTCCGTAATGTACGAGTCCACTAGGATGCGTGTCAAGAGAAATTTCGATATTATCTAAATTCTCTTTATTCAGACCATCCTTAATGAACTGAATTTTATCTTCTCTGTTTGTAGATGGAATTTCTAAAGATCGACATTTTAAATTACAGTTCCATCTAGCACATTTATAACAAACGGCTATCATCTTTGCTCGTCGTTTCTTTGCATATGAACTTTTTCCAAGCCCTGGTAAAAACCTAGTCGGTGTTTCTGTGAATTCACCCTCTATTCTTACTTTGGCTTCAATAATGAATCTTATGTCAAAATGTATGCTTTTATTCATAAGCAACCTCATCCTTTCAAGCCTTGCCTTGTAAATTTTTAAAATTGCATTTTTGCTTAGAAAGGGAAATCTTTTTTCAATTTTATACAATGTTTCTTCCATTATTAAAAAAAAATGAAAATGAAAATAAATGGAGGAAATATTTACAAATATCAGTTGTTGTGGGAAACTGAAAAATCCGACTTTAATAGTCACGGAGTACCGTTATTCGCCACTTGACCGGACAAACATAATTGAGTACTAAGTTACAATGTCGAAAAGGTTGTACCTATAAAAATAGTTTACAATGTAAGATTTCAAATATAACTTATACTTCCCCGGCAACGGCGCCAAAAACTTGACGCGTTCTTAGTGTAACTATCGCAAGTGCACGATATCGTATCAAGTAGTAAGTGGACTTTTTGAGTCCGGTTTATCGATCCCACGAGGAAGTTTGGTTATAATTTGAATTATACACTATTATTCTATTTTTATAGATACTAAGATGAGTGAAACATACAATTAAAGAGTTTGGTTTAATAATTGCAAAGAAAATGCAATAATAGTTCTAATATTTTAAGGAAATAAAAATATTGCAATAATAATAGATTGATTAACGATAAAACGAAATAGTTGGGATTACAAACTTAGTTCGTCATTAGTTATAGAAGATGTATAGGAGATCATAAGATGAATTTACTTATTATGTTGTGTAGATTCGATTTTCCTTAAAAAGACGGTTTCTCTTTCGAACTATAAAACGCCCCTTACATATTGAATCAATCCACTATATTTCTATGTTGATTGGCTTCAATACATAGCATTAGGATTTATGAAAATAACTCAAAGAATCATCTAAGGTCTAGAGGTATATTTCTATCCCCTAGAACAACTTAGAGTGAAGATCACTTGATCTAATCAAACATATTTTCTTTCGAAACATATGAAGACCATAAATATCGTCATTTATTGGCCAAATAAATAAAGATTGTTAAAACAATGAAAATCACACACAATAATAAGTAATTCACAATAGATCTTTATACAAACATAAATAACATGACTAACCTTGTTTATAATCCCAACTAAAGGTAACTTAGCCCATGAAGGGTTTAATATACATAATACAAGCTTGTGTGGTCATTATTAGTTGAATCAAGAAAAAGAATTGATCCTCACTCCCTTAGTAGATAAAGGAGAAAGAAGCAATAAACTCTCTGAACAACATATGTTATACCACACTCACATAAATCACTCAAGAACACAAGTGTGTTCTTCAAAAAGAAAAGATTACAAAAAGTGAAAAATTATAAGATGAATGATGAATGATGAAGGATCTAAGGGGTCTATTTATACACCTAAAGTCATATAATAGCTCCAAAACTCCAGAATTATTACAATAGATCGGATCAATGCCAGTCATCCCCTCAATAATACACAAAAAGTATAAAAAATTAGACAAATTTTAACAATCTGTCAAGAGTTACGGCCGTAACATTAAGGAGTTACGGCCGCAACTTGGATGACTTATGGCCGTAACATTCAGTAGTTACGGCCGTAACTTGGCTTCGTCAAATTGCTCACGGTTGCTTTGAGAGTTACGTTTTCAGCCCAGAATTTCTCAGATTTTGCGTTTTTGCCCCAAATCTTCTTCGGATGATAACTTTTGATATATTACTCTGATTTTGAATCCGGAAAGACTGCCGAATTCATCTCGGAAAGCCCTACAACATGAATATATCAAAATTCAACAAATAGAATATTTAATAAACATATTATTTCTTGAGTAAATCAGTTATTTAATCCGATTAAGACTAGATTCGCATCATCATCCGATAAAAATAAAATTTCTAAAAACTAATTAATTAAAAGCAAAAAACGAGTAGACTAGCTCAATTATGGGTGATATTTATCGATACAAACCATGGATAAGTGTATAAAACTGACACTTATCAGCTACCTGGATCACTTTGCTTGGGAGGTAATGGTTGTTGGAGCAATGCAGACATAACCCCCGAGACAATGATTTTTCTCTATATCCAAACTTCTTTTTATCTGTGAGTAATTCTGTGAAAAAAATTTCGTATGCTGGGACACTTTTTATTACTTCCAATAAAGGAAGGTTTACATTTATTTTGGACAGCATATCAAAAAATTGAGAAATTGATTATCAAATTTTTCATTTTTTGTCGACTTGGAAAAGGTATTGGGGGTTTGTATGGATTTGTAGTTTTGTGGAGTGTTGCGGCGGGAACTTCTTCTTAGAATTCTCATTTGATTCCTTGTCTTCATCCTCATTTCCTGCAATATTTGAAACATCATCATTAGAAGGGGGATCAATTTGATTGTTATAAATCTTACCAGTTCTAAGCGTGGCGATACCTTTAGCTTGTTCGGGTAGACTTAGTAACCTCCCTTTCTGGTTGTTTTGCAGTTGATTTGCCAGTTGCCCGACTTGAGTTTCGACTCATTTTACTGATGCTTCCATTGCTTCAAATATTCGATCCGAGTTTTGGATTAATGATTGAAGTGTTTCTTCTAGTGAGGGTTTTCGGGATTGGTTTGAGGATGACCCTTGGAATTGGTTTAGTCTTTGATATGGTTGTTGCAAATTTGATGTTGAGGAGGTGGTGGTTGTTGGTGATGATTTCCACCCTAAGAGAAGTTAGGGTGATTTCGTCAACTGGGATTATAGGTTTCAGAAAAAGGGTCATTTCTGGGCAATGCCTTGAGTTGTAAGTTGTTGGACATGTTTGGTTAGCTCGGCAATTTGCGTTGTTAGATCACTGGTGGAATTTACTTCATTAGCTTCGACACTCCTGCCTCGTGCACTCTTTTGCTGGGAGGATATAGCAAGTTTTTCAAATAAATCAAAAGTGGCTTGCGCCGTTAGTGTTCCTATATCTCCCCCAGCTGCATTATCAACAGAGAATTAGCAATTATGAGTTAGCCCATCATAAAAAGTTTGACTCGAACAGTGTAAAGGATAATGATGATGGGGGAATGCTAGTAAAAGAGATTTGAAACAATCCTATGCTTCAAAAAATTGTTCACCCTCCGATTGCGTAAAAGCCGCAATTTTGGTCCTTAGATCCGCCGTTTTATGATGTGGATAAAATTTAGACATGAAATTTATTGCACACATCATCCCAAGTAGCCAATGAATTTGGTGGCAATGTCATAACCCATGTTTTTGCTCGATCTTTTAAAGTGTAAGGAAAACACCTCATTTCTAATTGATCCTCGGTCAATTGTTGTATTGGAAAGGTATTGACAATACGCGCTCTAACACAATGATTACATGAATGATCAACTGAGGTGACATGATTATCTGATGAAATTCTTGAAATGATTATCTTGAACAAGTTAACAAGATTAATGATATGATCCACAAGATCAACAACTAAGCAATGAAGTGAAATGAGTGATTAATGAATTAACATGATCAACAAGATCAAAAATGAAGATGATGATTGAGGATTGTTGACTGGTGAATGATGAATGAGTGATTCTTATTGCCATAAATTATACCATGGCGTCAGAAATCTTACAATTCTTTCGGTCTAAGGGGCTTGGCATTTGCACAGGTCACACGTGATGCGAAAGTCCAATGATGCTTGTCTGGTGAACAATGATTTCAATGAGACATGACTCGGAATGCAGTATTCAAAACCACGCTCCGATACCAACTCTGTAACACCCCAAACTAGACGGCTATTACAGTGCCGTGGACCCCCAACTGGGACCCACCAGGCGAATCAAAATTAATGAATTAAATAATATAAATGTAGTACCGAACCATATTATATTACCAAGTACTCCGACGAGGAGTTTTAAGTACAAGACACCCAGGAAATACAGAATGCATGTATATTTTATATGAAGATAAAATATACAACACTGAATAAAAATGAATATCCAAACGGAAATCTGCAGGGGAAATAAAAGTGAAGAAACATGAATGACTGAAAAGGACTGGGGCCCCCTACTAGTATCATTGGGACTCCTCGCCATCAACATTCTCTTCCCGTGCTTTTGCCTTGCCATGACCTGAGAACAAACATCCCCCAACGGGGTCAGTTACACAGAACAACAACCCTCAAGAGTTGAACAAGCACAATCATTAAATATATATGACATGAAATTAAGCTGAAGATGGGCATCATAGTACGCCCGTAATGGGACGTGCAAGTGCATAAGACGAGTGTCCGGACACACCTGACCTTATACCTAATTAGTCTCATGGAGGCACGTTACCGTGTGCACAGTCCATTGTGTCGGTGAACCCTTCACATGACTATCGTGTGCCCGACTAAAAATTCCACACATAACCATCCGGCCACGCAATATGAACCCAGAAGGTCACAAGAATAAAATGACCATGATGAATATCAATGAATAACAAATCGACAAGGGTCAAGAATGACTCACCGAGATGAAATAATAATGAAATGAATGATAGCTCACTAAAATGATTGGAACCGTCGTTCCTCGTTAATTTAATGATTAGTTTGATAATTACAAGTCTCTGTAATATCCGTGTTTTCTATTTTCAGTAATTTCTATTTTTAGTGTATGTTCGTTTCGGACAACTCGCTTAGCACTGTTTTGGAATTCTGAATCTATTTTGTTCTTGGAGTTTTTCCGTCTGGATGAGTTTCGAGGATGTTTTCGCATAATTTCATCTTAATTTATATCTTGCCGTATGTACGGTCGATTCTCGTAAAACTTGTTCGTTTCCGTTGTTTCTTGATTTGTATAAGTTTGTATGGTTGAGTTGGTCATGTTGAAATTTTCGGTTTGTTAATCCGACGTTGCATCGCGATTTTTCGGGCTCTTGGGCCGTTTTTATAATTTTCATAAGTTTGGGGAATTTCGCTTCATTTGCTTCATTTGAGACTCTCTAGTGATCGGGATTATATTTTCTTTCAAAACTCAGCTTCGTTGTTTTGGATACCCCATGTTTATACTTTTGATTCTATCCTTGTGTTGCGTTTCGTCGTTGTATCGATGCGGCGAGTGTTTAGCGATCTTTGACTGCTGCATGCATAACGTACGTTATGCATGCTCCTTTACGTGCGTTATATGGGCATCATAACGTACGTTATACCCCATTGGTAACGTACGTTATGGTTTCACAGAAAGTGTCCAGATTGTTCGTTACGTACGTTAACCTGAGAGGGGTTACGTACGTAACCTTCATAACGTACGTTAACAATAGGCGTTAACGTACGTAACTCGCCGTCAGGTCTTTTAATTCCTGACTTATTTCCGGTCGACTTATTTCACTCCCTTTCTTTCTTTCTCGCGACGTGAGCTTCCTTTGGGCGTTTTCGAGCGATTCATCAGGTGCAATCCGTAGGAACCTTCTAAAGATCGATCTTTGCGTCCCAAGCAAGGTTTATCATCATCATAATCATCCTCCATCCGTCCGAATCGAGGTATACATCGATGAACCCTAGTTTTTGGGGATTTCGGGATCTTTGGCATAATTCTTCCTTTTTATCCGTTTTGACTTCGACGACTTGTTAGATTACGATTGTGTAGTCGTAAATCCCTTGTTTCCATTGTAGTTTAACGGGTTTAACCTAGTAATTTCTCTATTGTTAGATTTTAACCATCTTGGACTTCGTAATGACCGATAAATCGTTCCAAGGGGTAGAATTAGGATTAATTCTTACCCTTCCGCATTATTGAGACTTGTGTATACCGTTATTGTGTTAGGAACAGATTTGGGAGGATTGTTCGGACCGAAACCTATTCCGTCGTCGTTTCCTTCGCTTCGTTTCATTCAAGGCAAGTACATGTATTACATTTCGTTATGTATGTTGTGATTTTCGAAATGAATGATGAATTGTGATTTTCGGGTGCGTGAGTTGTGTTCCTTCCACCCGGAGTGTCCGACGGGATGTCTGGGGGTCGATACTAAGGGGTACGGCCGCGGAAGGGAACTTGGGTGCGTGTGTGATTGAACTTCCACCCGGAGTGTCCGACGGGATGTCTGGGGGTCGATACTAAGGGGTACGGCCGCGGAAGTGGTATCCCACCCGGAGTGTTCGACGGGATGTCTGGGGGTCGATACTAAGGGGTACGACCACGGGATACCAGTTGTGATTTTGTGATATCGTGATGACTGGAACTGATTTGATTGCCAATGTAGTATTCCGGAATATATATATATATATATATATAGCAAATGAATTCTGATTGAGATGATTGTGCTAAAAACCGTATTTTGTATATAATGTTGTGTAATTGTGTACTTGCACTAGCTATTCGAATGCTAACCCCTTAAATGGGGGAAATGCGTCTTATGCATTTCGTCTGGGAGAGCCGAGGAGCAGGCACGGGACACGCATGTAAAGGATGGGTGGCTTGATGATGTGGCTCAGTCTGTAATTTTATGTTTTGTCATTGCATTTGTCAGTCTTGGAATTAAATTGTCTACTTTTAAACTTGGTTTAAGTCCCCTGCGTGGGCAATGGATTGGTATTTATTTTATGCTCATGTACTCCGTTACAATTGTTTTGGCCGAGGCCACGGCCTTATTTACTTTTGAGTGCATTGTTTGGAATTACATTGTGGGTTATGTGTCATGTGTTAGCCTGGTAGACCTCACGAGGGTTCTACGGCGTGTAATGTCCCATTTGTGAATTGGGGTGTTACATTTATGGTATCGGAGCTTAGGTTTTGAATACCTAGGCTGTCGGTGAATTTTGGGTCTGTCAGTTGTGTTAGAGTCAGTCGTTGAGCCTAATATCATCACGCTACCGTATTTTCGTGCGACCCGTGGCTGTAAGTCTCCTCGAACTCTTATATTTCTGTAATTCGTTTTCTTGCGTAGTTCGGAATTGTGACTTGTGTTACCAACTTTGTGAATTGTGAATCTTTCTGATCTTGTTCTTTTCGTATTTTCTTCAGTATGTTGAGAGGTCGTGGTAGACCAGCTAGGGGGTGCGGCCGAGGCCGTGGTCGGGGTGCTGATAATGAAGAGGGCTCACTTTCTCAGTCCTCTGCAGACTCAGCCTCTCACTCAGTGCCGTCGGGTAATAATGCCGACGCCGGGGCTACTGCCGTACTCCAGCAGTTAGTAGCCCAGCTTGCTCAGATAGCTCAGGGTGGACGCCAGAATCCGCCCCCGACACCTGAAGAGGAAGCTAGTAAGTGGCTTCAGACGGTGTCTAAGATGCATCCTCCTCGTTTCTCCGGATCTTCTGACTCTCTCGGTTGGGAGAATTGGCTCTTTAAGTTGTCCAGGACCTTCGATGTCGTAGCTTGTCCCGAGGACAGGAAGCTACTTATTGCCCAGTACCTCCTGGATAAGGAAGCTGCGGAATGGTGGGAGGCCGTTGCGCCCAGTGACCGTCGGGCCACTTGGGATGAGTTCAGGGCTGCTATGGAAGCAGAATATTGTCCACCGCCAGTTAAGGAGCGCAGAATTATGGAGTTCTTCACCGCTACACCTCAGGATGTGCCTATTTCTCAGGCCATCATTACTTACAATCAGCAGTTGGGTTTCGTGAGAGATCAGGTGAGGACGGAAGCTGATAAAATCCGTTAATTTAATATGCGTATGAAACCGCATATCAGGCAGAGTATGGCACCGCTCATGTGTGCCACTTTGAAGGAGTATCAGGATCGCGCTCTAGCGATCGAGATGGCCGCACCAGAATCAGAGTTGGGTGCCGAGGCTGTAACACCCCCAGATTTAACCGGAAATATTACAGCGCCGTGGGCCCCGAGATGGAACCCACAAGGCTAAAAAGAAATTTTCACAAACATTTACAAATGCCCAAGAGGCCAACGACGGTACTAACTTTAAAAATTCACAAAGACTTATAAAATCCATTTATCAAAAACCGTCGTAAAACTCATTTGAAATCGCAGGCCAAACAAATGATACTCAAAAGTTTAGAAAACGATTTCCAAAGTAACCTCGCTACTGATACCAAAAGAGCGTCTCAAAATACTCACGCAATGGAAAAAGACCAACCAAAACGATACTCTAGCAAATGAAAACAAGAGCCAATCAAGAAACTCAATGTACGTAACATGTCCTAGCCAAGATCCTCCGGAAGCTCATCTCTTCACGACCGCTACAAGCTCGATACTCCGAGAACCTAAAAGAAATCCCACGACGGTCACCATAATATCCAACAATGATAATGTCACATCACATTAATAATAACATACCAATGAGAATACAACATAAGAATACGACCAATGTAATCTTACCGCCATAACTTTGCTTACTCAAGTGATTCTCATCGAGTAGCCATTATCACATTTCACATCATGTACTCGATTTACCAATAAACTCGAACATAATATAAGTACTGTACCTCAAACAATACTCAAGGTTCTCAAACTGTCATAACCAACTCACGATACGGAAATATACCATTTCTGACCAATACGATCCATCGAATAACATCATCAAATCCCAAGAGGATAACCTATCGTCCATCAAGACAAATACCAAAGGAAAATACGGAACATACCTCGAGATATGAAGTGCCACGACAATCATACCAGACTAATCCGAGATCGATCAATGCAATACGGACAAGGTCCTAACACAAGACCTACAAATGCATACTCATATGACCACGTCAATATGATCACAACAATAACAATCATGTATACTCAATGGAAATCCGACGATCCAACGCCAAGATAGATCCCTTTGTTGATCCTATCGGATCAACATAAGGTGGATAACTAACAATACACATGTGAACAACAACACATGATAAAATCAATGATGCGAATTCACCGATTCCATCAACACAATACTGGTAATCCAACGATCCAGGCCCTCGGATAGATCCCCATGATGATCCCGTCGAACCAACGCATGGTGGAAAACACATCCAACGATCCGGCGCCCTCGGATAGATCCCCATGATGATCCGTCGAACCAACGCATGGTGGACATTCGATCCAGCGCCCTCAGCATAGATCCTCATAATCCCATCGGATTATTTACACAACAAAAACAACACAATATGCATACACATATGCAAATCAACACGTTCATCCACATGAACAACATAACATGCACGACAACATGACAATATACTAGGACTACTTCATGTTCAACAACATGAAAGAAAATGTACGAGACCAAAATAAATAAAACTAAACCATAATCAATATGGAATACTTGCCCCGAGTCCTTCGGGAGCAACCTCGATGTCCAATCATCACCGACGATTATCCTCAATGCTCGGTGATCCAAACATACAATGAACTATAGATACTCATATCTTCGTCTTTATTATAATGTAACCTCGATACTCGAAGTTACCAATAACTGAGATAAAGCATATACATTATGATTTACCTCCCAGAATCGAAAGAACGATATGCGATCCGAATATCCAGAGTTCACAATAATAATCATCGCTGTATGCATTATAAACGAAATGAAACTGAAACCATTCATTAAATATTATAACTGAGCAAGTAATAACTTGCCTCGATACCGATACCAGGAAGCTAATGCCGAACACATTGCCTTTGTCTACGAGCTCCTCAGCCCCGATCAAAAGCAATACAATGGACATACTCGAACACGACCGCAATATCCGGTTATAATCACCGATCAGCAATCTCAACCTATCGAAGAAATCAAATAACACATATCCGATAACAATCAACAACTGACAATACTAACCAATCGAACTCAACGGTTCAACACAACCTCGAATAAACACAATGTAACCAACCAAGTCAAACCATCACGAATTCCTAATCAAAACACAAAATATCGCATCGTTTCGCCTACTTAGCGCACGTTAATCACCTAACGTAGCGTGCGCTAAGTTGCTCCGTTAGCGTCGCTAGCCGGTAAGCTTAGCGTGCGCTAATGCTGTCTGATGGCATGCATTCCAAGCATCGACTAGCATCTTGCAACTACGAATCCGAATGAAGGGAGACATAAATCTCCATATCTCTTGAAGATAAACGACACCATAACTATCACAAGGATAATATCAATGTCCATATATCAATAATAACATCAACAATCAAACCGACTCGATAACAAGGATCATATCATATTCAATCCTGAATTCAACCTCGTATCATGATTTAACTCCTCTAAATCGATCAATATAATTAACAAGATTCAGAAATCCATCTTAGATCGGGTTAAACGAATCACCATCCTTATAGTAAGAAGAATCTTAACTAACATCCGAAACTCTTATCAAAATTCAATTGAATCTCATATAACATCATCATATGATTATCCAACATGCTCCTTACATGAAATCATCCAAGAAAAACGAACCATCATCAAGAGGATACGAAAATTACCTGGATTGGATGAACCAAGAATAAGAACACTAGACTCCATTCCAAGAATCATGAATAACTTGAAGAACGAGGCTTGAATCCATGCTCTCCATCTTAATCTTGTTAAAGATCATCATCTCTCAGTGTTTGGGACCTCAAACCTCTCTCTAAAAACTCTCTCTCTCGGTTACAAGGAAGGAATGGACGAAATGCTTCATAACACCCTTCTGTCCCTTTTTATAATATTCATTATTAGCGTGCGCTAACATCTCATGTTTAGCGTGCGCTACCGCCTTAGCGTGCGCTAAATGACTTTGTTAGCGTGCGCTATCGAAGCCCAAAGGCTACTGCCTTGCTTCGTAAACTAACTTACGTACGTAATGCCCATGCATTAACGTACGTAAAACATCCTGCTTAGCGTACGCAAGTCATTTATCTTAGCGTGCGCTATCCGAAGTTGACTTGCTACAGTGTTCACCTACCACTCGCCCCCATATTCCGCATCATCTGGCAAGGATAAGATTCCTTGTTGACTGATACATAGTTAGCGTGCGCTAAGCCTAATATTTTAGCGTGCGCTAATACTTCAGGACAACAACCGTTGACTTACCAGAACGTGCGCCGAAAGCAGCCGGGTCCACACGCAGATTCCTTCCGATCTGTCTGCACTAGCGTACGCTAACCTATAAACGTAGCGTGCGCTAATCCTGCACGATAGCGTGCGTTATGCATGAATATCAGCGTGCGCTAATAAGGCTATACTTAGCCATTTTCCGCAGTTCTTGTCCAACGTCTCGACATACCAAAAGCGAACATAAGACACACTGAACACAAACACTGAATCCAATAATATCATCATACGATATACCCAATATCAAAAGTACGACAACCTGATACACAATATCCTCAAATGTAATTGTCGACCAAATACGACAATTATACCGATACTGATATCTCAGTCCTTTATTTATTTTATCTCTACTGTACAGATTCCACGCTGTACAATATAACTCGGATAAAATAATATTAAACATCAGTAGTAGAAATTCAGGATATTACATTCTACACCCCTTAAAATAAGTTTCGTCCTCGAAACTTGCAATCCATCATAAAACGAACAAACATACCGTTCAACTCAAAATATCCCAAAACCATCACGACAACGATTTATCATCATCATTACCGAATATCCAAAAGAGCATACTTCCAAATACGCAGGTCGACGATCTCCGAAGATACTAGCCAGCGTTCTCACGGTACAGTCTCAATACGCTTACGATCACAATTCCCTGATTCTCAACAAAATATATCATCTTCGGATCAAACAATGCCCGAATCAAATCTTGTCTGCTGATTACATAATCAAGTCTCAATCGATAAAGCGAATAATATCCGATGTATCCGTGAAACAACCGCTCAATACAATGGCAGCGAATCCTCAAACATCGATAGACAATCAACGCCGGATGATCACCAACAATGATCAACAATCAACCGAATTTATCATCGACATGATAAATTCCAATCGACCAACCAGAGGTCAAAACACAATCGAGAATATCATCAACGTGATAAACTCCAATACAACCAACGAGCGATCAACTAAATCGAGAATACCTTCACACGGTAAACTCCAACACTATCAACACGTAACCACGAAACAGATATACGAAAAGCAAAATTCTCAAAGCGACACACCGATCACATACGGTGGATCTCAATAAACATATCCGATGGCGAACATACCCTCGGCATATGAACAACCAATCACAACGACGAACATACCCGATCATACACGGAGTGGAAACGACCACTCACTATCTAAAACAACCAAGATGGGGTCACCATCCCCAAATCTACGCTTACAAGGAAATCATTCCGTAATCGGAAGGTAAAATCGCGCTACTACCATACCAATGGAATCACATAGCACATATGTTCCGGTTTCACAAAATCCCAAGTTTCCAAAATAATATTATGTGCATGAATCTACAACACGCAACATATTTCTCTTATCTAATAACTCAACCGATCATCACCGGATAATCAAACTAACATACTGAAGTTCGAATTCCTTTTCCATCGTACCATCAATATGATATGCACTATGCACTACATGCGTATGTATATCAATCACATTTTCAAAACCAGTTTGAAATCATATATTCTTGTCAAAAGACAAATTTTCGAAAATTCTTTCAAGAGTTTGAAAACTCAAAACATAAATTTTGGTAAGACCACAAAATCAATTTTCAAAAAATTAACTTGGCTCGATGGTGCCAAGTATTTGATAACAGTTTCCTTCGAATCCACACGATTTCGAAGTTTTAAAATGAAAAGTATGCAAATGCTCGACTATATCCATACTCCTGTATACCAATTCGTCACCAATATCCACCGATATTCCATCGGAAAACCACACGATCGAGTTCCAAAATCTCAATATATAAATTCCGACTAAACTCCTTTTCCACACATGACTTGCAACGCTACCATTAACCCATCCTGGATCAACTTAAATAAGATATCACAAAATATTGGAACAAATCCAAACACATAAAGACTTCCCGAGAGGTTCAATTTGAACAAGTAAACCAAAGCCTCGAAAGGCGGAAATAACATAGGTAAACGATTGGTAAAGTGTTTTACAAGTCTCGGGAGTTTTAAGAAAACAGAAAAGCCGTTTGAAACATTAGGGTCTTAGCCCGTAACTCGTTCCGCATTACAAAAAGTTTAAAAAGTAGAAAACCCCTTTTCGGACTTCAAGTCCTGAGTTATAAAACCATTTCAAAATCGATTGGGTCTCGGCCCAAAATCATTTTCCGTAAAACATCCGTAAAATATTCATTTTGAAAAGTATCATTTTCAAATGCTCAAAACAGTTCATGTATCTCAAATGAATTAACATGCTACATGTTCTTCTCAACAATCCATAGTCCTTCTCCCGATTACACAATTCCGTTCCAAAATCTAGCTGATATACTGATTTCCAAAATCATAACTTCTCAAGATCATCAATCCTATCCCAACTCTGTCACCTTATATTGAAATGCATAATATCTGCTGAATCTCAAAACATATCAACTTAGAACGGCAGTAAATCTCAATGAAATTCAAAAATCCGAATACTTACAGATCGTGAAGCCGACGATTCCCCGTGATACTGGCACATGTCTAGACTCAAGAAAATACTCGACACAGGTATTTTCAAAACTCACGTTTTGCAAACTCAGTGCAACTCAAGAACACAATATATCACGTAAACACCATTTGGAAAAGTTATAACAAGCCCGATTTACATCGCAAATCCGATAACGCACAAGCCTGAGTGAACAACAAAGACTCACGGCTCTAGTATTTGTCAATCGACAACTCGAATGACGCAACAAAAACACGACCCAACTCGACCCAAATGCCTAGGTTTTCTCAACCTAAGCTCCGATACCATATTCTGTAACACCCCCAGATTTAACCGGAAATATTACAGCGCCGTGGGCCCCGAGATGGAACCCACAAGGCTAAAAAGAAATTTTCACAAACATTTACAAATGCCCAAGAGGCCAACGACGGTACTAACTTTAAAAATTCACAAAGACTTATAAAATCCATTTATCAAAAACCGTCGTAAAACTCATTTGAAATCGCAAGGCCAAACAAATTGATACTCAAAAGTTTAGAAAGCGATTTCCAAAGTAACCTCGGTTACGAGATACCAAAAGAGCGTCTCAAAATACTCACGCGGAAAAAGACCAACCAAAACGATACTCTAGCAAATGAAAACAAGAACCAATCAAGAAACTCAATGTACGAACATGTCCTAGCCAAGATCCTCCGGAAGCTCATCTCTTCACGACCGCTACAAGCTCGATACTCCGAGAACCTAAAAGAAATCCCACGACTGGGCAACATAATATCCAACAATGATAATCACACATCACATTAATAATAACATACCAATGAGAATACAACATAAGAATACGACCAATGTAATCTTACCGCCATAACTTTGCTTACTCAAGTGATTCTCATCGAGTAGCCATTATCACATTTCACATCATGTACTCGATTTACCAATAAACTCGAACATAATATAAGTACTGTACCTCAAACAATACTCAAAGTTCTCAAACTGTCATAACCAACTCACGATACGGAAATATACCATTTCTGACCAATACGATCCATCGAATAACATCATCAAATCCCAAGAGGATAACCGATCGTCCATCAAGACAAATACCAAAGGAAAATACGGAACATACCTCGAGATATGAAGTGCCACGACAATCATACCAGTCTAATCCGAGATCAGATCAATGCAATACGGACAAGGTCCTAACACAAGACCTACAAATGCATACTCATATGACCACGTCAATATGATCACAACAATAACAATCATGTATACTCAATGGAAATCCGACGATCCAAATACCTCGGATAGATCCCTTTGTTGATCCTATCAGATCAACATAAGGTGGATAACTAACAATACACATGTGAACAACAACACATGATAAAATCAATGATGCGAATTCACCAGATTCCATCAACACAATACTGGTAATCCAACGATCCAGCGCCCTCAGCATAGAACCCCATGATGATCCCGTCGAACCAACGCATGGTGGAAAACCTGTCCAACGATCCGCTTCTCAGCATAGATCCCCATGATGATCCCGTCGAACCAACGCATGGTGGACATTCGATCCAGCGCCCTCAGCATAGATCCTCATAATCCCATCGGATTATTTACACAACAAAAACAACACAATATGCATACATATATGCAAATCAACACGTTCATCCACATGAACAACATAACATGCACGACAACATGACAATATACTAGGACTACTTCATGTTCAACAACATGAAAGAAAATGTATGAGACCAAAATAAATAACACTAAACCATAATCAATATGGAATACTTGCCCCGAGTCCTTCGGGAGCAACCTCGATGTCCAATCATCACCGACGATTATCCTCAATGCTCGGCGATCCAAACGTACAATGAACTATAGATACTCATATCTTCGTCTTTATTATAATGTAACCTCGATACTGGTTACCAATAAGCGAGATAAAGCATATACATTATGATTTACCTCCCGAATCGAAAGAACGATATGCGATCCGAATATCCGAGTTCACAATAATAATCATCGCTATATGCATTATAAACGAAATGAAATCAAAACCATTCATTAAATATTATAATCGAGCAAGTAATAACTTGCCTCGATACCGATACCACGAAGCCGCCGAACACATTGCCTTTGTCTACGAGCTCCTCACCCGATCAAAGCAATACAATGGACATACTCGAACACAACCGCAATATCCGGTTATAATCACCGATCACAATCTCAACCTATCGAAGAAATCAAATAACACATATCCGATAACAATCAACAAGCGACAATACTAACTAATCGAACTCAACGGTTCAACACAACCTCGAATAAACACAATCGTAACCAACCAAGTCAAACCATCACGAATTCCTAATCAAAACACAAAAATATCGCCTGTCGCCTACTTAGCGCACGTTAATCACCTAACGTAGCGTGCGCTAAGTTGCTCCCGTTAGCGTGCGCTAGCGGTAAGCTTAGCGTGCGCTAATGTCTGATGGCATGCATTCCAAGCATCGACTAGCATCTTGCAACTACGAATCCGAATGAAGGGAGACATAAATCTCCATATCTCTTGAAGATAAACGACACCATAACTATCACAAGGATAATATCAATGTCCATATATCAATAATAACATCAACAATCAAACCGACTCGATAACAAGTATCATATCATATTCAATCCGAATTCAACCTCGTATCATGATTTAACTCCTCTAAATCGATCAATATAATTAACAAGATTGAAATCCATCTTAGATCGGGTTAAACGAATCACCATCCTTATAGTAAGAAGAATCTTAACTAACATCCGAAACTCTTATCAAAATTCAATTGAATCTCATATAACATCATCATATGATTATCCAACATGCTCCTTACATGAAATCATCCAAGAAAAACGAACCATCATCAAGAGGATACGAAAATTACGGATTGGATGAACCAAGAATAAGAACACTATTCTACATTCAAATAATCATGAATAAATTGAAGAACGAGGCTTGAATCCATGCTCTCCATCTTAATCTTGTTTAAGATCTTCATCTCTCTGTGTTTGGGACCTCAAACCTCTCTCTAAAAACTCTCTCTCTCGGTTACAAGGAAGGAATGGACGAAATGCTTCATAACACCCTTCTGTCCCTTTTTATAATATTCATTATTAGCGTGCGCTAACATCTCATGTTTAGCGTGCGCTACCGCCTTAGCGTGCGCTAAATGACTTTGTTAGCGTGCGTTATCGAAGCCCAAAGGCTACTGCCTTGCTTCGTAAACTAACTACGTCGTAATGCCCATGCATTAACGTCGTAAAACATCTGCTTAGCGTCGCAAGTCATTTATCTTAGCGTGCGCTATCCGAAGTTGACTTGCTACAGTGTTCACCTACCACTCGCCCCCATATTCCGCAGCATCTGGCAAGGATAAGATTCCTTGTTGACTGATACATAGTTAGCGTGCGCTAAGCCTAATATTTTAGCGTGCGCTAATACTTCAGGACAACAACCGTTGACTTACGAGCGTGCGCAAAGCCGGGTCCACACGCAGATTCCTTCCGATTCACCGCACTAGCGTCGCTAACCTATAAACGTAGCGTCGCTAATCCCGCGATAGCGTGCGTTATGCATGAATATCGGCGGCGCTAATAAGGCTATACTTAGCCATTTTCCGCAGATTCTTGTCCAGCGTCTCGACATACCAAAAGCGAACATAAGACACACGAACACAAACACCGAATCGATAATATCATCATACGATATACCCAATATCAAAAGTACGACAACCTGATACACAATATCCTCAAATGTAATTGTCGACCAAATACGACAATTATACCGATACTGATATCTCAGTCCTTTATTTATTTTATCTCTACTGTACAGATTCCACGCTGTACAAAATAACTCGGATAAAATAATATTAAACATCAGTAGTAGAAATTCCGGATATTACAGAGGCCAAGAAATAGAAAACAGTTGGCAACTTCTCAGCCAGCAAAAGTGGCCGATTTTCGAGAGCACAGTCTGCACATACACCGGGGAAGAGGCCATTTCATCAGGCTGGGGGATCTCAGGGTAACCGTTCAGTTCAGTCCGTTGCTTCTGGTGGCAGGGTTTGTTTTAACTGCAACCAGTATGAGCATTTGATCAAGGATTGCCCTTTTCCTCCAGTTACTTGCTTCACTTGTGGGCAGACCGGGCATCGGGCGACTCATTGTGAGAGGGCCACCAGGGCTGTTAGAGTTCCGACTACCACTACCGATCAGAGGGATCACAGCACTCTAGCTACTTATGTTCCGCAGAGTTCGAGTCGTGGTAGGGGACGGGGTCAGCCGGATCGCCGTGCAGCCTCGAGTTCGGGTTCAGTTCACCCCCGATTGTATCAGATGAGGCGTACAGAGGAGACAGATGTTCCAGTGGCGTCAGGTACTACTCAGATCCTTACTCATCCAGTGTCAGTGCTTTTTGATTCGGGTGCTACCCATTCCTTTATTGCTTCGGATTGTGTGAGTCGTATTGGTTTTGACTCCTTGTTTGAGTGTGAGCCGTTTGTAGTGGGCACACCCAGTGGGGATCGTATGGTTGGGGACCGGGAAGTTAGGGATTGCCCAGTGAGGATCGGGAGCCGGGATTGGCCCTCGAATCTCATTATTATAGACCTTAAGGGTGAGGATTTAATCCTCGGAGACGATTGGTTGGATCGTCACGGTGCTATCATGAACTATCGGACTCGTACCATCTCGATAGTTTCCGAGGACGGCACCGAGCATACTCTCGTCGGCTGTAAGCCGGGTAGATCGGGGAGTGTGATTAGCGCCTTGAAGGCGATGAAACTTCTGAACCAGGGTTGTGTCGGCTACTGGTGTTTCGCTCTACAGGCGGAAGATGGTGGGGTTGACATATCTTCGATTCCAGTTGTTAGCGAGTATCCTGATGTATTTCCGGACGACTTGCCGGGATTACCACCACATCGAGAGGTGGAGTTTCCTATTGATCTTGAGCCGAATGCGGCCCCTATTTCTGGAGCACCGTACCGTATGGCACCGTCGGAGATGCTAGAGTTGAAGAATCAGTTAGGAGAGTTGTTAGATAAAGGGTATATTCGACCGAGCGCATCGCCTTGGGGTGCGCCTGTACTCTTTGTTAAGAAGAAGGATGGATCGCTTCGTTTATGTATCTATTATCGAGAATTAAACAAGTTGACCATCAAAAATAAATACCCTTTGCCCCGGATTGACGACTTGTTTGATCAGCTTCAGGGGGCGACAGTCTTTTCGAAGATTGACTTGCGATCGGGCTACTACCGATTGAGGATTCGGAGACGATATACCGAAAGTCGCTTTCGGACGAGATATGGCCATTACGAGTTTGTGGTTATGCCTTTCGGGCTAACCAATGCCCCAGCAGTGTTCATGCAATTGATGAACAAAGTTTTTATTGAGTATCTGGACAAATTCGTAGTCGTCTTTATCGATGACATTCTTATCTATTCCCGGAGTCGGGAGGAGCACGCCTTACATCTCCGGATTGTATTAGACATTTTGAGAGCCGAGCAGTTGTATGCGAAGTTCTCTAAGTGTGAGTTTTGGCTCGAGGAAGTGATGTTCCTCGGGCATGTGATTTCAGCAGAGGGAGTTCGGGTAGATCCGCAGAAGATAGAGGCGGTGATGGCTTGGGAGCCGCCTAAGAATGTGAAGGAGGTGAGGAGTTTTCTGGGTCTTGCTGGCTATTACCGTAGATTCGTGGAGGGATTTTCTAAGATCGCTAGACCACTCACTCAGTTGCTCCAGAAAACTCAGAAGTTCGAGTGGACTACGAGGCATGACAGACGGTTTGACGAGTTAAAGGGGCGTTTGACTACCGCACCCGTTTTAGCACTGCCTCAGGGGAACGAGGATTTTGTATTATATAGTGATGCTTCGGGCCTTGGGCTCGGATGTGTTTTGATGCAGAGAGATAGGGTCATTGCGTATGCGTCCCGCCAGTTGAAACCTTATGAGGTGAATTACCCCACGCACGATTTGGAGTTAGCTGCGGTCGTTTTCGCCTTAAAGATCTGGAGGCATTATCTCTACGGGTCGTCGTGTAAGATTTTTACAGATCACAAGAGTTTGAAGTATATCTTCAGTCAGAAAGAGTTAAATATGAGACAGCGTAGGTGGTTGGAGCTAATTAAAGATTACGACCTCGAGATACTTTACCATCCGGTAAGGCTAACGTAGTGGTGATGCGTTGAGCCGTAAGCCGATGGCGTTACGGATGTTGGAGGTACTTACACCAGAGTAGGATTCGAGATTTCATCCTGCCGAATATTGAGGTTTGGGTTCGAGAGTTCGGGGCCGGCTTTGTGCGTTAGAGATCACTTCGTCCTGGTGATGATATTAAGGCGAAACAAGATGATGATCCGTGTTTGGTCCGATTGCGGGAGGATGTGAGGAAGGGGAAAGCCCCTGGATTTGTGATTCGGGATGATGGCGTTACGAGATTTCGCGCATTATGTGTACCGAATGTTATTGAGACGAGAAGATCTTGAGCGAAGCTCATACCACACTTTACTCCATACATCCTGATGCAGTAAAATGTACAAGGGCGTGAGGAGTAACTCTGGTGGAGTAATTTGAAGACAGACGTTAGCGAGTTTGTGTCGAGATGTTTGACTGTCGTGAGTTAAGATCGAGCATCAGCGACCCACGGGGTTTTTGCGACCACTTCCCATCCCGGAGTGGAAATGGGAGGATATTTCTATGGATTTCATTACCAGTATGCCTAGGACTCGGACTGGAATGAACATGATTTGGGTTATTGTCGATCGACTCACCAAATCAGCTCATTTCCTGGGTATTAAGGACACTTGGGGTCCAGAGAGACTGGCACGAGTGTTTATTGCAGAGATCGTGAGATTACATGGGACTCCTAAGAGTATTGTTTCGGATCGTGATGGCCGGTTTGTATCACATTTTTGGCAGGCTGTTCATCGAGCTTTGGGGACTGAGTTGAGACTCAGTACGTCTTACCACCCTCGGTCGACGGGCGATCGAGCGGACGATCCAAACGTTAGAGGATATGTTGAGAGCCTGTGCCCTAGATTGGAAGGATGATTGGGAGTCGCACTTGCCGTTGATCGAGTTTACGTACAACAATAGTTGGCACGCCTCGATCAAAATGGCACCATTTGAGGCATTGTATGGGAGGAGGTGCAGATCTCCGTTGCGTTGGGACGATGCGTCCGAGCTGATTGGTACCGAGCCCGATATGGTAGTTGAGACGAGGGAGAAGATTACTCTGATTCGTGATAGATTGTTGACGGCCCAGAGTCGGCAAAAGTCTTATGCCGACACGCGTCGCCGGCCGTTGGAGTTTGAGGTGGGAGATCATGTTTTGCTTAAGGTGTCGCCGACACGGGGAGTTTACCGCTTCGGCCGGAAGGGTAAACTTAGTCCGAGATATATTGGGCCATTTGAGATTTTAGAGAGAGTGGGAGAGCTTGCCTACCGGTTAGGCTTGCCGCCGTCTTTGAGTCACGTTCATAACGTATTTCATGTTTCGACTTAGGAAGTATGTATCGGACCCTAGCCATATTCTTGATTTTGGAGAGATCGGGTGGGACCCGACATTACCATTGAGGAGAGGCCGATTCAGATTTTAGAGCGTCGGGTGAAGCAACTTCGTCATAAAACCATTCCTCTGGTTAAAGTTCAATGGTCGAGACATGGATCCGAGGAAGCCACATGGGAGACGGAAGAGAGCATGCGGTCGAGATACCCCGAGTTGTTCGCGTTGTAAGTTTCGGGACGAAACTTATTTTTAGGGGGAGATAATGTAATATCCGTGTTTTCTATTTTCAGTAATTTCTATTTTTGGTGTATGTTCGTTTCGGACAACTCGCTTAGCACTGTTTTGGAATTCTGAATCTATTTTGTTCTTGGAGTTTTTCCGTCTGGATGAGTTTCGAGGATGTTTTCGCATAATTTCATCTTAATTTATATCTTGCCGTATGTACGTTCGATTCTCGTAAAACTTGTTCGTTCCGTTGTTTCTTGATTTGTATAAGTTTGTATGGTTGAGTTGGTCGTGTTGAAATTTTCGGTTTGTTAATCCGACGTTGCATCGCGATTTTTCGGGCTCTTGGGCCGTTTTATAATTTTCATAAGTTTGGGGAATTTCGCTTCATTTGCTTCATTTGAGACTCTCTAGTGATCGGGATTATATTTTCTTTCAAAACTCAGCTTCGTTGTTTTGGATACCCCATGTTTATACTTTTGATTCTATCCTTGTGTTGCGTTTCGTCGTTGTATCGTATGCGGTGAGTGTTTAGCGATCTTTGAGCTGCGCATGCATAACGTACGTTATGCATGCTCCTTTACGTGCGTTATATGGGCATCATAACGTACGTTATACCCCATTGGTAACGTACGTTATGGTTTCGCAGAAAGTGTCCAGATTGTTCGTTACGTACGTTAACCTGGGAGGGGTTACGTACGTAACCTTCATAACGTACGTTAACAATAGGCGTTAACGTACGTAACTCGCCGTCAGGTCTTTTAATTCCTGACTTATTTCCGGTCGACTTATTTCACTCCCTTTCTTTCTTTCTCGCGGCGTGAGCTTCCTTTGGGCGTTTTCGAGCGATTCATCCGGTGCAATCCGTAGGAACCTTCTAAAGATCGATCTTTGCGTCCCAAGCAAGGTTTATCATCATCATAATCATCCTCCATCCGTCCGAATCGAGGTATACATCGATGAACCCTAGTTTTGGGGGATTTCGGGATCTTTGGCATAATTCTTCCTTTTTATCCGTTTTGACTTCGACGACTTGTTAGATTACGATTGTGTAGTCGTAAATCCCTTGTTTCCATTGTAGTTTAACGGGTTTAACCTAGTAATTTCTCTATTGTTAGATTTTAACCATCTTGGACTTCGTAATGACCGATAAATCGTTCCAAGGGGTAGAATTAGGATTAATTCTTACCCTTCCGCATTATTGAGACTTGTGTATACCGTTATTGTGTTAGGAACAGATTTGGGAGGATTGTTCGGACCGAAACCTATTCCGTCGTCGTTTCCTTCGCTTCGTTTCATTCAAGGCAAGTACATGTATTACATTTCGTTATGTATGTTGTGATTTTCGAAATGAATGATGAATTGTGATTTTCGGGTGCGTGAGTTGTGTTCCTTCCACCCGGAGTGTCCGACGGGATGTCTGGGGGTCGATACTAAGGGGTACGGCCGCGGAAGGGAACTTGGGTGCGTGTGTGATTGAACTTCCACCCGGAGTGTCCGACGGGATGTCTGGGGGTCGATACTAAGGGGTACGGCCACGGAAGTGGTATCCCACCCGGAGTGTTCGACGGGATGTCTGGGGGTCGATACTAAGGGGTACGGCCACGGGATACCAGTTGTGATTTTGTGATATCGTGATGACTGGAACTGATTTGATTGCCAATGTAGTATTCCGGAATATATATATATATATATATATATATATATATATATATATATATGGCAAATGAATTCTGATTGAGATGATTGTGCTGAAAACCGTATTTTGTATATAATGTTGTGTAATTGTGTACTTGCACTAGCTATTCGAATGCTAACCCCTTAAATGGGGGAAATGCGTCTTATGCATTTCAGGTACCGGGAGAGCTGAGGAGCAGGCACGGGACACGCATGTAAAGGATGGGCTGGCTTGATGATGTGGCTCGAGTCTGTAATTTTATGTTTTGTCATTGCATTTGTCGAGTACTGGAATTAAATTGTCTACTTTTAAACTTGGTTTAAGTCCCCTGCGTGGGCAATGGATTGGTATTTATTTTATGCTCATGTACTCCGTTACAATTGTTTTGGCCGAGGCCACGGACTTATTTACTCTTGAGTGCATTGTTTGGAATTACATTGTGGGTTATGTGTCATGTGTTAGCCTGGTAGACCTCACGAGGGTTCTACGGCGTGTAATGTCCCATTTGTGAATTGGGGTGTTACAGTCTCGACATGAATAATATATCATGAATGAATTATGAATATGAATGAACAACGAAAGGAATGAATATCCTTTTAACCGAGTAAGAATTAACTTACTTAATACCGGTGGTGAAATGTCCTCTCACGAACAAACGTCCTTAATGGAATATCGGTCGCTCGAACAACCTTGAATAACATGATTACCAACAAACGCTCAATATACGTATCAAGCACGATTATAACCAACTCAAAAGTCGATACAACAATAATCAAACTCATTGGGGCATTCTAACGAATACGTTGCAAACATTCTTCCCTTTGGTTACAACCAACCCCAATAATATCGATACCAAACCTCCAAGGAATGACTCAACCCAACAAAACTTCAATAATGGCATCAATAATCCAATAGGAAATCACAACTCAAGGTTACGACAACAACAATCGGAAACCCCCAAAATAACCAAAGTCAAACATCAAGTGTTCTTGAATAGTTCCCCAAATATTCATCAAATCCGAAATATACACCAATAAATCCATAGGAATACATGAATCTAAGGTAGATAATTCATATCTAACATATTCCAACATAATAGCAAGCTTACACGAAGAGATCGGAAGAAAAATACTAAAATCCCAAAATTCTAGATTCAAGAAGTATTTACCTTGATTTGATGTTTGGAAAGGATGAAATGGTGATTAATCCGAATTATAATCTTGGAGATGTTGATAGATGATTTCAGCTCGAAGAACACTTCTCAAAATGCCCAAAATCGCCCAAAAACGTCGAGAGAATAAGGAGAAATGAAAAAATGGCGAAATGGGGCTAAACTGTCCAATATATAGTAAACCCAATTTAGCGCGCGCTAGCTCCTATGCTTAGCATGCGCTAACGGGTGTATCGGGTAGTGCAGTACCCACTGCCTGCATCGTTAGCGTGCGCTGCATAAATTGGTAATGCCTCTTATTAGCGTGCGTTAACCTTGTGTTAGCGCGCGCTACCTGATGGTTGATGTCCAGAATACCGGAGTCCAGAACCTACTGTCCGCTTGCCTTGCTCGCGTTAGTGTATGCTATACCCATTACTTAGCGTGCACTACTAACACCATTAGCGTACGCTAATATCCACTCATAGCGTGCGCTAAGAATTATTCCATTCCAGTCCAGTACCCATTGGACTCTGCCTGCTCGGACCTTAGCGTGCGCTACAATGATTGCTAAGCGTGCGCTATCCAAACAACTAGTATATGCTACTTTCCATTCGTAGCGTGCGCTACCACAACTTAAATTCAGTCCAGTGCCTTCTGGACTGTCTGCCTGAACCACATTAGCGTGCGCTAATGCTGAGAGATAGCGTGCGCTACCCGTACTCAATTAGCACGCGCTAAAGAGAGTACGTAGCGTGCGCTACTCCTCACACACAGCCCACTACAAAGATAACAATGATGATATGCTCGGCCCGATTCTCCAATCGGGTTGAATGATGAATAATAACTGATATACGATACAAAATTACGCCGAACGGTGAATACAATGAATGGATATGAATGATGAATGATTATTAATGAGTGAAAAATTACTGAGTGACAATATACTGAATGATAATTAATGAATTTACAATCGGGTATTACACTTCTTGAGTCGGCATGACTGTAAGTGGTGGAGAAATTCCTTGAGTTATAAGTCGTTGGACTTGTTTGGTTAGCTCGGCAATTTGCGCTTTAGATCGTTGGTGGAATTTACTTCATTAGCTTCGACTCTACTGCCTCGTGCACTCTTTTGCTGGGAGGATATAGCAAAATTTTCAAATAAATCAAAAGCGGCTTGCGTCATTAGTGTTCCTATATCTCCCCCAGCTGCATTATCAACAGAGAATTGGCAATTATGAGTTAGCCCATCATAAAAAGTTTGACTCAAACAGTGTAAAGGATAATGATGATGGGGGCATTCTAGTAAAAGAGTTTTGAAACGATCCCATGCTTCAAAAAATTGTTCACCCTCCGGTTGCGTAAAAGCCGCAATTTTGGTCCTTAGTTCCGCCATTTTATTATGAGGATAAAATTTAGACATGAAATTTATTGCACACATCATCCCAAGTAGCCAATGAATTTGGTGGCAATGCCATAACCCATGTTTTTGCTCGATCCTTTAAAGTGTAAGGAAAACACCTCATTTCTAATTGATCCTCGGTCAATTGTTATATTGGAAAGGTATTGACAACCGAGTAAAATCTCGAATAAAACTTAAAGGATCCTCGTTTGGCATCCCATAAAAAGATGGGAGTTGGTTGAAATGAATGTATTTCAATTCATAATTTCGTGCTGTTTGGCCAAGTTGTATGCATGACGTTGTTGTACCGATCACTAGTCTAGCAAAATCTTTCACAGTTTGTTGGTCTGCCATAGGTTTTTCATTTCTAGAGGTTGACTTTTCTTCTTGGTTGGAATATTCAGTACTTTCTTCTGTCAAAAATTCTCCTTCACTGCTAATATCTTCCAGGCTATCTCCAACTTGATAATTGGGATGAACGTTTTCATTGTATGGTACCAAAGTTCTTACAAGGGACATACGGCCCTGCATAGACTAAAAAACAGTTACGCGCACCTTATGTGAAAAAAAATAAGAACAAGAAGAATAAAAGATGTAAAAAATAAAGAAAGATAAAATCACAAGATATAAACAAAAGTATACAAAAATAATATTTGGCCTAAAATAATGGATAGTTCGCATTGAGGAGTATTCCACGAGATATCATTTCTCGACACCGATGGATAGTTCATACCCCGAGTTGTGTACCCTTAGTTTCGGGGACGAAACTCTTTTTAAGGGGGAGTATGTAATATCTGGGGGTAATTTATTTTGTTTCACTGTTGAGTTGTACGTATTCATTTGGAATTGTACAAGTGTTGTTGTATTATATCATTCGTGATTGTTAAGGTGCTTGGATCGTGTTCATGATCGAATTTAGGCTGATAGGGCCAGGTGTCTTTGATTCGATCTCACTATTGCAGTCAACAGGGGCTTACGTAGGGGGATCTACATATGTTAAGGTTGTGGCTAGTTAATGTACATTAGTCGTTCATGATTACATACGTAACACCTTTCGTAGAATGAGGCAGAGAGCTCTGGACAAAGTTTACGTACATTAAGTCGATGTCATAACGTACTAATAGGACCTTACGTACGTTAAATTTGGGTGGTAGCGTACGTTATGAGGTTGTCAGATTATAAATCTTGGTTTCGTATTTCATTTCTTCACGAACCAAAACTAATTTTCTCTCCCCTAGAATCGTCCCTCTAGACTTGTTCTTGATACATAGACTCTTACAATGTGATTTTGATCATCCTATCTTGGATTGAGACTTGAGCTTGGAAGTTTTTCATACTCCTTTGGTGTTTGGAGAGTTCATCTTGTTCTTCTTGGGTAAGTTTTCTTAGTCTCTTGTTCTTCAAGTGATTTTCGAGTATGATGATGTTGTTGTTATTCACCTCATGTAGTTAGTGATTGTAGGAGGATATCATGATTCTTGATGAGTTTTTATAACTTATATTAAGAACATGATAATTATGTCTTGAGGAGGAGTTGTTCTTGATGTTTTAGAATACTTGGAGGATATAATCATGTTTAGGAAAGGTTATGTTAAGATTGTTATATGATTAACATAGCTTTGACATGATTATTGTTGTTGTTTGTGTTCTTGGGAAATTCTAACCACTTTAGTATAGAATTATGATGAATTATGTAATGATTATCATAATCTTGAAATGGTTGATTTAATCTTGTTGGTTAATCCGAATTCTTGAAGAATTGGTGATTGATATTGGTAGAAACATCATGTTTGTCGTGTTGATGATGTTCTTGAGGTATTGATGATGATATTGGTGATATTATCATTTTGAGATGATTAATTTGGTGTTGTTCTTGTTAATCCTTTTTGAATTGTTTTTCACAAGTGTTAAGAACATTATGATCATGTTAATTGATCATTGGAGTGATTGGAGGATGTTAGAATTCATAGTTGAGGACTATGATGTTTGTTTATGTGGCTTGATTGATTCGTGTTTGAATCGAGGTTTTCTTTGGTGTTGTTTTCTATTGATATTGCGCCATTGAATGAATTGTATTTCATTCAAGGTTGTTCGAGTGCTTGTGATTGTCGAAGACGCCATTCGTCGTTCGTAGGAGGATTTCATCGGCTTCGGTTTGAGGCAATCTATATACATGTACTAGTCAATGAGATTAATATTTTCATATATGTGTATGAATGTGTTGTATCATTTCGAGACGTAGTCTCTTCATGATTTTTGTTTGATATCGGGGATTGTTTGATACGATACCATTCGGCAATTGGGCCAAATATTATTGTTGTTTGTTAATAGCCGGTTCAAGGCATTGAGATGCTTGCTGTTAATGTCATTGTCGATAGCCGGTTCACAATATCGACTTTTGGCTGGTAGATCCAGGTGTCTTTGATTGGATCTCACTATTGCAGTCAGCGGGCGCTTACGTACGCTATGGAGGGGTATCTACGTATGTTAAGGTTGTGGCTAGTTAACGTACGTTAGTCGTTCATGATTACGTACGTAACAGCTTTCGTAGAATGAGGCAGAGAGCTCTGGACAAGGTTTACGTATGTTAAGTCGATATCGTAATGTACGTAATAGGACCTTACGTACGTTAAATTTGGGTGGTAGCGTACGTTATGAGGTTGTCAGATTATAAATCTTGGTTTCGTATTTCATTTCCTCACGAACCAAAACCAATTTTCCTCCCTAGAATCGTCCCTCTGGACTTGTTCTTGATGCATAGACTCTTCCAATGTGATTTTAATCATCCTATCTTGGATTAAGACTTGAGGTTGGAAGTTTTTCATACTCCTTTGGTGTTTGGAGAGTTCATCTTGTTCTTCTTGGGTAAGTTCTCTTAGTCTCTTGTTCTTCAAGTGATTCTCGAGTATGATGATGTTGTTGTTGTTATTCACCTCACGTAGTTAGTGATTGTTGGCGGATAACATGATTCTTGATGAGTTTTTATAACTTATATTAAGAACATGATGATTATGTCTTGAGGAGGAATTGTTCTTGATGTTTTAGAATACTTGGAGGATATAATCATGTTTAGGAAAGGTTATGTTAAGATTGTTATATGATTAACATAGTTTTGACATGATTATTGTTGTTGTTTGTGTTCTTGGGAGATTCTAACCACTTTAGTATATAATTATGATGAATTATGTAATGATTATCATAATCTTGAAATGGTTGATTTAATCTTGTTGGTTAATCCTAATTCTTGAAGAATTGGTGATTGATATTGGTAGAAACATCGTCGTGTTGATGATGTTCTTGAGGTATTGATGATGATATTGGTGATATTATCATTTTGAAATGATTAATTTGGTTATGTTCTTGTTAATCCTTGTTGAATTGTTTTTGACAAGTGTTAAGATCATTATAATCATGTTAATTGATCATTGGAGTGATTGGATGATGTTAGAATTCATAGTTTAGAACTATGATATTCGTTTGTGTGGCTTGATTGATTCGTGTTTGAATCGAGATGTTCTTTGGTGTTGTTTTCTATTGATATTGCGCAATTGAATGAATTGTATTTCATTCAAGGATGTTCGAGTGCTTGTGATTGTCGAAGGACGCCGTTCGTCGTTCGTAGGAGGATTTCATCGCCTTCGGTTTTAGGCAAGCTTTATACTTGTAATAGTCTATGAGATTAATATTTTCATATATGTGTATGAATGTGTTGTATCATTTCGAGACGTAGTCTCTTCATGATTTTCATTGATATCGGGGATTGTTTGATACGATACCCTTCAGCAATTATGTCAAGTATTATTGTTGTATGTTAATAACCGGTTCAAGGCATTGAGATGCTTGCTGTTAATTTCATTGTCGATTGTCGGTTCGCAGTATCGATGTATCAATTGTTATTGTTGACTGATGCTCCCTTGAGATATGGTTGTGATCGTTGTTATTGATATCAATGTATTTCTATTAATATTGTATTGGCCGATTAAAGGTATTGACATATTCGATTGTCATCTCTATCTCCGGTGGCCGACTAAAGGCTCTGAGGCATCTATTATCATTGAGTCGTTGTTATCGATTGGGCTTTCTGAGACAATCGAGGTATTGAATTGGGACTGTTGATGACATTTCCCATCCGATGAGTCGTTGTTATCGATTTGTCATTCTGAGACAATCGAGGAATTGAATTGGGACTGTCGAGGACATTTCCCATCCGTTGAGTCGTTGTTATCGATTGGTCGTTCTGAGACAATCGAGGTATTGAATTGGGACTGTCGAGGACATTTTCCATCCGTTGAGTCGTTGTTATCGATTGGTCATTCTGAGACAATCAAGGTATTGAAGGGACTGTCGAGGACATTTTCCATCCGTTGAGTCATTGTTATCGATTGGTCATTCTGAGACAATCGAGGTGCTGAATTGGGACTGTCGAGGATATTTCCCATCCGTTGAGTCGTTGTTATCGATTGGTCGTTCTGAGACAATCGAGGTATTAAATTAGGACTGTTGATGACGTTTCCCATCCGTTGAGTCGTTGTTATCGCTTGGTCGTTCTGCGACAATCGAGGTATTGAATTGAGACTGTCGAGTACATTTTCCATCCGTTGAGTCGTTATTGATTGATCGTTCTGAGACAATCGAGGTATTGAATTGGGATTGTCGAGGACATTTCCATCTGTTACATCATTGTTATCGATTAGCCGTTCTAAAGTAATCGAGGTATTGAATTGGAACCACCGAGGACAGTGCCCATCCGTGAGTTGTTATGGTCGTCTTAGCTAATTCAAGGCAGCAGCATACTATCATTCATGTGAATTCGGTAATTTTGTGATCGTTGTCGTATGTGATTAATGGTGTTTGGAGGCTAGTCTCGGCTAGTGCTCATTATGGGTAAGTTTGGGGCTTGAACCATCGCAGTTGGTTTTTTAACATCTACAGTTCAGTAGGTCATGGTCATATTGATGATCTCATTATGGGTAAGTTTGGGGCTTGAACCTTCGCGGTTGGTTTCCCAACACCTACAGTTCAGTAGGTCACGGTCATGTTGATGATCTCATTATGGGTTATTTTGGGGCTTGAACCTTCGCGGTTGGTTTCCCAACACCTACAGTTCAGTAAGCCACGGTCACTGGGTGATCTCATTATGGGTAAGTCTGGGGCTTGCACTTTTGCGGTTGGTTTCCCACCACTTGCAATTCAGCAGGTCACGGTCATTGGATGATCTCATTGTGATACGGCTTCGTGCCGTGGCTTCGGCCCTCATTGTGATACGGCTTCGTGTCATGGCTTCGGCCCTCATGTGATACAGCTTCAGGTTGTTTGGCTTCGGGCCATTGTGATGATTGGCAGCTTCGGCTGAGTGGCTTTCAGGTCATTGTGATATTTTGCAGCTTCAGCTGAGGGATTTCAGGTCATTGTGATGTTTTGGTATTTCCGTTGGAGCCTTCGGGCATTGTGACTCGTATCTATTTCAGCTCTGGTTTGGTTTACCTTCGGGTAATTTATCATTGTGATCTATATTGATGATTCGTCGTTGGGCACTTGTGTTCTAACCTGTTAAGCAGGTACTGATCGTATGCCGTGGGCATAGTATTTCATGAATGCTCAGTTCTTACCTTGGTTTGTGAGCATATCATATTACCATTGTTGTACCGTTTATTCTGCCTTTGGATGCATATCATGTTGTACATGTATTTGATATTCATTATCTGGATGACCGACCCCGTGGGGGCGGAACATGTTTTCATGTTTTAGGTGCTTGCGAGGAGAGAGTTGAGACATAGGGGCATGACGATGCCGACGAGGCATTCGAGTTATACTAGTCCCGAGTTGTTTCGGTGTTCATGTTGGTTAGTCCGTTCGGAGTGTTCTCCAGTTTGTCAGCCGTTGTCATTATGTATTATCCGAGCAAGTCTCGTGGATGTTGTTGTATTTTTATTTTAGCCATGTAGGCCCATCATTGTCGTTGAAATTCCACATCGGAACTTTGTGTCGGATATCATAGTAGGGACTGTGATTTTCCTTTTTGGTCAGATTGATGTATGTTAGCCGTGTTCGCCTGGTGGACCTCCTGGCGTGGGGTCCACGGCACTGTAATAACCCAATGGTTTTTGGGGGTGTTACAAAACTTATCCTAAAAATAGGAGTTTTTGAGTCGCTCGCAAATATATACGAGGTAAATTCTACCAAGGTCTTTTCTCTCAAGGATTGCTTAACAGGGCTTCGTATAATATTTTGTTATCGATTGCGAGAAATAAATACTAAAATATTTTAAAATAGATTTTTGGGTTTTTAAGTTAACTAAATTAAATGCACTATTTTTAAACTAAACTATTTTTATTAAGACTATTTTTCATGAAACTATTTTTATCTAGACTATTTATAACTAGACTATTTTTATTAAGACTATTTTTTATACTAGACTATTTTTAATGAGACTATTTTTTATAAGACTATTTTTATACTAGACTATTTTTATACTAGTGAGAATGAATCGAACTAAAATAAGTTAGAACTTGATTTGATAAAAACTAGGGGATTACGGGGTCATTAAATTAGGTTTTTAATAAAGTAGATGAATTGATTTACACTGAAATAAAAGATAAACGAGTGTTTATCGAGTAATCAACTTTTCACCTCATAACTTTCGTATTCAAAGGCCTCTTAATTACTTTCGTAACCTTAAGATGTTGTTAACAAGATAAACACTTGATGATTGAAAAGATATGTTTCCAATTTACTTAACAATCAATCAAGAAGGTTTTATTAGTAGAAATATGATATAATCAATCACTATTTAAACCAGTTACTCCCTTTTAATCTAGATAGTGTAAATATCAAATACTTTATATATAAACTAATAGAAATCCCTCTTCCCCTAGGAAGAAAGATTAGCTACTCATCGGTTTATATGTACTATAATAAGAATAGAATTGATTAATATACATGATAATGTATAAAAACTTGTAACAACTTAGAATTTAATGACAATAGATGAAAACTTACTTGAATACGATGTATCAAAGTGCAAGAAATGATCTCCGAAATATAACTTCAAACTTGATTACAAAAGTTACAAACTATGAAGTAAGATACTAAGTACTTATTGATCAAGCACTTTTCAATTACAAAATAGAAGAACAACTTCAAACTATCAAAAATAAAATGTATACAAAATTATAATAAAAAGTTCTTTTATAGAAAGAGATGTCTTGCTAAAGAAAGGATATTTCTTATCAAGAATAGGAGTGATTTTTTTCATGGATGAAGGTGTCCTTTTATAGGTGATTTTCAAGAATACTATGGATTATTAATTCAAGAAATGTGTTGTGGCATCTTGATTTTTCTTTGGTATTTGATTCACACTTGATCTTCCATGCATGTTTTGATTTTCAGATCATTGACCCCAAATAAAATACATGGTTGTTGAGCTCACAAGATGGTCAATATGAAATATTCATCCAAGGATCTGCTTGAAAACGATGCTGGAAAACGGCCCGTTTCGGGACGTTTGTATCGCCATGTGAGAAACAGCCGAAGAAACGGCCTTGATTTGCACCGTGTGAGAAACGATCGAAGAAACGGCCTTGATTTGTGCCGTGTTGTATAGCTTTGTTGTAGGGTGACTCGGTCTTATCCGGAACACACGCAAGGATCTAGCAGAAAATGTCAGTCGTGTATGAAACGGCGCAAGGCACGGCCCATGTTACGCCGTGTGAGAAACGGCCGAAGATACGGCTATGATCTGTGCCGTTTTGTGTTGGTCGTTTTGTAGACTTTGTCCTTAAAAATTTTCTGATCTTGGATTTGGTTCTGCTTTTCGTCCTTTTTGACGTTTCATATGAGTAATTTGTAAAATAAAATATTTTTAGCTCATGTTTTGACATAACTTTAAAACAATTATTTTTTATCACATATCCGTATGATTATGCCAGAAAAAGAGATATTTTGTATATGAATTTTTAGATCAAATATGCACTAATCGGGTTTGAAGATGTAGCAACTAGTGTTTGCTTTTGGGAACGCCATGATATTATAGTACCACTGATCATGAAAACATAACCAGTTTGTGATTTGCCTTTATGGGGATCTGATAAATAACCTGCATCTGCAAAACCAGTTATTTCATCTTTTGAATCTTTGGGATAAAATCAATTGTTCCTTGGAGATAACAAAATATATGTTTAATCCCATTCCAATGTCTCCGTGTTGGACATGAGCTATATCTGGTCGCGTATAATTTGCAAGATACATAAGAGCTCCAATTGCACTCAAATATGGTACTTCAGGACCAAGTACTTTTTCGTTATCTTCACAAGGACGAAATGGATCATTTTCAACATTAAGTGTCATATTTATCATTGGGGTACTAAGCGTATTTGCCTTATCCATATTAAAGCGTTTTAAGACCCTTTTTGTATAATTGGATTGATGTACAAATATTCCACTATGGAAGTGTTCAATTTGTAAACCAAGGCAATATTTGGTCTCTCTGAGGTCTTTCATTTCAAATTCACCTTTTAGATAATTAACCGCTTCTTGAATTTCATTATGAGTCCTAATGATGTTTAAATCATCAACATAGACAGCAATAATCATGAACCCAGTCGTAATTTTCTTGATAAAAACACATGGACACAATCGATCATTTACATATCCATTTTCCACTAAAAATCTGTTAGGCAACTATACCACATGAACCCAGATTATTTAGCCAATACAATGATCGTTGTACTTTAATTGCACATAACTCCCTCTGTTTTGATTTTACTGCTTCAGGCACTTTTAATCCTTCAGGACTTCTCATGTAAATATTAGTATCTAATGATCCATATAAATAGGTCGTTACAACATCCATGAGGCGTATTTTCAGATTATTTAAAACTGATAAGCTGATAAAGTATCAAGGTAATAGCATCCATGATAGGAGTGTAACACCCCCGAGATATTCAAGGTGTATTATAGCGCCGTGGACCCCTACATAGGACCCACCAGGCTAACACAAGAAAACACCACTCGACTAACCATCTCGGTTAGCAAGGAAATAATTGTTAACAACAAGAACACAAAACAACACGTCCGGTACAACCGGCATAATAAACGTCAACCGACAAATACAGTAACTTCAACGGAGACCAATCACAATCCGAAAGCAAAAGCCTAAGTACTCGCGAGTACAATCTATAAGTTTACAATTTGGAAGACATCCACATCAAAGAGACAGTAGGAAATAACAAGACTCAATTGCACATGTCAACAACCTTAGCCGACATCCTCATACCATTCCAGCGCCCGATCGTCTGACTGAACATAACCTGAAATCCATAACAAGAATTTCCCCAAAACGGATCCCCAAAGGGGTTAGCAATTACGCTAGTACAAGTATTCAAGGCAAACCAATCGCTTACACATTTCATAGTACATGCACCAATATCATTTCAAAAACCAAAACCAGACATGTCTTTTCCGGAAACAAACAGTCAAACAATTTGCCTTGGGAACAGGGTAATACCATTGATCCCGCCCGAGGCCTCTAAGGACCCTCCCGAGCTGGCCATATCGTAAAACAAAACACGCACGTGCATCGCCTTGGGAACAGGGTAATACCATTGATCCCGCCCAAGGCCTCTAAGGACCCTCCCGAGCTGGCTAGCTAAACAAACTCATGAATCCAGGACTCAACCCTTTGGACTCCCTCCGTGATCCCGTCGGACCATCCCGAGGTGAGCAAATCACACACAAAATACATTACCATTTCATGTTAAGCATAAAGGTTTCCAAAAATACTTGCCTTGAATAATTGATGACGCAACGAACGGAAAGGAAAGTCACCGACAAATGCTAGGAACCAACGAAACCGAACCTAACGATTCGAAGAATACAATCACAACCATTTCTAAATGAATACGGAATTGGAATACACTCGAAAACCCGCCTACGGTTCATGTATATTCGTATATAAACAACAACGAGGGCGGACCACAACCAAACCCTCTCGATTCCGTAAAAACCACGAAATATACCATGAATCCGTAGGGAAACTAAGAATACGAACAAGATTAATCATATTCATCATGAATTAATCAACAAAACGGAACGAATCGGACAAAAACGCGAAAACCCCCAAATCTACCCAAAAGTAGGGTTCTAAAGATCTAACCTTGATTCGCTGGATCGAAGGATGTTATAGGATGATTGATCAATGATATAACCTCAAGAACTTCATGGATTTGTTGTTAAACAACATGGATTCGCCACCTCCGAATCGCCAGCCGCGGACAGAAAAGGAAGGAAGTGAAAAATGACTGAAAATGCGACTGCTCTGTCACATTTATACTCGGCCGGAACTAGCGTGCGCTAGCCTTCCCGGATTAGCGTGCGCTATCGGCCAGTATCGGCCCAGTACCCTCGGACAGGGCCCGCACGACCCGGCACCACCGACCAATCCTGTCGACCGTGACCTGTCCGCCCGACCCCCGCTAGCGTGCGCTACGGCCGGAAGCCTGCGCGCGCTAGCCGACCTGTCTAGTAACCTCTGGACTAAACAGCTAGCCCAGGTAACGTACGCTAGTCGGCCGACAGCGTGCGCTACCCCTGCCGGTTACCGTGTGCCACGACCGACAGTAGCGTGCGCTACCTGCCGATCCTCCCCGAGTCCAGAACCTCAGAACCTCTCTGCCCTGACCCGATAGCGTGCGTCGGCCGACCGCGTAACGTGCGCTACTCCTGCCGGTTAGCGCACGCAGCCTTCCGGCAGTAGCGCGCGCTACGCCGGTTCCTGCCGCGTCAGCCCGGCCAGTGCCCACAACCGTCCGGCCAGGACCCGCCACCGTCCGGCCAGCTGCTCAGTCGTCATGATCCGACGACTCGATTTCCGAAAACGTACGGAACGAACACGGCGAAAATCTCGCGGACAACATCAACGACCCGAAATGAAAACATAATGCAATAATTAATCATACGCGACCAAGAAAAGGGTCGAGACGACAAATACAGATATGGATACCCGTAACTTTGGGTAAATTACAAAATGGCCCAAAACGCCCGAAAATCACGATACGTGATTGAATAACCAAACCGAAGTTCACAACACGTCTAAAAAAGTTAAACGGACTTACGGGAAACTCGAAACAGCAGTTTCGGACGATATTCACAAGAATCGAACTCAAGTGCGAAAAAATCGCTAAAAAGCACGGAACTCAATAAAACAACACCGAAACGAACTCGTATGACAAAAAGTGTAGAATTAATCATTCTCAGAATTACGAAACGGTCATGAACGAGTCGTCAAAATGGACTTCCGCTGAAAAAAAGAAATTACCGGAAATCGAAATTACGGGTATTACATTCTACCCTCCTTAAAAGAAGTTTCGTCCCGAAACTTAAAATAAGTAGGGAGAAGCAATATCCCCTGCCAGGAAAACTCGACGAGATACACAAAAACCGAAAACTCGCGCCCGACGGCGAAACGCTGCAAGAAACGCAAAGAGACATACGGCGTGAAAATACGCTCCACGACGACTAACACAACGCCACCGGTAGAGACATAATAAAATCAACGAGTGACAAGCGTCATCAAATAGACAATACAATCGAGTCGATTATTCGGACAATCACAAAACACAACGAACAAAAATCAATATGATTGACCAATCCAACGGTACATCAATCAAAACGCGAGCCAACCGCTGAACAAATACGGAATCCCACCGCCCAAGGGTTGGAAGATCAAAAACGAGACTAATTTCCCCAACTTAAGGGAATTACGAAGGAGCTTGAACGCTCAACAATCGCGAAACGAGAACAAAAACTGAACAAACAAACGATTGAGACGACAAAAAATCGAACAATCATATCCGAAACACGTAGGATAATAAAATTCAAACAATAACTCCCAGGATGACCTGGTGAGAACAACAAGGCGTGCATTCCCATAAGATCCACAGGAAATGGAATAGCGATTGAAAAGCCACAACGACAGACGAGTTATTCCGAAACAATACCACCCTCGTTCGATCAACAAAAGCAAGGGATAGGGAAAGTTCAGAAATGTTAACGAGCATAAATGAGTCGATAGAGTCGAAAATACAGAAGTTCAAAATCCGATCCACTTCGAATAAAAGAACTATTAGAGCCAAAAGATGTTACTTCCGAACAAGGTTCACAAGAATCGAACCGAATTCGGAAAAGTCACAGCGATAAACAGATCGACCCAAAACCAGACATTACTGCTCGAACGATGAATCCAAGGTACAGAACAAGTTCAGAAGGTATCAATGAACACGAGCGAATCGATAGACTGGAGAAAGAGAAAATACAGAAGTTAAAATAGTACGGGTATTACCTTCGACCTTGCCCTTGAAACTCAACAACGGAACCAAGGTAACGATACAACAAGCATCCGACACAATGCGGAACAATCACCGATGCACATAATCATACCAACCCAAGCTCTAACAGCTCGCATATATGCGATAACGCATAAATCTCTACGAGGCGACAACATCCAATACCAACATCACACCCCTCACAGAGGCTACCACGACAACTGTGTGGCGAACGACTCAATGTTCACACCACCAATTCAATCACAACTCGGGGGTTAACACCCTAACGAGAGTACGAACATCACACATATATTCCCGGACTGCAAATAGGAACGATAGATTTTGAAAACGAAAACCACCTTTTGAAAATAATTTGCAAGCACCAGTTGATCTTGAGTATCATATATCAAAAAGTAGTACAAACATCGTCATCGAGACTTGGAAAAAAAATTCATCTTGCGTTTGATAAAAAAATGAGGACACCTTTCTTTAAATTAAAACTTTTCAGCAATATTCGACCTTTGGGTCTAAGCAAGTGTGTTTCTAAATCATTAGAAATATCTCAAAATATTTTGATCCTCAAAGTCGAATAATTTTGAAACGTAGCGTGGCGCTAGTAGGCATCTTGAGAATACTGTGAGAAAATAATTCATTTTAAAAGTACATCTCGAGGTTTATTTTCTAAGATACTCAAGGTTTTTCAGAAGTACAATAGGCCAAAATGCCCAAAATTCGCATGTATCAACATTCACTTAAACACATCATATCACACACATCAAATCGTTCAAAAATCACGACAGTAATATACCATCCCTAGGATATGTTTAACAACATCGTTAAAACAACAATCGGTTTATCAAAACTGGATGGAAAACGACATCAAGAATAAAACTCCAAAAAGTCAACTCTAGGGATTCAAGAAAAATACCTAGATTCGGCGAAGAACAATGGATTAGATGATGTTAAAAATCATCTAGGATACTCCAAAACACCTTTGGATGGAAGAAAAATCAGCCCAGATGTGAACCCTAGTCGCTACGTCTCAAACTCATGGAGGAAGAAGAAGAAATGAAGTAAAATGCAACTTCTAGACTGGTGTCCAGTATTTATACTGGACACAATTAGCGTGCGCTAATCATTAAGGTTAGCGTGCGCTATCACGGCACCAAACAAAACTCCTGACCAAAAAATACACTGTTAGCGTGCGTTAACCCCAAGTGTTAGCGTGCGCTAACGAGAACTTCGCAGTCCGGTAGCTCTGGATCGCCTGAACTACCAGGTAGCGTGCGCTATCCTCCCCTTAGCGTGCTACCAACGCACTCTCGCGCGCGCTAGCCGCAAAGCGTAGCGTGCGCTAACGACTAACAGAGACAGCAACAGAACATATCAGAAAATTACCCGTCGTAAACCCTTCTCACAAGGATTTACCAGGCTAAGCACAATTTCCTACGTCATTTCGAAAATGCTAAAAAGACCAATGACGGTAATATTTTCCAAAACTCACAAACTCATTTGTCAAACCGTCATAAAATTTCAAGGCCAAAATGCCAAAACTTGATTTAGGGAATCGGTTTTACGAAATAAAACTCAGTTTGCAAAATACCGAAAGTCGTTTGAAAGAACTCACGCAGCGGATAAAATACGGTATGAAAATACATCAGCAGCGACGACACTCCTCGTATAAACCAAATACGAGAGTCGAATAAACACATGTCGTGAAATCAAAATCCACAGAAGGATTCCATCATTTAACAACTAATCAAACAAACAACTCGTGTCACGCGAGGCACAACACAAAGAAGGGAGTTTAACATCCATAGGTCGCACGTAAGTGACGATCGCCCCTCGATACTAATCACGACTACTGATCTCAAATGACGCGTCGCGATGCGACTAAGTCAGACAAAATCCGACGAGACAAAACTCAACAAACACAACTTGACTCGACAGCCTAGGTTTCCCCAAGCTAATCTGATTTTAAAATCGTATACTCTAGTTATTCGAAAATAAAACCGATAAGTTAAAAATCGTTTTCAAGACCCTTTAAAACACGACAAGGGCTTAACAGCGGTAGCATTTTATAAAATGTCCTAAAACACTTTTAAACACGACCTTTAAATACCGACACAAGGTTTTATTTGAAAATACAAGGCTCGCTCGCCCAAATTCATGTCACTTTTCAAAAACCCACAATACGATCAAGTCTAAGAAATTTTCAAGCATGCACGCCACATGTATTATTATTAATAGAAACATATTGGTTGTAAATAACAATAATTAGCCAAGTACTAACAATCTCCGAACACACGCATATACGGCATTCAAAAATCACTAGTTCAACAAGCGCAACTCGGAAATACTAATTCCAAGCATATGTCAAACTATCTCTTCAAGTTTAACAGCGTAACCAAAGAACACCGATTAAGACATATGTCGAAACCAGCTATGTGAGTTTCTCAACAAACTCTGCCATCAATACCTTTCACAGAACATTTCAATGTTCAAAACTTCTACATCATACTGCACCCTTCGGTGTCCAAACTGTAATATCCGGAATTTCTACTACTGTTATTTGATATTATTTTATCCGAGTTATATTGTACAGCGTGGAATCTGTACAGTATGGATAAAATAAATAAAGGACTGAGATGTCAGTATCGGTATAATTGTCGAATCTGGTCGATAGTTGCATTGAGGATATCGTGTATCAGGTTATCGTACTTTCGATATAGAGTATATCGTATAAGAATGTTATTGGATTCAGTATATGTATTCAGTAAGTGTATATGTGTTTTCAGTATGTCGAGACAGGCGGTAACAGTTGAAATTGGCTAAGTATAGAATACTTAGCGTACGCTAATGTTGAAGACTTACGTACGCTATATTGGTTGTGTTACGTACGTTATGGCTAAAGCATTACGTACGTAACGAGGGAATCGGACAGGACCGAGTCATGGTCGGCAGGTGGGACCCGGTGTCGGCGGCGGATGTGGACAGGCGAGTCAACCCCAGCCATTACGTACGCTACGAGAAGTGTATAACGTACGTTAAATGGAGTTTCACTGTAGCAAGTCAACGTACGTATTACGTATGTAATGAAGGAAATGTTACGTACGTAATCAATTGGACGAAACAGGTCAGTTAGTTTTGGAAATGAGATTACGTACGCTATTAAGGACTCTTAGCGTACGCTAAGTGCATTACGTACGTTAATGCTGGTGGTTAACGTACGTAAAGATCGATGCAGTTTATAAAATGAAAGTTCGTATTTCATTTCTCCTGATCATTTCACTTCGTTCTTCCATCCTTCTTCACTTCTAAGTATGCTCTAAGCACTTTTAAGTCGATTGTGAGCTTGGAGGCATGGATTAGAAGCTTGGATATGAAGATATCAATGATTCTTGAAGGGTTTGATTGGGTTATTCATGTTCTTGAGGTATGTTGTTGAATTCTTCACTTTGATTTCGGATTTTGGTATTGTTATCCGTAAATGATTCGTATGAAGAGGATTAAGATGTTGTTGTTTCGATTCTTGAGGTTATATGAATTATATGTTGAAGGAAGATGGTGAAATGATGGTTTATACCTTGAATATGTTGATTATGATTATGAAATCATAGAGTTCTTGATGTTCTTGGTATTATTATCTGTATTTGATCCGTATGATGATGATTAGGGAGTTGTTGCTACAATCCTTGAGGTTATGAAGAGTGTGTACTGAAGAATACGATGATTCATGACTTGGATTACGAATTGGAAGATTATATTCATGTTAAAGGATATCGAATTATGTTGTTTTAATGGTTATGAACATGAGTTCGAATCCCTTAGTGTTCTTGAAGAACTTTTGATGAATTTAACATAGCAAGACGATCGTATATTGAATTATCGGTATTTTTATATATGAAGATCGAATATTCGTTGGTTGTAGTGGCAGAATTCGTATGTTCTTAATGAAATACGAATCATGATATCAATTTGGAATCCGGAAATATTGTGATTGTTCGTCGAATATGATTTCCTTTACGCTCGTATCCGTAATCGCATTGTGGTTGTGAATTCGTAATTGTTTGAATTGGATTATTCGGACTTGTGGTTAAACAGGATAGTTGTGGAACCGTTGGGTTAAATGATCGGTTGTATTGATTGATTATGATCATCGAGTTGTAGTTTGTATTGTAGATATCGTTGAATAGTTTAGATGATTTGGTAGGTCGAATGTTCGTTGATTGTTATCGGATATGTGTTAATTGATTACTTCAATAGGTTGAGATTATTGATCGGTGATTATAACCGTATGTCGCGGTCATGTTCGAGTATCTTCGTGAATTGCTTCGGTCGGGGACGAGGAGCTCGTAGACGAAGGCATTGTGACTGGTAGCGGCTTCATCATCATCGTATCGGTATCGAGGCAAGTTGTTACTTGCTCAGTTATAATGTTTAATGAATGGTTTCAGTTTCATTTCGTTTATAATGCATATAGCAATGATTATATGTTGTCATTTCGATTCTGGGAGTTTAATCATAATGTATATGATTTATTTCAGTTATTGGCATATTCGGGTATCGAGGTTACATTATGGTAAAGACGAGGATATGAGTATCTGTAGTCCATGGTACGTTTGGATCGCCGAGCATTGCGGATAATCGTCGGTGATGGTTTGATATCGAGATTTCTCCCGAAGGACTCGGGGCAAGTATCTTATATCGATTCAGTTAGTGTTAGTGATTTGATCATGCATATTGTCATTCATGTTGTCGAACATGAGGTCGTCTTAGTGGATTTGTCATATTGTCGTTCATGTTCTATTGTTCATGTTGATGAACATATTGATTTGCATATGTGTATGCATAATTGTATTGTTTATGTTGTAAATGATCCGATGGGATCATGAGGATCTATCTTTGGCGCCTGGATCAAATGTCCACCATGCGTTGGTTCGACGGGATCATCATGGGGATCTATCTTTGAGAAGCCTGGATCGTTGGACGTGTTTTCCACCATGCGTTGGTTCGACGGGATCATCATGGGGATCTATGCTGAGGGCGCTGGATCGTTGGATTACCAGTATTGTGTTGATGGAATCTTGTGAATTCGCATCATTGATTTTATCATGTGTTGTTGTTCCTATGTGTATTGTTGGTTATCCACCTTATGCTGATCTGATAGGATCAACAAAGGGATCTATCTTTGAGAAGCTTGGATCGTCGGATTTCCATTGAGTATACATCATTGTTATTGTTGTGAGCATATTGACGTGGTCATATGAGTATGCATTTGTAGGTCTTGTGTTAGGACCGTGTCCGTATTGCATTGATCTGATCTCGGATTAGACTGATATGATTGTCGTGGCACTTCATATCTCGAGGTATGTTCCGTATTTCCTTTGGTATTCATCTTGTGATGGACAATCGGTTATCGTTTTGGGATTTGATGATGCTATCCGATGGATTGTATTGGTCAGAACTGGTACTTTTCCATATCGTGAGTTGGTTATGATAGTTTGAGAATCTTGAGTACTGTTTGAGGTACAATACAGATATTATGTTTGAGTTTATTGGTTAATCGAGTACGAGATGTGAAATGTGATAATGGTTATTCTGATGAGAATTACTTGAGTAAGTAATGTTATGGCGGTAAGATTACGTTGGTCCTATTCTTATGTTGTATTCTCATTGGTATGTAATTATTAATGTGATGTGACGGTTATCATTGTTGGATATTATGGCTGACCCCGTCGTGGGATTTCTTTTTAGGTTCTTGGAGTATCGAGCATGTAGCGGTCGTGAAGAGATGAGCTTCCCGGAGGATACTGGCTAGGACATGTATTTGTGTTTTGATTTTCTGATCAGTTGTTGTATTCCGCTGCTAGAGTATTTCAATTGTTATCTTTATTCGCTGCGTGAGTATTTTTGAATGGCCTTTTTGGTATCCGGTAACTTAGGTTACTTTGGAAATCATTTTCTAAATCTATCCTGTCAGTAGGTGTAAGTGATAGCTTAACGTGTGTTTTAAACTGTTGAGTTCGGGCATTTCAGGCCTTATCCTTTCAAATGAGATTTTACGACGGTTTTGATAAATGAGTTTTTATAAATCTTCGAATGTTTTTAATTGATAATACCGTCGTTAGCCTCTTGGGCGTTTGTAAATGTTTGCAAAAATTTCCTTCAGCCTTGTGGGTTCTATCTCGGGGCCCACGGTGCTGTAATATTCCCGGTCGGATCTGGGGGTGTTACAGAATATTGTATCGGAGCTTAGGTTGAGAAAACCTAGGCATTTGGGTCGAGTTGGGTCGTGTTTTGTCGCGTCAGTCGAGTTGTCGATTGACTAATTCTAGAGCCTTGAGTTTTTGTTGTTCACTCGGGCTTGTGCGTTATGTGATTTACCAGTGTGGTATTGGGTTTGTTGTAAACTTTTCCAAATGGTGTTAACGAGATTCTCTGGAATGAGATGTATTGTGTTCTTGAGTCGAACTAATTTGGCAAAACGTGTGTTTTGAAAATATCTGTGTCGGGTATTTCCTTAAGTCGAGACATGTGCCAGTATCACGGGGAATTGTCAGCTTCACGATCTGTAAGTATTTGGATTTTTGAATTTCGTTGAGATTTATTGCCGTTCTAAGTTGATACGTTTTGAGATTCAGCAGATATCATGCGTTACAGTATGAGATGTCAGAGTGGGACAGGATTGATGATCTTGAGAAACTATGATTTTGGAAATCAGTATGTTGGTTAGATTTTAGAACGGAATTGTGCATTTGGGAGAAGGTTGTGGATGGTTTGAAAAACATGTAGTCATGATAGATCATTTTGTGATACATGAAACCGCTTTTGAACATTTGAAAATGATACTTTTCAAAATGAATGTCTTACGGATGTTTTACGAAAAATGATTTTGGGCTGAGACCCAATCGATTTTGAAATGGTTTTATAACTCAGGACTTGGGGTCCGAAAAGAGTTTTCTACTTTTTAAACTTCTTGTAATGTGGAATGAGATACGGGCTGAGACCCTAATGTTTCAAAAGACTTTTCTGTTTTCTAAAACTCCCGAGATTTGTAAAATACTTTACCAATCATTTACCTATGTTATTTTCGCCTTTCGAGGCTTTGGTTTACTTGTTCAAATGGAACTTCTCGGGAAGTCTTTCGCCGTGTTTGATTTGTTGATTTGTTTCAATGCTTTGTCATATCATATTTGAGGTGATCCAGGTTGGGTAAATGGTTGACGTTGCGAGTCATATGTGGAGGAGGAGTTTTTATCAGAGTCTATATATTGAAATTTTGGAATTTCATCGTGTGGTTTTCCGATAGAATATCAGTGAATTTGGTGACAAGACAAAGTGGTATACAGGAGTATGGATATGGACAAGCATTTGCATAAATTCCATTTTATTTAATCGTGTGTATTCGAAAAGAATTTTTTTTTATCGAGAACTTGGCACCAGCGAGCCGATTTAAATTTTTAAAATTGATTTCGTGGTCTTACGAAAATTTATGTTTTGAGTTTTCAAACTCTTGAAAGAATTTTCGAAAATTTGTCTTTTGACAAGACCATATGATTTCAAACTGGTTTTGAAAATGTGATTAATAACCATACGCATTTAGTGTATATTACATATCATGGTGAAGTTGTGAGTGTGGCTCACGAACTGGATAATATATCAATGTGGAACGAGGAATAGGGATCCGAACTTTGGTATGGTCGTTTGGTTATCCAAGGATGATCGATTGATTTATCGAATAAGAGAAATATGCTGCGTGTTGTAGATTCATGCACAGGATGTAATTTTGGAACTTTGGATTTTGCGAAATCGGGGCATATGTGCTATGTAATCCCATTGGTATGGTAATAGCGCGATTTTTACCATAGTGATTTTTGAATGATTTCTTTTGCAGATTTGGGGATGGTGACCCCATGTTGGTTGTTTTAGATGTTGAGCGATCGTTTCCACTCCAGGTATGATTGGTTATTTTCGTCGGCTTGATTGGGTGTTCGTATGCCGAGAGGTATGTTCACCAACCGGATGTGTTTCGTTGAGATCCACTGTATGTGATTTTTTTAGCGTTTCGAGAATTTTGCTCTTCCGTATATCTGTCTCTGTGGTTCTGTGTTTATCGTGTTGGAATTTACCGTGTGAAGGTATTCCCGATTATTGTTGCTCATTCGTTGGTAATAATAGAGTTTGTCATGTTGATGATATTCTTGACTGTGTTTTGACCTCTGGTTGGTCATATTGGAGTTTATCATGTTGATGATAATCTCAGTTGTGTTTTGACCATTAGATTAATCGTATTGGAGATATCTTATCGATGATATTCTCGGTTAGTTAGTTGGTTGATCATTGTTAATGATCATATAAGCGTTCGAATTCTGTGTCGATGTTTCGGGATTGATTGTCATTGTTTTGGACAGTTGTTTCACAGATATATCGGATATTATTCGTTTTATCGGAATTGGAACTTGATCATGCGATCAGGCAAACAGGATTTGTCACAGATAGATTATTTCATCTAACGATGATATAATTTTGTTGAGACTCAAGGAATTGTGATTGTAAGCGTATTGGGACTGTATAGTGAGATCGCTTGCTAGTATCTCAGGAGAACGTCGACCTGCGTATTTGTAAGTGTACTCTTTTGGTTATTCAGTAATGATGATGATTGATCGTTGTCGTGATGGCTTTAGGATATTTTGGTTGAACAGTATGTTTGTTTGTTTTTATGACGGATTGCAACTTTTGCAAGTTTCGAGGCCGAAACTTATTTTAAGTGGTGTAGAATGTAATATCCGGAATTTCTACTAATGTTGTTTGATATTATTTTATCCGAGTTATATTGTACAGCGTGGAATCTTTACAGTATGGATAAAATAAATAAAGGACTGAGATGTCAGTATCGGTATAATTGTCGTATCTGGTCGACAGTTGCATTGAGGATATCGTTTATCAGGTTATCGTACTTTCGATATAGAGTATATCGTATAAGAATGTTATTGGATTCAGTATATGTATTCAGTAAGTGTATATGTGTTTTCGGTATGTCGAGACAGGCGGTAACAGTTGAAATTGGCTAAGTATAGAATACTTAGCGTACGCTAATTTTGAAGACTTACGTACGCTATATTGGTTGTGTTACGTACGTTATGGCTAAAGCATTACGTACGTAACGAGGGAATCGGACAGGACCGAGTCATGGTCGGCAAGTGGGACCCGGTGTCGGCGGCGGATGTGGACAGGCAAGTCAACCCCGGCCATTACGTACGCTACGAGAAGTGTATAACGTACGTTAAATGGAGTTTCACTGTAGCAAGTCAAGGTACGTATTACGTACGTAATGAAGGAAATGTTACGTACGTAATCAATTGGACGAAACAGGTCAGTTAGTTTTGGAAATGAGATTACGTACGCTATTAAGGAGTCTTAGCGTACGCTAAGTGCATTACGTACGTTAATGCTGGTGGTTAACGTACGTAAAGATCGATGCAGTTTATAAAATGAAAGTTCGTCTTTCATTTCTCCTGATCATTTCACTTCGTTCTTCCATCCTTCTTCACTTCTAAGTATGCTCTAAGCACTTTTAAGTCGATTGTGAGCTTGGAGGCATGGATTAGAAGCTTGGATATGAAGATATCAATGATTCTGGAAGGGTTTGATTGGGTTATTCATGTTCTTGAGGTATGTTGTTGAATTCTTCACTTTGATTTCGGATTTTGTTATTGTTATCCGTAAATGATTCGTATGAAGAGGATTAAGATGTTGTTGTTTCGATTCTTGAGGTTATATGAATTATATGTTGAAGGAAGATGGTGAAATGATGGTTTATACCTTGAATATGTTGATTATGATTATGAAATCATAGAGTTCTTGATGTTCTTGGTATTATTATCCGTATTTGATCCGTATGATGATGATTAGGGAGTTGTTGCTACAATCCTTGAGGTTATGAAGAGTGTGTACTGAAGAATACGATGATTCATGACTTGGATTACGAATTGGAAGATTATATTCATGTTAAAGGATATCGAATTATGTTGTTTTAATGGTTATGAACATGAGTTCGAATCCCTTAGTGTTCTTGAGGAACTTTTGATCAATTTAACATAGCAAGACGATCGTATATTGAATTATCGGTATTTTTATATATGAAGATCGAATATTCGTTGGTTGTAGTGGCAGAATTCGTATGTTCTTAATGAAATACGAATCATGATATCAATTTGGAATCCGGAAAGATTGTGATTGTTCGTCGAATATGATTTCCTTTACGCTCGTATCCGTAATCGCATTGTGGTTGTGAATTCGTAATTGTTTGAATTGGATTATTCGGACTTGTGGTTAAACAGGAAAGTTGTGGAACCGTTGGGTTTATTGATCGGTTGTATTGATTGATTATGATCATCGAGTTGTAGTTTGTATTGTAGATATCGTTGAATAGTTGAGATAATTTGGTAGGTCGAATGTTCGTTGATTGTTATCGGATATGTGTTAATTGATTACTTCAATAGGTTGAGATTATTGATCGGTGATTATAACTGTATGTTGCGGTCATGTTCGAGTATGTTCGTGAATTGCTTCGGTCGGGGCCGAGGAGCTCGTAGACGAAGGCATTGTGACTGGTAGCGGCTTCATCATCATCGTATCGGTATCGAGGTAAGTTGTTACTTGCTCAGTTATAATGTTTAATGAATGGTTTCAGTTTCATTTCGTTTATAATGCATATAGCAATGATTATATATTGTCATTCCGATTCCGGGAGTTTAATCATAATGTATATGATTTATTTTGGTTATTGGCATATTCGGGTATCGAGGTTACATTATGGTAAAGACGAGGATATGAGTATATGTAGTCCATGGTACGTTTGGATCATCGAGCATTGCGGATAATCGTCGGTGATGGTTTGATATCGAGATTTCTCCCGAAGGACTCAGGGCAAGTATCTTATATCGATCCAGTTAGTGTTAGTGATTTGATCATGCATATTGTCATTCATGTTGTCGAACATGAGGTCGTCTTAGTGGATTTGTCATATTGTCGTTCATGTTCTGTTTTTCATGTTGATGAACATATTGATTTGCATATGTGTATGCATAATTGTATTGTTTATGTTGTAAATGATCCGATGGGATCATGAGGATCTATCTTTGAGAAATTTGGATCGAATGTCCACCATGTGTTGGTTCGGGGATCATCATGGGGATCTATCTTTGAGGGCGCCGGATCGTTGGACGGAGTTTTCCACCATGCGTTGGTTCGACGGGATCATCATGGGGATCTATCTTTGAGGCGCTGGATCGTTGGATTACCAGTATTGTGTTGATGGAATCTTGTGAATTCGCATCATTGATTTTATCATGTGTTGTTGTTCATATGTGTATTGTTGGTTATCCACCTTATGCTGATCTGATAGGATCAACAAAGGGATCTATGCTGAGGGCGCTGGATCGTCGGATTTCCATTGAGTATACATCATTGTTATTGTTGTGAGCATATTGACGTGGTCATATGAGTATGCATTTGTAGGTCTTGTGTTAGGACCGTGTCCGTATTGCATTGATCTGATCTCAGATTAGACTGATATGATTGTCGTGACACTTCATATCTCGAGGTATGTTCCGTATTTCCTTTGGTATTCATCTTGTAATGGACAATCGGTTATCGTTTTGGGATTTGATGATGCTATCCGATGGATTGTATTGGTCAGTACTGGTACTTTTCCATATCGTGAGTTGGTTATGATAGTTTGAGAATCTTGAGTATTGTTTGAGGTACAATACAGATATTATGTTCGAGTTTATTGGTTAATCGAGTACGAGATGTGAAATGTGATAATGGTTATTCTGATGAGAATTACTTGAGTAAGTAATGTTATGGCGGTAAGATTACGTTGGTCGTATTCTTATGTTGTATTCTCATTGGTATGTAATTATTAATGTGATGTGACGGTTATCATTGTTGGATATTATGGCTGACCCCGTCGTTGGATTTCTTTTTAGGTTCTTGGAGTATCGAGCATGTAGCGGTCGTGAAGAGATGAGCTTCCCGGAGGATACTGGCTAGGACATGTATTTGTGTTTTGATTTTCTAATCAGTTGTTGTATTCCGCTGCTAGAGTATTTCAATTGTTATCTTTATCCGCTGCGTGAGTATTTTTGAATGGCCTTTTTGGTATCCGGTAACTTAGGTTACTTTGGCAATCATTTTCTAAATCTATCCTGTCAGTACGTGTAAGCGATAGCTTAACGTGTGTTTTTGAGTTCGGGCATTTCAGGCCTTATCCTTTCAAATGAGATTTTACGACGGTTTTGATAAATGAGTTTTTATAAATCTTCGAATGTTTTTAATAGATAATACCGTCGTTAGCCTCTTGGGCGTTTGTAAATGTTTTCGAAAATTTCCTTCAGCCTTGTGGGTTCTATCTCGGGCCCCACGGCGCTGTAATATTCCCGGTCGGATCTGGGGGTGTTACACAAACCATCAGTACATTCGGCTCAACATACATTTAGTATATCGCAATTACCAAACACAGATTCCATCATACAACAAAAGACTAGAGAGTCAAGCCCTCTCACAATATACCACGGAGCAAATCTCGGATCTTTCGATCACCAACGATCCCACCAACGCTAGGAAGTTTAGCGATTGAAGGCTCGCAAAACGACAAATAGTCAAGCCCAGAACGGCGCACATACTCCAGAGAGATAAAGGACTGCGCAATACTAGAATCAAAAGTACACGAACCGGATGGATCAAAAAAACAACTCGACGATAAGTACGAGAGAGACAATCACAGTTCAAGAAGTGGAAATACAATACGAGAAAACAAGAGAATCGAGTAAGAAAAACTTACGAGCACTGGATGTACTGAGACGCCGGCAGCGGTGTGACAATGTGCAAAACAAAACACAACTAGACCCAAATAACCGACAAGCCTAGGTATCCATAAACCTGGCTCTCTGATACCATTTTCTGTAATACCCCCGAGATATTCAAGGTGTATTACAGCGTCATGGACCCCTACATAGGACCCACCAGGCTAACACAAGAAAACACCACTCGACTAACAATCTCGGTTAGCAAGGAAACAATTGTTAACAACAAGAACACAAAACAACACGTCAGGTACAACCGGCATAATAAACGTCAACCGACAAATACAGTAACTTCAACGGAGACCAATCACAATCCGAAAGCAAAAGCCTAAGTACTCGCGAGTACAATCTATAAGTTTACAATTTGGAAGACATCCACATCAAAGAGACAGTAGGAAATAACAAGACTCAATTGCACATGTCAACAACTTTGGCCGACATCCTCGTACCATTCCAGCGCCCGATCATCTGACTGAACATAACCTGAAATCCATGACAAGAATTTCCCCAAAACGGGTCCCCAAAGAGGTTAGCAATTATGCTAGTACAAGTATTCAAGACAAACCAATCGCTTACACATTTCATAGTACATGCACCAATATCATTTTAAAAACCAAAACCAGACATGTCTTTTCCGGAAACAAACAGTCAAATAATTTGCCTTGGGAACAGGGTAATACCATTGATCCCGCCCGAGGCCTCTAAGGACCCTCCCGAGCTGGCCATATCGTAAAACAAAACACGCACGTGCATTGCCTTGGGAACAGGGTAATACCATTGATCCCGCCCGAGGCCTCTAAGGACCCTCCCGAGTTGGCTAGCTAAACAAACTCATGAATCCAGGCTCAACCCTTTGGACTCCCTCCGTGATCCCGTCGGACCATCCCGAGGTGAGCAAATCACACACAAAATACATTACCATTTCATGTTAAGCATAAAGGTTTCCAAAAATACTTGCCTTGAATAATTGACGACGCAACGAACGGAAAGGAAAGTCACCGACGAACGCTAGGAACCAACGAAACCGAACCTAATGATTCGAAGAATACAATCACAACCATTTCTAAATGAATACGGAATTGGAATACACCCGAAAACCCGCCTATGATTCATGTATATTCGTATATAAACAACAACGAGGGCGGACCACAACCAAACCCTCTCGATTCCGTAAAAACCACGAAATATACCATGAATCCATAGGGAAACTAAGAATACCAACAAGATTAATCATATTCATCATGAATTAATCAACAAAACGCAACGACTCGGACAAAAGCGAAAACCCCAAATCTACCCAAAAGTAGGGTTCTAAAGATCTAACCTTGATTCGCTGGATCGAAGGATGTTATAGGATGATTGATCAATGATATAACCTCAAGAACTTCATGGATTTGTTGTTAAACAACATGGATTCGCCACCTCCGAATCGCCACCATGATGTAAAAGGAAGGAAGTGAAAAATGACTGAAAATGCGACTGCTCTGTCACATTTATACTGGGCCGGAACTAGCGTGCGCTAGCCTTCCCGGACTAGCGTGCACTATCGGCCAGTATCGGCCCAGTACCCTCGGCCAGGGCCCGCACGACCCGGCACCACCGACCAATCCTGCCGACCGTGACCTGTCCGCCCGACCCCCACTAGCGTGCGCTACGGCCGGAAGCCTGCGCGCGCTAGCCGACCTGTCCAGTAACCTCTGGACTAAACAACTAGCCCAGGTAACGTACGCTAGTCGGACGACAGCGTGCGCTACCCCTGCCGGTTAGCGTGCGCCACGACCGACAGTAGCGTGCGCTACCTGCCGATCCTCCCCGAGTCCAGAACCTCAGAACCTCTCTGCCATGACACGATAGCGTGCGTCGGCCGACCGCGTAACGTGCGCTACTCCTGCCGGTTAGCGCACGCAGCCTTCCGGCAGTAGCGCGCGCTACGCCGGTTCCTGCCGTGTCAGCCCGGCCAGTGCCTACAACCGTCCGGCCAGGACCCGCCACCGTCCGGCCAGCTTCTCAGCCGTCATGATCCGACGACTCGATTTCCGAAAACATACGGAACGAACACGATGAAAATCTCGCGGACAACATCAACGACCCGAAATGAAAACATAATGCAATAATTAATCATACACGACCAAGAAAAGGGTCGAGACGACAAATACAGATATGGATACCCGTAACTTTGGGTAAATTACAAAATAGCCCAAAATGCCCGAAAATCACGATACGTGATCGAATAACCAAACATAAGTTCACAACACGTATAACAAAGTTAAACGGACTTACGGGAAACTCGAAACAGCAGTTTCGGACGAGATTCGCAAGAATCGAACTCAAGTGCGGAAAAGTCGCTAAAAAACACGGAACTCAATAAAACAACACCGAAACGAACTCGGATGACAAAAAGTATAGAATTAATCATTCTCAGAATTATGAAACGGTCATGAATGAGTCGTCAAAATGGACTTCCGCCGAAAAAAAAGAAATTATCGGAAATCGAAATTACGGGTATTACAAGGAGAATATGCCTCATGATAATCAATTCCAGGTCTTTGGAGAAAACCTTGTGCAACAAGATGAGCTTTGTACCTTATAATATCATATTTATCATTTCGTTTATGAATGAAAATCCATTTGTATCCAATAGGTTTCACGTGTGACAACAATAGACAAAATACCTTTCACTTATTTATTGAATCTAATTCAGCCTGTATGGCACCTTTCCAACTGATCCAATCATGCCTCTTCTGACATTTAGATATAGATGTTGGTTCTGGATCTTCATTCACGTTATCAATTTCTCGTGACATGGAATAACAAAACATGTCATCGATATCCTTCATTTCATTTCGATTCCATATTTTTTCATTATTGATATAATTAATGGAGATCTCATGAGTTTTTGCTTGATGAAGGTTTTCTTCATCATTATGTGTTCCCTGATTTATTTCTTCTTGTGTTTCTTCTGGGACACATACACTTAATTTGGCTTCATCAGGTTTTCCACATTTATTATTCTTTTGAGGAAATTTATCTTTGGAACCAACAGGTCTTCCACGCTTCAGGCGTGTTTTGGATTCATTTAGCATATTTGCATTGGACTGGTCTTTTGGAACCTCAATCCGAGCAGGAGTTTTTGCAGCGGCTACATGTGACTTTGTCACTCTTTTTGTGTCTGTAAATGCATCTGGTAATTGATTTGATATATACTGCAAGTGTATGATCTTTTGAACTTCTAGTTCACGTTGTTTTGTGGGAGGATCAAGATGCAATAATGACGGTGTACACCACTGAATTTCTTTTTCCACTTGTTTATCCTTTTCACCTAAGAGAGGAAATTCTTCTTCATTAAAATGACAATCAGCAAACCGAGTGGTGAAAACATCACCTGTTTTTGGTTCAATATATCTAATTATCGAGGGTGAATCATGTCCCACATAAATTCTCAATCTTCTTTGTGGTCCCATTTTTGTACGTTACGGTGGAGCAATTGGTACATATACAGCACAACAAAAAATTTCTAATATGTGAAAATTTTGGGTCTTGACCAAATGCTAGCTGTAATGGGGAATATTCATGATATGCACTTGGTCTAATACGAATTAGTATTACAGCATGCAAGATAGCATGTACCCATATAGAGATGGGGAGCTTTGTTATCATTATTATTGGTCTGGCAATAAGTTGGAGATGTTTGATTAACGATTCAGCCAAACTGTTTTGTGTATGAACATAAGCTACTGGATATTCAACATTGATGCCCACCGCCATAGAATAATCATTAAAGGCTTGAGATGTAAATTCCCCAGCATTATCAAGTCGAACTCCTTTAATAATGTAATCTGGGAATTGTGCACTAAATTTGATTAATTGGGCAAGAAATCTGGCAAATGCCAAATTGCGAGTTGATAAAAGACATACGTATGACCATCTGCTAGAAGCATCAATTAATACCATAAAATAAGGTCCACATATATCACCATGAATTATTTCCAAAAATGTTGGCGATTCATTCCCAACTTTAGTTGGTGATGGTCTTAATATCAATTTACCTCGAGAACAAGCAACACAAGATAGTTCATGAGATTGAAAGATCATCTGGTTTTTCAATGGATGACCACTTGAATTTCCAATAATTTTCCGCATCATTATCGAACTGGGATGTCCGAACCGATCATGTCAAACTTTGAATTTTTCAGCAAACTTCAGGTTTACTGTGTTATACGATTCAAATATTTTTATATTAATATAGTACAACCCAGATGATAGAGCAGGTAATTTTTCCAACACACACTTACTTCCGCAAGTGTTTGAAGTAATACAAAGATATTCATCATTATTTTGATCCATGGTTTCAACATGGTATCCATTCATACGAATATCTTTGAAACTTAATAAAAATTTTTGGAACTTGGGAGAAAATAATGCATTTCTTATTTTGAACTTCGTGCCTCGTGCCATTAGAAAATTGGCACTTCCAAATCCCTCAATTATATGTGCACTACCATATATGGTTTTAACACTTGCTTTGACAATTCTCAATTGATTCTTATCTTTCAGTATAGTATGTGTAGTAGCACTGTCTACAACATAAGTCATCGTCTTGAATTTTGGATTGAAACATATCTATGATCTATGGAAAAAGAAAGTAATTAAATTGTTGAAAAAGAATTAAAAGATATGACATGAAATGCATATTTATATTATTTCAAACAAACTATTACACACATAGAACACTCGTACATAATGAAATTTCACAACACTCTTGTGAACGAAAAACATAGAACTAGTTCATTTTCTGGCAATTTATTTTCATCTTCAGGATTGATCAGTCATTTTCATGGTAGCAACATCAGTCATGTCCATCATATCATCGAGGCCATAATTATAATCATCGGAATCATTCGTAATGAGATTTGTTTAAACATTTTTCTCTTTATTTTTCCGTGATTCCTGGTAGAGGTCAGCAAGATGTTTCGGCGTACGACATATACGCGACCAATGGCCTTTCATACCACAACGGTAACAAATTTCTTCCCATTTTTTTTGTTCAAACCACCATTATCTTTTTCTGGTTTATCTTCCTTATATGCCTTATTATAATAAGATTGAAAACCTCTCCCCATTCCTCGTCCACGGCCACGACCACGACCACAACCTCGAATATAACCACGGTCGCGACCGTGGTTGTGACCAGGTGATGTTGCATTCACTTCAGGGAATGGAACAGATCCTGTGGGACGAGATTCATGATTTCTCATTAACAACTCGTTGTTTTGTTCGGCCAAAAGAAGACACGAAATCAGTTCAGAATATTTTGTAAATTCGCTCTCACAATATTGCTGTTGAAGGATTATATTTGAAGCATGAAATGTGGTGAATGTTCTTTCTAGCATATCACCATCGGTGATATTTTCGCCACATAATTTTAATTTTGAACTGATTCGGAACATCGCCGAATTATATTCGCTGACGGACTTAAAATCCTGTAAATGGAGTTTAGTCCAGTCATAACGAGCTTTTGGGAGAATAACTGTTTTCTGATGATCATATCTTTCTTTCAATGATTGCCAAAGATCTGCAGGATCTTTGATAGTGAGGTACTCAATTTTCAATCCCTCATGTAGGTGGTGCCGAAGAAAAATCACAGCCTATGCCTTTTTTTATAATGATGCTTCTTTTGATTTAATTATAGTATCACCGAGGCTTATAGCATCAACGTGGATCTCAGCATCCAATATCCATGATAAGTAATATTGTCAGTGATATCAAGTGCTTCAAATTCGAGCTTGACAAGATTTGACATGTTGAAGAATGTTGAACTCTTTAGTAAGGATTAGAGCTTCGTGCTGATAACGTGTTATAAAACTACAATAAGCTAAAGAGAATACAAAGAGAATAGAGAGGTTATAGAGAAGGTGTTTCTCTTGGAATAATTTAACTTGAGATGACACAAATATAATTGCATAATTTCATCAGGGTATAATAATTATTCACATATTATAATATATTATCTTGTTACGTATTTCGATAGGTGATATACTTCAACATATGCTACCTACATCCCATTTGAAGTGCACACTTCCAAAAATAATTTTGTTTTAATAGAAGTGGGTATTTTCAAAATAAATTCTTAATATACATGTAAAATATACATATAATATTTCTATATATTAAAGTTTTCTGTTATATAAATTATAATATTACTTCATTAGAAAAAATTAAAAATAACTAAGAATAACTGGTTTAAAATGAATTATATTTTTCATTAAAATAATTAAAATTTAAATGTTATACTTTAACCAAGATACCTTCTTCAATTTGGACGGATGAAGCAACAGAAGAGTGTGTTGCCCCTTAAATGTACTACTTCGGTCCGTCAAAGTATGCATAATCGGAATTTGATTGAGCTCCACAAATCATTAATAATTTTAATTATATATGAGTAAAAATTATAAAAATAATATTTGAAATATACACGTTAAGACAAATCAAACAAGTACTTAGGGTGGTGGCAATGGCAGCGGTATGGGCTGCGGTATGCCCTATACCGGCGGTGAACACCGCTGCCACCTCCACGGTATGCTTCAGAGGTATGGGTGAGCGGCATATGATGCCGCAGAGGCATGGAAGAAAAGGAGCAAAATGTGACCGTTAGCATTTATTGTTTTGAGAGGTATGAAAAAAGGGTTGAGAGGTATGTGATGCCATTAAAAAAGGGTTGTGAGGTATGGAAAAAGTATGAATGAGGTGGAATGATATTATTGGTGGGTTGAGAGGTATGGGGTTTTTTGGGAGGCATGATTGCCACCACCCTTACCTGACTATAAGGCCATCTCCAGTGGTAAACCTTAATTTTATGTTTCTATCCTACATGGTTGAGTAAATTTTTTAAATTTTCTATATGACGTGTTGAATTTTGGTAAGGATAAAAACGTGTGAATTTTTTTATCTCCAATGCGGTGTTTCTACTCTATATATTTACGTATTTTTAGGAAGATATATAATATAATTATCCAATCAGATAATTACAAATTAAATTAGAATTTCTATAAGTATTTCTACATGTAGAAATACCTATAAAAATTTCCAATATGACTCAACTAACACATGTAATAGAAACAAACTTAGAAAACTGCATTGGAGATTATTTTCTTTATTTTTTATTTCTATCATAGAAATCCAACGGGATAAAAACACCCATTGGAAATGACCTAATATTTCTATATATTAATTACTTTATTGTTGGAATTTTTATGAATATTGATAGTAAAAATCATTATATCTTTGCAACCTCAAAAGCCGTGCCCCAGTTCGTTTTGATTTTAGTACCATATTTTGTGTAATAATTTGCCTGCGTAAATATGTACAGAAAGTCGATATGTCCGAGTGGTTAAGGAGACAGACTTGAAATCTGTTGGGCTTTGCCCGCGCAGGTTCGAACCTTGCTGTCGACGTTTTTTTACTCACTTTAACTTTTTCGTTCTTTTAGTATTTCTCTCAACTTTCCTGTCTTCATTTTTCCATTATAACAACAACATTATCCCAATGTCTCAACGGTTCCCGCAAAAAACGGGATAAGGGGGAATCGGATGTACGCAGTCTTATCTCTGTCTTAATACAGAGAGCCTGTTTTCGAATGATCCAAAATAAAAATTTCACCGAGAATTGCATGGAATGACTACTACTTCATGAGAAAAAGAAGTGCAGTCAGTTTAGTGAGTCATTTTGTTTTACTCTCTTCAACTTTTTCGTTCTTTTAGTATTTCTCTCAACTTTCCTGTCTTCTTTTGTTTGGTCCTTTTTTCCTTATGACAGCAACAACATTATCCCAATGTCTCAACGGCTCCCGCAAAAAGCGGGTTAAAGGGGGATCGGATGTACACAGTCTTACCTCTGTCTTAACACAGAGAGGCTGTTTCCGAATGATCCAAAATGAAAATTGCACCGAGAATTGCATGGAATGACTACTATTTCATGAGAAAAAGAAGTGCAGCCAGTTTAGTGAGTCATTTCCTTTTATTTCATTATAATCCAGAACCAAAGAATAAGGAGTCTTTGGCTCCATTGGAAACAATGGAAATCCTTTTTCCCTTATCATTCTATTAAATATGTATTCATAAATTATTCGATTCGCATTTATGGAATTATTTGATTCAATAAAAATATTTTTAAATATTAAAAAGTTGATTTGAATTTGCAATAAAGATATTCAAATATATTATATTTTACTCGGTTCGGAATTTGATTCTTTATTTTGTATATTTCCAATTGAATTATTTAAATATATCCAACATGAAAATTGCACCGAGAATTGCATGGAATGAGTCGAATGGCTACTACTTCATGAGAAAAAGAAGTGCAGCCAGTTTAGTGAGTCATTTTCTTTTATTCCATTATAATCCAGAATCAAATAATAAGGAGTCTTTGGCTCCAAGGAAAACAATGGAAATCCTTTTTCCCTTATCATTCTATTAAATATGTATTCATAAATTATTCGATTCGCATTTATGGAATTATTTGATTCAATAAAATTATTTTAAATAGTAAAAACTTGATTCGAATTTGCAATAAAGATATTCAAATATATTATATTTTACTCGGTTCGGAATTTGATTCTTTATTTTGTATATTTTCAATTGAATTATTTAAATATATGAATACAAATAAATACGATATATATAGTATATCATAAAATATATATCTGCCAATATGGGGGATAGCTTATTGTGGGCATCAGACACTGTTCCTCCAACATAGTAGACTGTTGAGTCACCATGATTTAATTCCTCCACCAATCTCTATCGGGCCAAGGGTGGAGCCCTGGGGCGAAGGATTTCGCCTTTATGCTACATAAAATATATATATTATGATAAATATATAACAAACAGTCAAATTGCCACATGTCATAAAATTAATTATTCTATTAACTAGTTTAAGTATCGTGACGTGTCATTATTTTATACTTTACCTAAAAAAGTATGACAAGTCAATCCTATAATGTAAATCTAAATTAATGTCAGTTTTGATGTTGAATTATATATGCAATTTTTATTAATATAGGATACAATAAATATTTTTTTAAACACTATATATCTCCTAAATATTTTTAATAAATTTCTATTAATGTCATTAAAAGTATAAAATAAAAATAAAAAATTCAGTTAGATATATATTTTGTAACTCTTTAAAATAATATAATAAAGTATAGTTCATATATATTAAAATATCATGAAATCTATAAATTATTCAAAAAACATAAATATTTTTAAATTATTTATAAAAATCTTAGAAATATTTAAAAAAATCTAGAAATTACTCAATAAAGTGAAAAACAAGAACACTAAGTGGAGGAAGCATGCATTAGTAGTTGCGGATGACCACTCAAGATACATTTGGGTTAAACTCTAACCAAGCTCCCTGAACTTTTGAAGAGAATTCAAAATGAGAAACTGTTATCCATTATAAAGATCAGATCAGACAAAGGAGGAGAATTTCTCAACAAAGCCGTAACGGAATACTGTGATCAAAATGGGATCCAACATGAAGTGTCAGCTGCAACAACATCACAACAAAATAGTGCAGCTGAAAGAAGAAACATAACACTCAAAAAAAAGTAAGGATAATGATTGCAGAAACTGAAAGTTCTGGGTTGAAGCTGTCAACACAGCCTGTCATACTCAGATTATTTAGACAATATGATACATGTATCATATTTAGATATATTCTGAGATAAAAGACAGAATGAATACATTGTAGTTTTTAAATACTTGATAATATTATATATTCCGTTAAATAATTGGTATAATAATTATAGATAAATTTATATAATTACACCTAGCTATATAATTAATTATGCATATAAATGCAAGATATTTTTTATACTGGGCGAAATATTATCTAGCTATTTATGATTAAATTTTATCGCATATGGATAATGATGTTAAATTTGAAAATGAATATCAAATATACAAGATTTATTATAATGTTTAAATAATTTTGAATATGTATACCAAGAATGGATATCATATTTATACATATTATATATATATATATATTATTTAAAATATAATCATATGTGATTATATATACTATTTTCTATTTTATTTTGCCGCATTTTATATCATATATAATTTATCTTTGATAATGCTACATAAATATGCATTCTTAGAAATTATAATTTGATATTTGTCTGATTCTTTATAACTTACTATTTTATTAAAAAATAAACTTATAAATTATATTTATAAATACCCTGTGTATTACACAGGATTTGTACTAATGTGTATATATATATATATACACACACACACCCTATTTCAGTGAAATTGTGATTAATATTAAAAATCAAACCAACATTCAACTTAGAGATTTATTGTTATAGCTCCCATTTACTTGAAATCACTTGTTAAAAGCTCGATCGAACTTGGTTCTTTGGTAAACTAAAGCTTGAAATTATTTCTTTATATCCAAAATAAAATATAAAAATTAAACTTGAGCTCGAATAAAAAATAATAAATTGTGCAAGAATATCAAACCGTTCAAAGCTTAATTTAGGCCCTCTATTCAAGCAATAATAAAATCGAATTCAAACATAATTTCCAAAGCTCAATAAAAATCAAAAACTTGAACACAACTATTCTCGATCTACTTAAGTCGAGCATACATACACAACTCCCCAAGGGAATTAGGGAAGTTATTTGAAAATCAAGTAAATTTGAGTTTTAACAAAAACAATTAATAACAAATTTTTATTTTATTAAATTAGGCTGCTTATTTTTATAATTTGAGAATATTAATTAATTTCATGATATTAATGAGACAGCTAACTTTTGTATGGTTCTTTTGTATTATTATTATTATTATTATTATTATTACTATCATCATCTTATTATTTTATATAAATTTTTGAAATGACCTAAATTGAGATAGGAAAACATCATTATTTTAAGGATTTATGAAGTTATAAAGTAAGTACTACCTCCGTTTTTTTATAACTTCAATATCTGGATTTTCACGCTTGCTAATGCACAATTTTGATTATTAATATCTTCAATTATTTATTTTTAAAAATTATAAGACGTTAATATTTTGAAAGTATATTTCGAGATGAATCTAACAAGATCTCAAATGACTATATTTTTTCATATGTATGAATCACAAAAAATGATCAAAAGAGAGTAGCAATAATAAAATAACAGAGTATTGATTAACAGAGACTTTTTACTTTGTAGTGGAATATCCTTAAAAACTGTACTCTAATAAAGTTTAATTTCTTTTCTACTTTCCTTTTTATTTTCCTCATTTTCCAGAGAATCCGCACTTTTTGTAGCTTTTTGATTTGTTAAGTAATATACTTTGCTCCTTATCCACAGTCATTAGATACCTAAATATTACCTTCCATATGCATTATGCGGTGATAAATTATATATGGAGTTTTAAATGTAATATAAACGAGACATGCAGAACCCGTGCTACGCACGGGCTAAGAATCTAATTGTTAATCGTGTATTCTTTCTGTATATTGGCGAGTGTATACTTAATTATTGTTTAGTATGTTGTATGAAATGTTTTAACTTTCTTGTATAAAAATTTAAAAGTGTTTGATGTTGTTTTGGTTTTGTGGTGTTGTATTTTATATATGGGCTTTTGGTTATTAAGTTCTGATGGATTTGTTTCTTTTGATCTATTACTTATTCGCATTTGATAAAAAAATACTTTATTTCTTTTGATCTATTACTTAGCCCTACAATACTTGTCCATTAGATCTTTTTGCATGGTAATATGAAGACACGGTCTATCTAATTGGTTATAGTTTAATGTGCGTTAAATATTTTCTTTATTAAGTTTGTAAGTTAAAGTTTGTGTAATAATGTATATATAATAATGCCACATAAACTGTATAAAAATCGTTACAAACCTTTTTAGCTTCATCTCATTTTATTGTACAACTAATTTCATTGAAAATTAACAGTGAAGTCTAACTAATATTAATAAATTTATCAATAAACTCAATTCAAAATAGTCAACTAAATGAATATTAATTAACACACTATTAATAATTCCTAAAACCTTTGGACTCCACTATTATGTCTTACACTTAATTTTTTTAATTTACAAATGGGTTTGAGCAAAAATTATGTACTTTTTCTTTTATATTCATTATTCAAGTTGCATGCTTACATAAACTAATCATGCTAAAAAGTATAATTTAACCATTTAAATGTTGTTTTACATACATGCTCGTGCACATTTTCTTTAATCAATTCGCATATGTGAGTTACATCAATAGAAAACACACATAAATTACTTGTATATGAAAATGCATTAATATAATACATATATCTATATATATTGCATTAGGTTAAATCATCAATTATTCTTGCAACCTTTTCAACTTCATCTCATTCCATAACCGACTTTTAATTTTATACTAATTACTAAATATCATGTGATAAATTTCGTCAAGTCTTGCACTTCCATCTCGATGTTGTATATACTTCACATTAAATGCATGATTTTGTTTTTCGATAAAAGTTTGAACTTTTGCTTATGTTTAAAACTCAACTTTGTTTAATTAAATACAAAAATGATAAATTAGAATTATAGGTGAAACTAATTTATTTATGATGATAAATGTAATCCTATGATACCTTTGCATCGGACACAATAAAATCGGTACTAAAATATCGGCCAGTAGTAGAATTCACATCCCAAACTCTACAAAGCATTACAACAATGGTGCCAGTAACACCTACATCAAGTTTGTCCAGGTAGAAGAAACTGCTTGGCTGGGGAACCTCCATTGCAAGGCTATTCGATTTCTTGTTTGACATGGTATATGTTTTGTTTAACTAAGTAATGCTGGAAGATCAATCACCATGGTTTGGGTAATGCAAAATAAATGAGGTCGTAGTTCTTTTATAGGGATCGATATGATCCGATTGTAATTGTATCTTGAATCACTTGGCATTCTTGCAACAACTCAGATGCAACTCTTTGCATCTCACATTTAGATTCATTATAACGCATAAACACTTAGCATGGTCACAATAACTCAGGTGCAACCCTTTGCATCTCGCAATTACTCAGGTCCAACTCTTTGCATCCTCGCAATTACTCAGATCGAAGCATGAAGCACTCCAAAAACGCGATATTAATTTACAATTGGTGTCATAAATACTACACACTAAATGCAAGGACTGAATCTTATAGTATAATAGATATGACATTGTAATATAATATTCTTTTTATAAATTGAAGTTTGCATAAGTGAATGAGTTGAATTGAGTTGAACTGAACTTTAAAGTGAACTGAGCTGAGCTGAATTATGCTGAACTGAACTGAATTGAAGGTAATGAATAATATAATTCTTATTATTATTCTTAATATATATATATATATATAAAACAATAGTAACAATATATATAATAATAATATTTGAAATAAATAATAATAAATTATCCATAATACTACAAGTTATGTATATAATATTATTGATAATATTGATATCAATTATAATAATAATAACAATAATAAAATTATTATTAATAATAAAAATATATATAATACTATTAATGATATTGATATTAATAATAACAATATATAACAATAAAATTAGATAACAATATCTACAACAATAATGACTATTATATATATTACAACAACAACAAAAACAATAATAAAATAATAATTATAATCTATATTACAATAATAAAAAAATAAAAAATAATATTAAAATAAACAATAATAATAATTTTATAATATTATTGATAAATAATAATAATTTTAAAGCTGAAATGAACTGAATTGAATTGATCTTTGCTGAATTGAATTGAATTGAATTGAAATTTATTTAATTGAACTGAACTGAAATGTGCTGAAATTAAGCCAAAAGAACAAAACTCAAATATGTCGGTATATATATATATATATATATATATATATGGCGCACTTTGATACATGTTTTTTAGATGCGTGATACAATTCATCTCCTTTTGAGTTGATCTTCAAACATTCGTATGTTACCATTTACCAAATGATACGGTGTATGTTTGTCAAAACGATTTGTACCTGTTTGGCGGTTAAATATGTAATTATTAATTATTATGTTAGTCGTTTGATTTTATAAATTGTAGTGTTAAATAATCAATAGTTGTTTATTATTTTATATAAAATTATTATTAAATAATGAGTTTCTTACTGATTTAGGCTTTATTCTTTTGACTTAATTTTAATAAACTTCAATTCATTTCAATAAAATTCAATCCAATTCTGTACAATTCAGTTCAATTTTAGAATCAATATTATTAATTTACTATTATCATTATCATTATTCTTCTTTGTATTATCAATAATATTATATATAATAACTATTATAATTACTTATTTTAGTACTAGTACTATTATTTATTTTAATACTATTATTATTATAACTGTTTTTTTGTGTATTATTATAATAATTATTATTAATACTAATTTTATTATTACTAATTTTGTTGTTGTTGTATATAAATAATAATTACTATTATTGTATATATCGATATCTAATTTTATTATCAATTATTAGTATTAATAATATCAAAAGTATCAATAGTATTATATATAATTTCTAGTATTAAGTATAATTTTATTATTATTATTATTATTATCAACATTGTTGTTTTTATTGTTGTAGTTTAAAATTATTATTTTTGTGGATGTGATATAACTATTTTATTATTTTTGTATCTATTGTTATGTGATATTAATACTACCAATGGGCAATGATATTATATATATTTTCTTCTTCTTATTATTATTTTTGTAATATATTATATTATTATTATTGTTATATATATTATATTATTTGATATTATTATTATTAATAATTATTATTCAGTAACTTAAAGAAAACTCAATTCCGATGAATAGTTTAAGCGGAGGAAATATGTATGATAGGACGTCGAATGTACGCTCGCTGAAAACCCGGTTTAAAATATGGACCAATAAAGGTCCGACCTAGGTTCTTAGATAAGGAGATTACAACCCCAAGGTCCTTTAGAAGATCGCCGACCTCGGAGGCCCCATTTAGCTGTGACATCTGTTAAGATAAAGGGCGCCGACCTCGGAGGCCCCCGCTGACCTATGATATCCGATAACAGGTCGCCGACCTCAAAGGCCTCTCAAACTACTGATTTAAATAGGGATGAGCCGACCTAAAAACCATCGGACTCTTGGGAAAGAAGATCCTGACTCACCTGACAGAATCCCTAAGATCCAGGGGCTGAGAACCCATACCTTGCCAATCCCGGAGATCCAGGGATTGAGAGCCCATACCTCGCAATCCCTAAATCCAGGGATAGGAAATCGCAGCTTGAATCCCCTGATATCCGGATTCTCTCTAGAATCGGATCATCTCGGATGACAAGGTATCCTCCTCCTATAAAAGGGAGAGGGGGTTCCTCAAAAGGATCCAGACTGAGAATACGGATTTTTAGAGAGAGAAAGAAAAGAGAGTACTTCATATATTTCGGGTTTTCTTAGCTAAACTTCTAAGATTAACCCGGTTCTTGGTGGCCGATCAGCTCGGTTACATCAATGTATATCACTCGAACCGGTGCCTCCGTTAGTCTGGACCGATTATACTTACCGTTACATTCACGAAAGCCCACTCTAAAACCGTGCATCCCTTCACACATTAATCCTCCCCGCTCAGTTCCATTTTCAATCTTTCATAAACTCACATAAATAATTAAAGCTCTGAGACAAAAGGAAAATTCAAAGTCTGGTCCCTTTGTTGCCTTCTCACTCCCAGCCTCGCCGACAAACTAACGGTTCGCCGGCGTTCCTCGGCGGCGTCTCTCATCCATAAGGCGGTGGATCTCCGCGAACCTCTCAATACGACTCCGTTTGAGTAATTTCTGCACTTCGCTTTGCTGCCGCTCCACAACGGCTAGTTCCTATCGTTTCACCTAGAATCTCTGCGTTGCGAAGGTACTGAGACTGATTATGTATGTTACTGAATTATCTTTTTCTAGTTTCACGCTTTTCGTTAGTCATTGATTTTTTTTTTTCGGGAATATTTTCTTTTTTTGCACCTCGATAAGTCTTTGAAGATTTTTAAAAAGTGAACTAGCCGAAGGTGCCTTTTTCTAGATTACTTTGAATCATTGATGACATTTAGTGGGGCGGAAGTATGATTTCGTGAAACTGATGATATTTAGGGGCTCAGCGTGGTAGAAACTAATTTCTGTTTTCCAGTCCTTATTATATGTGTTTTTCTGATTAGTTATATGAATTACTAGATCACAAGTCGAAGGGGATATTCTGGAAAAACATGAATTTTCATCTTTTGTGATGCTCTGTTTTGATATTGTTTCCACACTTATGAAATTAGCAAAGTTGATCACGATGACAATATGACAATCGATAATGTGTGGTATCCTTTCTTGAGGATGGAAAATAATGGACATAAAACAAAGAGTACATTAAGTTACGAAACGATCTTTGTGGAGTGGATGTTACATTTGCACATGAGTCATGTTCTCCTTGACAATAATCACGCAAATACCTGATAGAATATGTTAATATTCTGTAAATAATCTATTGATTATGTCGTATATTTTGTATTAGGAAATTGTATAATTAGGTCCAACATTATAGCCTAGCCTTACGCTAATCAATTCCGATAGCCTAGTATTACGTCGACAATCTTGTACATAAGTTCATTGGTCAGTAATGAGAAGGACACGGAATAAACTTCTTTTATTTACAGAATATTAACATATTCTATCAATACCGAACAGAAACGTACAGATTTTATAAGATCTTAGTTTGTCATCTATTTTTGCAGGCGTACTCATAATAGTAAAGTGCTAGACTTGACTTAACAAAGGTTTCATGTATGTGACAGGGATCCAAGATGATAGGATCTCTAATCACTAGAGTACTTGTGTATGTGCCACACCCACTTTTTCGTTTCAATTAAAATTAGTTACCTTCAATCCGTCCATGTTTCTTAGTTTCTACCCTTTTTGCAGATTGGTATTTGGCTATGTGTATCCTGCGTATGAATGCTTCAAAACTGTGGAAATGAATAAGCCCGACATTGACCAACTTCTGTTTTGGTGCCAATATTGGTATTTGCTACATTTTCTTTTTATCTTCCAGATGTTTTAGTCACAAGCTATCAGTTACTTCTTTTTGAACTTTCAGGATTTTGGTGTCTGGGTTGACAGTTTTGGAAAGGATTGGTGATGCGTTCATTGGCTGGTAAAATATTTCAAATGGCTCCAACAATGAAAACTCTTATATGCTATTTTTGGGTTCGTTATAAAGTTCTTGTTTTGTAATGTTGTTGGGTGAAGGATTCCGATGTATGGTGAAGCTAAGTTGGCCTTCTTCATATACTTGTGGTTTCCTAAAACTAAGGTCTGTGGTCTTCTCTGAGATGGTTATGTGGAGTTTATTAGTTCTTTGCAGTGTATTCTAATTAAATGTTTCCTTCACTAAATTGATTTCAGGGAACAACATATGTTTATGACTCCTTCTTTAGACCCTATGTGGAGAAGCATGAGACAGAAATCGACCGTAATTTGTTAGAACTGAGAACAAGAGCTGGAGATATGTTGGTTCTGTACTGGCAGAAGGCTGCCAGCTATGGTCAGACTAGATTTTTGGAGATTTTACAGTATGTTGCTTCACAATCAACTCCCCCTAGACCAGCTCAGGTATGTAGTGGAGTGTATGCCATTAGGAAATATGTCGAATTCGAGCGTGGCAGCTGTTTTTCGGATTTAGTCCGCTACATTTTACAATTTTAATAGCTGCTTTATGAAGTTGCTCCGTCATTGGAAAAGATTTAGCTACTAACTCTTGTTGAATTGGTCATAATCTGAAGCAGCAAAGTATCATGTGCATAAGACTTTCTGCATTTATTTCTATTTTGTTTTGGTACGAGTCCCGCTTTCAATTGAACTCCTTCATTAGCTGGCTCCAAATCCGTAACAATTGTTGATTGTGCATTTTAGATCTAAAATGTTGCTATTTTGCGTACTCTATTACCGCTTGTTTAGATTCCTTACCAGATCTTTTAACCCTTTCTTCCAGTCCTTCATTTTGCTATAAAACCTTGATTTTTTTTTTTTTTTACCATTTTGGTACCAGAAACCCAATGCACCGTCAAATCGCAGACCTGCCCAGCCACAGAATGCCCAGCCGTCTTCTCCTGCTTCAAACACATCATCGTCTTCTTCAAGCAAGCAGCAAGAGGACACAGCAGATAAATCTGGCCCTTCGGGAGATTCAAAACTAGCTCCGATTGCACCTTCATCACCATCATCCTTGAAGGAACAAAAAACGACACCATCACCATCATCCTTGAAGGAACAAAAAACGACACCATCACAATCCATTGTCGTGCGCACCAAGTCTTCGGCTTCCGATGAAGAGCAAACGATGCAAATTGATTCAGCAGTGGCTGATAAGAAAACCGAACCTCCTGCACAAAACGGGAGCTTGGTAGTGGGTGGGAGAGTGACACGGTCAAGGTTCAGGTGGATGAGGGCTGCTGCCTCTGATCGCTGAATAGAAGATTGTGGTGATCTTATCTGTGTAATTAGACGGGTTAGGTGGAATTATACGTTGATGTTGATGTTGATGTTGATGTAGATGTATACGTCCTGTCACTTTATATTTCATCACTGAGATACTACTAATAACAAATGATAGACTATATTATTGGTTTAATTTTTTAGACGCTTTATGGGGTGTTCGGTGTTCCTAACCGTTTCTATTTATTCCATGCAAGTGGAACAATTTATGTTGGTGACGATTTGAGAATTTCATCTCATTTCTCCCTGACAGGAATGGCATATAAAATTTGTGCACTTTGCTTTGTGCATGAATATATAGTATAAATTAATTTTAAAACTTTAATTAACACTATATATTCTTCATTATTTTTAGTTGGTATTAAGGCGAAGATGATGATGAATGACTATGGGGTCCTTGGAAATCATTTTACATTTCTTTGTCGAATACAAATCACAAAAGCAACGCTATTTGTTATCCCCCGTTCCGGAATAACTTGCACATTTTTTATTCATTTGGTTAAAATTGACTAACTTTGACTATTAAATCCTATTGATATATAGGTAACATGAGAGACGAATAGAATAGGAGTAGTAATTCAAAAATAGACATTGTGATCCTTTTTTCCCTGAGAAGAGAAAGTAGTGTGTCCGCGCATGATTGTGATAATTAATTTATTTGGGGGCCTATTGGTGGGATATGAAAACGAGAGGTCGGGGCTGTTATCCCGAGGACTAGTCCAGCATAAGCTTGGAACCTCGTGTTGGAAATTAACGGATCATTATAGTGAATTTCTAATGATTTGAGAGAAAAATATTTGTTCTATTATCACTCAAGAATAGATACAAACTCACAAAATAGAAAAACTCTCAAACTCACTCAATCTCAACTTGGATTGTTATTCACTCTTTGAACTCACTCTTGGACATGGGATGGTTACAAATGCTACAAACAAGTCTTATTTATAGGTAGTAAACATGGTGTGAAACCATGGTGTGAAAGGATCAACCATGATGGGGTGTTGTGAAGTTTCCCATCCTTTTCTTGTCAAACTTGCCAACTAATTGTTCAAAGGTAGATGGCTTCACATGTTTAATTACTTAGCCTCCATTCTAGAAGGGTTTGAATTCTAACACTCCCCCTCAAACTCGACTTTGCATTCCGAGTAATTTTCGAAACTCATAAATCTTTGTTGCGGATAAGCTCTTCGTAAATATGTCTGCAACTTGATCTTCTGTATTGACTGGTTTCATGTCAATATCTCCTTGGAGTACCTTCTCTCGTAAGAAATGATAATGTACTTCGACATGTTTGGTCCGAGCATGAAATACTGGATTCTCAGCCAAACGAATCACTGACAGATTGTCACGGTGTAATGCAACTCCATCTTCTATTGGTTGGTTCAAATCCTTCATGAGTTGAGTCAACCAAGCACACTCTTGTGCTGCCATCGCCCCTGCTCTATATTCCGCTTCAGTAGTTGAAAGAGAAACGGTAGGTTGTCTCTTACTGCACCATGATATAGCTCCTGAACCAAGATCAATATATATCCCGTAGTCGATCTCCGGTATCATAGTCTCGGCATAGTCGCATCACAATAGCCGCCGACCTTGCTTTGTACTCCCTTCTTGTAGAAAAGTCCCCAATTAATTGTGCCTTTAACATATCTCAGATCCTTTGACCGCTTTCGAGATGTGGCTTCTTAGGTTTCGCATGAACCGCTAGTAACACCTACATCGAATGCTATATCAGTCCGGAAAGAGTTAGATAGATAAGACTACCTACTATCTGTTTGTACATTCTTGTGTCCTCCAAGTCTTTCCCATCGTAGGCACACGACTTCAAGTTTGGCTCCATTGGGGTAGATATCGCTTGCCGCTAGCCCAAACTTCTCGATTAAATCCTTTGCATATTTCACGACCAAGAAATATACCATCATCTGTTCTTTCGACTTCCAATTCTAGGAAGTGTTTGATTCACCAAGTTCCTTCATTTGAAATCGGATGACAAGTTTGCCCTTGTTTGTTGAATCTCGTCTTCGTCATCGCCGGTGATGATTAGATCATCCACATATACAAGGACTACCGCTAGCTTGCCTCCTTGAGTTTTCACGAACAAGCTTGAATCACTGGGCAACATGATAACCACTTTGGATTAGAAACTCAACAATTTTCCCGTACCATGCTCGGGGTGCCTGTTTCAAGCCATACAACGCCTTTTTCAACTTGCACACGTACTCAGGCTTTTCATGATTCACAAATCCTTTGGGTTGATCAATATAGATATCACGATCAAGTTCCCCATGTAAAAACGCATTCTTCACATCCATTTGCCATAATTTCCAAGACTTACTTGCTGCTAAGGCTAGTAAGACACGAACTGTAGTAATCTTTGCAACTGGACTAAACGTCTCGTCATAGTCTATGCCATACTCTTGAGAGAATCCACGAACAACTAATCGAGCCTTGTACCGCTCAATTGTACCATTTGGACGGATCTTCAACTTGTAAACCCATTTGCAGGATATGGGTCTAACACCTTTAGGTTTTGGCACTAAATTCCAAGTTTGATTTTGTTTTAATACCAAAATCTCTTCTTCCATGGCCTTTCTCCACTCTGGACTATTTGATGCTTCTTCAAATGTACTTGGCTCTTTGACTTCAGCATAAGCAGCATCTACATACTTTGGATTTGGCCGTCTTTCTCTGGTTGACCTTCGCACTTGAGGTTGTGAAGGTTCCTGCTCTTCCGGTTGACTAGTCTGTACTTCATCTGGTGTTTCATGTACACCTGTTCTCCAAGGGCTTCTTGATTTGGACCGTACCTCAACTTGATCCGACGGGGATCTTGGTTCTTCTATGTCATTGTTGTCTTGAGAGGAATGTAGCTGCAACTTGCTTTGTAGCTTTCCTTGCAGCTCATGTGTATCTGGTAATGCCACCTTGTTTGCCCACCATGAAGATGCCTCATCGAATACAACATTTCGTGAGATATAAATCTTGTTTGTATTTGGATCGCAAAGATTCTCGGCCTTTCTTTTGTTCATCATATCCAACGAATATGCAATGGACAGCTTTCTTGTCGAACTTGGTGCGATCTTCATCTGTAATAAACACATAACATACACAACCAAACACTCGAAAATAATTCACTGTTGGTTTTACATTATACAATTTTAGAAACGGTGAAATAAATTCCAAATTTCGGTTGTGGTAGCTCTGTTGGTGATATAGACTCATCTTCATGCATTCTGCCCAAAATCTTGTATCAACATTCTTTGCATGTAGAAGACTTCTACATGTCTCTGCTAGGTGACGGTTCATCCTCTCCGCTACTCCATTTTGCTGTGGAGTTTTTGCACAAGTTAGTTGCCTTCGGATGTTGCACTCCTTGAGGTAGTTGTTGAATTCATTAGAAGTGTATTCTCCTCCATTATCGAGACGGAGGCACTTGATCTTCCTTCCAAACTCACGTTCTACCGTATCTTTGAATTTCCTGAATTTTTCAAAAGCCTCATCTTTATGCTTCAAGAAATATACCCATACATACCTTGAGAAATCATCAATAAAGGTTATCAGATATTGATAACTGCTTGTTGACTTTTGTTTGATCTTCCCAAGCACATCTGAGTGGACCAATTCCAACGGCTCCCTTGCTTTGAACTTTGACTCTTTGTAAGGCAGTTGATGTGCCTTACCATATTGACATCCAGCACACACAGTGTCATGTTGGATCTCGAGTTGAGGAAGTCCCCTCAGCATGGACTTCTTCATCATAATTTTCAGTTTGCCATAATTGACATGCTCAAGTCGTGCATGCCATAGGTCTCCAAAGGTCGATTCTCTAGCCTTCTCAACATAGGCTTCTTCAGCTGACATCACATAGATAGCCTTCATTTTTTGTCCTTCCACAAACGGTGTACCTATGACTTTCAATTCACGATACACTTTCACATCGTTCGGGCCAAACAACACATAATTACCTGAAGCAGTTAATTGTGGTACTGACAACAGGTTCTTCTTCATCCCTGGGACATGATAGACATTGTCGAGTTGTACTTCTTCATGTCCGTACCTTTGTGGCAGTTGTGTCTTGCCAACATGGGCTATTGGTAATTGTGTGTTATCAGCTGTCACAATAACTCGATCTCCGTTGTACTTGGTCATACTTACAAGTTTCAACTCATCTCCGGTCATATGATTGGAACAACCAGAGTCAACGATCCAATCATTCTTGTAATCGACTAACTTCTCACATACCGCAGTAAGTGCGAATTCCTCTCTTGGGCCTTTCCCTCGTGTATCGGTAGTATCTACCTCCTCGGCATATAAGGAAGTCTCGAAATCCCAATCTTCTTCTCCTGGAGCCTCGTCCTTAGATGTTGTTGCTGCATTTCCTTCAACTCTCTTGGACCAGCAATTTTTTGCATAATGTCCTTTCTTGCCGCAATTAAAACATTCGTCACTTTGACGATCCTTTTGTTGCCACCGGTTCTGACCATTTCGATTATGTTGAGATCCTCGAGCTCCCCCTGACTGGAAACCTCTATCTTGGTTTCCTCGAACATCTCTTTCTTGACTATTGAATCTCCCGAAACCACGTCCTCGTCCTCGACCACGACCGCGTCCTCGTCCGCGTCCTTGATTGTCTCTTCTATTAGTGAAAAGGGCTGTCTCTTCACTATTGGTTGCTCGACTAGACGTGGGTTTATCTAGATCCTCTTCATTAATGAGCTCTCCAGATCTGCTAAAGTAGGCTCGGTGGCCCAGCCCCGAGTTGCCGTGATAATACTCTTATACTCCGCTTCAACTGGATGATAATTCTTTTCATCCTGGTTTGTGTAATGCCATTTTCAGGATCTAGTTTAGAAATCTCATCACAAAGAGATTTCACCTTTGAGAAATATTGACTCACAGACATATTTCTCTAGGAGATCGACAAAAGCTCATTTTCAAGCCTTTGTAATTTTGCATCATTTTTCTTCGCGAAAATAGCCGCTTATGTATCCCAAGCTTCCTTCGGTGTTCGGACATCTTTGATCCGCTGGAGAAATTCATCTTCTACAGCTACAGTTAAGGCATACATAGCTTTGCCTGCCTTAACCTTCCATTTCTTTAAAGCATCAGGGTCGGCAACTGGCCTTTGATGTGCAGTATCTGGTCGTACCGGTGTTGAGGTTGAGATGTCGGAGGTTGTGTCTGTGCTTTTGACCTCCCTTGGTGGTGTTGTCTCAGCTCCGTTCATGATATCCCATAAGTCTTGCCCGAGCAGGTAAAACTTCATACGGGTACTCCATGACCCATAATTATTGTTATTGAGCTTCTCAATAGAGGTCGTAAAATCAGCCATTATTTTAACAAAGCTTCTGGGACCAAAAGTATAGTTTTTGAATTTTTTGGGGTCAAAATAAAAAATTTCGAAAATTTAGGGACTGAATTAAAAAATTTCGAAAGTTCAGGGACCAATATGTAATTTCTGGAAAACTTATTTGCAGAAATTAGTGTTCATCATCTTCAACCTTGAGACTATTCTTTCGGCAGCCCGTACGGCTTCGTCTGATATCGGTTTTGTATTCCGAAAATACCTCCGAACTCGTCTCGATGCAAGGAATCTAACGATATCCTCAAAACTGAGTTTCGACCACCTTTGTAAAACTCGAAATTTTCAGCCCTCTACCATTTCCGATTAGCACTCCAAACCTTTCTCCGATACCACTTGTTGGAAATTAACGGATCATGTGAATTTCTAATGATTTGAGAGAAAAATATTTGTTCTATTATCACTCAAGAATAGATACAAACTCACAAAATAGAAAAACTCTCAAACTCACTCAATCTCAACTTGGATTGTTATTCACTCTTTGAACTCACTCTTGGACATGGGATGGTTACAAATGCTACAAACAAGTCTTATTTATAGGTAGTAAACATGGTGTGAAACCATGGTGTGAAAGGATCAACCATGATGGGGTGTTGTGAAGTTTCCCATCCTTTTCTTGTCAAACTTGCCAACTAATTGTTCAAAGGTAGATGGCTTCACATGTTTAATTACTTAGCCTCCATTCTAGAAGGGTTTGAATTCTAACACCTCGGTATCAAAACAAAAAAAAAAACGAGAGGATTAGCAGTTCTAACAGAAATTTGTGATTAGATAAATATTTTTGGGATTGTAATTTTTTTTTTGCCATTCTCATTTGCCCTTGAATTAAATGATCTCTCATCTAATTTTTGATATTCCAACTAAATGAATCAAAAAAAAAAAAAAAATCAAGGTAAATTAAAGGGAGAACGAATGAGATGCATTCCTAAAATGCTTTGGACCCAAAATATATTTATTATATTTTTTCTTCATTTTATTGTACTTAAGACACCAATAAAATAATATTCGTTCAAATATTGCACTAACGTACTTATATCAAATTTTCATATTTGAAAAAGTAAAGAGACATGTTACACCAGTCGACCATCAGTTGTCGGTAGCTACCGGTCGGCAGATCGATGCTTTTTTTTTTTTTTTTTTTATATTTTTGCATTGGGCGATTGCCGATGATAAATCACCATCTTATAATTTATATCATTAGATGGGAGGTGGTGAAAGTCAAAAGAAAATAACTAGATGGGACAATATTTGCAAACCGAAAATCAAAGGGGGTTGGGATTGAGAGATTTGGAGCGTTTTAATAAGATATTATTGAGCAAATGAGAGTGAAGATTTTTTAATGAGAGTTGAGCTTTGTTTGAATAAATGGGGAAGGGTGAGGGAGATGGAATAATGGGTTGAGGGGGAATGGACTAAGAGAAAAGAAAAAACGAGTGAAAGAAAGAGACCGACCACTGTCGGATCTGTCATGCCCGAAAAATAAATCCAAAAATCTATTAAACTCGGAGATTTCAAACCAATGTATGGATCTAACGCTGAAGACATAAAATTAAGGCCAATTAGTAGCCCGAACGAAATTGATTCCAAAGCAAAGTATAAAGATGAGTCACCGAAGTTTGTCCGCAGAGCTCGAAGCTGCCATGGACAAGTGTGGCGGCCGTGGCGGAAACAATTCATCCTCTGCTTGCTTCGAATTCTTACAACATCATAATTTTTTGAGGAGATAGATAAGAAGAGCAATGAGGGGAGCCTATTTTATACCAATATTCCATTCATCTGCGGTGGTCCCATTTGTTTTTATAGGATCATAGTAAATGAACGGATAAAATGCATGTATATATAAATATTTAATAAACTATAAGAAGTGATCGGAAGGTGGGGAATAAGGCCATCTCCAATGGTTTTTTCATGCCAATATATTTCTATTGTAGAAATAAATTACAGAAAAAAAAGGGATCTCTCTTTTTTAGTACCAAACCATAAAAGTAACAAGTTATATATCCCCATTCATAAAACTATAAGTTTTTGATACCAAAATGTGTTAAAAGACTTTATTACCCTTAAAGTCTACCAATAAGAGAAAAAACTAAAAAGAAAAAGGAAGATTATTAAAACTAAACAACAATAAAAAAGGTCCCACAACTCAATATTCCAAAAACTCTCCTCCTCTCTCGCAAAAAAGTCTCCGTCGTGAAACCCTTCGCCGGCCGAAAATGTCGACCTCCGACTACCACAGAATCAAGACGCCGGAAGTTCCGCTAGTGACACTCCATCTCGAAGAGCAATTCGTCAATGAGCCGGTTAGTGTATTTTCATTCACACACGATCGTGCCACGACGATTGTTCATCTTCCCACGATCGTGCTAAAGAAGATGAGACCATCGTGTACACGATGGTCTTCGTGGGCACGATGGCTACACACGACGGTCGCCGATCGTGTGCCGCCGCGGTGCTAGAAGTGCAAAAGCTCCTACCTTGCACACGATCGCAGCACACGATCGCTTTCCGTCGTGTGAACCGTCGTGGCACACGATGGTCTTCACACGACGGGCATCGATCGTGTGCATGCGATCGTGTGCAAGGCGTAATTTTTTTCGTTCTCTTAAGCATTTTATCATATTCTTATGAGTTGTATGCCCATATTGCATCAAGTTGCGTATGGAAGAGACCTACATTGCGTTTTGTTACACGTCAAGTGAATCTTTACATACGGAGGCGGTATTTAAAGAGATCATTGAGACATTAAGGAGTATGGGCCGCAATTCATTGCTGATCGAGCTATCGAGAGCTTGACCGAGGGGGTCCTGGGGCGCTTGATTAAAGTTAGGAGGAATGGGAGTTCAAATACTGCCCTACATCACTTGATTGCTCGTCAATTGGAGGGTGATCAAATCCCCCGAGATGAGTCGTGGTTCCAGGTTTGCGGGAGGACCATTCGCTTTACGGCCCGTGATTTCGCCTTGATCACGGGACTCCATTTTGGAAACTCTACCTTCCATCCCCAGGGCGACCATCTCCTTCCGTCCGACGGTATTTTCCACAGAATACTCCATGGCAAAAACATTAAGGTTAGTGTTCTGCGGAAGAGGTTCAATGCTCGAGATTTTGGTAGAGACATAAGAGATTATCTCAAGGTTGCCAATTTGCTTATATACTACTACTTTATCCTATGCCGTGACGACATGATGGTCGAGACATGGGCATGGGCATTAGTGGAGGATTTCGAGCAGTGGGATATGTTTCCTTGGGGTTATTATGCCTTTGGGGTTTTATCTTACTACATAGGCAACGTTGCCATGAAGGAGGGACAAGAGCACAAGGACTATCACTTCTATGGTCCTGTTTAGGCTTTACAAATATGGTCGTATGAGATGATTCCTGCATTGGGAGCATTGTGTGGTATGTTGTTGCCCAAAATATTTATCCGAAGATTAATACTGCAGGAAGACGGACAACAAACAACAATTGCGGGAGCACTTCCGAGAGTAGATAAATAACACAAGATTTGCCGGGTTTGTTAGGCCCGGGCTTGAATGCTCTCGCGAGATGTTATTAATACAAATATTCGTGGATACAAGTATTAATGGGAGAAATCTAAATACAATGAGTGTAAAAAGACTCTGTTAATCCGGCTCTTGAGCGAAGCTTGGTGTTCTTCGTCCCCGCCGGTAATCTGCTCGAGGAGAAAGGCCGGGAGAAATAAGACCGAATGATAGCTAGCCAAGTGCTGTATATTGTTTCTGTGTTGTATGCTCAAATCGTGAGGTTGCAGAAGGAAGCTGAAGAAGTGTCCAAGTGCAGGGTGCCTTGCTTATATAGGGGCAGCCGGGTCCTGTCCTCTAGTGGCCGATCGCCTGCCGGCCATTATAATAATGTGCCGATCGCCCGCCGGCCAATATTATAATGGGGCGATCTCCTGGGCTGTCGGGCTAAAGTCCAAGAAAGATGCTGGCTGTCGGGCTAAAGTCCAAGGAAAAGGCTGCCACAGCTGGGCGGTCCAATTAGGAGCCATCACGTGTCCGGAATCAGTCAACATGTGGCCCTACTGACAAGCTTTCGGCGGCTTGTCGGCTGGTGGAGAGAATCTGTCAGACTGTGGTCAATGGTCCGTGATTCACGGATCTTGTCCCGGATCTTGCACGTGGTGTCAGTCTTGAGGCTCGGTCTTCGCCGACTGGATGGCCATCGGTGGAGATCGATATGAGGTGCTCGTCTCTAGCTGATCATCAGAGGTCGCCATCGGCCAGTGGATGAAGGTCGGCAATGGTCGGTCTCCAAGGGTAGGTCGGCAAGATGCTGAGAGATGATTGCCTCCAGTCGGTCGCCAGGAGTCGATCGCCGAGTACCGAGAGGCGATCGTCTTGATGTAGATCGCTCGGCACCGGGATCCATCCCGGGACCTTCGGTTGGCCAGTCTAGCATGTCCGCTGGGCTAAGGCTTGGTCTCCAGGTCTGCCTTGGCCGCTCGGCAGTAAGTCGGTCGTCGGTCCTCCTAGGCGATCGCCGGTCGGAAGGTGTTAATTCTTGACACAACAATTGCCCCCCAGCTTGCTCCTATGTTGAAGACATGGGGCGAGGTGGTTCTTGCTGGCGATCGTGTCTGGATGAGCACGGGCGATCAGGGCTGACTTAGGACTCAGACTTGGGCTATCATGGTCGATTGGCTAGCTATCTTTCGGTCTTGTACCTGCAAAAACAACATTGGCCGATCCCCCATGGAAACTTGGTGGTTTCGCTTGTTTGAGGAATCGTGCACAGTCGCGGAGATCGATGGACCGACTCCATGACCGTGTCTTGGTGCGCGAAGACATTGAGTGTCCCGTGACTCACTTTATTATGAGGGTCCTCTGTTAGGCTGCGCCTCGCCTCGTATTAAAACGAAGGGCGTGCGGTCTCGGTCTAGAGGAGTCCTTGCGCGGGGCAGCGTCGGATGAATCAACTCCACGCCCGCGGCTTGTTAGCTCTGCTTCCACCTCGGCCAGCCATGGAGATGGCCGACCTCGACGGTGTACGTTGAGACGGGGTTGTGGCATGTGTCCACTGATTAATGTTGGAGAACCCTCAGACTACGCCGGCCTCGTATTTAAACGAAGGGCGGGCGATCTCGGCCGAAAGGGACCTTGCATGGCCGAAGCAGCCGGTTCCATCGACTGCCAGGGCCATGGCTTTATGATGTGCGGTGGAGGCGATCTAATGCCTTAGTCCGTCATGTTATATGCTGGACTGTAGATGGCGATCGTGTCCACCGGGTTGCTGATGATGTTGCGATCTGGCCAAGATCGCGATCGTCGCCGCGGCCGATCGCTTTATTCGTGGGTCGATATTGGCGATCGGGCAGCGGCTAGTCCTCATTTAAAATGGATCAGAGGCGGGGATAGAGTCCTCCGGCCGCTGGGTAGTAGCGATCGGGCCGAGACGGAGGTCGTCGTACGGGCGCCGATCGCTCTACTCCTAGGCTGAGAAGAAGCCTTTGCCTGGACAGGAAATCTGCGGCTCTAGCCCGGAAAGCTGCGTAGGTCGTCGGTAGGGTCTTCGTGAGATGCCTGAACATAGGCGAGAAGCCCTGAAAACCTCCTAGGACCGCGTAGAGGGCGGTCTCATCGCTTACGGGCTCGCCGTTGAGGATGATCACGTCTACTCGGTCGATGTAGTCCGAGTCGGACTCTTCTTCTCCCTGCTTGATTCGCATCATGCGAAGGGGACCTTCTGGCCGAGCGGCCCTGGTGGCGAAGTGTTCCGTGAAGACGTGCGCCAGCTCGTTAAAGGAGCCAATGGACCGAGGTGGCAGTGAGGTGTACCACTGGTGGGCGAGGTCGTCCAGTGTCAAAGGGAACATTCGGCACCTGGTCGCGTCCGATGCCCCACACCCGGTCATGTAGATGTTGAACTTGCTTAGGTGCGTCTGGGGGTCCGATCGCCCCTCGTACATGGGTGTTTGCGGGGGAGCGATCCTGCGCTGCACCGGGGCGAGCTCGATGTCGATCGCGAGCGGCTCGCTCGGCGCGGCGATCGTCTTCAGGGCGCCTGACCCGGATTGCAGGAGCGCCTTCACGTCGTCGATCTGGCGTTGCATTGCGGCAATCGCCGCGGCTCGGCTGCTTGCGGATCGGCTTTGGGAGCGGGGGCCGAGGCGATCGTGTACCGACCTCCGGACCCCGCTGCTGCCGACCTCAGGAATCTGGCGAGCGGGAGCCAGGCGGCTGGATCGCCTTGTGGGAGCCGGGTAGGCCGAGCTCCTGGTGACGGACACCAACTCCGTTGTCTCGTAGCTGGGGCCGGACTGCCCCGGTCGCCAGGTCGGGTCGCTGCCCAGGCGATCGAAGACAGAGGTGCCCCGGCTGCCGAGCGCCTTTCCTTGCGGGTGAGAGCCTCCTGGCGATCGCTCGGCCAGCAATGCCTTGAGCTTCCGCTTGGACTTCCGGCGGGAGATCGAGGGAGTGATAGCAGGAGGCGCGTCGAGAGCACTCCGCTGCTCGGCGGCGGCTATGGCCTCTTCGACCGTTCATTGGTTCGAATCGATCGAGCGAGAGGCTCGGGCCGTCGTCCCGGACGGATCGAGCGTCTCGATCGGCGGGCCGCCTTCCACCATCGGCCGCGCCTGATCGGGACGGAACAGGGGTCCGCCGTCTGCCGCCGGCTTTCTTCGACGCAGAGGCGGAAGACATGTTTTCTGAAGGATTTCTTTGAAGTGCAGTAAGTGTCACTTCAAGTATCTGCCCCGAGAACAGTGAGTGTTCTTCGGGACGGTAGGTATAAAAAATCGAGGGTTGGATACCCTTCCTCTAGCGCCAATTGTTGTTGCCCAAAATATTTATCCGAAGATTAATACTGCTGGAAGACGGACAACAAACAACAATTGCGGGAGCACTTCCGAGAGTAGATAAATAACACAAGATTTGCCGGGTTTGTTAGGCCCGGGCTTGAATGCTCTCGCGAGATGTTATTAATACAAATATTCGTGGATACAAGTATTAATGGGAGAAATCTAAATACAATGAGTGTAAAAAGACTCTGTTAATCCGGCTCTTGAGCGAAGCTTGGTGTTCTTCGTCCCCGCCGGTAATCTGCTCAAGGAGAAAGGCCGGGAGAAATAAGACCGAATGATAGCTAGCCAAGTGCTGTATATTGTTTCTGTGTTGTATGCTCAAATCGTGAGGTTGCAGAAGGAAGCTGAAGAAGTGTCCAAGTGCAGGGTGCCTTGCTTATATAGGGGCAGCCGGGTCCTGTCCTCTAGTGGCCGATCGCCTGCCGGCCATTATAATAATGTGCCGATCGCCCGCCGGCCAATATTATAATGGGGCGATCTCCTGGGCTGTCGGGCTAAAGTCCAAGAAAGATGCTGGCTGTCGGGCTAAAGTCCAAGGAAAAGGCTGCCACAGCTGGGCGGTCCAATTAGGAGCCATCACGTGTCCGGAATCAGTCAACATGTGGCCCTACTGACAAGCTTTCGGCGGCTTGTCGGCTGGTGGAGAGAATCTGTCAGACTGTGGTCAATGGTCCGTGATACGCGGATCTTGTCCCGGATCTTGCACGTGGTGTCAGTCTTGAGGCTCGGTCTTCGCCGACTGGATGGCCATCGGTGGAGATCGATATGAGGCGCTCGTCTCTAGCTGATCATCAGAGGTCGCCATCGGCCAGTGGATGAAGGTCGGCAATGGTCGGTCTCCAAGGGTAGGTCGGCAAGATGCCGAGAGATGATTGCCTCCAGTCGGTCGCCAGGAGTCGATCGCCGAGTACCGAGAGGCGATCGTCTTGATGTAGATCGCTCGGCACCGGGATCCATCCTGGGACCTTCGGTTGGCCAGTCTAGCATGTCCGCTGGGCTAAGGCTTGGTCTCCAGGTCTGCCTTGGCCGCTCGGCAGTAAGTCGGTCGCCGGTCCTCCTAGGCGATCGCCGGTCGGAAGGTGTTAATTCTTGACACAACATGGTAGTCGAGATAAAACTGTCCAAGTCCCCCGGTGTTTGATGTGGACTACGAGGAAGATGTTTTGTGATTTCACTCATTTCTTCGACGATAAGGTACATAAATTTGTAAACGTATTTTCTCCTAACTTCACTCATCTCTTCAACATTATGTGATGCTTTAATGACTTTTGTTGCAGCACAAAGTACTTCCCTCTTTACCGCATCTGGAGGAGGATGAGGCTGAGTACTACTACCTGAGCTTTGAGAATGGCTCGCCTTATGACGTTAAGTTCATTAAGCCTGTAAGAATAGCTGTGAGGAATAAGGAGGATGAGCCTGCGCCGATCCCGAGGAAGAAAGTTATGGATAGGTTGAAGAAGGCTGCCGGAAAATTGATTACATATGAGTCGGCACATAAAGTGTCGAAGCGACGCCGGCAGAGTACCCCACCAGTACATGGTGCAGAGACATCGGACCGGGAGAGGCAGCCAGAGAGGGTGTGTTGTGTCCACGGACTTCCTTGTCCGGACCACACCCAGGACACGAGCAGGATGAGTACTTCGATCGCCGTTTGAAGGCGATCTTGTACGACGATTCTGAGTCCGGATTTATTGCTCGAGTTTCTCGCCGGTGCTTTCTCGGGATCGTCGATTTCTTCGGACCTATGCATAGGCGTTCTAGGAGCCCAGACACTACTCACTGGGAGCCATGATAGGCCTCGTCATTACGCATCGATAGCGGCGCCGGCGGAGGATTCCCGACCCTCCACGTCACTCGGTCTCGGCGCGGACACACGGTCACCATTCTCATCGTCACTCTAGTCATCATTCGAGTCACCATTCTCGCCACCCGAGTCACCATTCTCAAGCATCCGCCTACCCACCATTCCGAGGTCCAAAGATAGTCACCATTCTCGATTCATCATTACGTTGAGCGGACTCAAGCCCCTTGATTACGAGCATCGCATGAGCCATTTGAGGCGCCGTTTCAGAAGATGGGACGATGTTCGACCGGTTTCGTGACGAGCATCATTACAAGGCGATGTTTCGCAGTGAGGGTGGTGGTCTGGCGGCAACCTCCATTTCAGATCGAGCCTGGCTTTTGAGATCGAGCACTGACTGCATGACTCTCGATCGTTATAGTTGTGAGAGGGATCTTTGAGGGTGACGAAGATGGTGAGAATGCCGAACGCAAAGCATTTGGGTGAGCGTAGTCTTCCACCGCGAGTGAGTCGACCATCCGCCGCTCTTCGAGAGCCTTTTGTGGTTGCGCCTCCCGGAGATAGCGAGGCTCAAGAAGTTGTACCTACGGTTTAGGAGGGAGCACCACGTGATGCTATTGTCCGGTGTTTGGAGACTGGGCATGCTCTCACCGGGCGTTATTTGACCGGATAGAGTCTAGCCGTGAAGACTTTGATGCCGAGGTGATAGACTGTTATGTGCTTGCGACTCGGCGAGGCTTCGGAGGAGTCCGTAGTGTTGGTGTCGGTAGAGTTGGCACCGTACTTGCCGGCTCCTATTAAACGTAAGTTCTATAACCTACTCACTTGTATATCATTGGTTTGATATCGATATTTTTTAATTTTGTGGTTTGGCTTTTTGTAGTTAGTTTTGGCCAACGAGTTTGCAAGACTCCATCCGGATGATCCACTTGGCATCAAGGTGACGGGGAAGCCGGTTTACAAGGAGTGGAAAATTCCTAAATGCATCGAGGACTACATGACATGTCTTGATACACCAAATGCGGTTCCATGGTTAAATTCCAACGAAGTAAGTTTGAAATTTATATTTATAAATAATTGACGATTTGTTGCCATTTGAAATTTATATTTATAAATGATTCGCTATGTTTGATGTGATGATCTTATATGATTACATATTGTGTTTGAACAGATCATTGCCATTTGTTGCCTCGACCAAAGCCACTGGGTGACTATCAAGATTGACATCATAGCATGGACCGTGGAGTTGTACGATTCCTTGTCACACCACCACGAAGATGGTCGTTACCGATTCAACCAACTGCGACCGATTATGCGTCCGATTATGCATCTGATGCCTCGTTTGAAGTATTGTGTTATCTAGAATGATGTTTTGTGATTCAAACATCGCTTGTTCAAACATTAATTACAATATGGCTTCTTATACGAACTCCTATTTGTCATTTCGTTGTAATTCATTAGTATATGAGGTAATTCATCCAGATGATTGAACTTATCCGTACGTACTAATAGAACAATTGGACGACACATGATATGCAATATATTATGGTAATTCAATCAATAACTTTTTATATAAGTGTATCATTAACAAATAATTATTAATATATAAGTAACAACACCTAAATTGACGAGTAATTTGAGAGATTGGTGAAAATTCTTGACGTTCTTGTGCACACGATCGTGTGTTCAATCGTACGCATCGAGTACACGATCGTGTGCATATGAACTTTTGGTATTTTTGCAAATTTGAAGTATTGTGTTATCTAGAATGATGTTTTGTGATTCAAACATCGCTTGTTCAAACATTAATTACAATATGGCTTCTTACACGAACTCCTATTTGTCATTTCGTTGTAATTCATTAGTATATGAGGTAATTCATCCAGATGATTGAATTTATCCGTACGTACTAATAGAACAATTGGACGACACATGATATGCAATATATTATGGTAATTCAATCAATAACTTTTTATATAAGTATATCATTAACAAATAATTGTTAATATATAAGTAACAACACCTAAATTGACGAGTAATTTGAGAAATTGGTAAAAATTCTTGACGTTCTTGTGCACACGATCGTGTGTTCAATCGTGGCCACGACCGTGTACACGATCGTGTGCATATGAACTTTTGGTATTTTTGCAAATTTGAAGTATTGTGTTATCTAGAATGATGTTTTGTGATTCAAACATCGCTTGTTCAAACATTAATTACAATATGGCTTCTTATACGAACTCCTATTTGTCATTTCGTTGTAATTCATTAGTATATGAGGTAATTCATCCAGATGATTGAACTTATCCGTACGTACTAATAGAACAATTGGACGACACATGATATGCAATATATTATGGTAATTCAATCAATAACTTTTTATATAAGTGTATCATTAACAAATAATTGTTAATATATAAGTAACAACACCTAAATTGACGAGTAATTTGAGAGATTGGTGAAAATTCTTGACGTTCTTGTGCACACGATCGTGTGTTCAATCGTGGCCACGACCGAGTACACGATCGTGTGCATATGAACTTTTGGTATTTTTGCAAATGACTGAAGTATTGTGTTATCTAGAACGATGTTTTGTGATTCAAACATCGCTTGTTCAAACATTAATTACAATATGGCTTCTTATACGAACTCCTATTTGTCATTTCGTTGTAATTCATTAGTATATGAGGTAATTCATCCAGATGATTGAACTTATCCGTACGTACTAATAGAACAATTGGACGACACATGATATGCAATATATTATGGTAATTCAATCAATAACTTTTTATATAAGTGTATCATTAACAAATAATTGTTAATATATAAGTAACAACACCTAAATTGACGAGTAATTTGAGAAATTGGTGAAAATTCTTGACGTTCTTGTGCACACGATCGTGTGTTCAATCGTACACGACCGTACACGATCGTGTGCATATGAACTTTTAGTATTTTTGCAAATTTGAAGTATTGTGTTATCTAGAATGATGTTTTGTGATTCAAACATCGCTTGTTCAAACATTAATTACAATATGGCTTCTTATACGAACTCCTATTTGTCATTTCGTTGTAATTCATTAGTATATGAGGTAATTCATCCAGATGATTGAACTTATCCATACGTACTAATAGAACAATTGGACGACACATGATATGCAATATATTATGGTAATTCAATCAATAACTTTTTATATAAGTGTATCATTAACAAATAATTGTTAATATATAAGTAACAACACCTAAATTGACGAGTAATTTGAGAAATTGGTGAAAATTCTTGACGTTCTTGTGCACACGATCGTGTGTTCAATCGCGGTACGACCGTACACGATCATGTGCATACGTGGATACAGCGCCAATTTGACACCTGGTTGCCAACGTGTCACACGATTGGAACACACGATCGCGGCGATCGTGTACACGGTCGTGTGCATACGTGGATACAGCGCCAATTTGACACCTGGTTGCCAACGTGTCACACGATTGGAACACGCGATCGTGTACACGATCGTGTTTACTTCAAAGGTCAAATTATTTTATTATAAAATCCCGTCGGTCCCCCCCCTTTATTATAAAATCCCAGGTCCCCCCCCCTTTACTTTAAAATCCCATCGTCGGTCGGTCTCCACCCCCTTTTCACTTCAAACCCTAATCAATTAACATCAGTTAAAATTCATTAAAATCAAATACGCAAAATGAGCGGCCGATTACGAGAAAGCGATTTAGGAGGAAGCGAAGCACCACCACCAAAAAGAAGAAGGAGGATACCTACTCCCAACCCACCATACAGAACTAGGCCGAGAGGAAGATACTCAATGCTCAGAGTAAGTTTTTTGATTTTGTTGTATGTGTAGTGACTATCATTGCAAATTAATGTGTTCCATGAAACAGGGCCTATTTAAAAACACTGCGAGCACTCCAGTCATACTAGATGGTGATGATGATAATGATTTGGAGATTTCTGAGAATAAAAGCAAAAAATTTATTTTGGAAGAGGAAGTTCATGAAGACGGTGATACAAGACTAAAGATACAGCAGCAGATTGGGGAAAAGGGATCCAATTGATTGTTTTTGTTATGTTATTATTAATTATTTTGTGTGATGGTGATTAAATTTTGTTTTGTAAAGTTATATGCTTTGGAACTGTAAACTATTGCTCTTTGAAGTGAGCTACTTTGTTATGGTTAATGTTTGGCTCCATAGTCACCTTTATTTGCTTTACATTACTGAACACTTAAATTTCAATTCAAAGGTAAAGAAAATAGACACAAAATTATGCATTTCAACTAATAATCGAATCTTGAATCAATACATGGTCCATCGAGGATCAAAATATCAACACATGATTGTTGCTAGTAAGTCACAAAATATAAAAATACATAAGCAATTTAAGTTTCACGGTATGGACATCCCCTTATGTCATGGTCATCATTACGGCAAATGCTACACCTCTTCTTCTGCCGGCGCCTTTGCCTCGGTTGTGCATCGATTTCTTGAGTTTCTTCAGGATATTCAAATCCACACCCCTATGGGAATGAATGCTTTGCAAGATTTTCTATTGTGGCGGTTCCTTTACACCTACCGCACACCCGAGGCCGTCCACTGCGTGCAAATTTTCAACAATGACCGTGCGCGACTCATCCTTGGTCGGCCGGCTTGTCGTACCTCCTCTGGAGGTACGCAAACGATGGATGAGATCTCCGGTGGGACATTCCACTCATCAGGATGTGGGATGGGACTAATATGCTCCTTATAAGTCTCTCTAAGGCCTTGTTGCTTGAAATAACGACTAACAAAATCATACACGGACAAACCATTGCCGCGCTACTGTTACAATAAGCAATTATGTCAAGGATGTTGTATAGGATAATGTATTTTTTATATTGATGAGGTGATAAATCCAGACCATCCCTGTTTTGCAAACGATGGGAAAACACGATCGCGTCGATCGTGTGTTACGATCACGGGGATCGTGGGGTCACGATCGTGTGTTACGATCACGGGGATCGTGGGGTTACGATCGTGTGTTACGATCACGGGGATCGTGTGTTACGATCGTGCCCATTGTGTTACGATCGTGCACATCGTGTGTCCCATCGTAGGTTACGATAAGGGCGATCGTGGGTTACGATAAGGGCGATCGTGGTTACGATAAGGGCGATCGTGGTTACGATAAGGGCGATCGTGGTTACGATCGTGCCCATCGTGGGTTACGATCGTGCCCATCGTGGGTTACGATCGTGCCCATCGTGGGTTACGATCGTGCCCATCGTGGGTTACGATCGTGCCCATCGTGGGTAACGATCGTGCCCATCGTGGGTAACGATCGTGCCCATCGTGGGTAACGATCGTGCACACAACAGCAAAGACATGTACCTTATAGCGGCGGCATGACGACATGGAATCTGATCCAAATCAAACTCACGACAACAACATGTCCATGTTCGAAGGTCGACCTCATAAGAAACTTTGTTTTCTTCGACTTTATAAACAAGTGGGGTGGTAGCTCGAACGGTAAGAGTCAGACTGGCTTGCACAGAGTTAGAAAGCTTTTCAAAAGTGTGCATTGTCAACTCATGGTCTCTTGACGTAGCTTCTCCCCGCTTCTCATCAAACCAATTCTCTAAAATTAGGCGAAATATCTCAAGTAACGAGCAAACAGTAAACGTCTAGCCCACAACATACGATTATTAAAGCATTCAACAAAGATTGGATGTCAAGAAGTTATAGCGTCGTGCGACACTTCGACCTAGCCCACCTCTCTCGGCCCAATTTCGAAAGACGCCCATGCGCCCCATTAGGGCTTTCGATATGTAGTTTCGAAAAGTAGTTTTCAAAACTTCTTCTCGATGCGTGTAGGCGTGATTCTAAAGAGTCCTATAGCATGCGCACCATAGGAGGTCGATTTTTGCAAGATGGTGATAGCAAAACCCGTGGAATGCATTCGGATAGACGGCTCGAACAACATTCTGAATGCTCTTATGTTGGTCACTCACAATCAGTAAATCTTCCGTCGGATTGTAGCATCTGCGCAGGTTATACAGAAAATAAGTCCATGACTCGTCGTTCTCTATCGGACCGAGACCAACAAAGAAGAGGAAAAACTTGCTCGTTCCCATCAAATGTGACGGCCGCAAATAGAGTTCCTTTATTCCTTCCCTTTAGGTGGGTCCCATCAACTATAATCACCGGTCGAAGGCACGTATCAAATGCCCTAATACTCTGTCCGAGTGCAACAAACATGTGGCGAAACACTCCCTCACGAGTCGTCTGCAAATCATAAATTGTCCCTGGATTACGCTGTTTTAACAAATACAGATAAGATGGGAGCCTCTGATACGACTCATCGAATCCGCCATATGTATTCTCTATCGCTATATTCCTCGTCCGGAGAGCAAAGCGTATAGCATGTCAATGCCATACTCCCTACACATCTCTGCAATCATCTCCTTTGGCCTCAAAGTGACCCCCTCACGGCCAATCTTTTAGCAAAATAATGAGCGGCAACCTCGAAGTGACCGATCGTGCGGCGGACGGTTCAAATCGAGGTAACAATTGTGCTCCAATGTCAACTTAGTAATTCTCCAAATAGTTGCACCCTCAATAGCACACAACCTAAACTGACAATTTCTTCGCCCACTCTTACAGACAAACACTATACGTTTATCGGCGGAACGATCAGTGATACACTGTAGCATGTTTTCCAAATGATACATTCCTACAGTTATTCTCAACTCGTCTTGAGCGAAAGGTGGACCCCACCTCTAGCTGACCGGTAACCGGTGGAGGCTACTCGACCCAACCCAAAGTCCCGGCACTACCGGGGTCCGGAAATGGAATGATCCAGTTACGCATTGATTGTAGATGCTCATGCTCGCTCGCAGATTGATGGTCGGATGAGAAGTTCCGACGACTCATAATCCTATCCATTTGGGCCGGTTGGCGAACCCAAGCAAGAAATTCCACAGATAGTGACTCAAGCAAGTCTTTACAACAATCTTCATCTTCGGATGTATGCACCTCTTCATCTTCCTCATCTTCCTCGTCTTCCTCATCTTCCTCGTATTGATACTCTTTGGAAGGCATGTCATAATTTATGTTGCCGGGCTCTACTCTCGAGCTGCTACATCCCATATTAACCTCGGGAGTGGAGGAGTTGCTGTTCTCAACATAGACCTCAGGATCCTCCTTGTATTCTACTAGTAATCGAAGTATCTCGGTATCGCCCCTTAATAGGACTTTTACTTTGTTTCCTTTGGCCATGTGTGTCAAGTACCATAATTTGTAATCGGACTCATTTGGACCACCCAAACCCTCTCTGATAACCCCCACGAGGTTTGCACGACTAACTTTGCTCGTGTCGATATAGACAAAAAGGAGTCCCCGTCTACATATGTCGATCGCTCCCAATGACCACCGTGATGTATCAAAATACGCCGCCACGACATCGATTACAAAAAGATGAATAACTATTCGTAAAAATGAGCGAACAATATTACGGCCTGCCTGACACGACCGATGCACACGGCCGTATACTACCGCAGTGATCGTGTGTGCAAGTTTCTCGCCCATGAACACGATCGCCGCACACGATTTTATACGATCGTGTTAAGCGATCGTGTACACGTTAGTGTTGCGCGATGTTAAGGTCGCTGCGATCGTTGCACACGATCGTTGCACACGGTGGCTTCCCATCGTGCGGCGATCGTGTCCGTAAGAACAGATCTGGAATTTTTTTCATCGTTCAAATAATGATACATACCTTCTTTATGAACTCGAAGACGACAAATGAAGTCCTATTTCAACGTCAACTTTTATTTTCGAACAATCTTGTGATTTCTATAAGATTTTTTGAGAGACCCTTTGTCAAAAATAAAATGGCTGTGTTGTTTTGATGTATATGTTTGTAGTTAAATTTTGTTTCCTGGACATTAATATCGATCGGAGGGGGAAAGTAAAAAAGAAAAAAGAGAAGAAAAGTAGTTTAAATTAAATATATAAAAAAAAAAGAGAGAAGTCAACTTTTAACACAAAAAGAGAGGACATTTTAGTCTTTTCAATCAAAATGGTACCAAAAACTTATAGTTTTATGAATGAGAATATAGAACTTATCAATTTTATGCTTTGGTATTAAAAAATTGATTCCCACAAAAAAAAAATCTTCAATAAATTTTCTATAACAATTTTTTATATAATATGGAAGGTGAACTACATTAGGAATTTTTATAATTAGTTCTACATGTAGAAATGATTATAGAAATTCTTTATATGACATGATACATTAGATATTATAAAATCTGTTAGTTCTCTATCTTTTCAGTAAATGAAAAATAAGGAGGAAATATAATTATAGAAATTATTATCTTTTTTGACCTAAAAAGAAATTATTATTAGAAACCATACTTTCTATCTTTTTTTACTATGTAAATATATTGTCAATTGGATATAAAAATATTTTACAATAATATTTACATATAAAATATAAATGAAAACATATATTGAATGGAATGTGTAAAGATTGTGTTTTGGATAAGAAAAATAAAATAAATGCATTTTGAGGAAAAAAATACTTATTTGTCTTGCATTTTTGGACATTTTCCCAATATTAAATTTGGGGTATTATAATTCTCTATGTGATTAATACTTTCAGAAAAGAAACACGTCTATATCTCAAATAATCAAAGAAAAAAGTCAAACTCCAATAAGAGAATTTTTTTGGTACATAATTCTTTTCTTGATTATACTTGAACCTTAAATTTCCGACTTAAACCCTCACTTGATTATCCTCATTTTTCTTATTTATGTTTTTTTTTTTTCAATAGTTTCACATCATTGGTGATGTGTTTTCTTATCTCTCTTTCGAGCACTTGCTTGTCTCTTATGGGGCTATTTTCTCGAATATGTATTTTAGCATCGTCATCTTCTAAATTTGTTCGTTTTTCGTTTAAAACAATGTATCTTGTTGAGATCGTCTCGTAAAATTGCTGGAAATCCAATCTCTACAGAGTAGAAACTAGTCGTCTGGACCCAATGATTGATTTTGAAGATGCGGTCATTGTTGGCAAATATATAGTTCAAATAGAGAGAATGACAATTTTGACCTAACGACTCTTGATGGATCAACTCGTTCCCCCTGCTCATCTTATAGGAAGGTCTGGGTCTTCACTTATCCAGCCTGACCCCGTCCCATTGCCATTTCTTTCACCAAATATTCCGCACCTTGGTGCTTTGCAATTTTACTAAGGAAGTTGATGTTTTTTTTTCAAGAAAAAGAAGACTATGTAAGGGTAATTTTGACTACTTTTTTTTTTTTGACTAAATGACAATGAAAAGAACAGGTTGGATAATTTATCCCATAAATACAAATTTGGATATTTTCAGATCCCAGTTAGTTTATATCATTTCTGTTGTGAAATCGGAATATTAGAGAGAGAGAATTTAGAGAGAGAATAGAGAATGATTCTCAGGTATATTTTTCATTAATAACTGAAGCCCTATTTATAGGAAAACTTCAGATGGCACAATCGTAATTACATAATTACATCAGGGGTATAATAGTCATTCACACTATATAAAAACAAAAGGGTAATTGAAATGTCACTTTCAAGGCTTATTATAACACTCCCCTTGAATGACTATTTACATAAATATCTGCTGAACTAGTTTGAAGAAAAACCCAATGGGATAAAAACTTTCAAACTGTTTGTACTGGAGCTTGTGGCAATCATATCATGTTGCATCATAATGTTGCTAGGAAATCCCTGTGGGATAAAACTTCAGCAATCTCTGATCTCATAAATTTGCTCCCCCTTATCTCGATAGTTCTTGTATGAATATTCTTGTGCCGTCTCAGTAAAACCTCGTGGGATAAAAACTGAGTGAATCTGTCATGTATATCATTCGTTGGAGTATCCATGTGTTGCCTCATTAAAACCTTGTCAAGAAAACCCAGTGGGAAAAACTTGATCGAAGGAAAAAGAGTACAACTACCCCTTCCGTTTTCAAACTTTGAGGAATAATCTTGATCTTTGTAGTGTTCCTCATTATGTCATGAATATGCCTCATTAAAACCTTATTAGGAAAAACCCGGTGGGAAAAATCCTAATGAAGGAAAAAGAGTACATTATTCATACTAATACGCCATTCCAGCTTGCCTCGTTAAAAACCTTGCTAGGAAAATCCATTGGGACAAAACCTCGATCGAGGGAAAAAGAGTGCAACGCGTATTTTATAAATATGCCCCATGCATTTCAATAATCCTCCAGGATTAGTATGAGTATCATCTTGATGCAATTTGTAATATCGAACTCATGTTCTTTGCGATATATTCCAAATATCTTTTGGAGATTCCATATTTGTTGTGATTAGGCTGCCTCGTTAAAAATCTTGCTGGGAAAACCCAGTGGGATAAAACCTCAGTCAAGGAAAAGAGTACAGCATATAATTTTCGTTCACAACGTTTTGAGTGACTGCATGCACTGATAATATGTTCAAAATCTCCTTACGAGTCACTTTCAGTAAGCCCATATATTTCATTTTATTATAAGGGCATATATTTCAAGTTCGATGGATTTCAATATCCTCATTTTCACAAATCATGGATTTTAATATCCTCATTTCCAATATCCATATTTCACAGTCATGGATATCCTCATATCATTTATCGATATCCTCTTTCCAATCATTGATATCCTCATTTTATTCATAGCGCTATATTGTGTCGACACTTTTCAATATTTATTTCCCCATGGCAACATAACTTGCCGAGATATCTCATTATCAATCATCCATTGGAATTACACATTGTGGTTATCTACATACTTCTCAAAAGTATATGCCTCCTTTTATCATTTACTTTGATTTATATTCGGGGAATTATTATGTATTTATCAAAGCAGTTGTAGTTGGTATCAAAAATTAATAATCTATCATGCATCTTTGAACTTCATGTTCATATAATTGTGAGGATATAATGTGATGCATTTCGCATATTTCCAACTACCAATACTCCCCCTCATGCTGAGAGATTTCTTGAGCACCAAACACATATGCCAGTATCTCAGTATTCATCTTCAGTCATGGGAGTTTATATATTATGTTCTCGATATTGGCTGGAGGACTTCAAATAGTATGCCAATTGATATCCCACTTGTATGCGCATATCTTGATCCTTTCTCGGATCTATTCAAATTTATTTGGGATATATTACTAGCTCAATCTGATATGGAATATATGCTCAAACCGTGAGCAAATCATCTCGTAAATTTCTGATTACGAGTCATATAAACATGTGACTATCTAGTGGATCCATAATATCTAGTAGTTCACATGTAGAGGAAGTGGGCCCATACTCCCCCTTAATATATTCCAAATTTATTAGGAATTCATTCCCAATATTGGCTAGTAGTGATATTAATCGAGAACAAATATTTGAAGACGATGTGTCTATATCACCATATAGATATTTTATCGGCATATCACATCATCTTTTGGTGCCATTATTGCACATCATTTTCAACATGGAGTCGTTGCTCCCACATGTCATGTTGGTCCCTTTTTGTCTCAAGTATACTCGATACAGCTTGGGAAATGTTTAAGCAACAGGCTGTATGGTTTTCGAATCTGAGTGCGTAGCGGAAGTCTTTAATATAGTAGATATGCTGTCGATACAGCAACTGGGTCTATTCTCCTGTTAGCTTGGTGCTTACAGGGTTTTGCAGTGTATACTTGTATAAATCACAGTTATGAAAACGATGTGGCGAAAGGTAAATAACACGGTATTTAAGTGGTTCGAGGTAAACCCTCTACGTCCACCGGTCCTCCACACAGAGTAAACGCGTTTATTATAAATCTGCGTACACAACTATGTATTTATAATCAAACCTATCCTTGTATCGTTCACACAGATTGATACAAAGAATGTCGCTTTCAACCGCTCACACAGTTGGTTAAAGCTTCCTTCTTGACTAGCTTCTTCACACACGCCCAAAGCTTCGTCTTCTTATTCGTCCCACACAGTCGAATAACTTGTTGAGTTCACACAGCTCGATTTTACACAAAGGTAAAAGTAGGTAGCAGTAAGAACAAAGTGACTTTGAATATGGAGTTCTTGGGGTGATGATGGTCGTTCTTGATGTTGAGTATATTTCTTCTTTCTTCTTGGATAAAGATTGATGCTAGAAAGAAATATACTTGCTCTTGTAAGCTTGATCCGATGATAATGAATATTCAGTCTTTCGATCTTTTGAATATCGCTTGTGAGTTTTTAAATGTTCTTGATGATTCGGATGCTTATATTGATCTTTCAAACTCTGGGGATATATATAGTCTTCTGAATAATATATCCGTTGAGATAGATCCGTTGAGCAAGATTTGATAGTTGACTTGAATAGACAAGGATCCGGATATTGCGGGATTTGAAGATCTCTGACAGCTTCAGTATTTAAATACTTTATCCTTTCAGTATTTAAATACTTCTTTATCAAACGGAACTTGACTTTAGTGAATACTAAAGATTCCTTTTCAAATGGTCTTGATCTGTTTCGATGTGAATGTCAGATCCACTAGAGTTGTAGCCATATTGGAATAGTCGGCCGTATGGAAGGGCGCCGTATTGAGGTTTCGAGACAGCTTCCATACTTGGTGCTTACTTAGACTTTGTTCAGTATCTTGGTAGCGCAAGAGCTTGCAGTATCTTGGTGCTTATCGAAGGTCTTCGATACAGATTGCAACTTCAACCGGCTTTCGATACGTGGCTTGTCAGACGAGCTTTGTTTGTTTGGCAATTATCAAAACATCATTATTTTTCCCAACAATTTCCCCCTTTTTGATAATTTCCAAAACTACTTGATGATTCCAAAACTTCTTGATCATGCCACGGTTTTTGATATCAAACCTCTTCAGGCTAAAAACAATTTCCCCGTCGATAACCATTTGATGGCAACATGAGAAGACTTCGATACAGGAGATGTTTAATCCCACTGTTTCCTCTTTCTTCTGTCAAATGATCTGGTCTTCAGCACTTAGTTTAAAAGAAATGTGAACTGCTCGCAGGCAATTTCTAAAAATGATAGCATCTAATAGGGAAGTGTATTACATTTTAAACTTATGATTGGCGCGCAGGCACAATCTTACATTAGTAATCTAGTTGAGTACAACTGAACATATGAACTGTTCGTAGACGAGTTCTTACAGCAATAATAAGCTAAAATTTATTAGTCATAATTGGTGTCGTGTGGTGAAAATACTGTATCCGCGAATAATATAGCGTTCCCCCTTAAAAGGTACATACAGGATTTAGTTCTTATATGCATGTTCGGATTAACACTGTATTCATGGGTCGTACTGTATTCCCCCTTAATTAATGCACACGTCAGCTGTATGAAGGTTTCATGCCTTCTTAGTCCTACAGTGCTGTCTTGACTGTTCTGAGTGTACAGTTAATTAATGGTAGATACTGTATTCTTGGGTCTTACAGCATTCCCCCTCACTTAATGAGTAAAAGCATAAAAACTTACAGGGATTTCTGGCTGTAGTGTTTCCCGATAGTACTTTTCGGTACCCAAATTTGCCGGGCAACAATTTGTTTGTTGTAGGCTACTTTTGGTCCATTATATCGATATCTACGTGGGGCAGGCACATAGTCGTTGTAATCATTATAATGCATGAAAAATCGAGAATTATAGTTGTTATTCCAGTACGATTGTCGTCTCGGAGGTGGAGCCATTTTCTTTGGCCTAACATCTTGCCTTCTGGGTCTCCAGTTGGATTCCCAACGATGTTGTTGATACTGCGCGGACACCTGCTTTCTTGATGAATAACGGGGCTCTTGTATCCAATGCCTAGGCGCGCTGTACTGAGAGTATTGCTGTACGGGCCTTTGTTGGTTGGATACAACCTTCTTCCTGAATGACTGCTGGCGTTTATGATATGCTTGTGGAGCATGCTGTTGAGTACGCCTTCTGAGTGGCTGTTGGTTCCACCGTTTCGAATAGTAGAGTTGCGGGGGTGGAATAGCAGCTTTTGCTATTCGCGGTGCAACAGGTTCCTTCACAGAACTCGGAACTTCTTTCGATACAGGGATGAGTTCCTCACTCCTGATGAATACCGTACTAGATTTTTCTTTGTTGGAGAACGAGTTGTACCCTAAGCCACGTTTATCATGAGCATGTTGCCCAGTGCTTAGGATCTCTTCCATTCTTTTAGAGGATTTCTCGAAAGATTTTAAGATTGTCTCTAATTCTCCTTCACGTTTCTCGAGAGATTTTACTTTGGCTTCGAGTAGAGCCAAATCATTTGTCTTGCTTTCAAGATGAGACTTAGTCTCATTTAGATTATGAGCAAGTTGATGATTGCTCTCCATGAGTTTTTCTAAATTGACTTTGCTGTTTTCGCAATCAACTGACATATTTTCGTAATTATTCTTCAGCAAGTCATTTTCTTCTTTCAGCTCTAAGTTAGAAATTTCAAGCTGGGTGTTTTCTCTTTTCAATATCTCATGGGCCGTTTGAATGTTATTAAATTCATTCAGCATATTTTCAAAGGTATGAGATGCATTTATGGGAATAGTTGAGGTGGAGCTTACCTCATCATCATCGCCGTCTTCATTTTCTTCTTTATCTTCGGCCATAGAGCACACATAGGCTCGATCTTCTAACTCATCATCTGACGAGTCACTATCAGTGACCACCTGAAGACATTCTTCGGTCTTTGTTGATGCGAGCGGAGCTTTTGTTTCTCCAATGAAGGCCTTGAGTTTGTTCTTCATCCTGTTTCTCCAGTCATCAAACTCGTTAATGTGAAACATAGATATCTTATTAGACATAAAGGTATCCATATTAGAAGATGGGAATTACAAAGCCTGTTTTCGAAAATAAGTATTTTTAAGGATCTGATTCAGTTAAAAATGCGACTGATTCTTTTTAGAATCAACCGCTCCGATACCAATTGTTGGTCCCTTTTTGTCTCAAGTATACTCGTCTGACTTGGGAAATGTTTAAGCAACAGCCGTATGGTTTTCGAATACGAGTGCGTAGCGGAAGTCTTTAATATAGTAGATATGCTGTCGATACAAAGAATCGGTCTATTCTCCTGTTAGCTTGGTGCTTACAGGGTTTTGCGATGTATACTTGTATAAATCACAGTTATGAAAACAAGAATTGGCGAAAGGTAAATAACACGGTATTTAAGTGGTTCGAGGTAAACCCTCTACGTCCACCGGTCCTCCACACAGAGTAAACGTTTATTATAAATACTGCGTACACAACTATGTATTTATAATCAAACCTATCCTTGTATCGTTCACACAGATTGATACAAAGAATGTCGCTTTCAACCGTTCACACAGATTGGTTAAAGCTTCCTTCTTGACTAGCTTCTTCACACACAGTTCCAAAGCTTCGTCTTCTTATTCGTCCCACACAGGTCAGAATAACTTGTTGAGTTCACACAGAGCTCAGATTTTACACAAAGGTAAAAGTAGGTAACCGGGTAAGAACAGCAGCTTTGAATATGGAGTTCTTGGGCTGATGATGGCTGTTCTTGATGTTGAGTATATTTCTTCTTTCTTCTTGGATAAAGATTGATGCTAGAAAGAAATATACTTGCTCTTGTAAGCTTGATCCGATGATAATGAATATTCAGTCTTTCGATCTTTTGAATATCGCTTGTGAGTTTTTAAATGTTCTTGATGATTCGGATGCTTATATTGATCTTTCAAACTCTGGGGATATATATAGTCTTCTGAATAATATATCCGTTGAGATAGATCCGTTGAGCAAGATTTGATAGTTGACTTGAATAGACAAGGATCCGGATATTGCGGGATTTGAAGATCTCTGACAGCTTCAGTATTTAAATACTTTATCCTTTCAGTATTTAAATACTCCTTTATCAAACGGAACTTGACTTTAGTGAATACTAAAGATTCCTTTTCAAATGGTCTTCAGTCATGTTTCGATGTGAATGCTGTATCCACTAGAGCTGTAGCCATATTGGAATAGTCAGGCGCTGTATGGAAGGGCGCTGTATTGAGGTTTCGAGACAGCTTCCATACTTGGTGCTTACTTAGACTTTGTTGCTGTATCTTGGTAGCGCAAGAGCTTGCTGTATGCTGGTGCTTATCAGAAGGTCTTCGATACAGGATTGCAACTTCAACCGGCTTTCGATACAGGGCTTGCTGTATCGAGCTTTGTTTGTTTGGCAATTATCAAAACATCATTATTTTTCCCAACATGTCATATTATGTCCATTATTCAAATATAGAGTCGTAGTTCATACGCATCAGGACGCGGAGTCAAATCTCATACGCGTAATTCTAATCTATAAATAGATTATCATTGTATTCACAAAATTCACCCATACCGAGGGTCTGAATATCATAATGGATTCAATGCTTTCGAATCTTCGTAAATATTATCCATCTCTTCCAGTGAATATCATAAAAAGAATTTATCGAGCTCGACTCGAAAGATTAAGGGTGCTAATGAGAAATGGCATCCCAGAAGATATTCGATGGTTGATCGAAGCACAAGTTCGACTATCTGGCGAATTTTCAAATTCATTTAAGTACATGCCAGGTGCAGGTAAAAGTAGTTTTGCAAAGAAACGGAGAGCAAAAAGATTAGGTGGGTGCTATAAATGTGCTCGGTGGACATGTGACACACGATGCAAATCTGTGGGGTTTGTATCCAAAAATCGAGAAGATAAAATAGCATTTATCAAGGATGGATTGAGTAAGGAATCTATGGATCATGATATTCAACAGATTCTTGATGCACATCCAAGTGGATACGTTCATCGTGAACTAATGGCTTTGTGGATACAATTTAAGGATGAATGGGAACGTTATAGCCATGAAAAATTAATCTCAAAAGATCCAGTTTGTAAGTCCGTTCTATCAAAGTTGGTATAAGGTAATAGAAAAATAATGCAAGTTGATGAATATTATTTTCCAATATTTAAATTTCTCAGCTGCCGATCGGTAACGTCATTTTCATTGAAAAATATAATATCATATCTTTCGTTTTCTTTTGCAATTTTGTCAAAAGTAATGACTTATCTACCGCTCCATTTTCAATAAAAAGAGTGAAGTCGTTTGTCGTTTATAAAGAAGTTTGTTCTTTAAATTTGGGATCCACAAATCAGAAAATGTATCTCTCATAAAAGTATTTTGAAGGTCTAGTGTAGAAAGATGGAGTTCTCAGAATCCTCATATAGATCTCATCCAATTAAAACTATATGTATTTTAGGTGGATCCAAATTGATAGGTCATATCCAGCATATAGATATGGCATATCAATTCGTAAAAGAATTAGAAAAACACAAAATTGATATATTGTATGGTGGGAGTAATTATAGATTTTTGGGTTATCTTTTAGAAATTTGCACAAAATGGGAGAATAAGAGTAACAAGTGCCTTACACTATCCCACAGTTAGAACCAGTAGTATAGGGGGTTCAACTGGGTTGATGCTTCAAACACAGTCTGTGCATGATAGTTTGATGTATGTAGTGAATAATAGTGATGCCTTTATTGTTCTTCCAGGTGGCTATGAAACACTCAATAAGATATTCAACATCTCGTCATGGGCTGAGCGAGACTTCCATACCAAACATATAGGTTTGTTGAATATTAATAATTTCTTCAGCCATTTGCTTGCCTTTCTGAATCAAGGAGTAGATCACAAGTTTATATCTCAGCCAGCACGAGATATAATAATATGTGCTGACACTGTTGCTGATCTACTTATAAAGTTTCAGGCATATATTTCAGTTAAGAATTTGGAAGTCAAAGCTCATCAGCCACAGGCTATTGGCGCCAAACGGAAAAGAAGTTTAGATCATTTAGATCTTTCATTATAAACCCTTATGCCAGGGGGTGACAGAGTTACGGAGTTTTATACTCTCGAGACGCACCCCTTTTCTTTTTATGGGTTTCATATGTATTTTCTTTTTCGCGTTTCATATTGTCTAGTGTTTACTGCCTTTCAGCTAGTTTCGATATTTTCACTTCGACTGTTGTGTGCTTCTTCAGCAATAATAAGACCATCTTTTGCTTTTATGCAAATACAATATTTTCACAAATATGTGATATATGTTTCCCCATGAATATTGCCAATCAATATGATTTCAATGATCCCACCATGTGATATAATCAACGTGTGATTTATTGAGCAATTATTTTCCAGTGATATTTTCCATATCACTTGTCAAATGATTCCACCATGCAGTTTCCATGGGATTTTCTTTAATTAATCGGTGATAGCTTATGGTATCACTTGCTCAATTTTCTCCATTCATATTTAATAATTATGGAGATCGGATATTATTTCCATCAACTGCTTCTTCTTCGAGAGCAGGATTTGAATCATTGATCAACTACTTCTTCAGAGTAGGGTTTATTTCTTTCAACTGCTTCTTCAGAGCAGGATTTAGATAATCGATCAACTACTTCTCCATAGTAGGATTTATTTTTTATCAACTGCTTTTCAGAGCAGGATTTAGATAATCGATCAACTACTTCTCCAGAGTAGGATTTATTTTTATCAACTGCTTCTTCTTCGAGAGCAGGATTTAGATAATCGATCAACTACTTCTCGAGAGTAGGATTTATTTTTATCAAGTGCTTCTTCTTCGAGAGCAGGATTTATGAACCATTCATGTGGTATAACCAACCACGATTGTGATATATAATATATAAATTGCGTACATGTAAACCATCCGTCTTGTGATAATTGAACTCATCACATGGGAGGTATTATAATTATATAAAATAAACGCAATAAATATGTGGTTTTAAACCACCACTTTGAGATAAGCAAGAGACATAATTTAAACTGCAAAATAATTAACTGCTTCTATCAGAGCAGGATCGTCCAATCAATTTCGCAAAATAGTCATCGTCAAGGTATAGGTCGAAATATCGACTGCCGTTAATAGCAAGTGTAATGGTATGTATTCATAAATATTTGTGGTTTCCGGAATTGGATATTAATTCGTCCATTTTAATAAATTAATAATAACAGATATGAAAAGAGTTAACACTCATATTAATATTAGTGTCAAATTAAAGCTCTCGTTAAATGGATCACGATGGTATCAAGAAAAATTAATTCTGATAACATATGTATCTTATATGTAAGAAAAACGAATGTATGATTCAATAAATTAAAATAATATTTTATTCTTTTATTATTTTATTTGATTTTGTGAATAATTTCCGTGAATAATTTGTCTTCCCCATGTTTTTTTATTATTTTATTATTTTATTAATCTCCTTGACTCTCTCTCTCTCTCTCTCTCTCTTTTTTTTTTTTTATTTTTTTTTTATTTTTTTATTCTGCTCCTCTTCTTCCCTTTTCTCCTTGTTCGTTTTAACATGTGAGTTATGCTGTTATGGTTCCTCATTTTTTTTATATCTGTACACACACATGTTTACACACAAAGATTACCTTATGGATGGATGTAAGATCTGCCCGTTTATCACGCTAAGCTTCGCCAAGAGCTTAGAACAAACCGAGTGAAGAATCCAATTACGACACCTCCTTGAAACGGAATCTGATTTGCATCTCTTCCATTTGATCCTCTGAGTCTCAAGTCAGAAGATGGCAGCTCCCGGTGAATCCCGGCGAGTCGCTGCCGGATTATTCGTTGGAATCCAACTGAAGTCTCCGCCGGCGTATGAGGTGGTGAGGACGGCCATCAAGCTGTAGGCTATGATTCAGAATCCCAGCAGCATGAGTGAAGCTAAGTTTCCAGACATCTGTTAAGTAGTTTTGCATCACGAACAATGCATATGCCATCAATATGTCTGCCCACGTCGGTGCAGAAATTTTGACAAAGCTTTCCATTGTCGCACCATTTTTTTTTTTTTTTTTTTTTTTTTTTTTAGCAGTGGGTCTCGGAAGGGCAACAGTCGGTGGCAGCCCTTTGCTATGGACTATGGTGAAGACAATCTTCCTTTTTCTTCATTTTTTTTTTTAGATGAAAAACATCAGATTGTTATGAGCCTTAAGCCCTTTTTTTTTTTTTGATGAGGAAATTTTATTTGTAATAATTGATTTCTGATACAGAGGATCATCTATACGATGCAACTGTAGAGCATACTCTCGTCATATTACTTAAATGGCTAGAGTCGTGCTGATAACGTGTTGTGAAATCGGAATATTAGAGAGAGAGAATTTAGAGAGAGAATAGAGAATGATTCTCAGGTATATTTTTCATTAATAACTGAAGCCCTATTTATAGGAAAACTTCAAATGGCACAATCGTAATTACATAATTACATCAGGGGTATAATAGTCATTCACACTATATAAAAACAAAAGGGTAATTGAAATGTCACTTTCAAGGCTTATTATAACAATTTCCGATTTCAAAACTATTTATCCATTTTTAGCAAAAACTTTCGTCCTATAAATTTAGGGGAGTGGTATTTACACTTTATTTTACTATGCTATTACTAATCGCACACCATTTTTCGCTTCTTAAATATTACTCCCTTCGTCCCAGATCGGTTTTCACAGCGCACTATTCATTCTTTACAAAGACCTCTAAATTACGTCTCATTTCACTAATAATTACGCATAAAAATACCTTTGTTTTGTTTTACACACTTATATTGAACAATATTCTATCATTAAAAATTTATTTTATCAATTTAAAGACTACAGATCAACTCTCATACTAAAGTCCCAAAAAGTCAACTGTGAAAACAGATCTGGGACGGAGGGTAGTATAATATACTTTTAACATCTACCTTCAACTATTGGGAAAAATGTTTTGTTAGGCCCGTAACTTTGGCCTAGTTGGGTTATAAGGATATTATCTTTTCAGGCATGGAGAAGAAGGACATTAATTTTAAAAAGTGGGAAAACAAGGACAATTAAGCCCGAAGGAGGTCCGATTGGGCTTAATTGGCTCGTGTCTCGCACGTGACGGGCCGATTGTGGAAAATAAAAAAAAAATCAGAGCCTCACAATCGTTTTGAAATATTTTTTTTCTAGTGTATGTAGTATTTAATTAAGTTTTAAAAAAATTATTTCTAGTTAATTTTTTTTAAAATAATTATTACTTAAAATAAAATTTGAATTTAATTAGTTCTTAGAAATCATGGTTTGAACTGAAACCAAACCAAAAAATAAAAATCGAATAAAATCACACAGAATTTAAATATTTTAGTTTTATTTATAAAAATAAACACAAGATTCTGCTGTGCACTAAGATGGGGGTCTTCACGAAAACAGCCTCCCTACCGTAATAAGTAGGGGCATGGTCTGCGTACATCTTACCCTCCCCAGACCCTGCTCTGAGCGGGATATACTGGGTTTGTTTGGTTTGGTTTGGTTTGGTTTATAAAAATAAACACACCAAACCGGACTAAATTTATTCGTGCTCACTTCTAATCAAAAGAAAATTTTCTCACTGAGTTAGTATTTTTCTAAAATACCTTTTCATTTTTTAGAAAGTTTAAAAACACTTCAAATCTATTTATATTGTTTAGAGGAGTTGGAGAAAAAATATTTTTGTTAAAACATCAATTATGTATTTTTGTTAAGAGTATTGTAGACCCTTTCTTGAGTTTACTGGTTCACCGGTTCGACGGTCGTGTGAAGCAAACGAATGCTCCTATGAACATCAAGATCTTTTAATAAAAGGTTATTTAAAAATAAAAGAAAAAAACATTTTGATATCTTCTCCGTCCAAAAAAATATTTATAATTCTCTTAATTTTTATATTTATATTTATATGAACTAAAAAAAAATAATTTTAAAAATATTATTGATTAATTTATCAAAAAAATATTTCAATTATTTATAATTTTTTAAATCAAATTTAATCGAGTTAATCAATTCGATTAGTTTAATTTATTTTACCCCATCTAAAGAATTTTTCAAATTGATTAATATAAATAAAAAATACTATATCAAATATTATTTTTAACTATATCAAAATATTCATGTTTTTACATATTTTTTTGCTGTTAATTAGTTGATGCTTACTAATTTTTAAATTTTATACATTATTTTTCTATTTTAAATTATTTGATAGTTTTAATTTTGTGATGATTTTCAAATTTTAATACTTAAAATTTGAGTACATTTCGGTTATTACCGGTCCAAGCCCGGATAAAAGAGGAGAGTTACGGTAGGTTAGTGGCAGCCAGGGTAAAACTCGTCACATCCCATGGACATGAATCAAACTTTGAAAATTGTTGGGGCGTCTCCTCAGAAGCGACGCGCTGCATTTCATAGGCCCGGGTGCAGTGATAAGTATGCGAGGGTTGCTAGGTCGTCGCCCAGAAGCGGCGCGCCACCTTTACATCTGAGGGTGGTTTCAAATGAGCAAGGATGCGCTACACTTCATAAGCCCGGGTGTAGTGAAAAATATGCAAGGGTTGCTAGGTCGTCGCCCGAAAGCGGCGCGCCACCTCGAAGTATGGGTGTGGTGTCAAATGTGCAAGAATCCTTGCAGCGTGGACGGGGACAGACAGAGAAGTTAGTTTATGCAGCTAGTAAGGGTAGTAAGGTGCGGTTTAGAACTTGGAACGTTGGCTCTTTGACGGGGAGATCAGCAGAAGTGGGGGAGGTTATGAAAAGGAGGAGGATTCACATAATGTGTCTACAAGAGACTAAGTGGGTTGGCGAGAAGGCAAGAGTGTTCGCTCCTTGGGGTTACAAGCTTTGGTACTCTGGAAAGGATAAAAGTAGAAATGGAGTGGGTACCATCATTGATAAAGAATTCATTGATGATGTGGTGGAAGTGTCAAGAAAGAGCGATAGAATAATGAGTATTAAGCTTGTGATAGGGGATGAGTTTCTAACTATCATAAGTGCTTATGCACCACAAGTAGGATTGGATGCATCGATCAAACAAGAATTTTGGGAAGATTTGGAAGAGGTTGTCGAACGAATTCCTATGGGTGAGAAATTGATCATTGGTGGTGACCTCAATGATTATGTCGGTGTTAGCAGAGATGGCTTTGAGAGCATTCATGGTGGCTTTGGTTTTGGGATAGGAATGAAGCAGGAAATGGTATATTAGATTTCGCATTAGCTCATGACTTGGGTATTATGAACACTTGGTTCGAGAAAAGGGACTCTCATTTGGTGACATATAGAAATGGAGGTAATGCAAGTCAGATTGATTTCTTTTTAGTAAGGAATATTTGGAGGAAAAGTTTTACTAATTGCATGGTGATACCCGGTGAGAGTGCTGCAACGCAGCATAGGGTTGTGGTGCTTGACTTTCGAGGTAAGAGGCACTTAAGAAAGAGTAGACCACAAGTTAACCCTCAAATTAAGTGGTGGAAGCTCCAAGGAGAGAGTCGACATACTTTTGTGGCTAAGATTGCTGATAGTGGTATTTGGTCTGATTGCACGGAGATGGATATAGATTCGATGTGGAACTTGATGGAGCATAACATAAAGGAAGTTGCAAAAGAAGTCCTAGGAGAGTCTAAAGGAAACAGACCATCAAGTAAGGATACATCTTGGTGGAATAATGAAGTTAAGCAAGCGATGAAGACCAAACGTGAATGTTATAAGGTATTGGGTAAATGCTCGAGCGATGAGAATTATGAGAAGTACAAGAAAGCTCGAACAGAAGCTAAAAAGGCAGTGAGAAATGCCCGGTCAAATGTCAATCAAGAATTATATGCAAGATTAGATAAATAGGAAGGGAAAAAAGATATCTATAAACTTGCTCGAATGAGAGAGAAGAAGACGCGATATATTGGAAAAGTTAAATGTGTAAAAGATACTGACCAAAAAGTTTTGGTTCAAGATAAAGAGATAAAAGAGAGATGGAGGTTATACTTTGATACCCTATTCAATGGCCATCAAGAACAAGATATTGGGAATTTAAACATCCCCTCAAGTATGGTTAACCGAGAGTTTAAGAGGAGAATTCATAAGGGTGAAGTGACAATTGCATTGAAGAATATGGGGTCAAAGAAAGTAGAAGGACCAGATGGTATACCTGTTGAAGTTTGAAGGTATTTGGGGGATAGAGGGATTGAATGGGTAACTATGCTTTTCAATAGGATTTGGAGAAGCAATAAGATGCCATCAGCATGGAGGAAAAGTATTCTCGTCCCTTTGTATAAGAACAAAGGTGATGCTCAAGATTGTTCTAATTATCGCGGAATTAAACTAATGAGTCATACCATGAAGTTGTGGGAACGAGTGATTGAACAAAGGATCAGGAAATGTGTGAAGATAATAGAAAATCAATTTGGATTTATGCCTCGAAGATCGACCATGGAAGCAATTTATCTTATCCGTCAGTTGATAGAAAATTATCGAGATAAAAAGAAAGATCTACATATGGTTTTTATTGATTTAGAGAAGGCATATGATAAAGTACCAAGAGAAGTACTTTGGTGGAACTTAGCAAAGAATGGTGTATCGCGGAAATATATTGACATTATAAAGGACATGTATGAGGGAGTTAGTACAAGTGTACGTACTAATGTAGGGAGGACAGAAGAATTTCCTATTACGATTGGGGTGCATCAAGGATCTGCTCTTTGTCCTTTTCTCTTTTCCATAGTCATGGACGAATTGACAAGATAAATTCAAAATGACGTTCTGTGGTGTATGATGTTCGCAGATGATATTGTGTTAGATTGATGAAACGAAGGTTGGAGTGCAACAGAAATTGGAACTTTGGAGGGATACTTTGGAAGCTCGAGGCTTTAGGCTGAGCAGAAGTAAGACTAAATATATGGAGTGTAGGTTTAGCGAAAACAGTGATAGAGAGGCGGGGATGATCACATTTGATGGGAAAGTTGTTCATGGATCCACTTTCTTTCGGTATCTTGGATCTATTATCCAAAAGGATGGAGAGCTAGATGGCGATGTGGCTCACAGAATAAAGGTCGGGTGGTTGAAGTGGAAGAGTGCCACAGGGGTTTTATGTGATCCTGACATGCCTCATAGATTAAAGGGTAAATTTTACCGCACGGCAATTAGGCTTGCGCTGTTATATGGCTCCGAGTGTTGGGCTGTAAAACAGTGTCACGTTCAAAAGATGAATGTGGCGGAGATGCGTATGCTACGATGGATGTGTGGTCATACAAAAAAGGATCGGCTCAGAAATGAGGTGATTAGAGAGAAGGTAAGAGTTGCGGCTATAGAAGACAAAATGATGGAGAATCGATTACGATGGTTTGGTCATGTGAGAAGAAGACCTGTTGATGCCCCAGTGAGGAGGCTAGAAAGTTGGGGAACAAGTAATATTGTGAAAGGTAGAGGAAGACCCAAGAAAACTTGGATAAAGATGATTGAAAGATATGCTGTTTCTTGGACTTAGAGAAAGTATGGCGGATGGTGGATGGAATATGATTCCCATTTTTTTTTCTGTATCTTTATTCCTATTTTCTTTTATTCCATGTTATCTGTTAATTTATTTTTCAGAATTTTTTATTTTTTTTAACATTCATTCTCTTTTTTTTCATTTGTTTTTTTCTCTACTTTTTTCCCTCTTTTTCTCCTTTTATGTTATTTATGTAACGATCATTGACGGTTTCAAAGCTTGATTTATGTTAGCCAACCACAAATCATTTTGGGACTAAGGCTTAGATGTTGTAATGCCCCAATTTCGCATATACATTTATTGTGAATTATAAAAAACATGTTTAATTTTATTAAATTAATGCCCAAATAATTTTGTCATTTAATTTATTTTATTTTCATGATCATGCAAATCCATTTGTCATTATAAGCCATGTCCAGTCATGTGATTCATGTCATGTCATTTCTCGTTTTAATTCATCGTGTTTCATGTCGTCATTTCTAGGCCCGAGTCAAATTTTAAGCAATATTAATTGTTACCCAAAAGATTTTACAAGATAAATAATAATATTATTTATTATTTATTATTACTATTATTTGTTATTATTATCCCTATTATTTATTATTAGTAGAAGTAATATTAATATTATTATTATTATTATTTAATATTCAGCTTAACATTTGAAGAAAACGTTTTTTTTTTCTCTTCCTATACTCAGACTTTCCAAATTCTCCCCAAACTTCTCAAATCAATACATTTAACTTCAATTATTGACCCAAATTAAGACATTCATTTTGGGTCTTTTCTAATTCTTCTTATTGTATATAACACATCCTATCATATTTGAGACCCTACACACAATTTCACGGTGGAGAGCAGTAGAGGAATCTGCACAGCAAGCCAAAAGTTGATGGAGAGAAGGAAGTCCAGCGTCCAGCCAAATCGTTCGCAACACCCTCTGCCACCTCGATTTTTCCCGACGAGGTAAAAACAAAACAAAACAAAAACTCAATTCTTAACATCTAATATCTTCTTCATGTATTTGAATCAAAAACAGAAATTTCAACACAAGTCTTGAACCTCCAACAAACCATTAACCCAATCTATTTGTCAATCGTAATCAAAGTCAGGAAAAAAATCACGAATCTAAACCATCGGGCCTACCTTTACATGACCTGAATCCCAGAACTCAGAAAACCTACTGTGAAGGTTTCTGCCTTCTCCTTCGGCGGCCACAGATCCGGCCACCACCTCAGCCTGAAACCACCATAACTTTCACTAACTACCAATTCCCAAAACTAGAAATCAGAACCCAACCCGAAATCATGGCGGAATCCAAATTGGAACCCACATACAAGAACCCTGGATCAGAAAAAAAAAACAAAGCTCGAAACCCAGTTCCTGATTCGAACTCGCCGATCCGTCGCCCAGCCTCCTCATCGCCGAGTTCAGGCCGTCGCCGCCCCATCTCGCTGCCCACCGCTCGCGCGAACTCACTTCCAGCGACCCAGCAAAACGCCTCCAGCCACCCGAGTAGTCCGATTCTGTTTTGCTTGTGTGTGTGCACGACGGGATGTGTGCGGGCATCTGAGTGTGTGTTTTAGTGTGTGTATGTCTTGCGTGTGTGTGTGTGATATCATAAGGAGGCTCTGAAGAGAGAATGAGTAGCAGGGTAACAATAGAGTATTTATACCCTAAACTTCTGGCCATTTTCTATTTCAGCCCTTCAGCTTTCAACTTCTTGCAGATTGGCCCCATTTAGGTTTTAAGTTTTAATTAGAGCCTGGTTGACCAAGCCTAACCTATTGAATTTTATCAGATAATATTAATATTCAATTTGAGTTATGACGTGTATATTATTTTCAGTTATAGTATTATATTAATAATAGTGATTATTATTATTATTATTAATTGTAGATAATAACAAGAATTTACGGGCCTAGAATCGTCGAGTCAAGCATTTCATCACATTCAAGTCAAGAACTGCATTTTATCCAAGTGTGGGGAATTTATTACGCTTTTGTTTATTTTAATTGCTTTATATATTGTCTCGTATATGCACGTGAAATTAGTCAGAAGCACTTAAATGTGCAATCAGTCAGAAGCACTTAAATGTGCAAATCAGTCAGAAGCACTTAATTATGCATAAAGCCTTCGGGCTAGCCAATGGGCTTCAGAATTTACAAGTCATGTTGTTTATACTTGCTAATATATTTAGTAATTAACGTAGACATATTGCGTACTCTCCACACTGAGCGAGTTGGAAGCTCACCCCACTATTTATCCTTTTCAGGTTGAGGAGCTCGATGTGGAATGCGCTTGAGTGTGGGATGATCAAACTTATGATTAGATGTTTATTTACTTAATGTTATTTCTCACAAACTATGGTTTATGAATAAGTGTTCGATTTATTTAATTTCTACGTCGAAGTATGTTTGGTTTTAACGATGACTCGAGAATATTACTTGCGATTTTTAAGTTCGTCTTTTGAAATATATTTCCACTGCAAATTTTTTATTTATTCTTCCTTAAATTAGAAGAATTATTATTTTAGAAAAGTGGTCGCTACATAAGTGGTATCGGAGCGGGTTTACGGTTCTGTAGACTCGTTAAAAATAGTTTCTTTTTCTAAACTAAAATTTTATTTTCGCAAGTAGTCAAATATTTTTAGCAATTATGATCATCCATCTCTGCTGCTCCACGTCGACTCCAAGGTACATTAAGTTATTATTATTCATTATGTGATGAATGCAGTTTACCGGATCAACCATGATCCATGCATTAAAGATGCATCTTCATTATATTTTGTACATAAGAATTTTATGATAAAGTATTTGGGCATGAAATTGTTTTCTTATAAATTCATAAGTATATGTGTGACATGCGTAACTCATCATTGCTAGAGACGTAATATAACTCTCCATTTTATTTTCTCCCTGTCGTTGGGTAAGTACTGAAGGGTCGTTGCGTGTGGTATGCCTTAGGATAATGGCAACTCGTGGACGTGGACGCCTAGCTAACCGAGGTACAGATAATCTCGGTGGTCAGAATGCCAATCTTGGTGCTGACGGAGGTCAGGATAACCACAACAATAACGTGCCAGCTCCTACTCAGGCACAAGTTGTGCAACAGTTCCGGCGTTTCACCCCACCAACATTCAATGGTCGAGAAGGACCAGCTTTTGTTGATGAATGGTTCATGTCGCTCGAGCGCACCTTTGAGCTCATTGGGTGCACTGATGCTCAAAGAATTTTTTGCGGCCAATATCAAATGGTGGAGGATGCTGGACGCTGGTGGATAAGCTATTGGCGTTTGAGGCCGGTGGCCGAGTGTACTGCATTGACTTGGGATCAATACTGCATTGACTTGGGATCGATTCAAGGAAATAGTGATGGAACAGTACTACCCACAGCATTATCGAGAGAAGATGGAGAGAGAATTTTGGAATTTCGAACAAGGAGGGATGACGGTTGAAGAATATGAGAGGAAATTCAACCAAATCAACTTCTTTGTGGAGCACATGGTGGATACAGACCGCAAGAGGGCCCTTAAGTTCCGTAGTGGTTTACGCCCGAGTATTCATCACATCGTAGCTGGTCATGGGGTGCTACCATATACCGAGACAGTGTTTCGAGCTCAAGAGGTTGAGGCTAGCCATAATCTGGATCAACAACAGTCAACTAAGCCTAATACCGGTAAGTGGCATTGGAATGGGAACCAAAATAAGGTTGTGGCTTCTAATAAATAGAAGAAGGTAGATGAGAAATCTGGACCGGGTGCACCGATCACTAGGCCTGCATGCCCAAAGTGTGGTAAAAATCATGGCGGAGAGTGTTTGTATGGAAAAGGTGTCTGCTATAGATGCAAGGATCCAGGACATTCATCTTCGAACTGTCATCTCCAAAGGGCCAAAGGTCAAGGTTCTCGAGGAAAAGCTCGCATTTATACTTTGACCCAAAGGGACGTAGATGAGAATCCCGGCACGGTGTCAGGTATGCTTATGATCTCTAATGTGCCTGTTTTCGCTTTATTTGACACTGGTGCCACACATACTTTTATGTTTGCAAGGTTTTATCATTCCATTAGTCATAAAAGCGTTAGAACTGTTGAGTCTCTCGAGGTTAGCTTAACGTCAGGAAATACGATCCTCACTAATACAATGATTGACGAGAATATTGAGATAGAAGGTAGAGAATTTGATGCTAGCCTGTATTTGATTAGCTCGATGGATTTTGACGTGATCCTTGGTATGGACTGGCTCGATAGACATGATGCCGATATAAGGTGCCGTGAGAAGAAGGTGACATTGAGGTGTTCTGAAGGCGAGTCAATCACCTTTTATGGTACTAAGAGTAGGACAGTACCCAGAGTAATCACAGCCATGAAAGCACTAAGAAGCCTAAGGAAGGAGCAATGTCAGGATTACTTGGTGAGTTTGGTTGACACTCGTACTAATGAGGTGTCCCCTACAGATGTACCTATAGTACGGGAGTTTTTGGATGTGTTTCCAGAAGATTTGCTGGGAGTCCCACCCGACCGGCAAGTGGAGTTTAGTATTGATTTAGTCCCTGGGGCAGCCCCAACGTCCAAAGCGCCATATAGAATGGCTCCGAGGGAACTTCAAGAATTGAAGGTCCAAATTCAAGAGTCTTTGGGCTCGGATTTGTTAAATCTAGTGTGTCACCATGGGGTGCACCAGTACTATTTGTAAGAAAGAAGGATGGGTCACTTCGGATGTGTATAGATTACAGAGAGTTGAATCGACTCACAGTGAAGAACAAGTACCCACTATCGAGAATCGAGAATCTATTCGATCAATTGAGAGGAGCCCGAACCTTTTCGAAGATTGATTTGCGGTCGGGATACCACCAACTGAAGATTAGGGAGTGTGACATTCCCAAGACGGCCTTCAGGACCCGTTATGGACATTTTGAATTTGTAGTGATGCCATTTGGTCTGAGTAATGCACCGACAGTCTTTATGGATTTGATGAACAGGGTGTTCCAACCTTACTTGGATAAGTTCGTGATCGTTTTCATAGATGACATTTTGGTGTATTCTAAGGACAAGGAACAACACCAAGAGCGTTTGAGAATTACATTAGAGACACTTCGCAAGGAGAAGTTGTATGCCAAGTTCAAGAAATGTGAGTTTTGGTTGAACAGAGTTGGATTCCTTGGACATGTGGTGACTTCAAAAGGGATTGAGGTAGATCCCGATAAAGTTGTAGCAGTGAGTAGTTTGGGAGTACCCAAGAATGCGAGCGAAGTTCGCAGCTTTCTGGGCTTAGCTGGCTATTATAGAAGATTTATCGAAGGATTTTCGAAAATCGCCACTCCTATAACCCAGCTAACAAGGAAAGGCGTGAGGCTTGAATGGAGTGACAAGTGTGAGGAAAGTTTTCAAGAGTTGAAAAGGAGACTAACCTCGGCACCAGTATTAACGATTCCTAATCCGACAGAAGACTTTGTTATTTATATTGATGCCTCAAAGCAGGGGTTGGGTTGTGTTCTGCTGCAACATGGTAAAATAGTAGCCTATGCATCGAGGCAGCTTAAACCACATGGGTTGAACTATCCAACGCATGATTTGGAGTTGGCTGTTGTAGTACATGCGCTGAAGATTTGGCGTCACTATCTCTACGGAGGGAAGTGTGAGATATACACGAACCATAAAAGTTTGAAGTATCTTTTCACACAGAAGGATCTTAACATGAGACAAAGGAGATGGTTAGAATTGGTGAAGGACTATGATTGTACCATCTATTACCATTTGGGTAAGGCGAATGTAGTAGCTGATGCCTTGAGTCTGAAGACTAGAGGCGAGTTAGATTGCTTGACCGATCAGGAGAGTTTGATAAAGGAGTTCTCCCAGTTGAGAATTGAGGTAGTTGAGTCTTCAAAACGTTCGAAAGCAATCTTATCATCTTTGGTCTTGCAACCAAACTTGAGAGATAAGATTAAGGAGGCTCAACCACGTGATAAGTTATTGTGTAAGATGAAAGATCGAGCACAAGATGGGAGTATTGAGAAATTTGTCATTGCCGCAGACGACGTTTTGACTTACGATGGGAGGTTGTGTGTTCCTAAGGACACATCCCTTAGGAGGCAAATCCTTGAAGAAGCTCATAATGCACCATACTCTGCTCATCCGGGAGGTACAAAGATGTACCACGACTTGAAGAAGTTATTTTGGTGGAGAGGAATGAAACGAGACATTGGTGTATTTGTGGAGAGGTGTATGATATGTCAGCAGGTAAAGGCAGAACACCAACGGCCACGAGGTTTACTTCAACCGTTGGAAATTCCAGAATGGAAATGGGAGCATATCACAATGGATTTCATAGTTGGTCTACCACGAACCGTGAGGAAGAAGGATGCTATCTGGGTGATATAGATCATTTGACGAAGTCATCTCATTTTCTACCTGTGAGGGTGACTTACAGTATGGAACAATATGCCAATATTTATATTCGGGAGATTGTGAGGTTACATGGTGTTCCAATGTCGATCGTCTCGGATAGAGATCCACGATTTACGTCGAAATTGGGCACTAAATTGAATTTCAGTACTGCATATCATCCGCAGACCGATGGTCAATCTGAACGGACTATCAAGACACTTGAAGATTTGTTGAGTGTAATACCCCGATTTTTCGGTTATATTTTTCATTTATATATTAGATATCGTGGATGGTTAATTTTGCTCGAGGACATTGTGAACGTTGGATAATGTTACTGGATTCAGTATATGTATTCAGTAAGTGTATATGTGTTTTCGGTATGTCGAGACAGGCGGTAACAGTTGAAATTGGCTAAGTATAGAATACTTAGCGTACGCTAATGTTAAAGACTTACGTACGCTAAATCACGAGAGTTACATAAGTTATGGCCGAGACATTACGTACGTAACATGGGAATCAGACGATTGAGTCATGGTCGGCAGGTGGGACCCGGCGTCGGCAACTTTCGGCGGAGGATGTTGATAGGTGAGTCAACGTACGTGTTACGTACGTTATACAGGACGTGTTACGTACGTAACACGACCATCGTACTGTAGCAAGTCAACTGGTATATTACGTACGTTATATGGTATGGGTTATGTACGTAATGGATTTCACGGAATGAGACAGTGAGTTTGTTACGTACGCTATGGATTTTGGATTACGTACGTTAAAGTTGTTACGTACATTAATCAAGGACACTTACGTACGTAATGAGAGTGCAGTTTATATATTGAAGTGTTGCCTTTCACTTCTCTCACGATCCTTTGAGGTACTTCTCTCCAAAACTCATCCCTCTTCACTTCTAAGAGTGTTCTAAACACTTCTAACATGATTGTGAGCTTGGAATCATGGAATTAGAGCTTTGTTATGGAACTATTGATGACTTTTGAAGTGATTTCTTATGTTATCCATATTCTATGAGGTATGTTGGATATTTCTCCTTTTCATTTTGGAATTTTGATGTTATAGTTGATGAATGATTCGTATGAAGATGATTATGATGTTGTTATTGCGATTCTTGATGGTATATGAGGTGTATGTCGAAGGAAGATGATGATACGCCTTGTATATATTGATTATGATTATGGAATCATAGAGTTCTTGAGGCCCTATGATGACTATGATGATTTGATAATTCGTTTAACCGATTTAAGATGGTATTCTAAATCATAGTTATGATAGTGGTTGATTTAGATGAGATGAATCTTAATATGAGGTTGAATTCCGGATTGATTATATTATGATCATTGTTACCAAGTTGGTTCGATTATTGATATGATCATTGTTCTAGGTTGATTAACCAATATGTATAATCGTTTTGCCATGGTGAAAAGCCGTAGATTCCGTCCAGTCGGGGCTGAAGAGCTTGTAGACGAGGGCGATGAGTTCGGTGTTGGTTTTGTCATGATGGTATCCAGACAAGTGTTTACTTGTTCGGTTGTAGTGTTTTGATGAGTAATTCCATTTACATTTCATAAGTATTTTATGTTGTATTGCATATTGACGAATGTTCAGTGATGTTCTAAAAGGATTAGAATGCACAGTTGATGATTGTTGAGATACTTGGACAATCTTGGGAAGATTGTAGTATTCGGATATTGTTGATGTCATTTTTGGATATTCTTGATCTGTGGTATGCATTTCAGAAGGATGTCTGGATAGAGGTATGTTTTATGGCAATCGTACATAAAAGATTGTGTACGGGAAAGTATTCGCTATTGAGGTATTATGTGGTATTATCGTGATATTGGGATTTTGATGAGAATCGTTGGATTTCCGGAAGTGGTAAGGTTATCGTTGAAGTTATTATTCTCATGATGCATGGCATGTGAATATTTATGTTTATGTACTTGCAGTTATTTGTCGGGCATTATTGCTGACCCCGTTGTGGGACTTGTTTTTCAGGTATTGAGGACTTTGATGGTAGCGGTCGTGAGGCGAGGATTCCGGACGATACTGCTATGGCATATTATTGGGGAATCGTGTATTTTGTTTGTGTATATCATTATTGATGTATATGTATCTTGGACTGTATTTCTATCCGCTGCGTGAGTTCTTTCAAATGGCTTTCGGATTTTTGCCAACTGAGTTTCATTTCGAAAACCGATTCCCTTAACCGAGTTTTTGGCCTTGATCGTTTTGACGGTAGTTGGTGTTTTCAAATGATTTTGTGAGTTTTGATATAAAATACTACCGTCATCGGCCTTCTTGTCGTTTTTGTAATTAGTTTTTAGCCTGGTGGGTTACGACGCGGGGCCCACGGCGTGTAATATTCCCGATTGGATCTGGGGGTGTTACAAATATGGTATCGGAGCCCAAGGTTTTTCGGAACCGGGCATGTGTGTTATGTGGCTCTACCAATGTGGTAGTAGCGTGATTTTTTGTGTATCTGGATTTATGGCTATTTTGAACTGTATTGTTTTGGTTATGTGTGATTTTTTAGTACTATCGTGGTGATGTGTGGGTTTGGGGATTGTTGGTGTTCCCGAGACCGACAAGGCAGGGAGTGAACGCCGGTGTCGTGGTCATGTGCAATGTGCGGCTCCAATCGGGAAGTGAATGCCGGTGCGAGGCACGTGCAATATGCGGATTTCGATGTGGAGTGGAACGCCGGTGATACATGCATGTGATAAGGAGCGGCTCATGCGCTTTAGGTGAGGAGACACAGCGTCACAGATTCCACAAAACTCGACAGTGCTCTAAACTTGTTGTGGTCTTGGCGGAGACTAATCGTTTTCAAATTGTGATTATTCCTGTTTTGGCATTCTTGTTGTGTCGTGATTTTTGAAATGGTGTCATATGCTAGTATCACGGGAGATCTTCGTCTTCATAAGTATGTTGTTCGGATTATTCGATAATTCTTGGTTATCTTGGTGATTTTGGATTTTCCGTTGAATTGTTGTTTGTGCGAGTGACTACAAGTTTCGAGGACGAAACTTATTTTTAAGGGGGGTAGAGTGTAATACCCTGATTTTTCGGTTATATTTTTCATTTATATATTAGATATCGTGGATGGTTAATTTTGCTCGAGGACGTTGTGAACGTTGGATAATGTTATTGGATTCAGTTTATGTATTCAGTAAGTGTATATGTGTTTTCGGTATGTCGAGACAGGCGGTAACAGTTGAAATTGGCTAAGTATAGAATACTTAGCGTACGCTAATGTTGAAGACTTACGTACGCTAAATCACGAGAGTTACGTACGTTATGGCCGAGACATTACGTACGTAACATGGGAATCAGACGATTGAGTCATGGTCGGCAGGTGGGACCCGGTGTCGGCAACTTTCGGCGGAGGATGTTGACAGGTGAGTCAACATACGTGTTACGTACGTAACACGACCATCGTACTATAGCAAGTCAACTGGTATATTACGTACGTTATATGGTATGGGTTACATACGTAATGGATTTCACGGAATGAGACAGTGAGTTTGTTACGTACGCTATGGATATTGGATTACGTACGTTAAGCAAGGACACTTACGTACGTAATGAGAGTGCAGTTTATATATTGAAGTGTTGCCTTTCATTTCTCTCACGATCCTTTGAGGTATTTCTCTCCAAAACTCGTCCCTCTTCACTTCTAAGAGTGTTCTAAACACTTCTAACATGATTGTGAGCTTGGAATCATGGAATTAGAGCTTTGTTATGGAACTATTGATGACTTTTGAAGTGATTTCTTATGTTATCCATATTCTATGAGGTATGTTGGATATTTCTCCTTTTCATTTCGAAATTTTGATGTTATAGTTGATGAATGATTCGTATGAAGATGATTATGATGTTGTTATTGCGATTCTTGAGGGTATATGAAGTATATGTCGAAGGAAGATGATGATATGCCTTGTATATATTGATTATGATTATGGAATCATAGAGTTCTTGATGTTCTTGAGGCCCGATGATGACTATGATGATTTGATAATTCGTTTAACCGATTTAAGATGGTATTCTAAATCATAGTAATGATAGTGGTTGATTTAGATGAGATGAATCTTGATATGAGGTTGAATTCCAGATTAATTATATTATGATCATTGTTACCAAGTTGGTTCGATTATTGATATGATTATTTTTCTAGGTTGATTAACCAATAGGTATAATCGTTTTGCCGCGGTGAAAAGCCGTAGATTCCATCCAGTCGGGGCTGAAGAGCTCGTAGACGAGGGCAATGAGTTCGGTGTTGGTTTTGTCATGATGGTATCCAGGCAAGTGTTTACTTGTTCGGTTGTAGTGTTTTGATGAGTAATTACATTTACATTTCATAAGTATTTTATGTTGTATTGCATATTGACGAATGTTCAGTGATGTTCTAAAAGGATTAGAATGCACAGTTGATGATTATTGAGATACTTGGACAATCTTGGGAAGATTGTAGTATTCGGATATTGTTAATGTCATTTTTGGATATTCTTGGTCTGTGGTATGCATTTTGGAAGGATGTCCGGATAGAGGTATGTTTTATGGCAATCGTACATAGAAGATTGTGTACGGGAAAGTATTCGGTATTGAGGTATTATGTGGTATTATCGTGATATTGGGATTTTGATGAGAATCGTTGGATTTCCGGAAGTGGTAAGGTTATCGTTGAAGTTATTATTCTCATGATGCATGGCATGTGAATATTTATGTTTATGTACTTGCAGTTATTTATCGGGCATTATTGCTGACCCCGTTGTGGGACTTGTTTTTCAGGTATTGAGGACTTTGATGGTAGCGGTCGTGAGGCGAGGATTCCGGACGATACTGGCTATGGCATATTGTTGGGGAATCGTGTATTTTGTTTGTGTATATCATTATTGATGTAGGTGTATCTTGGACTGTATTTCTATCCGCTGCGTGAGTTTCTGTCAAATGGCTTTCGGCTTTTTGCCAACTGAGTTTATTTCGAAAACCGATTCCCTTAACCGAGTTTTTGGCCTTGATCGTTTTGACGGTAGTTGGTGTTTTCAAATGATTTTGTGAGTTTTGATATAAAATACTACCGTCATCGGCCTTCTTGTCGTTTTTGTAATTGGTTTTTAGCCTGGTGGGTTCCGGCATGGGGCCCACGACGTGTAATATTCCCGGTTGGATCTAGGGATGTTACATTGAGGGCGTGTGTTCTTGATACTGGTGAGAATTGGGAGAATATTTTGCCGTTAGTAGAGTTTACTTATAACAATAGTTACCAAGCAACTATACAAATGGCCCCGTACGAGGCTCTTTACGGAAGGAAATGTCGATCGCCTCTTTATTGGAGTGAGGTTGGAGAAGGAAAGATTTTGGGTCCAGAATTGATCTGACAGACTGTAGAGAAGATAGACGAAATCAGAAGTAAAATTAAGACTGCTCAGGATCGACAGAAGTCTTATGCTGATAAACAACGGAAAGATATACAATTTGAGATTAGAGAGAGGGTGTTCCTGAAGGTAGCGCCGATGAAAGGAGTAATACGATTCGGTAAAAAGGGAAAGCTACAACCTCGTTATATCGGACCTTTTGAGATTTTGGGTCGCGTTGGTGATCTTGCTTATAGTTTGGCATTGCCGTTAGAGTTATCGGGAGTGCACAATGTCTTTCACGTCTCCATGCTGAGAAAGTACATACATGATTCTGGTCACATATGCAATTTCAAAGAGTTGCATGTAGCCAAGAACCTGACTTATGAGGAGGTACCTACAGCTATTTTGGAGCGAAGGGTACACCAGTTACGAAACAAAGAGATTAGATTGATGAAAGTTCAATGGAGTCGTCATGGACTAAATGAGGCAACTTGGGAACGTGAAGAAGAGATCCGTTCTAAGTACCTAACATTCATTTTTTAAGGTACGTAACTTAATTTTGAGGACGAAAATTTGTTAAGGGAGGTAGGTTGTAACGCCCCGATTTTGCATATACATTTATTGTGAATTATAAAAAACATGTTTAATTTTATTAAATTAATACCCGAATAATTTTGTCATTTAATTTATTTTATTTTCATGATCATGCAAATCCATTTGTCAATATAAGCCATGTTCAGTCATGTGATTCATGTCATGTCATTTCTCGTTTTAATTCATCGTGTTTCATGTCGTCATTTCTAGGCCCGAGTCAAATTTGAAACAATATTAATTGTTACCCAAAAGATTTTACAAGATAAATAATAATATTATTTATTATTTATTATTACTATTATTGTTATTATTATCCCTATTATTTATTATTATTAGAAGTAATATTAATATTATTATTATTATTTAATATCCAACTTAACATTTGAAGAAAATGTTTTTTTTCTCTTCCTATACTCGGACTTTCCAAATTCTCCCCAAACTTCTCAAATCAATACATTTAACTTCAATTATTGATTCGTTCAAAAAAAAACTTCAATTATTGACCCAAATTAAGACACATTCATTTTGGGTCTTTTCTAATTCTTCTTACTGTATATAACACATCCTATCATATTTGAGACCCTACACACAATTTCACGGTGGAGAGCAGTAGAGGAATCTGCACAGCAAGCCAAAAGTTGACGGAGAGAAGGAAGTCCAACGTCTAGCCAAATCGTTAGCAACACCCTCTGCCACCTCGATTTTTCCCGACGAGGTAAAAAAAAAAACAAAAAAAAAACTCAATTCTTAACATCTAATATCTTCTTCATGTATTTGAATCAAAAACAGAAATTTCAACACAAGTCTTGAACCTCCAACAAACCATTAACCCAATCTAGTTTTCAATCGTAATCAAAGTCAGGAAAAAAAATCACGAATCTAAACCATCGGGCCTACCTTTACATGACCTGAATCCCAGAACTCAGAAAACCTACTTTGAAGGTTTTTGCCTTCTTCTTCGGCGGCCACAGATCCGGCCACCACATCGGCCACCACCTCAGCCTGAAACCACCATAACTTTCACTGACTACCAATTCCCAAAACTACAAATCAGAACCCGACCCGAAATCATGGCGGAATCCAAATTGGAACCCACGAACCCTGGATCAGAAAAAAAAAAAGCTCGAAACCCAGTTCCTGATTTGAACTCGCCGATCCGTCGCCCAGCCTCCTCATCGCCGAGTTCAGTCCGCCGCCGCCCCATCTCGTGATGCCCACCGCTCGCGCGAACTCACCTCCAGCGACCCAGCAAACCGCCTCCAGCCACCCGAGTAGTCCGATTCCGTTTTGCTTGTGTGTGCGCGACGGGATGTGTGCGGGCCTCTGAGTGTGTGTGATATCAGAAGGAGGCTCTGAAGAGAGAATGAGTAGCAGGGTAACAATAGAGTATTTGTACCCTAAACTTTTGGCTATTTTCTATTTCAGCCCTTCAGCTTTCAACTTCTTGCAGATTGGCCCCATTTAGGTTTTAAGTTTTAATTAGACCCTGGTTGACCAAGCCTAACCTATTGAATTTTATCAGATAATATTAATATTCAATTTGAGTTATGACATGTATATTATTTTCAGTTATAGTATTATATTAATAATAGTGACTATTATTATTAATTGTAGATAATAACAAGAATTTACGGGTCTAGAATCGTCGAGTCAAGCATTTCATCACATTCAAGTCAAGAACTGCATTTTATCCAGGTGTGGGGAATTTATTACGCTTTTGTTTATTTTAATTGCTTTATATATTGTCTCGTATGTGCACGTGAAATTAGTCAGAAGCACTTAAATGCGCAATCAGTCAGAAGCACTTAAATATGCAAATCAGTCAGAAGCACTTAATTGTGCATAAAGCCTTCGGGCTAGCCGACGGGCTTCAGAATTTATCAGTCATGTTGTTTATACATGCTAATATATTTAGTAATTAACGTAGACATATTGCGTACTCTCCACACTGAGCGAGTTGGAAGCTCACCCCACTATTTACCCTTTTCAGGTTGAGGAGCTCGATGTGGAATGCGCTTGAGTGTGGGATGATCAAACTTATGATTAGATGTTTATTTACTTAATGTTATTTCTCATAAACTATGGTTTATGAACAAGTGTTCGATTTATTTTAATTTCTACGTCGAAGTATGTTTGGTTTTAACGATGACTCGAGAATATTACTTGCGATTTTTAAGTTCGTCTTTTGAAATATATTTCCGCTGCAAAATTTTTATTTATTCTTCCTTAAATTAGAAGAATTGTTATTTTAGAAAAGTGGTCGCTACATATGTTGTTGTTGTTGTAATTATTAAAAATTTAAATATTTTTATTTTTAAAAATATATTTCAAAATAATTGAAATAAAATATTAATAAAATTATTATAATTGAAAAGATAAATGGTAAAATAAATAAAAAAGTAATTTATAAATTAGAAATAAAAAGTAATTTAGAAACTTTAGAGATAAATGGTAGTGTCATTTACACTCCAAAATGGTGTAGTGGGATATGGAGTGTAAAAATATTTCAGGCCCGTCACGTGCGAGGCACGAGCCAATTTAGTCCAATCGGACCTCCTTCGGGCTTAATTGTCCTTGTTTTCCCACTTTTTAAAATTATTGTCGTTCTTCTCCAAGCCTGAAAAGATAATGTCCTTATAACCCAACTAGGCCAAAGTAACTGGCCTAAAAAAACATTTTTCCCTTCAACTATTTATATCTTTCCACTTTTTTTTAGCAAAATTAGATAATGAGAAATAAAAAGTATTAATAAAAGGAATGTTAACAATTAACGAGAGTGTTTATCTAAAAAGAATTAGTAATCTGGTCGGATTAAAAATAAGGGCCTTGAAGCAAAAATAGGAGGGTATAGAGCTCGTCAATGGATCGTGTAACACCCCCAAAACCGTATGGGAATATTACACGATGTAGACCCTTTCCACAAGGATCTATTAGGCTAAACATCCATAAACAACCATATGCTTGCCCGGTCAGGGTCAAACAATATAATAATACAGACCGTTAAGGTCACTTACACATGAATACACAGACCGATGAGGTCACACAACTCCATCAACAGAACTGACTAAAACAACATTACCCACACTGGGTTGAAACACAATACAACGGAAGACTGAAATCAATTCTGACAACACTACAAGAATCAAAACAACTCTCAACTCTTGATTAGTATCGCAGCTCGTCATCCTCTTGTGCCAATCCTGTGACTGCTCCCCTCAACCTGCATGTACCTAGACGCAAAACAGACATCCACCCCCCGATTACTCGGGGGTTAGTAAAACTCTACTGTTTTACTAGTGCAAGTATAATACGATACGAAATGCAATGAGTAAATAGCAACTACAAATTTAATACGGAAATCAATTATCAAAATGTTCCCGAGAAATTTTAGAATTTCGAACTCAAGCAAGAGATATTTGAAAAGGAACTCATCATCTCGGGAATTTTTGAAGTAGGAATTCTTTTGGACCTCGAGTCCCAATTTACAAAACCTTTTCGTAGTCGTTAGGGCCTCAGCCTGATTCTCATTTTAAAACACACTAGATAAGATATCATTATGAGTCCGAGACCCATATTTAAAATGTTATCCAAACAATCACTGTTATACGATCATTGTTCGTACACATCATGTACCGAACTCCAGAGGTCTCGACGGACCTTACCCGGACCACACGCACTGTTCATACACATCATGTACCGAACTCCAGAGGTCTCGACGGACCCTACCCGGCCACAAACATCGTTCGTACACATCATGTACCGAACTCCAGAGGCCTCGTCAGACCCTACCTGGATCACACACCTTGTTCGTACACATCATGTACCGAACTCCAGAGACCTCGTCAGACCCTACCTGGATCACACACCTTGTTCGTACATCATGTACCGAACTCCAGAGGCCTCGTCAGACCCTACCTGGAACACACACACACATCGACACGACACAACTCATAATCATCAAATGTCAAGCCATTCCACATTACACCGAAATGTATAATCAAGTATGTAAACCAAAACAACACAAATATCATAATCATCACAACTCAACAATGACCAACCATGCCCGGCACAAACTTAGATGATTTGCACATCCAACACAATTCCACGATGTTAACTAAGTGAAGGTATTATCGTTACCATCAATCGTTCATAATAATCAATTCATACGAAGCATATTCTCTAAGATAAATCAATCCATCATAACCATAACACGACGTCCCTATTCACAAGACACAATTCGTATAGTAAAATACTTGCCTTAACAACCGCTACCGAACACTCCGAAGAACACGGTTCCACCGGGAAGCTCGGACCCCAAAGAAGGCAACGAACGGAAAGGTTCCGACTTGAGTTCTTCACAAGAATTTCGTCCCTAAGTCATACCAACGATAAATCAACAATCGTACGATGGATAATAATCGCACAACGCCCAATCCCCCCTCTCACACCTTTTATCGGACACCTTCAAGGCGCCGACTAAGAACTCGGCTAAAACGACGAATCAATACAACCCAACCATGGAATAACAAGGGGAATGATAGAATACACCTAAATAATCATCAATCCATCACAATTCTAAGTTATTACGGTTAAATCGGACGAAAACGAACAAAACCCCCAATTTACCCAAACTAGGATTTCGAGGAAATCTAACCTGATTCGCTCGATCAAAGGATGTTAGAGGATGGATAATCGATGATATGAACTCCAAGACTTCATGCATTTATTGTATGACAACATGCCTCCATGCCCAACAAGTCCCCAGCCGCGGAAGAGAAGAAAACGAAGTGAGAAAATGGGTGAAAACCCGTCTGCTGGGCCTTACATAGGCCGCTGCCGGCCGCATTACGTACGTAATCGGCCATGGCTTACGGCCGTAACCGGCCATGGCCGAGTCTTCTGCCCAACACTTCCGGCAGCACTACGTACGTGACCGGAAAAGGCTTACGTACGTAGCAGGCCTTACGGCCGTAACTTCCTGACCATTACGGCCGTAACTTCCGGACCATTACGGCTGTTACTCGGCCAGGTCTTGCCAGCCAGGACTCGGTCGATCCGACGGTCCGGAAAATCCCGAAACCCAGACCTGAATATAATCCGAAGATACGGTTATGAAGTACTCGCAAAGACGAATCTAAGCACTAAGAGAACACACGATTCCATCCACTCGAGGGCTCGAAATTCGACAACGGAAGTAATTACCCCAAACTTTGGGAAATTACGAAAACGACCCAAAACGTCCGAAATACACGATACACGATCGAAACACCAAACCAAAGCTTGCAACATGAATAATAACATTAAATGAACTTGCGAGAAACTCGAAACAACAGTTTCGGATGAGATTCGCAAGAATCGAACTCAAGTGCGGAAAAGCCGCTTAAGAACGTGGAATTCAACAAAACGACACTGAAACAAACTCGGATGACAAAAAGTGCAGAATTAATCATTCTCAGAATGACGAAACGGTCATAAGAGAGTCGTCGAAATGGACCCCCGCCAAAAAAAGAAAATTACCGAAAATCAAAATTGCGGATATTACATAATACCCTCCTTAAATAAAGTTTTGTCTCGAAACTTAAAACAAGTAGGGAGAAGCAATATCCCGACAGGAAAACTCAACGAGATACACAAGAAATGCGTAACTTTCGCCCATTGGCGAAATGTGACAAGCAACGCAAAGGAATATACGGCGTGAAAACACGCCCCACGGCGGCCAACACAATGCCACCGACTATCACTCAAAACAATAACGAGCAATTAACGACACATCACATGCACACATTTAATCAAAGAAAGGCACGCGACAACAAGTCGCACCCGACTAAAACGGCTATGCGATTGAAACAAATAGAGTATCGCGATAGAAATCACTCCGATTCTCATCAACAAGAAAGTGTCCGACGACAAAACACACACAATTCAAGATAACGGAAAATGAGAATACCGGATATTATATTCTATCCTACTAAAAAAAATAAGTTTTGTCCCGAAACTTAAACTAAGGTCATCACAGTGATACGAAACAAAACATAACGACACATAATAAAATACCATAATCATGACTCCGCAGTCCACTAACACGTCTCCGTAGGTTCAACAACTATACGGGAACTCATTCAAAACAAAATATCATTCAACGAGTTCCAAACATAAAAGCGTCACAAAATACATCTCTACACGAGAAACAATCCGCGCAACGAGTACCAAAAACACCATCACTGGACATCACTGGGCCCTCCAGAAGTAGGAATGGAACTCCGGTCCCCTATCATCTCGGCAACAATCTCGCAGTACTGAACTCGATGCCCCTCGTGTCCACAATTATAACAAGTCACTGGCGGTTTCTTACAATGCGGGCGTTCATGGCCCAGAACGTTACAGTTGAAACACCTAGGAGCATTACCAGAACTCAAAGACACCGGCTTGGGTCTTTTAGGTCCCACAGTTGACCGAACAGGTCCCATACTCGACTGATACAAGGATTGAGATGTGGATTCCCAATTCACTCACTTCCCGATGCGTCATCGTAGATCTTCTACTTCTTCGCTACCGATACAGACTCGGTAGACATTATAACCATCTCAAATGCCAAGGCTCGATCCTGATAGTCCTTCAAGGTTGTACACATGAAAGGAGCCATACTCTGCCGAACCTGAGGTTTCATACGCATAACGAAATAACGAATTTTATCTGCCTCACTTTTCACCTGCTTGAGACATCTTGTAACCACTTACTAGTTCCGTTATCCCCATCTGGGATCCCATCCCGGTGCACGTTCTAATTCATCTGCGCCAGTTGGTCAACCATCTGACGAAGGATGGTGGCGGCGCCAATGTCATCATTACCTCTGGATGATTGCTGTTGATCACGTGATTGGTCATCATGATCGTCCGTACTGAGCTGATTGGCACTCGACAATGAGCGAGTCACCCTGTCACGCTCCTGATCACGACCACGACCACGACCACGTCCTCGGCCTCCCGGCATACTGAACGGACGACTAATTAGAATAACACAACCAAACAAACATCACAACGCCAACATAGGACAATAAATAGCAGCACGATATAACATCAACCCCAAGTCATCACACAAGTGCACGCTAACACCGTAATGTTAGGACTTAAATCAAAAGTAATTCACACAGTCACATCAACAGAGGTGTTTGGATTTTACTAGATCAAACACGGTCAAAACCACACACGTATCGTAGGGATCAAGCACTAGCAACAAAAATAAAATGTTTCCGGGGTATTGTTCAAATGATAAAATTTTAAAATTCACAAGTTTGAAAGATTCGATGAAATGAAATTTTTGAAAATTCTTTTGTTACCTCGGTCGTTTAATCAAAACCATGTATTTCATTATCAGAACTGTTTTGATTCGAGATCACTTGCAAAATAACACTTTGAAACACCAACCTACTCGATAGACAATATCATCAAAGTGATCTTATATATATATATATATATATCATTACCATTACTAGCGATATACAGGGTAACAACATGTTACCACGCCAACCATCACGAATATATCAACAGAGATTAAATAATCAGTAAAAAGGCACGGATGCAACCGTAACAACAAATTACTACCGGGTCAGTAAAAATTTTACGGCCGTAACAACTCTAAGCTTACGGCCGTAATGGAAAACATCTTTCGGCCGTAACAACTAGCTGCAGGACTGCAGAATTGTCACAGCAGCCCCCAAAAGGGCTCCGAGAGTTAGGGAACGATACCTAACAACGTATCCCAACATTTAGAAAACACTGAAACATTCTCCGGCGAGCACAACAACAGCACAAACTTAACGCAACCACTTAGCCCCAACACGTGAACATATAAAGTTTAAAATTCCGAAAAACAAAAAAATCGTTTTGCAATATAAAAATTTTCCAAAATCCTTTCGTTCATAACCAAAAACAACGGTAGTATTTTACAATGTCCGAAGTACTTCAAAACATATTTTCTAGATACCGTCTGATGGTGTCATTTGAAAATACACGATCAATTTGTCAAAATTTAACTGATTTTAAAATCCATATAAACCGTGGTTTTAACTGCACCATCAAAATTATTTAGACAATAGCAAACGATTTCCACAAAAATTCAAACCCGTAAAGTCCTCCAGGAAAAGGATTCTAAAACCTACCCGTAGCGGCATAAACATAACAATCTAAAAAAAACAATCAAACTAAAAATCACATGCCCAAACGACAAACAGGATCGCCAATCCAATTGAATACATCTCACAGCATCAAGTTTCAACAAAACCATTCCTCGGAGTATCTCACGAACTCAATCGTCTTATTCGAAACCAATCAAGGTTCTCAATTTTTCACACCATACCACCCCACACGGTGGTTCAAAGGTAAAACAACAATACGCCCAGTTTTTATACATATACTATGTGTCACAAGTATTATATACAACTATATTACACAACACCGTGTAAATAAAATTATGCACCGCAATTAACTCACTAAGATAAAATCGTGATACACGGGTACTTCGCATAAAAGAGGTGTCTTACGTCCACAGGCCGCACGGAGATGATGGTCGCCCACGATACTAATCTCATCCGACAACATATCTGATACGTTGTGACTACGCACAACTCAACTTGTCACCCGACATCTCAAATGACAAAACCATACAATACTCGACAAATCACGACTCGACTTGACCTGACAGCCTAGGTTTCCGCAACCTAAGCTTCGATACCATAAATGTAACACCCCCAAAACCGTATGGGAATATTACAAGTCGTAGACCCTTTCCACAAGGATGTACTAGGCTAAACATCCATAAACAACCATATGCTTGTCCGGCCAGGGTCAAATAATATAATAATACAGACCGTTAAGGTCACTTACACATGAATATACAGACCGATGAGGTCACACAACTCCATCAACAAAACTGACTAAAACAACATTACCCACACTGGGGTCGAAACACAATACAACGGAAGACTGAAATCAAATCTGACAACACTACAATAATAAAAACAACTCTCAACTCTTGATTAGTATCGCAGCTCGTCATCCTCTTGTGCCAATCCTGTGACTGCTCCCCTCAACCTGCATGTACCTGGACACAAAACAGACATCCACCCCCCGATTACTCGGGGGTTAGTAAAACTCTACTGTTTTACTAGTACAAGTATAATACGATACGAAATGCAACAAGTAAATAGCAACTACGAATTTAATATGGAAATCAATTATCAAAATGTTCCCGAGAAGATTTAGAATTTCGAACTCAAGCAAGAGATATTTGAAAAGGAACTCATCATCTCGGGGATTTTTGAAGTAGAAATTCTTTTGGACCTCGAGTCCCAATTTACAAAACCTTTTCGTAGTCGTTAGGGCCTCAGCCCGATTCGCATTTTAAAACATACTAGATAAGATATCATTATGAGTCCGAGACCCATATTTAAAATGTTATCCAAACAATCACTGTTATACGATCATTGTTCGTACACATCATGTACCGAACTTCGGAGGTCTCGACGGACCTTACCCGGACCACACGCACTGTTCGTACACATCATGTACCGAACTCCGGAGGTCTCGACGGACCCTACCCAGCCACAAACATCATTCGTACACATCATGTACCGAACTCCAGAGGCCTCATCAGACCCTACCTAGATCACACACCTGGTTCGTACACATCATGTACCGAACTCCAGAGGCCTCGTCAGACCCTACCTGGATCACACACCTTGTTCGTACACATCATGTACCGAACTCCAGAGGCCTCGTCAGACCCTACCTGGAACACACACACACACACATCGACACGACACAACTCATAATTATCAAATGTCAAGCCATTCCACATTACACCGAAATGTATAATCAAGTATGTAAACCAAAACAACACAAATATCATAATCATCACAACAACTCAACAATGACCAACCACGCCCGGCACAAACTTAGATGATTTGCACATCCAACACAATTCCACGATGTTAACTAAGTGAAGGTATTATCGTTACCATCAATCGTTCATAATAATCAATTCATACGAAGGATATTCGCTAAGATAAATCAATTCATCATAACCATAACACGACGTCCCTATTCACAAGACACAATTCATATAGTAAAATACTTGCCTTAACAACCGCTACCGAACACTCCGAAGAACACGGTTCGATCGGGAAGCTCGGACCCCAAAGAAGGCAACGAACGGAAAGGTTCCGACTCGAGTTCTTCACAAGAATTTCGTTCCTAAGTCATATCAACGATAAATCAACAATCGTACGATGGATAATAATCGCACAACGCCCAATCCCCCCTCTAAGACCTTTTGTCAGACACCTTCAAGGCGTCGACTAAGAACTCGACCAAAACGACGAATCAATACAACCCAACCATGGAATAACAAGGGAATAAAATACACCTAAATAATCATCAATACATCAAAATTCTAAGTTATTACGGTTAAATCGGATGAAAACGAACAAAACCCCCAATTTACCCAAACTAGGATTTCCAGGAAATCTGACCTGATTCGCTCGATCAAAGGATGTTATAGGATGGATAATCGATGATATGAACTCCAAGACTTCATGGATTTATTGTATGATAACATGCCTCCACGCCCAACAAGTCCCCAGCCTCGGAAGAGAAGAAAACGAAGGGAGAAAATGGGTGGAAACCCGTCTGCTCGGCCTTATATAGGCCGCTGCCGGCCGCATTACGTACGTAATCGACCATGGCTTACGGCCGTAACCGGCCATGGCCGAGTCTTCTGCCCAACACTGTCGGCAGCGCTACGTACGTGACCGGACAAGGCTTACGCATGTAGCAGGCCTTACGGCCGTAACTGCCGGACCATTACGGCCGTTACTCGGCCAGGTCTTGCGAGCTAGGACTCGGTCGATCCGACGGTTCGGAAAATCCCGAAATCCAGACCTGAATATAATCCGAAGATACGGTTACGAAGTACTCGCAAAGACGAATCTAAACACTAAGAGAACACACGATTCTGACCACTCGAGGGCTCAAATTCGACAACGGAAGTAATTACCCCAAACTTTTGGAAATTACGAAAACGGCCCAAAACGTTCGAAATATACCATACACGATCGAAACACCAAACCAAAGCTTGCAACATGAATAATAATATTAAATGAACTTACGAGAAACTCGAAACAACAGTTTCGGATGAGATTCGCAAGAATCGAACTCAAGTGCGGAAAAGCCGCTTAAGAACGCGGAATTCAACAAAACGACACCGAAAAGAACTCGGGTGACAAAAAGTGCAGAATTAATCATTCTCAGAATGACGAAACGGTCATAATAGAGTCATCGAAACAGACCCCCGCCGAAAAAAAGAAAATTATCGAAAATCGAAATTGCGGATATTACAGATCGGGCCATCCAACTCGGGTTTTCCAAGCCCACGAGCCAAGCGGGTCAATCCAACCCGCGCTCATGGCTCAGCCCACTGTAATGGTGGCGGTCTTGGACTCTATTCTCCCAACTAGGACTGGCCATGAGTCGGGTCGGGCCATCCCGCAGGCCGTGCACGAGCAGGCCAGGCTGAGGTTTTCAGGCCCATGATTGATCCACTGTAGGGTGGGCTGGGCCTGATCTGGGAGGACGCAGCCCACTGCCTGTCCACCACCAAAAAAGATTGTTATCGTTAAATAAAAAAATAATTTTAAAAAATCTACGGAATACTGGTTAAACGAGTTGTCTTTACTTGCAAATGATACTCTTATGCATATTAGATATTGTGCTCATATCTTGAATTTGTCAGCTAAAAAGGAAATTGATATGCTTTCACATCTTTTGAACCCAATTACAAAGATAATTTAATGACTTGGATCGAGTCAACATATGAGGAGATATTATAAAATAACTTGGATCGAGTCAACATATTAGGAGATATTATAAACATCTATGTAAGGAACATAATTTAAAATAAAAAATGGAGCATTTATACACCTACTTGTTAGAATTCTACTTATAAATTGCTTGATGATGCCAATCCTCATAAGAAAATTATTACTTAATTGTATAACTCTAATCAAATATTTAATAAGGGCAAGACGTCATAACTGAAGTTCATTGTGAACTTGATAAGATTGTTCACAGTATACTACGTGCTTATAATAATTATACATATTTATTTCCATATGTTTATAAACCTAATGTGTATTTAGTTATTTTAGATGCTGTAAAATTGTTGGTGCTTTAAATGAACACCAAAATAACATATATTTATCTGAATGCAAGAAAAATAATGGGAGTACTTGGATAAATTTTCTTGCATATATGGTATTGCATGTCTTCTTGATCCGGATGTTAAAAAAGAAGCATTCAATAATCTTCTTGATTATTATTATAATGCATTAGATATATCTTCTTTTAATAATGAGGAGTATGTAAATGAGTGGGTAAAAATATTAGCTTCATTAGTTGATTTGTACATTAAAAAATATAAACCGGAGGTTCTAGCATCTGAGTCGATTTCAAAAAATAAAGGTAGGTTTGATCAATTTACATCTTCAATTCTTTTCAGAAAACCAAAATCGACATCAACTCTACATCTTCAACTTCTTCTAGTTAAGTATTTTACGTGTTCGCATGAGCTTGATGCCGATTTTGAGATTTTTAAAATAGTAGAGAATACGCGAAGAACAATATAGGATATTTGGCTAGAATTGCAAGGGATCTCCTTGCAGTTCCAGCCTCAACAATTGCTTCGGAGTCCGCTTTTAGTGCAGGTAGAAGTATTATAACTGATAGATAAACATCTTTATCGCCTCATATTGTGAAGATTCTTCTGATATGTAAAAAAGATTGGGAACAACCAGAAAAACGTCAACAAGGACTAAGGGAAAAAGAAGACAACCACAACGAGATGATGATCCGTGGATGCTGATGGATTCTTCATTCGAATCAGGAGTTTCAACGAATGGTCAACTCGACGATTGAGCATAATATCCGACCTTTGGCCTCCACGTAAGTAAATATATAAGTAAAACGTACTATGTGGACTTTGATTCATTATGATACATCGGCAACTTAATTTCAGAATTAGATTAAATTGCAAAAAATAATCTAATTTTTCAAATTAAGTCAAGGTCCAATTTCTCTTCTCCCTTTTCTTTCCATATAATTCAATGTTAACATATTTTTTAAAATTCAACACGATTTTTTTTAAATAAAGTTTTTAATTTAATGTTAATAGATTTTTTTTAGAATTCAAAATAGAATTTTTTGTATTGATTTTTAATTAATGTTAACAGATTTATTTTAAAAATTCAAAATAGATTTTTTTAAATTAATTTTTTAATTTAATGCTAACACAAATTTTTTAAATTCAAAAAAGATTTTTTAAAATCAAAAACATCTTTTTAAAATTCAAAAAAAGTTTTTTTTTTAATATACGGCCCGACATGACCCAAATCGGCCCACGACCCAGTAGTGGCGTGTGCAGCCCACTTGAAACATGGGGCGATCTTGGTGCCTGATCCGCTCAAGCCCGGCCCATGGCCACCTCTAGGAGGGTCTAGTCGAGACCCACAATCTATGAACATAATGGGTATGATAATTGAATTTCTATAATTTGCAATGTGAGAATCAATTTTGTAATACCAAATCATTAAATTGACAAATTTTATATCCTTATTCATAAGAGTATAAGTTATTGATACCATTTTGCTTAAAAAGACTAAAATGTCCTCCCAAAAATTATAATGTTGATTTTCTTTTCTGTTTGCATTTTATTTAATTTAAACTATTTTTCTTTTTATTTTTATTTTTTATTTTCCTCTACCAATATTAATGTCCAACAACCAAAATTGTCAACAACTACTTCACATTGAAGAAGAAATGGACCACGAAATCCTAAACCCTAAACCTCAAACCCTAAACCCCTAACATCAACTTATGAAATATTAAATTCAACTAATGAGTATAAAGAATTATTGTATGGATTTTTTGAAAAAAAAATTCCACTCGGAAGGACTTTTTTTATTGCCAATATTTTGGGACGAAACAAAATAATTAATCTAAACTATAAAGGTCTTTGAAAATGCAACTAAAGATTTAATTGATTGTTATTATCCCACCTCGCCTAAAGTTTTCATTGTCGTTTTATTGTTTCCAAAATGAATGCTTGTAGTAAATTCCTAAGATTGGAGAATGCTATTTATAATAAGTGTTTAAAATGATTGAAGTATTTTAATCGTATTCATTATGTTTCCTTGATTATTACTGTTTTATCCCGATTTGAATTTAGTTCAGGTACAACAATTACTTGAAATTTGTTATAATATTCTTATTAATGTGGGTTTTAATATTGCTGTTGAGAGTCAAATTATATTTAAAAATATCCTTAAATTTGAACAAGTAAAAATAGATTTAAAAAATAGTTGTGACTCTTTCTGCTGAATATTTAGCTAAATATGGTGATAAGATTCAAACTCAAAACACAAGACCTAGGACTAGCAATACATAGAACTAGAGAGAACTCCCACAAACCTATTTCAACAACTCTATAATATAGCAAAAAATAGGAGTGGTAGTAATGTCAGTCGAAGAAATGACATTAATGTAATACCCGTAATTTTGATTCCTGGTAAATTTCTATTTTTGGCGGAAGTCCGTTCTGACAACTCGCCCATGACCGTTTCGTCATTCTGAGAATGATTAATTCTACACTTTTTGTCATCCGAGTTCGTTTCGGTGTTGTTTTGTTGAGTTCTGTGCTTTTTAGCGACTTTTCCGCACTTGAGTTCGATTCTTGCGAATCTCGTCCGAAACTGCTGTTTCGAGTTTCCCGCAAGTCCGTTTAACTTTGTTAGACGTGTTGTGAACTTCGGTTTGGTTATTCGATCACGTATCGTGATTTCCGGGCGTTTTGGGCCATTTTGTAATTTCTTGAAAGTTACGGGTATCCATATCTGTATTTGTCGTCTTGACCCTTTTCTTGGTCGCGTATGATTAATTATTGCATTACGTTTTCATCTCGAGTCGTTGATGTCGTCCGCGAACTTTTTCGTGTCCGTTCGTGCGTTTTTGGAAATCGGCGTCGGGTCGTGGCGGTGGCGGTGGCCGGACGGTTGCGGGAGGCCGGACGAGTCTTGACATCGCCGCGAGCACGGCGAGAACCGCGTAGCGCACGCTTCGGCCGGAGCCTTCTGTAGCCTTCTTCAGCGATGTAGCGCACGCTGTCGAGTCGGCCAGACTGTGCTATCGGACCGGGCGGAGGTACTCGAGGTTCGAGACTCGGTCGGGAGTCGGCGGGTAGCGCACGCTCTGTCGGTCGTAGCGCGCGCTAACCGGCGAGGTAGCGCCTGTGCCGGCCGACTAGCGTACGCTGGGATGAGTTGACAGACCGGTGGCTACGGGCCAGTCGGCTAGCGCGCGAGCTTCGGCCGTAGCGCACGCTAGCGGGTCGGGCGGTCGAGTCACGGTCGCGCAGTGGTCGGTGGTGCCGGGTCATGCGGGCCATGGCCGAGAGTGCTCGGCCGTCTTGGCGATAAGCGCACGCTAGGCCGGGATGGCTAGCGCACGCTAGTTCCGGCCCGATATAAAAATGACAGAGACCGACTTTCTCCGTCATTTTTCATTTCATTTCCCTTGGTCCTTGGTGGGGTTTCGGACGAGACGAAACCATGTTGTTGAACAACAAATCCATGAAGTTCTTGAGGTTATATCGTTGATCAATCATCCTATAACATCTTTCGATCCAAATAATCAAGGTTAGATCTTTAGAACCCTACTTTTGGGGAGATTTGGGGATTTTCGTGGTTTTGCCCGATTCATTCGATTTTGATGAGTAATTCTTGATGAATATGATTAATCTTGTTGGTACTCTTAGTTTCCCTACGGATTCATGGTATATTTCGTGATTTTTACGAAATCGAGAGGGTTTGGTTGTGGTCCGCCCTCGTTGTCGTTTTTATACGAATATACATGAATCGTAGGTGGGTTTCCGGGCGTATTCCAATTCCGTATTCGTTTAGAATCTGTTGTGATTGTATTCTTCGAATCGTTAGGTTCGTTTTCGATGGTTCCTAGCATTCGTCGGTGACTTTCCATTCCGTTCGTTGCGTCGTCGATTATTCAAGGCAAGTATATATTTATGAATGTGCGTTCTCGACTTTGAAAGTATGAAATATTAATGGCATGCTTATTTATATCCACTCCGGGACGGACCGACGGGTCCTCTGAGGGTTTCGTAGCCTCTGGTGCGATTCCATGGATAATATGAATTAACCACTCCGGGACGGACCGACGGGTCCTCTGAGGGTTCCGTAGCCTCTGGTGCGGTTCCACGGTATTCATATATGTATGGTTGCGATGCTATGAGATTTAGTTATTCCGGAATACTAGTCTTGAATTGATGAATTGACGGATTACATTTACTTTATTGTCGAGGAGTATTATGTTTCAGATTGTTATACTTGCACTAGCTATTCGACGGCTAACCCCTTTATGGGGGAAATACCTTTTATGTATTTCAGTTCCAGGAGAGAGGACAGCGGGTATCGGGACGGCATGAAGATGATGGGCAAGTGTGATCCGTGTCTTGTCTCCGGTTATCTTTTTGGATTCCTCCATTCGGTGTTGTTGTCTGGAACGGATTTTAAATACTCGAGTATTGTATTTCGCTTCCTTGATGTTCCGGCCTGTGTTGCCGAGGTATTGATTTGTGCAGTGATGTATATGGTTTCATTGGTTATGGTTTTGAATACCATTTGTATCGTCTTTCTTTCCATTGTATGTAGACCTTCTCGGTCAAGTTTTATAGTTCCGCGTATGTTTAGCCTTGTGTGTCCCACGGCGGGGCTCACGGCGCTGTAATATACCCTGAATAACTTGGGGGTGTTACAGAATATGGTATCAGAGCTTAGGTTTATGGATACCTAGGCTGTCGGTCTTTTGGGTCGATTGAGTCGTCATTTGACCACAGTATCACTACTCTGCCATCATCACAGTGCGACCGGTACTTGTAAGTCCTCTCACTCTTCTTGTATTTTCTTGACCGTTTCGTTTTTAGCTTGGTATTCTTTGGAATTGGTCACTTCGAGGAGGTGCGATTTGGATTATACTTCCGCACGTGTGTGCCCTTTAGAATGTTGGAAGTAAGGAGAAGAAGTCGTGACTGTGGTTACGGACGTGAACTCTTCCTTGAGATTTTGTTAAATTGCTAATTTCGATATTAGCGTGTATCGGTATTGTGTTGAGACTTTGTTGGAAGTCGCATGTTAGTACCACGAGAGATCTTCGACTTCACAGACTTGTAAGTATGTTGTTTGGATTATTCGATAATTCTTAGTTATCTTGGTGATTTGGATTTATATGTTGGATATCGTTGATGGATATTTGTGCTTGAGAACGTTGTGAACGTTTGATAATGTTGCTGAATGCGCATATGTATTCATTGTGCCGTATGATCGTTTGGTATGTCGAGATGTTGGTAGAGAATAGCGGGAAATGGCTAAGTACAGCTACGTTAGCGCACGCTACAAGGTATGTCTAGCACGCGCTAAGATATATACTTAGCGTACGCTACGGTGCATACTTAGCGCACGCTAAGAGATTCGGTCACGTACGCTAAGGAGGACCCCTAACGTACGTAACGACTTGCTGGGTTAATTTCGGAAGGTGGCCGACAGGTAGGCCCATGTTGATTTTTTATATTCAGTTAGCGCACGCTAACGCATGTTGGTTAGCGCACGCTAACACCAGATCGCCAATAATGGAATCTTAGCTTTCGGCGGGTGGACCCGGCCATGTTCGACGCGTGATCAGATAAGGTCAACGAGTGCTTGTCGTGTAGAGCTAGCGTACGCTAAAACCGTATGATTAGCGCACGCTAATTCCATATCGGTCAAAGGAATCCCGATAATCGCGGATGTTTTCGGCATATGGGGGGCACGATACTGTAGCAAGTCAACGACGATTAGCGCGCGTTAAGGTCGAAGAATAGCGCACGCTACTGAGCATTTCACTGTATCAAGTCAACGCCTGTTAGCGTACGCTAATGCATGGGCGAGACGTGCGTTAGATGAATTTCAAGCAATGTAGTAGCTTCGATCGCCCGATAGCGCACGCTATCAAGGAAGGATAGCGCACGCTAGTCATGTAACGCACGCTAAATATAAGGTCTAGCGCGCTAGTCTTTGTGTTTTATAGAGAGGATAGACGAGTCTTTGAGAGGCATTTTGTCCATTCTCCTTCCTTCAGTCAATAGAGAGAACCTTGGGAAGTACTTGAAGTTCCTAAACATGGAGAGATGATTCTCTTAAACCAGATTAAGATGGAGAGCTCGGATTTAAGTTTTGTTCTTGATGTTTTGATGATTCTTGGAATGGAGATCATTATTCTTCCTCGTGGTTCGTCCATACATGGTAGTCCTCGTATCCCTTTGATAGTGGTTCATTTCTTTAAGGATTACTACTTGGGAGGGAGTGTGTTGGGAATCGTGTATTTTGATGTTCGTTTTATTTCGATGAAAATGCATAAATTGGACTATACTTTTATCCGTTGCGTGAATATTTTGAAATGGCTTTTGGTATATTGCCAACTGAATTTTTATTTCGTAAAACCGATTCCCTAAACTGAGTTTTTTGGCATTTTGACCTTGATCGTTTTGACGGTATTTGGAAAATGATTTTTTTTAGTATTTGAAAAATATTACCGTCATCGGTCTTTTTAACATTTTTGAAATGATGTGGAGAAATTGTGCTTAGCCTGGTAAATCCTTGTGAGAAGGGTTTACGGCGTGTAATATTCCCAGGAGGATCTGGGGTGTTACAATCTTGGTATCATGTGATAATGCTGTACGAGATTTATTGGAATCGTAATAAGAGATTCGGATGTTGATATGATTATTGAGATCTTCTTCATATGACGATAAGGGTTTTGTTCTGATTCTTGAGGTTGTATGAATGACATGATGAAGGAAATGATAACGTGGAGATATATATACCTCGGATATGTTGTTCTGAACGTGATTTCGGATATTTCATGCTCTTTCAGAACTCTTGAATTATCCGAGGTGATGAAAATTTTTTTAAGAAGGTTGATGTTTTGAATAGGAATATGGAATATTCATACCTAGAGCTAAACTATGTGTTGGAAATAATATTCGTATAGGAAATACGAATGTGATTATGAGCTTGATGAGACTATTATTCATCTCGGAATTTGGAAGCCCATACGTATGGAGCAAGTATTCAAATCGAATGATTGGATTGTTTGATAACCTTTTTAATATGATTATCTATTGTTTAGAACGAGTCGGATGATTCGAATTGATAACGGTCATAAGTAAATTTTAACGATGGGTTTACGAGAAAGGAACCCTGTCAATTCGTATTTAAGCATTGAGTTTGGAACATTTAGACCCTTATTATTGGTCCAAATTGGTTGCTGATATGATCGTCATACTTCGACTCGTATTGTGGACAGGATTTGTAAGTGTCGGAGTTGGATTGTTCAGACTGTGATTAGTCGAGATATGGTAAAACGATTGAGTTCGTGGTTTGGTGGTATTGATGTTGGTCGTCATCGAACTTGTTGATTATTAATCCTTCGTTTTACAATAAGATATGATGTTTGATCGTGAATTATGACTGTTGTGTTGCGGTTAAGGTTGAAGGGTTCGTAGATTAACTTGGTCGAAACTGAGGAACTCGTAAGACGAAATCAACTGAATTGGTAACAGTTCGATGTATTGATATCGAGGCAAGTTTTATACTTGTACTAATCAATGAGATTAATGTTATCGTGTAAGTGTACGAATGTGTGTATCATTTCGAGACTCGGCCTCTTTATGATTGTATTGATATCAAGGGATTGGTTGACACGACGCCGTCGACAAATTATACCAAATATTACTGTTGTTTGTAAATGGCCGGTTCAAGGCATTACGATACTTGCTGGTGAAGTTGCTATCGATAGCCGGTTCGCGGTATCGATGTATCGATTATTATTGTTCGCGATTAATGTCGTTCTGAGACATCGTTGAATCTTTGTCGTTGAATTGGATCTGTTGCTATGATGTTGCGTTAACCGATTGGGGACGTTTGATATATCCTTTTGTCATCTCCGTTTCGGTGGTCGATTTAAGACACCGGGACATCTATTCTATCGTATTATTGATTATCGATTGACCGTTCTAAGGTAATCGAGGTATTGAATTGGGATTATCGAAGATAATTCCCATCCGTTGTCAAAGATATTCTCATCCGTTGTATCGTTGTTATCGATTGGCCATTCTACGGTAATCGAAGCATTGAATTGGGACTGTCGAGGATAGTTCCCATCCGTTGAATTATTATTGTCGTGTTGGCCGACTCAAGACATCACATTATTATTCTTGTGAACTCGGTAATTTTGTGATCGTTGAGAGCTGAGGATTTCCCGAATTGTGGTGTTGTGATTATTGCCGTGTTAATCGGTCCTTAAGGAATTCTGATCCCAGGATGGTCGTTTTGAATATCGTTGGTCGTGTCGATCTTTCCTTATTCGTGTGTCATCGTTCACTTGATGAGTCGTATGATCTATATTGGATGTTTTATCCCTTGAGTTTCGTTGTCATGTTGTATCGTGGCATATCTGGAATCATGTCTGCGTGCCGATTGGTTATGTGTAGGATTTTAGCCAGGCACTCGATGGTCATGCGTGGATGTTTCCGCATTGGACCGTGCACACGAGACGTAGTTCTTGAGGTTAATTAGGTACATTGTCACACGTATATTCTGGATTCTGTATACGGGGCGGACATGTGCACGGACACATTTCCGGATCGGGCGTACTGTGATGTCCCTCTTGAGCTCTATTTGGTTGATCGTTCGTAGTCCATGTTGTATTGGATATGTCCGACGATTTGCGACTGGTTGTTCATACGCCGAGGGGTATGTCCGACAGTCAGGTTGATTTCTTTGAGATCTATTTTGTGATGATTTACAGCTTTGGGCTGTTCGGCTTTCAGGCCATTATGATGTATCGGTATTTTCCGTTGGAGCCTTCGGGCATTGTGAATTCGTATCTTTTCGGCATTGGTTCGGTTTACCTTCGGGTAATGTATTGTTGTGTTCTATATTGATAACTCGCCATTTGGGCGTAAGTTTTCGGTTCTTGTGTATCTCGTTGAGTTTTTCCTGGCGGAATATTTCTTCTCCCTACCTGTTTTAAGTTTCGGGACGAAACTTCTTTTAAGGAGGGTAGAATGTAATACCCGTAATTTTGATTCCTGGTAAATTTCTATTTTTGGCGGAAGTCCGTTCTGACAACTCGCCCATGACCGTTTCGTCATTCTGAGAATGATTAATTCTACACTTTTTGTCATCCGAGTTCGTTTCGGTGTTGTTTTGTTGAGTTCTGTGCTTTTTAGCGACTTTTCCGCACTTGAGTTCGATTCTTGCGAATCTCGTCCGAAACTGCTGTTTCGAGTTTCCCGCAAGTCCGTTTAACTTTGTTAGACGTGTTGTGAACTTCGGTTTGGTTATTCGATCACGTATCGTGATTTCCGGGCGTTTTGGGCCATTTTGTAATTTCTTGAAAGTTACGGGTATCCATATCTGTATTTGTCGCCTTGACCCTTTTCTTGGTCGCGTATGATTAATTATTGCATTACGTTTTCATCTCGAGTCGTTGACGTCGTCCGTGAACTTTTCGCCGTGTCCGCCTGCGCGCGTTTTGGAAATCGAGGCGTCGGGTCGTGGCCGAAAGTGGCCGGACGGCTATGGATCGGGCCGGACGAGTGCCGACACCGCCGAGCAGCACGGCAGAACCGCGTAGCGCACGCCACGGCCGGGACGCTGCGCGCCAGCTTCAGCAGTAGCGCACGCTGCCGAGTCACCGGCCAGACGCTATCGGACCCGGCGCAGGTACTCGAGGTTCTCGACTCTGGGAGTCGGCGGGTAGCGCACGCCATCGTCGGTCGTAGCGCGCGCTAACCGGCAGGGTAGCGCACGCCGCCGGCCGACTAGCGTCGCCACGGGATGAGTTGTGAGACCGGTGCACTGGCCAGTCGGCTAGCGCGCGAAGCTTCGCCAGTAGCGCACGCTAGCGGGGTCGGGCGTTCGAGTCACGGTCGGCGAATTGGTCGGTGGTGCCGGGTCATGCGGGCCATGGCCGAGAGTGCTCGGCCGACATCTGGCCGATAGCGCACGCTAGGTCGGGATGGCTAGCGCACGCTAGTTCCGGCCAAAGATAAAAATGACAGACAATGACTTTCTCCGTCATTTTTCATTTCATTTCCTTCGTCCATGGGCCGGGTTTCTGACGAGACGAAACCATGTTGTTGAACAACAAATCCATGAAGTTCTTGAGGTTATATCGTTGATCAATCATCCTATAACATCTTTCGATCCAAATAATCAAGGTTAGATCTTTAGAACCCTACTTTTGGGGAGATTTGGGGATTTTCGTGGTTTTGCCCGATTCATTCGATTTTGATGAGTAATTCTTGATGAATATGATTAATCTTGTTGGTACTCTTAGTTTCCCTACGGATTCATGGTATATTTCGTGATTTTTACGAAATCGAGAGGGTTTGGTTGTGGTCCGCCCTCGTTGTCGTTTTATACGAATATACATGAATCGTAGGTGGGTTTCCGCGTATTCCAATTCCGTATTCGTTTAGAATCTGTTGTGATTGTATTCTTCGAATCGTTAGGTTCGTTTTCGATGGTTCCTAGCATTCGTCGGTGACTTTCCATTCCGTTCGTTGCGTCGTCGATTATTCAAGGCAAGTATATATTTATGAATGTGCGTTCTCGACTTTGAAAGTATGAAATATTAATGGCATGCTTATTTATATCCACTCCGGGACGGACCGACGGGTCCTCTGAGGGTTTCGTAGCCTCTGGTACGATTCCATGGATAATATGAATTAACCACTCCGGGACGGACCGACGGGTCCTCTGAGGGTTCCGTAGCCTCTGGTGCGGTTCCACGGTATTCATATATGTATGGTTGCGATGCTATGAGATTTAGTTATTCCGGAATACTAGTCTTGAATTGATGAATTGACGGATTACATTTACTTTATTGTCGAGGAGTATTATGTTTCAGATTGTTATACTTGCACTAGCTATTCGACGGCTAACCCCTTTATGGGGGAAATACCTTTTATGTATTTCAGGTTCCAGGAGAGAGGACAGGCGGGTATCGGGACGGCATGAAGATGATGGGCAAGTGTGATACTGTGTCTTGTCTCCGGTTATCTTTTTGGATTCCTCCATTCAGTGTTGTTGTACTGGAACGGATTTTAAATACTCGAGTATTGTATTTCAGTTTCCTTGATGTTCCGGCCTGTGTTGCCGAGGTATTGATTTGTGCAGTGATGTATATGGTTTCATTGGTTATGGTTTTGAATACCATTTGTATCGTCTTTCTTTCCATTGTATGTAGACCTTCTCGGTCAAGTTTTATAGTTCCGCGTATGTTTAGCCTTGTGTGTCCCACGGCGGGGCTCACGGCGCTGTAATATACCCTGAATAACTTGGGGGTGTTACAGATATTACACAACTAGTTTTGTGGCTGATGATGACAATGCTAAGTACATTTAATATGTTGGATTAGTGGAAGAGAAGGGGAACAAAATTTCTCACTCTCTCCATTATGGCACGAGACATTCTTTGAGTGCCCGCATCCATAGGCCTCGTTGAGAGCGTTTCAGTAAATGAGGTTATATGTTGGACGAGCGAAGATCCCAAATAACGCAAAAAAAATCTCGAGGCTCAGATGATGCTTAAAGACAAAACAAAAAACGAGCTACGAGATCAAGAAAATAGGTGAGATGATCTATTAGCGGACCAGGACGCCTATCAAGAAGGCACCAGTAAAGGAGAGTCTAGTCAAATGAGTCAAACTAACGACCAAGACGACGACGATATCGACTAAAAATAAGTAAGGTAAGTAAAAGAACTACGTAGGGCTTGAATTCCTCTTGATCATACGTATTCAAATTAATTTTACGTGAAAACCTAAAATTAAATACAAGTCTATTTTTTTAATTATTTCTTTTGTTTATTAGTTTGTTTTTCGTTTATAAAATGACAATAAAAAAATCTTAAAAATACATTTTAAAAAAATTTATTTTCATGGGTCAAACCCGAATGCCGTGGCCGATCCGTGAAGACACAAACCCATACATTGCATATGTACGGGTGAAGTCCGGATCCGAATTGATTGATCCGTGGACCCAAAAACCCGAGACGGACCCGATTTCAGACACCTCTATGTAAATATCGCTTCCCTAAATTTATGACTAGCCACTAGAAAACTATATGGGTTCACCTCAGGCAGGGGCGGATCTCCCTGTTGCAAGATGGTGCACCTGCACCATCAAAAAAATAATTTTTTTTTATTATTTACAGATGTCGTTTTGCTTAGGAAAAAAAAGGGCTTTTAATAGGCAAAAGCCCTGCTTCCTGCTCAGAGAGAAAAAAACAAACAATCCTGCCTCCTGAGTCTCCTCGTCGTCCTCGACCCCATCCCTCCCCACCGTCACCTCCCTCCCGGCCGTCGACGATCGACCTCTCCGGTACCACAGAATGGGCGAACCAAACCCCCCTCCGCAACCCCCTCACAAAATCAAGAAGAAATCAAAGGTAACCTTAGAAATTAAAATTGCTTTAATTTTCTTGATTTTTTTTTCTTTTTACTGGTATAATGATTTTTTTCTTGATTTTTTCTTTTTAATGTGTATTAAAACTTCCAAGACTTTACTGTATTGATTTTTTCTGTATTGATTTTTTTCCCTGCTTGCTTCCTTTTTACTGTATTAATTTTTTCTTTCTATTCTACTTGATTTTTTTCTTGATTTTTTTCTTAGACTTTTTTCTTTCTACTGTATAAGCATGGTATAATGCTTTAGTTTTTTTTTGATTTTTTTCTTTCTTGATTTCTTAATGATAATCCATTCTTGATTTAGTTTAATTTGATTTTTGATAACATGGTAATAGGTTGGATCGGTTCTTTACGCCGACTCCGAAAAAAAACAAGCAGTAGTGTTCCAGTTGCTCAAGAAGAAAGTTGTTGAAGATACACAAGGACCATAATCTACTAGTGTTTCAATTAAATCTCAACATACAATACGATTACGAGGCGAAGATGTGATACTACAAAGTGATCCGGGGAAAAGGGAGGCAATCACGGTTTTTCATCCGGATGATGTTGAAAGAGTTAGAAGAACGTACATCATCATAGGCCCAGAACAACCAATTTTATCAGTATATCCAACCACTCTTATCTCAGGTAAAAAGCAAAAATTTCGTCATGAGTATTTTAGTCAATATAAAGAATGGTTGGAATATAGTGAATCGAAAGATGCCTTGTTTTGTTTGCCATGCTATTTGTTTAAAGATGTGAGTAAATATGGTGGTGAAGTTTTTGTTGGTAAAGAGGATGGTTTTAGGAGTTGGTTTAAAATTGGAGAGGCACTTGAAAGACATGCTAAAAGTGATTTTCATCTAGCAAATAAAGCAAAATGTATCACTCTCATGAACTCTAAGCAAAGTATTAGAATATTTATGAATAGACAAACGGAACAAGAAGATAATGATTATGTAATGAACTTGAAGACATCACTTAGAGCTACTAGATTACTTTTGAGGGGTGGGCAAGCATTTCGGGGCCATGACGAGGGCACAAATTCTTCTTACCAAGGTCATTTTCTTGAATATGTGAGTGAATTAAGAGAGGTTCATGGTCAACATGGATGTCGTAAGATGACTTCCCCGACCATTCAAAAAGAACTTGCAAGGGCATGTGCCTTTTTAACCACTTCAAAAATTTGTAGAGAGATTGGGGATGATGTATTCACTATTTTAACCGATGAATCCGGTGATTGTTCTATGAAAGAACAAATGGGGCTTTTTGTCTGTTATGTTGATTTCAAAGGTGGTGTTGTGGAAAGACTTTTGGGATAGAACACGTGAAAGAAACAAATGCCATATCACTTAAAAATGCAATTGAAGACATTTTGACTAAGAATAAGTTGAGTATGTCTAAGATTAGAGGTCAAGGGTATGATGGAGCAAGCAATATGAGTGGTTGTGAAAATGGATTAAGAACTTTGATTCAAAATGAGAATCCTTCTGCATTTTATGTTCATTGTTTTGCTCATCAACTTCAATTGACACTAGTTGCGGCTGTGAAGCGTAATATTGATGTGAGTGCTTTTTTCGGGTTAGTTAATCAAGTTGTGAATATAATTGGATGTTCTAACAAAAGACAAGAGTTGCTTCGAGACAAACAATTTGCTCATTTGGCCGAAATTATAGAGGAGGGTTTGGTGGAAACTGGTAGAGGTTTGAATCAACAGTCATCTCTTACGAGGGCCGGTGATACTCTTGGGGGTCACATTACAAGACTCTTATGAGTATAATGAGTTTGTATGGTCCGGTAATTAAAGTCCTTGAAACAATTGTTGAAGATGCTTCTTGTGACGTTCTTGGACAAGCAAGCACTTTGATAAATGGGTTACATGATTTTTGTTTCATTTTCATGTTATATTTGATGGTTGATGTTTTAGGGATTACTCATGATTTGAATTTGGCTTTACAAAGATGTCAGCAAGATCTCTTGAATGCTTTGAATCTTGTCACAATTGGCAAACGACGACTTCAACATAAGAGGAATAGTGGATGGGAAGTACTCTTGAATAGTGTGGTTGATATTTGTATGAGACATGACATTGATGTGCCGGACATGGATGGACCGTTTTACTTGTTGAAATCCCATCGTCAAGGTTTATTTGTTACTAATCTGCATCATTACAAGAATGATTGTTTTTTTAGTATTTTGGATGTGCAATTGAAAGAACTTGATGACAGGTTTAATGTGGAAAGCACCGAACTATTACAGTGTGTAGCATGCTTGAGTCCTTCCTCGTTGCTTGCTTCTTTTGACGAGGATAAATTGATGAGGATGACGCGATTGTATCCTAATGATTTTTTGGAAGAATGTGAATCATCTATCCGCAATCAATTGGCTAATTATATTATGGATGTTAAGTTAGATTCTCGTTTTTTAGATTTGAAAGGGCTTGTTGATCTTTCAACAACACTTGTGGAAACCAAAAAGAATGAGACTTACCGTGTGGTTTATAAGCTTGTGAAGCTTGCTTTGCTTTTGCCGGTAGCAACCGCAAGTGTTGAGCGGATTTTTTCAGCTATGAAGCATGTGAAGGGCGACTTGACGTCTAAGATGGGGGATGAATGGTTAAATGATTGTTTGGTAACTTTTGTAGAAAGAGATGTATTCATGACTATTAGTGAAGATGAGATTTTAGCTTATTTTCAAAACATGAATCCTAGGAAGCATCATATGTAAATTGTGTTTATTTTATATAATGTTGACATATTAAAGCCTATTATATTTTTATATGTAAATGTATTGAATTTTAGTTTTGCGTTTTTTTATTAAGAATAGGCACCACCAATAGTTTTGATGTAGATCCGCCACTGACTCAGGTTTTTTTAACCACATTACCACTTTTATATATTTCATCAAATACGTTTACAATTCATACAAAATAAAATGTTAAAAAAGCTCAGATGGGAATATTTAAAACTCAAAGTTCAACCCAAAAAAATTCTATTTCACATCGCAGGCTAATTGATACATCTGTCAAATCTGCCACGTTTTTCTTTTCAGTTGATATTACAAATACAAAAATTACAGATAATAATAGCAACAGTAATATATATTAAAATAAAAAAAATTGTGAATAGAATAAGTGAATATTGAGGAGTTTGATAATTTTACATTCTAGTTTCCAGATGTAACAAAACCTACTGCAAAACCTCTAGCAATAACCTTTTGTTTATTTCTACCCAGAATCCCATAATTATTTTGTAACCCCAAATGATGAACTGACCACCAGGGGGTTTCACAGTGTATATCTACCCAGGGCCAGATTCATCATTCCATCTTTTTTAGGAGTAAATTCAAATTATCAGGAAATTATATACAATGTCGAAAGAAAGGTTCATCTTCGTATTTTTCCCGATGTAGGTTAAATAAATAAATTAGAACTCCCATGATCATCCCTCCGTTAAACGCATATATATATTCCTACAACTCTTCAACTCCATAAATCTGATGTACTCACCACATGATCTGATCTCAACCAGTAATCATCATCAATCTGCAAATAAGCAAAAACAGTAATAAAATGGGATACCACTCAGCAAGAGAGTGAGGGGAAAAAAGAAGTCGTGAAAACGAACTTACACCGAGATCCAACGGGACTATTCTCTGGGGGCCATGTGTTTTTGAGCTTGACAAAGTATCAGAAGGACTTGAAGACAAATCTACATCACCGACCCTACTGCTACCAGCAGCCCATGCCGGCGGATCCGTTAATTTCGTTCGCTTGATGGATATGTCCTTGCTTTTCTTTACATTTTTGCTGAAATTTTTAAAAACTGGTTGTGAGAGGTTTACGTGAACGTCCCTCGACAAATTGTTCTCGCTCGAGGTGTCTACACGTATGCACACATGTATGAGACGGTACATGAATAGAATATTTAAGAAAGAAATACACTAGAGGTCTAAATTATGAGATTTTTCGTACTTTTCCCATTAAACTCTCTTTTGTTTCGTATTATCCCCCGAACAATGCATTTATTTCACTTTGCACTTTGGAAAAAAAAAATAACACATCTCTACTGTTCATGACAGTGACCGCGTGATAGCACGCCAGATAAGTCATGGGGCAAAGTGGAAAACAAAACTCACAATTTAGGGGGTTTAAGTATATTTACTGTGTTTTAAGACAATGATTCTTATGAGTTACAGCTTGGACATCTTATGTTCTTGTAATAATAAATATACCTAAGGAGATATACACCAATTGGTCCGGTGGTGCTTCTTACAATGAGTCTGTACTGCTTCTGACAAAAACCAATGTCCTGTGGAAACCATACCAATAAGAAATCAGCATCTACGTAAATATCTGAACAACGATTATCGAAATACCAACATCATCGGGATCTGGCACTTCAACAAAACTTGCACGAGGAGCTTCAATTGCAATGACAGTTTGGTCCTGTGAAAATCCCAGCAAAAAGCATACTTGGTTGGAAGAGCATGGAATGAGGGATAAACATAAGGAATAATTACAAAAACAACCCTTAGGCCATGTTTGTCCTAGGGTGTACAATACTGGATTTGGATTTTATATCCAAATCCTCGTTTGTTCTGATACTCAAATTTCAAATACACAACCGACAACTTCTTACATATTTTATATCTACTTTTACATCACATCATGTGTCTCTCCTCTTTTTATCTTTAAATAATATGATAAACTACTAGTATATGATATTACAAAACCATCTATCTCTCCTCTTTGTATCTTTAGACAATACAATTAAATAGTATTCCTATATAATACAACATTATCTCTCTCCTCTTTCTGTCTTTGAAAATAACACAACTAAATACTATAATAATACAACATCAACTTTATGTCTTCTTTCTATATCAAAATAATACAACTATATATATTATATAATAATATAATATCATCCACTTTTCCCGACATGATTTGACATATACTGTAAAAAGTAAGGAGTATGAATCCTACAACAGACATGTATTCTTACTAATCACATAATACCAAAATTCTAAATCCCTGTAAACCCTAGGACAAACATGCCCTTAAGGTTTGACCTTATCATGGAAGAAACTCGATTAAATCTCAACATTACAAATACCCTCTTGAGATATGTTTCTATTTTACATATTGCATGGGTAATTTGTAAACAAACACAAACCTTAAGGGGGTAACTTGTGATACCTCAAGGGGATTTTTGTGATTTTACAAGATAATCGAGTTTCTTGTAATTAGGCTAAACTTCAAGGGTTGCTTTTGTAATTATCTCTAAAACCAAATCTGGAAGTCGTGGGATTTGCAAACCCTGAGATGTGGAAGGCTCATGATATCATCCTCGGTCAAAAAAAGATTCCTGCAGAAGTCCAACGTCGTTAATGTTACGAAAACCGAACCTTATTATTAATATACAGAAAATATTATTCAGCAGAAAAGGTGCGTACTTTTGACAAATATGATCAGACATCAGTTCGTGTAGGCTCTCTAGTTTGTCCCTGAGTAATGATCGGTTGTTAGCGAAGTACCTTAAGCTACTCAAATATAAAAATTTGTTCCTCCATTCATTTTAATCAAACCTTATGCGAACATCAAGCCTGCAATCTTCTGCGGATAAATGTTCAACTTCAGTCTGCCATGATAATAAAATAACATGTTGCTAAGTTCAAATTTGACAAACATCAAGCCAATCCGTTTCATGCAAACAGTCAACCATAAAATATAGGAGCAATCACTTTTTGGACAAAAAGTTCCTCTAACACTACTAACTTTAAACTCCAAAAATCAACATGCCTTTTTATATCTACGTCCACTACCTAGATTACCGTTTAGTTTATTTGCCAAATCTTATCACTATCTGTTCCCTACAAGATGAAAGTTCCCCTCTCATGTATAGAATGAATCATCCTTAATAAAAAACTTTAAGAAACGATTAAAAGGAAAAAAAAATTAGTTATTAGAAAGTCAACATCCAATTAAGCAAAATTTAGGCACATAAAACATTGTCTGCCAATAGAGGGGAAAAAAAAGCTGACAATTGCGCGGCCAAAATTTAGCCAATAAACCAGGAAAGTGAACTGATAAGTTTCTTGATAAAGCTTTTTTCCTAGAACAAGTCGGGAAGTGAAACATACATGCACTGCAATAGGGAGCACTTGTTAAATATCGTCACATGATAGCATGCCTTTTTGTAAATAAAATTGTTCATAAAAGAAAGGGCATCAGTTAAAGACTTGAAGTACTAAGTGCACCTTCAAGTTAGAGACTTCATCATCCAACTCTTTATGTGTCTCAAATCCTCTGTCACAACAGAGCACCATGGATTATTAAAAAAACTCGATTGTAAAGACAAAAGCACAAAGATGATAAGTAACATACGTCCAGCGTATGTGATTCTTAGTGGTCTTCTCTACCAAACCAATCCCTTCAAGAACATTTGTAATATCATAGATTCTCCTCTTCTGGACCTGTACAGCAATGAAGGAAAAGGAGCATTACACCTAAAACATCAATGACGGAATTCTAGCTTATAAGCATCAGTACAATAGAAATCCGATACCTCCAAAACATCCGCAGTTCTGTTTAGATCAAGAGTTCCATCCTTAGCATCCCTAATCAGTCTGATAAATTTCTTCGTCAACAAGCCTGCCAAAAATGCTTTCTTCTTTTTACCAGGTCTAACATAGAACTGCATAAGCAACTTTGTTAAATTAAAAGAAGACTCACCTAAAGAGCTGTCATACCGACAACAAACAGCTAGATTAAATTTATCAACTGGTTCTGCAAGAAAATAGATAGCAGTATGAGACGGGAAAAAAATCCAATTTAATCTCCAATCAATCATACACGCCAACATGGTGTAACCCCACTTTACCTAACTTTGGTTTCCGAACAACAGTTTTGGCACGTTTTCCAGATTTAGGTTTAGTGCTAGGTGTAGCACTCATGCAAGATGCAGGTTGAGGAACAATGCTGTTTGCTGCGTCCTCGACACTTGACTGCTGCAAAAATAGTAAAAAGCTTCAAAATCAATGTAACTGTTAGTTATGTTTGTAATAGATGTTATAAGAGACATACTTCATATGCAACTAACCAGGAAACTTAAGTTCATAAAATAATTACGATAATTAGTGGTCAAATATGGCAGAGATGTGTATGCAGATGTGTAACGTTCAAAACATGAATGTGGCGGAAATGCGTATGCTACGGTGGATGTGTGGACAAAAAAGGTTTGGCTCAGAAATGAGGTGATTAGGGAGAAGGTAAGAGTTGCGTCTCCATAAGATAAGATGATGGAGAATTGGTTAAGATGGTTTGGCCATGTGAGATGGAGACCTGTTGATGTTGATGCCCCCCAGTGAGGAGTTCAGAAGAGTGGGTAACGGATAAATTGTTAAGGGTAGAGGAAGAGCCAAGAAAACATGGACAAAGTTGATTGAAAACGACATGAGATTCCTTGGGATAGGAGAAAATATGGCGATGAAGAGGACAGTGTGGAGGGAAAATATACGGGTGGATGATGGAGTTCGATTCTTACTTATTTTTAATATTTTAATTCTTATTCTTATTTTTTATATTAATTTTTTGGGTTATTTTTCAGACATTTCAAACTTTTCACTAATTTTCTACTCTCATTCTACATATTTGAATATTTTTTCTCGAATCGAATTGATTTTTCTTTACACTTCGTACTTTTATGGTTTTCCTAATTTCTTTTTTTTTTCCTTTTACTCTATTTATGTAATTGGTCATTGTTAGTTTCAAAGGATGATTCATGTTAGCCGATCCCAAATCATTTGGGATTAAAACACAGATGTTGTTATAGTAGTCAAATGTATTTGTACCAATCATACACAAACTATCAAGAACAGAGACACAGGCAACGGCCATTCTCCAGAAGCTTTTTGAAAATTGCGTTCAGACCTAACATATTCAGCCTAAAATTTAGCCCTCTTGCGTACAGAATAGTAACAAAGCCATTTTGAACACTCTAAATTGCCGCTCCCTTTAATTTTATGTCTATCTAGATGATGCCTCCAAATTTGGAAGTGTAATATAGCCTGATACTATTGTAGATTCCTCACGTGACAGACAAGTCTAGTAATATAACTGTCAATAACTTGAAAAGGTGAATCATCAAAATCTCAACTCAAGGCTGGTCCACATGCTTCACATCTCCTTGATAACTGAGGTAATGTGAAATAGACTCCACTAGAACGGCATTATCTAGAAAGATGATAGCAGTTGCAAGTTCATGGTTCTCGTCCAATAATATCATCACAAGACATAAGTAGAAGTTCCTATAAACGTAACTAGATATTTCAAGCATAAAGTCATAACATTAAATAACATTAGTACATTCATTTCACAGCATGCACATAATATCGTCCAACTAAATCTGATTTGAACCAAAATTCATCATGTCAAACAGTGATATTAAAAGCTCCCTTTACTTAAGTAATGCCCACCACATCTATTATACCTATCACGGCAGCTTCATCATCTTATTATACCATAATAAGCTTGCAGAAGAAATTGCTTCCAAGTATTTTATTCATAGGTCCAACTTTGACAGAATAGAAATACAGAAAAAAGTCTTGAAATAAGTTTTTCCACAACTTCAGAGGTTTAATTCCACTTTGTGGACTCTTATATATTTGCCACGTATCACTACAGCATACATATACAACTAGAAAGTTCTAAACTACAGGCGCTGTCTAGTTTCTACATCTTCAACATAAATGTGCGTGTTGGAGCACACCTAGTGAACTTCAATTAGAGAGAGGCATTAAGATCATTAAACCATGTCAGCAGTAGAAATACTCAATGCACACCCACCCTTTCAGGTATCTCGACACACGTGACCATTTTGTCATCTCCAAGGACTTGAACACTCGCAATTTTGAAAATCCGACCACCTTCAAATTCATCACCCATGAAAAGGAAAAACTTACACAAAATTCTAATGATCATTTTTGTAAATCATGAACTGTTGAGCCACACACTTGAATAATGTAAAATCAAAATTTTATGGACAAACGAAATTGGGGGTGGGGGGGTGGGGGGCGGGGGGGATGATTTAGGGAAGATACGTAAAAGAATCTCTAATAACCACATTTTATCCAACAACTACTAATACTAATAAATAAAGAATCAAAACCCTTCACACACCAAATAAACAAAATACAAAAACTTAGGTAAAAATACAAGATTGCAAAATAATTAAACACGTACATCAAGCAAATACGTAGATAAGCGTTCGACACAAGTTGATCACTCAGTGAAGTAAAAACATACAAACGTACTGCAAAGAACCCAAGTTTCTTTTTAGTCAGAAAACCACCATAGATACAAAAAAAGAGACAGAGACACCAACTAACATGAATAATTAAGAGAAATACGCACCGTATGGTTTTGAGGCACCGACTGCAACTTCGGAAGCGACTCACCGGACTGATAACTGTTCTCGCCGTTGCTGCAATCAGTAACAAATTTATCAGGACCAAGTTTAAAAGAGCTGGTGGGGACGGACGGTGGCGGAAAAAATCCGAAAGCGCTAGGCCGCACTTGCCCGACGCGCGCCGCCGTCGAGTGAGACTGACTCTCCATTTGCATTCTAGACAGTGGAAGGGTTAGGCTCAAATTCAGGTCCAGATTCTCGCCGGAAGCGGACATAGCATCAAATCCAATTTCTACCCAAAAATCAAAACGAAAATTCAAAATTTGTACGGGAATCAGAATACAGGTACAGAAGGATTCTGGAGAAAATAAATGGTAAAATAAAGAAAAAATCTAGCTGAAGAAGAAGAAGAAGAAGAAGAAGAGGTTTCTAGTGGTTGGGGGATTTAGAAACGTAAAGCAGCGGGAGTGGAGTCGGTGAGTTCGAATCGGGAGGCCCGCCCGCTTACTGCCCTTTTCTGATTCTCGTACAAAAGAAAGGTAGGTACACTGTTGTGGGCCCCTCAACTTGGGGGCACGCACGCACATAGTAGTATTTAGACGAGAGAAAATTATATATTCCAATACATTTACTTAATATATTATACAAATGACATCTCTGGTTTTTATTTACACAACTACCATCTTTATCTCTAAGGAGAATAAAGGGAATATATTACTTTTTATATTGTTTTTTTATTTATTAATGAGGTCAGTTTTCTTTCTCGTTTTTTCTCATTATTAGTTAAACTCTTCTCCCTTTTTTTCCTAGGGTTACCGCAGATCTCCTTTTCGATCTCCATATCTTCTTTTTTTGCAAATTAGGATGAAAGACGTCCTGCATAGGGAGTCGCCGCGGCTCAAAAAACATAAGATATGTGTTGATGCGGCCGAACTTAGTCGTTTTACTAGGCCTATGAAGAAAAAAATGAGGGATTTCAGTCCGATTAGGTTAGATTTGAAGAAGAGATGTAGGGGTAGCATTAAATTTTATGAAGAATCTGGAATAGCTGATGTTGATATTTTGAAGAATGATGTTGATTCTGATTTTGAGGTATCCAGTGAGAAAAAAAAGGTGCAGTTGCCGTTGAATTCAAGAAAGATAACGAGAAGGTTGGAGAAGCAAGTATTTATGTTTGTTCAAAGTTTTTGAAGGTTAGTTAAATTTTTTTCCGAATTGTTGTATATATTTGTTAATTATTTTATTTTTCTTGCATATCGGTAAAACGAATTTCCTGGTGTTTTTTTATTTTTGATGTTTTGTATCAGATTATTTATTGCATGCAATGTATTTTGTGGTAGATTAGTTTTAAATGTGTGGTTTGTTCATTTTCAATATTTTTTGGTTACTGTTTTTATTATTGGATTTTTTTTTTTGTTTTGATAGGGTAAATTCAGGTCACTAAGTACCATTATTGTAATTATATTTTTTGTACAAAAGATGAAGAACAGTTGTTAGAATTTTTGCACATTTATTTGTATTTTGCTTATAATATATTATTTTTTCTTTAATTTTTTATTCTAATAGTTCATTTCATTTGTAAACGTTTATTAATATGCATGTATTCGTAATTTTTTTTGTAGATGTGGTCTTTTTATTATGACGAGAACAATCGTAATTTTCATGGGAAGGCGACTTATTGGAATGATTTTAAGGTTCCTGAAACGATTATGCAGAAATTAACTGATACACAACGAGATATGTTCATGCGTACTCCATTTTCACAGTATCTTAACTTTGATCAGCCAAAGATGTATTCTCAAATTTTACATCAAGCATTAATTAGGGAAATTTATCAAAGGGATGATGGGGAAATTTGGTTTGAGTTTGGGGAGCAACGTGTACGTTTTGGGTTGCCTGAATTTTACTTAATAACTGGATTGAATGGTGTTGGTAATGTTGACGTTTCTGTTTTTTCGGGTATGAAGAGTGTGTTGATTGACAAGTATTTTGGGGATTGCTGTAATATCCGCAATTTCGATTTCCGGTAAATTTTTTTTAGTGGGAATCCATTTTGACGACTCGCTTGTGACCATTTCGTCATTCTAAGAATGATTAATTATGCACTTTGCCACCCGAGATCGTTTCGGTGCCGTTTTGTTGAGTTCCGTGCTTCTTAGCGACTTTTCCGCACTCGAGTTCGATTCTTGCGAATCTCGTTCGAAACTACTATTTCGAGTTTCCCGTAAGTCCATTTAACTTCGTTAGACGTGTTGTGAACTTCGGTTTGGTTATTCGATCACGTACCGTGATTTTCGGGCATTTTGGGCCATTTTGTAATTTACCCAAAGTTGTGGGTATCTACATTCGTATTTGTTTTCTTGATCGATTTTTGTGTTTATTTGGTTGCGTGTGATTCATTGTCGCGTGGTATTTCATTTCGGATCGATGATGTTGTCCGCGAGCATTTCGTCGTGTTTCGTTCCGTGCGTTTTCGGAAACCGAATCGTCGGGTCAGGGCGGCTGGGCACTGGCCGGACGGGTGCGGCAGACACTGTCGGAAGTGCTGGGCACTGGCCGGGCAAACGCGGCAGGAACCGGCGTAGCGTGCGCTACTCCCGGAAGGCTGCGCACGCTAGCCCGACAGGAGTAGCGCACGTTATGCGGCCGACCAGCGCACGCTATCGGGCTGGGCAGAGAGGTCCCTGGAGTTCTGGACTCGGGGAGGATCGGCAGGTAGCGCACGCTGCTGTCGGTCGCGGCACGCGCTAACCGGCATATGTAGCGCACGCTGTCGGCCGACTAGGGCACGTTACCTGGCCGAGCAGTTTAGTCCAGAGGGTTCTGGACAGGTCGCCTAGCGCGCGCTAGCGTCCACACAGCGCACGCTATTGGGGTCGGGCAGGCAAGTCCCGGTCGGCAGGTTGGGTCGATAGTGCCGGGCCGTGCGGGCCCCGACCGATAGTTCTGGGCCGATATTGGCTGATAGCGCACGCTACTGCCGGAAGGCTAGCGCACGCTAGGCCGCACCAGTATAAATATGGCTGAGCAGTCATATTTTCATCCGTTTTTCATTTCCATCTTCTCATTTCCGCGGCTGGAGGCTTGGTGGTCAAGGAGAGATGTTGTCAAGCAATTAATCCACGAAGTTTGGGAGTTCATATCATTGATTAATCATCCTATAACATCCTTTGATCCAGCGAATCAAGGTTAGATTTTGGGAAATTTTGGGGTTTTTGGGTTTTTGTCCGATTCGTTACGAATTGTTGATTAATCCATGATGGGTATGATTAGTCTTAGTATTATTCATGTGTTTAACATCATTTAATCCATTGTTCTTCGCCGAATCAAGGTATATTTCTTGATTTTCCTTCGGGTTGACTTTTTGGCGGATTGGTTCTTGATTTCGTTTTCCATCCGTTTTTGATGAATCGATTGTTGTTAAATGGTGTTGTTAAACATATCCTATGGATTGAACATCCATATTTCGGTTGGGAATTCCGTTTTCGTGTTTTTACGGGACGGATCGTGTTCTTGGCCGTTTTGGGAGAAACCCTTGAACTTTCGTCGTTTGTTCCTTGAATTCAACGACTTTAGGTCATGCTATGGAATTCATTTTCATTGTTGTTATTGTCCTTCGTAGTTTATTATCGCGAGTTGGCGTTCGGTGGAGTCGGCGGGTTTGTAGTCGGTTCATGCCAACCTACTTCGGTCGGTTCTTCGCGTTGTGGTTATTCGAGGCAAGTACCTTGTCCATACAATTCTTATTTTGTGGATTCGATGATTGGTGAATGCCTTAGTATGTTGTTTGATTGTTTGAGACGAACTTTCAAAAGATTTGGTTTAGCCTCGTTAAAGACTCACTTTCAAAACGCGTGTGTTTTGTGAATGTTGCCTCTCGTGAATAGTTAAGTGAACCCTATGAATATGCTTGGTGTTGTTGTTGTGCTTTGATAATATATATGCACATATTATCTCATTTTGGTACGTTGTGATTTGACAATGGTGTCGTGCTTTGTGTTTGTTGCATTTGAGTGAATTGCTTAGATATCCTTGGTGTGACATGTTAATTGTGTGATTTGTGAATGTATTTCGCTCACCACGGGAGGGTTCGACGGGGCCATGGAGGGAATCCAATGGTTTCGCCCTGGATTCACGAGTGTTGTATATGTTTTGTGAATGTATTTTGCTCACCTCGGTAGGGTTCGACGGGACCACGGAGGGAGTCCAATGGTTTCGCCCTGGATTCACGAGTAAAAACTTCACGAGTTGGCGTGTATGTTTGGTGAATGTATTTTGCTCACCTCGAGAGGGTTCGACTAGGCCACGGAGGGAGTCCAATGGTTTCGCCCTGGATTCACGAGTAAAAACTTCACAAGTTGGTGTGTATGTTTGGTGAATGTATTTTGCTCACCTCGGGAGGGTTCGACGGGGCCACGGAGGGAGTCCAATGGTTTCGCCCTGGATTCACGAGTAAAAACTTCACGAGTTGGTGTTGATTTTATGTACGTCGAGGACACGTGACGTGGGTTTTAACCCTGTGAATTGTTGTTGGTTTTCTATTTGCGAAAACAAAACCTTTGGGCTGTGACCCTGTTGATTTTGGAAAGAGAAGGATTTGATAATCCTAAGTTGTTTTCTATTAAAACTCTCGATGGCATTTTAAATCATTTTATAAATTGTTTCCCTTGACTTGGGATCTTTCGATTTTGGAAAGCTTTACCTAAACTCTTGCCTCGGGAAGTATTTTCGTTATGTTTAAATCTTTGAGGATTCCTGGTTATTATTGTCCTTAGAACTTGTATTGTATGGCTCGTATTTTTGCACTTTGTACTTGCACTAGCAAAATAGTGAAATTTTGCTAACCTCCGAGAAATCGGGGGGTGGATGTCTGTATTGCATTCAGGTTTTGGAGCATAGCACAATGTCGGCATGAAGGATGATGAAATATGAACGATACTAATCACACGAGGACCTGTTGATGTCGTATTGGTTTAATTGTATTTTATTTTCCGCTGCACTATTTTTTCCGCGTTGTACGGGAGTGTGTTGTACTCGATCCCTGCGTGGGCATGTGTTGTGATTGAGTTGTATGTTATTGAAAGACCAAATCGGTCTACTGAGTTATTTTAGCCTTAAAGGCATTGTTCAGATGTTCGATGTTGTTACCAGCCTGGTAGATCCTTGAGGAAAGGTTCTACGGCGTGTAATATCCCTGAGCAGATTGGGGGTATTACATAAATGGTATTGGAGCGCCGGGTTGTGGAAACCTAGGCTGTCGGGTTTAGTGGTGTCTATTGAGTTTTTGTCTCGTCAGATTTTGTCTGACTGAGTCGTATCACGATGCGTCGTCTGAGTTTGTTGGTCGTGATTAGTATCATGGGGCGATCATCAACTTCGTGCGACCTGTGGCCGTAAGTCTCCCTTCTTTGTATTGTGCCTCATGTGACACGAGCTATTTGTTTGATTATTTGTTAAGTGATGGAACCTTCATGTAGATTCTTGGTTTCGTGATGCGTTTATGTGACTCTCATGTTTCGTTTATATGAGGAGTGTTGTCATTATTTATATCTTTTTGACTAGGATATTTGACTGTTTGTTTCCGGTAAAAGATAGATGTCATCTTGGTTTTAAACGAGTTGATGCGTGTATTATGATACGTGTGAGTTTTGGGCATTCTGGCCTATTGGATTTTTAAAAACCTTGAGTGTCTTAGAAAATAAAATTCGAGACGTACTTTTAAATGGATTGTATTTTTGGGGCGCCTACTAGCGCAACTATCTATTTCAAAATTCTTCTACTTTGGGACCAAAATATTTTGAGATATTTTCAATTATTTTTAGAAATGCAGTTGCTTAGACCCAGGGGTCGAATATTTCTGAAAGTTTCAATTTAAAGGAATGTGTGTGTTGCTTTATGATAGTAACCATCGTATGTGTTGCGTGATACAATTTTCTGTTGTGCTGAGTTGGCATCTCCGGTTTGCTGTTTGGCGATGTTATATTCCATTGTACTTAGTAGTTGTATATTCAGTATGCCGAGCCGAGGTGCTTCAACCGTATTGTGCCGGGGGCATGTACGTACAAATTGTCCTTCTCGTCAGTAACACATTTCAAGTGTGGACCCGAGAGACACAGGATCCAGTTTTGCGAGTTGGGTTCCGAGTCTTTCGGGGCGCGAACTTCAGTATAGATATCAGGATCGGATCTAAAAGGCCCATGGGAAATGTTTCCGTCGACTGCTTTTGTGTTGTTGTCTTGTTTCTGTTATTGGGAGTTGCGGGGACGACCTTCTTTTATAAGAGGTTGAATGTAATACCCGTATTGTTTTTGGACTTCTGCATTTCCTCTTTCTCAAGTCTATCGACTCGCTCGTGTTCGTTGATACTTTCTAAACTTGTTCTGTATTTCGGTTTCATCGTTCGAACGAGCCGTGATCTTGTTTTGGGTCGATCTGGTTATTGTAACACCCCCAGATTTAACCGGAAATATTACAGCGCCGTGGGCCCCGAGATGGAACCCACAAGGCTAAAAGAATTTTTCGCAAACATTTACAAATGTCCAAGAGGCCAACAACGGTACTATCTTTAAAAATGCACAAAGGTTTATAAAATCCATTTAACAAAAACCGTTGTAAAAACTCATTTGAAATCGCAAGGCCAAACAGCCGACACACAAAAGTTTAGAAAACGATTTCCAAAGTAATCTCAGTTACCAGATACCGAAAGAGCACTTCAAAATACTCACGCAGCGTAAAAAGACCAACCATAAAGATACTCTAGCAGCGGAATACAAGAACCAATCAAGAAACTCAAAGCACAAAACACGTCCTAGCCAGTATCCTCCGGGAAGCTCATCTCTTCACGACCGCTACAAGCTCGATACTCCAAGAACCTAAAAAGAAATCCCACGACGGGGTCAGCCATAATATCCAACAATGATAACCATCACAATACATTAATAATTACATACCAATGAGAATACAACATAAGAACACGACCAACGTAATCTTACCGTCATAACTTTACTTACTCGAGTAATTCTCATCAGAATAATCATTATCACAGTTCGCATCTCGGACTCGATTAACCAATAAACTCGAACATAATATCTGTATTGTACCTCAAACAATACTCAAGATTCTCAAACTATCATCATCAACTCACGATATGGAAATATACAATTTCTGACCAATACGATCCATCGAATAACATCATCAAATCTCAAGACGATAACCGATTGTCCATCAAAGACAAATACCAAGGAAATACGGAACATACCTAGAGATATGATGTGCCACGACAATCATATCAGTCTAATCTGAGATCAGATCAATGCAATATGGACACGGTTCTAACACAAGACCTACAAATGCATACTCATATGACCACGTCAATATGCTCACAACAATAACAATGATGTATACTCAATGGAAATCCGACGATCCAGCGCCCTCAGCATAGATCCCCTTGATGATCGTATCAGATCATCATAAGGTGGATAACCAACAATACGCATGTGAATAACAACACATGATAAAATCAATGATGTAAATCCACAAGATTTCATCAACATAATACTGGTAATCCAACGATCCAGCGCCCTCAGCATAGATCCCCATGATGATCCCGTCGAACCAACGCATGGTGGAAAAGCTGTCCAACGATTCAGCGCCCTCAGCATAGATCCCCATGATGATCCCGTCGAACCAACGCATGGTGGACATTCGATCCAGCACCCTCAGCATAGATCCTCATAATCCCATCGGATTATTTACACAACATAAACAACACAATATGCATACACATATGCAAATCAACACGTTCATCAACATGAACAACATAACATGCACGACAACATGACAATTTACTAGGACGACTCCATGTTCAACAACATGAAAGAAAATGTAAGAGACCAAAATAAATAACACTAAACCATAATCAATATGGAATACTTGCCCCGAGTCCTTCGGGAGCAACCTCGATGTCCAATCATCATCGACGATTATCCACAACGCTCGACGATCCAAACATATCATGAACCACAAATACTCGAATCCTCATCTTTATCACGATGTATCCTCGATACCCAAATATACCAATAACCGAAATAAATCATGTACATTATGATTTAACTCCCAGAATCGGAAGAACGATATCCAATCCAAATACCCAGAGTTCACAATAATAATCATCGTTATATGCATTATAAACGAAATGAAACTGAAATCATTCATTAAACATTTTAACTGAGCAAGTAATAACTTGCCTCGATACCGATACCACGAAGCTGCTACCGAACACATTGCCTTTGTCTACGAGCTCCTCAGCCCCGATCAAAAGCAATACAATGGACATACTCGAACATGACCGCAACATCCGGTTATAATCACCGATCAATAATCTCAACCTATCGAAGTAATCAAATAACACATATCCGATAACAATCAACAACCGACAAAACTAACCAACCAAACTCAACGGTTCAACAAAAACCTCGAATAAACGCAGTCAGAACAAACCAAATCAAACCATCACGAATTCATAATCAAAACATGAAAATATTGCACTGACTGCCTATTTAGCGCACGTTAAACGCATAACGTAGCGTGCGCTAGCTAGTAAGCTTCGCGTGCGCTAATGCTGTGCAGTGGCATGCATTCCAGGCATCGTCTTAACACTTCCATCATATCAATGATCAACTCATCTCTATATTAAGGATTTCATAACATATTCGATTCCAACTTTTATCTTTAAACACGAATCAACAAGATTCCTTCTTGTTCATATTTGGTAACTTCATAGAACAATTTACCAGTTATTATCATGAATAATCATATTCCAAAGTCATCCGTAACCTTTCCAATTTCCAGTTCTTATTCATAACAATCATGACATATATAATTCAATAGTTCTTTAAGAACACGAATTATCCGAATTCACGTGCATGATCCATAAAATGACAAAATCCGATGTGTTCTAACATCTAAAAATCCTTATTCATCATGTTCTTCGACATACAATTCATATAACTTCAAGAATCACAATAGCACCACCGTAATCGTCATCATACGAAGTAACCAATGACAAAACATCAAAAATCCGAATTGAATAAGGGAATTACATCAACATATATCTTGAATTCCTTCCAAAACCATACGAAACATATCAATACTCATATATTGATAACACACTAACTTAGTACGGTAATCCAACTCGTTATCATGCTCATCAACTCGACTATATGATTATCATCAACTCAAGAACGTCAATAATCAATCCAAATGAAATCCAAAAGTGAAGAACTATTACCTTGTATAGACGAACCATGAAGGAGAACAATCAACTTCATTCCAAGAATCATCAATAATTTCAAGAACAAGACTTTAATCCATGTTCCCCAGATTAATCTTTGTTAAAGATTATCATCTCTCAGTGTTTGGGACCTCAAACTTCTCTCTAAAAAAGTCTCTCTCTCGGTTGCAAGGAAGGAATGGACGAAATGCTTCATAACACCCTTCTGTCCCTTTTTATAAAGTATATTACTAGCGTGCGCTAAACCTTATGTTTAGCGTGCGCAACAGCCTTAGCGTGCGCTAACTGACTTTGTTAGCGTGCGCTATCGCGATCCTGAGGCTCTTTATGCGGCCGTACATGTGCTTACGTACGTAATGCCCATGCATTAGCGTACGTAACTTACACTGTCTAGCGTACGCAAGTCCTTACATATAGCGTGCGCTAATACTAGTTGACTTGCTACAGTCTACACCTACCACGAAGATGCTCGTGACCCCACATGCCGAAAGCAACCAATAAAGCCAAGATTTCCTGTTGACTGATATACAGTTAGCGTGCGTTAATCAACATGCATTAGCGTGCGCTAACACTACATTACAACATTCGTTGACTTATCAGAACATGCGCCGAAAGTGGCCTGGTCCACGCGTAGATTCCTTTCGATCGGACTGCATTAGCGTGCGTTATCTTATATCCGTAGCGTGCGCTAAACCTGCACGATAGCGTGCGCTACTCATGATTATTAGTGTGCGCTAATAATGTTACACTTAGCCAATTTCAGCTATTCTTGTCCAACGTCTCGACATACCAAAAACGAACATAAGACACACTGAATCCAATAATATTCTTAAATACAATTGTCGACCAAATACAATAATTATACCAATACTGACATCTCAGCCCTTCATTATTTTATCCATACTGTACAGATTCCACGCTGTACAACATAACTCGGATAAAATAATATTAAACATCAGTAGTAGAAATTCCGAATATTACATTCTATACCACTTAAAATAAGTTTCGTCCTCGAAAATTGCAATCCGTCATAAAACAAACAAACATACCGTTCAACCCAAAATATCCCAAAACCATTACGACAATGATCAATCATCATCACTATAGAATAACCACAACAGCATACTTACCAATGCGCAAAGTCGAGGATCTCCTGAGATACTAGCTAGTGACCTCACTGTAAAGTCTCAATACACTTTACAATCACAATTCCTTGAGTCTCAACAAAATATATCATCTTCGGATGAAGCAATCTGCCCGAATCAAATTACATGCACTTTGATTACATAATCAGGTCTCAATTCCGATAAGACGAATAATATACAATACATCTGCGAAACAACTGCCCAAAACAACGATACGAATCCCGAAACGTTGACACAAAATCTGAACGCTCAGATGATCACCAACAATGATCAACAATCAACCGAATTTATCATCGACATGATAAATTCCAATATGACCAACCAGAGGTCAAAACACAATCGAGAATATCATCAACGTGATAAACTCCAACACGATCAACACAGAACCACAGAAACAAATATACGAAAGAATAACATTCTCAAAATGACACACCAATCACATACAGTGTATCTCAATAAACATACCCGACTGGTGAGCATACCCATCGGCGTACGAACAATCAATCACAACCCGTCGAACATATCCAAATTATACATGGGATTTATGCAAATGCTTGACCATATCCATACTCCTGTTTATCAGTTCGGCTCGTCACCAATATCCACCGATATTCCATCGGGAAAACCACACGATAGAGTTCCAAAATCTCAATATATAAAAATTCGGTTAAAACTCCTTTTTCTTCACATATGACCCGCAACGTCAATTATTAATCCATCCTGGATCACCTCAAATATGCTATGACAAAACATTAAATAATCGACAAATCAAATACAGCGAAAGACTACCCGAGAAGTTTCATTTGAACAAGTAAACCAAAACCTCAAAAGGTAGGAACAAAATAAATAAACGATTGATAAAGAGTTTTACAAATCTCGGGAGTTTTAGAAAACAAAAAAGCTTTCCTTTGAAACATTAGGGTCTCAGCCCGTATCTTCTTCCGCATCACAAGAAGTTTAAAAAGTAGAAAACTCTTTTCGGACTTCAAGTCCTGAGTTACAAATCTATTTCAAAATCGATTGGGTCTCGGCCCAAAAATTATTTTCCGTAAAACATCCGTGAAATATTCATTTTGAAAAGTATCATTTTCAAATGCTCAAAAGCAGTTTCTGTTAGGAATATGCCCTCGAATGCCACTCAGGGGATGAGAGAGTAAGGGCATTGTACTTGTAATTATGGAATAATTAATAAAAAGGCAATACGATTCATTCACTATTTATTGTATTTCAATTGCATTCTTGACTTGATAAACATTGAAGTGAAGTCCATGTAAATAAATTGAACATTCCATTCTCGTTATGGGATAAGAGAAAATGCACTGGAAGTGTTTAAAGTTTATTTACGTAAATTATTCGCAAGTCAATAAACTTAAAATGGGCATTAAGTTTTAATACGACTTGTATAACTGATGCTACGACGTGTGCACGTCTTGATATCATAGTTATAAGTATATTGGTGGGGCCAGTATACTCGAACACGACTCATACTCGATTCAGTCACACGGTATTCACTCTCGGAGAGTCGATGACGAATCGAATGGTTGTGATAGTATACGTGTGTAACACCCCCAGATTTAACCGGAAATATTACAGCGCCGTGGGCCCCGAGGTGGAACCCACAAGGCTAAAAGAAATTTTCACAAACATTTTACAAATGCCCGAGAGGCCAACGACGGTACTATCTTTAAAAATTCACAAAGACTTATAAAATCCATTTATCAAACACCGTCGTAAAACTCATTTGAAATCGCAAGGCCAAACAGCCGATACTCAAAAGTTTAGAAAACGATTACCAAAGTAACCTCGGTTACCAGATACCAAAGGTGCGTCTCAAAATACTCACGCAGCGGAAAAAGACCAACCAAAACAATACTCTAGCAGCGGAAAACAAGAACCAAACAATAAACTCAATGTACAGAACATGTCCTAGCCAAGACCCTCAGGAAGCTCATCTCTTCACGACCGCTACAAGCTCGATACTCGAGAACCTAAAAGAAATCCACGACGGGGTCGGCCATAATATCCAACAATGATAACCGTCACATCACATTAATAATAACATACCAATGAGAATACAACATAAGAATACGACCAACGTAATCTTTACTTACTCAAGAAATTCTCATCAGAATAACCATTATCACATTTCACATCCTGTACTCGATTAACCAATAAACTCGAACATAATATCTGTATTGTACCTTAAACAATACTCAAGATCCTCAAACTATCATAACCAACTCACGATACGGAAATCTACCATTTCTGACCAATACGATCCATCGAATAATATCATCAAATCCCAAGACGATAACCGATTGTCCATCAAAGACAAATACCAAGGAAATACGGAACATACCTCGAGATATGAAGTGCCACGACAATCATATCGGTCTAATCCGAGATCAGATCAATGCAATACGGACACGGTCCTAACACAAGACCTACAAATGCATACTCCTATGACCACGTCAATATGTTCAAAAACAATAACAATCATGTATACTCAATGTAAATCCATGATCTAGCGCCCTGAGCATAGATCCCCGTGATGATCCTACAAGATCAACATCAGGTGGAAAAACCTGTCCAACGATCCAGCGCCCTCAGCATAGATCCCCGTGATGATCCTACAAGATCAAAATCGGGTGAACGACCTGTCCATCGATCCAGCGCCCTCAGCATAGATCCCCGTGATGATCCTACAAGATCAAAATCAGGTGGACGTTCGATCCAGCGCCCTCAGCATAGATCCTCATAATCCCATCGGATTATTTACACAACATAAACAACACAATATGCATACACATATGCAATTCAACATGTTCATCAACATGAACAACATAACAATTTACTAGGACGACTTCATGTTCAACAACATGAAAGAAAAGGTACAAGACCAAAATAAATAACACTAAACCATAATCAATATGGAATACTTGCCCCGAGTCCTTCGGGAGCAACCTCGATGTCCAATCATCACCGACGATTATCCTCAATGCTCGGCGATCCAAACGTACAATGAACTATAGATACTCATATCCCCGTCTTTACCAAAATGTAACCTCGGTACTCGAACATACCAATAACTGAGATAAAGCATATACATTATGATTTACCTCCCAGAATCGAAAGAACGATATGCGATCTGAATACCCGGAGTTCACAATATTAATCATCGCTGTATGCATCAAGAACGAAATGAAACTGAAATCATTCATTAAATATTATAACTGAGCAAGTAATAACTTGCCTCGATACCGATACCACGAAGCTGCTGCCGAACACATTGCCCTTGTCTACGAGCTCCTCAGCCTCGATCAAAAGCAATACAATGGACATACTCGAACACGACCGCAATATCCGGTTATACTCACCGACCAACAATCTCAACCTATCGAAGAAATCAAATAACACATATCCGATAACAATCAACAACTGACAAAACTAACCAATCGAACTCAACGGTTCAACACAACCTCGAATAAACACAGTCGGAACCAACCAAGTCAAACCATCACGAATTCCTAATCAAAACACAAAAATACCGCTTTACGCCTACTTAGCGCACGTTAATCACCTAACGTGGCGTGCGCTAAGTTGCTCCGTTAGCGCGCTAGGCGATGGCGTGGCGTGCGCTAATCTTTGTGCAGTGGCATGCATTTCAAGCATCGTCTAACACTTCCATCATGACAAGGATCAACTCATCTCGAGATTAAGGATTTCATAACAATCATGACATATAATTTAATAGCTCTTCAAGAACACGAATTATCCAAATTCGCGTTCATGATCCATAAAATGATAAAATCCGATGTGTTCTAACATCTAAAAATCCTTATTCATCATGTTCTTCGACATACAATTCATATAACTTCAAGAATCACAGTAGCATCACCATAATCGTTACCATACGACAAAACATCAAAAATCCGAATTGAAAAAGGGAATTACATCAACATATATCTTGAATTCCATCCAAAACCATACGAAACATATCAATACTCATATATTGATAACAACACTAACTTAGTACGGTAATCCAACTCGTTGTCATGCTCATCAACTTGTTTATATGATAATCATCAACTCAAGAACATCATATACAATCCAAAACGAAATCTCAAAGTGAAGAGTAATTACCTTTTTGAAGGAAAGGATTGATTTCAAGAATCACCAATGATTTCAAGAACAAAGCTTTACTCCATGATTTCCATCTTTAATCTTGTTAAAGAGGATCATCCCTCAGTGTTTAGGAACTCCAAATGTTCTCACAAGGTTGTCTCTATCGGGTGAAAGGAAAGAAATGGACGAAATGTTTCATGACACCCGTTTGTCCCTTTATATAGAATGCACCACTAGCGTGCGCTAAACCCTTATGTTTAGCGTGCGCTAGCCTTAGCGTGCGCTAGCGGCTTTGTTAGCGTGCGCTATCGCGATCGAGGCTCTTGTCTTGCTTGAAAACTACCTTACGTTCGTAATGCCCATGCATTAACGTCGTAAATCATCATGTCTAGCGTCGCAAGTCCTTACTCTTAGCGTGCGCTATCCGAAGTTGACTTACTACCGTGTTCACCTACCACTCGCCCCCACATTCCGACAAGACATCGGCAAGGATAAGATTCCTTGTTGGTGATACATAGTTAGCGTGCACTAAGCCTAATATTTTAGCGTGCGCTAAATACTTCGGACAACAAGCTGTTGACTTACGAGCGTGCGCGGCGGTAGGGTCCACACGCGATTCCTTTCGATGCATGCACTAGCGTCGCTAACCTATAAACGTAGCGTGCGCTAATCACGCGATAGCGTCGTTATGCATGAATTCGGCGTGCGCTAATAAGGCTATACTTAGCCATTTTCCGCAGATTCTTGTCAACGTCTCGACATACCAAAAGCGAACATAAGACACTGAACACAAATCTGAATCGATAATATCATCATATGATATACTCAATATCAAAAATACGACAACGATACACAATATCCTCAAATGTAATTGTCGACCAAATACGACAATTATACCGAATCTTGATATCTCGATCCTTTATTTATTTTATCTCTCTTGCATGATTCCACATGTACAATATAACTCGGATAAAATAATATTAAACATCGATAGTAGAAATTCGGATATTACATTCTACACCCCTTAAAATAAGTTTCGTCCTCGAAACTTGCAATCCATCATAAAAGCGAACAAACATACCGTTCAACTCAAAATATCCCAAAACCATCACGACAACGATTAATCATCATCATTACCGAATATCCAAAAGAGCATACTTACAAATACGCAGGTCGACGATCTCCGGAGATACTAGCCAGCGATCTCACTGTACAATCTCAATACGCTTTCGATCACAATTCCCTGAGTCTCAACAAAATATATCCTCTTCAGATGAAACAATCTGCCCAAATCAAATCACGTGCACTTTGATTACATAATCAAGTCTCATTGATAAAACGAATAATATCCGATGTATCTGTGAAACAACTGCTCAATACAATGGCAACGAATCCCGAAACATCGATAGACAATCTGAACGCTCAGATGATCACCAACAATGATCAACAATCAACCGAATTTATCATCGACATGATAAATTCCAATCTGACCAACCAGAGGTCAAAACACAATCGAGAATATCATCAACGTGATAAACTCCAATACGACCAACGAACGATCAACGGAAATCGAGAATACCTTCACACGGTAAACTCCAACACTATCAACACAGAACCACAGAAACAGATATACGAAAAAGCAAAATTCTCAAAACGACACACCGATCACATACAGTGGATCTCAATAAACATATCCGACTGGCGAACATACCCCTCGGCATATGAACAACCAATCACAAACTGACGAACATGCCCAATCATACACGGAGTGGAAACGACCACTCACTATTTAAAACAACCAGTATGGGGTCACCATCCCCAAATCTACGCTTACAAGGAAATCATTCCAGAATCACTAAGGTAAAATCGCGCTACTACCATACCAATGGAATCACATAGCACATATGTTCCGGTTTCACCAAAATCCCAAGTTTCCAAAATAATATTATGTGCATGAATCTACAACACGCAACATATTTCTCTTATCCGATAACTCAACCGATCATCACCGGATAATCAAACTAACATACTAACGTTCGAATTTCTTTTCCATCGTACCATCAATATGATATGCACTATGCACTAAATGCGTATGTATATCAATCACATTTTCAAAACCAGTTTGAAATCATATATTTTTGTCACGAAGACAATTTTCGAAAGTTCTTTCAAGAGTTTGAGAACTCAAAACATAAATTTTGGTAAGACCACAAAATCAATTTTGAAAAATTAACTTGGCTCGATGGTGCCAAGTATTCGATATGATTTCCTTGAATCCACACGATTTGAAGTTTTAAAATGAAAAGTATGCAAATGCTTGACTATATCCATACTTGCATACCACTTGACTCGTCACAATCCACCGACATTCCAACGAAACCACACGATCGAGTTCCAAAACCTCAATATATAGACTCCGATAAAACTCTTCTCCACATACTACTCGCAACGTCATTCCTTGATCCATCCTGGATCACCTCAAATATGATATGACAAAACATTGAAACAAATCAACAAATCAAACACGGCAAAAGACTTCCCGAGAAATTCCATTTGAACAAGTAAAACCAAAAACCTCAAAAGGTAGGAACAAAATAAATAAATAAGCGATTGATAAAGAGTTTTACACATCTCGGGAGTTTTAGAAAACGAAATGTCTTTTGAGACATTAGGGTCTCAGCCAGTATCTCGTTCCGCATTACAAAAAGTTTAAAAGTAGAAAACCCCTTTTTGGACTTCAAGTCTGAGTCACAAAACCATTTGAAATCGATTTCCCAAAATCATTTTTCGTAAAACATCTGTGAAATATTCATTTTGAAAAGTGTCATTTTCAAATGCTCAAAAGCAGTTCATATATATCATAAAATGAACTAACATGACTACATGTTCTCCTCAACAATCCATAGTCCTTCTCCCGATTACACAATTCCGTTCCAAAATCTAACCGACATCTTGATTTCCAAAATCATAGTTTCTCAAGATCATCAATCTGTCCCACTCGACATCTCATACCGTAACGCATGATATCTGCTTGAATCTCAAACATATCAACTTAGAACGGCAATAAATCTCAAAAAAATCCAAATACTTACGGATCGTGAAGCCGACGATTCCCGTGATCTTGGCACATGTCTAGACTCAAGAAAATACTCGACACGGTATTTTCAAAACTCACGTTTGCACTCAGTGCAACTCAAGAACACAATATATCACGTAAACACCATTTGGAAAAGTTATAACAAGCCGATGCGATCTTGCAATTCCGCACAAGCTGAGTGAACAACAAAGACTCACGGCTCTAGTATTTGTCAATCGACAACTCGAATGGCGCAACAAAAACACGACCCAACTCGACCCAAATGCCTAGGTTTTCTCAACCTAAGCTCCGATACCATATTCGTAACACCCCAGTTTAACCGGAAATATTACAGTAGCCGTGGGCCCGAGGTGGAACCCACAAGGCTAAAAGAAATTTTCACAAACATTTTACAAATGCCCGAGAGGCCAACGACGGTACTATCTTTAAAAATTCACAAAGACTTATAAAATCCATTTATCAAACACCGTCGTAAAACTCATTTGAAATCGCAAGGCCAAACAGTAGATACTCAAAAGTTTAGAAAACGATTACCAAAGTAACCTCGGTTACCGGATACCAAAGGTGCGTCTCAAAATACTCACGCGGCGGAAAAGACCAACCAAAACAATACTCTAGCGGCGGAAAACAAGAACCAAACAATAAACTCAATGTACAGACATGTCCTAGCCGGTACCCTCAGGAAGCTCATCTCTTCACGACCGCTACAAGCTCGATACTCCGAGAACCTAAAAGAAATCCCACGACGGGGTCAGCCATAATATCCAACAATGATAACCGTCACATCACATTAATAATAACATACCAATGAGAATACAACATAAGAATACGACCAACGTAATCTTTACTTACTCAAGAAATTCTCATCGAATAACCATTATCACATTTCACATCCGTACTCGATTAACCAATAAACTCGAACATAATATACGTATTGTACCTTAAACAATACTCAAGATCCTCAAACTATCATAACCAACTCACGATACGGAAATCTACCATTTCTGACCAATACGATCCATCGAATAATATCATCAAATCCCAAGACGATAACCGATTGTCCATCAAAGACAAATACCAAGGAAATACAGAACATACCTCGAGATATGAAGTGCCACGACAATCATATCGGTCTAATCCGAGATCAGATCAATGCAATACGGACACGGTCCTAACACAAGACCTACAAATGCATACTCCTATGACCACGTCAATATGTTCAAAAACAATAACAATCATGTATACTCAATGTAAATCCATGATCTAGCGCCCGAGCATAGATCCCGTGATGATCCTACAAGATCAACATCGGTGGAAAAACACATCCCAACGATCCAGCGCCCTCAGCATAGATCCCCGTGATGATCCTACAAGATCAAAATCGGGTGAACGACCTGTCCATCGATCCAGCGCCCTCAGCATAGATCCCCGTGATGATCCTACAAGATCAAAATCAGGTGGACGTTCGATCCAGCGCCCTCAGCATAGATCCTCATAATCCCATCGGATTATTTACACAACATAAACAACACAATATGCATACACATATGCAATTCAACATGTTCATCAACATGAACAACATAACAATTTACTAGGACGACTTCATGTTCAACAACATGAAAGAAAAGGTACAAGACCAAAATAAATAACACTAAACCATAATCAATATGGAATACTTGCCCCGAGTCCTTCGGAGCAACCTCGATGTCCAATCATCACCGACGATTATCCTCAATGCTCGGCGATCCAAGCGTCTGATGAACTATAGATACTCATATCCCGTCTTTACCAAAATGTAACCTCGGTACTCGAACATACCAATAAGCGAGATAAAGCATATACATTATGATTTACCTCCCGAATCGAAAGAACGATATGCGATCTGAATACCGGAGTTCACAATATTAATCATCATTGTATGCATCAAGAACGAAATGAAGCGAAATCATTCATTAAATATTATAAGCGAGCAAGTAATAACTTGCCTCGATACCGATACCACGAAGCTGCTGCCGAACACATTGCCCTTGTCTACGAGCTCCTCAGCCTCGATCAAAAGCAATACAATGGACATACTCGAACACGACCGCAATATCCGGTTATACTCACCGACCAACAATCTCAACCTATCGAAGAAATCAAATAACACATATCCGATAACAATCAACAACTGACAAAACTAACCAATCGAACTCAACGGTTCAACACAACCTCGAATAAACACAGTCGGAACCAACCAAGTCAAACCATCACGAATTCCTAATCAAAACACAAAAATACTGCACTGTCTGCCTACTTAGCGCACGTTAATCACCTAACGTAGTGTGCGCTAAGTTGCTCCCGTTAGCGCGCGCTAGGCGATGGCGTAGCGTGCGCTAATGCTGTGCAGTGGCATGCATTTCAAGCATCGTCTAACACTTCCATCATGACAAGGATCAACTCATCTCGAGATTAAGGATTTCATAACAATCATGACATATAATTTAATAGCTCTTCAAGAACACGAATTATCCAAATTCGCGTTCATGATCCATAAAATGATAAAATCCGATGTGTTCTAACATCTAAAAATCCTTATTCATCATGTTCTTCGACATACAATTTATATAACTTCAAGAATCACAGTAGCATCACCATAATCGTTACCATACGACAAAACATCAAAAATCCGAATTGAAAAAGGGAATTACATCAACATATATCTTGAATTCCATCCAAAACCATACGAAACATATCAATACTCATATATTGATAACAACACTAACTTAGTAATGCGGTAATCCAACTCGTTGTCATGCTCATCAACTTGTTTATATGATAATCATCAACTCAAGAACATCATATACAATCCAAAACGAAATCTCAAAGTGAAGAGTAATTACCTTTTTTGAAGGAAAGGATTGATTTCCAAGAATCACCAATGATTTCAAGAACAAAGCTTTACTCCATGATTTCCATCTTTAATCTTGTTAAAGAGGATCATCCCTCAGTGTTTAGGAACTCCAAATGTTCTCACAAGGTTGTCTCTATCGGGTGAAAGGAAAGAAATGGACGAAATGTTTCATGACACCCGTTTGTCCCTTTATATAGAATGCACCACTAGCGTGCGCTAAACCCTTATGTTTAGCGTGCGCTAGCCTTAGCGTGCGCTAACTGACTTTGTTAGCGTGCGCTATCGCAGTCCAGAGGCTACTGTCTTGCTTCGAAAACTACCTTACGTTCGTAATGCCCATGCATTAACGTACGTAAATCATCATGTCTAGCGTACGCAAGTCCTTACTCTTAGCGTGCGCTATCCGAAGTTGACTTACTACCGTGTTCACCTACCACTCGCCCCCACATTCCGACAGCATCTTGCAAGGATAAGATTCCTTGTTGACTGATACATAGTTAGCGTGCGCTAAGCCTAATATTTTAGCGTGCGCTAAATACTTCAGGACAACAACCGTTGACTTACGAGCGTCGCGGCGGCCGGGTCCACACGCAGATTCCTTTCGATCATGCATGCGCACTAGCGTCGCTAACCTATAAACGTAGCGTCGCTAATCACGCGATAGCGTCGTTATGCATGAATTCCGGCGTGCGCTAATAAGGCTATACTTAGCCATTTTCCGCAGATTCTTGTCCAACGTCTCGACATACCAAAAGCGAACATAAGACACACGAACACAAACATCAATCGATAATATCATCATATGATATACTCAATATCAAAAGTACGACAACCTGATACACAATATCCTCAAATGTAATTGTCGACCAAATACGACAATTATACCGATACTGATATCTCAGTCCTTTATTTATTTTATCTCTACTGTACAGATTCCACGCTGTACAATATAACTCGGATAAAATAATATTAAACATCAGTAATAGAAATTCCGGATATTACAACGTGGACCTTTGACTTGAGGGTTCAGTAGAAGATGTGCCTGTGACGTTTAGTTTGTCATTAGATTAGTTAGACTCATTTGCTTAATTGCTGAGTCGACCTCGAAGTGCGGACTATACGAGCAGGTAGCAGTCTTATTGTACGCCAAGAAAGGATTCTATCTCCTGTTAGTGAGCAGGCGAATGTCCTATACGGTTAATGGCAAATAAGATCATAAGTCTTTGGCCAAAGCATTCTGATATAGTCGTATTAGATACACTATTAATCAGTCGGTCTTGATTTGCATTAACACATGTATAGAGTTTAGTCAACAGTAGGGTTTGACTTTACCGTGACCCGAAGACTTGACCGGGACATCTGATGAAGGGTCTATACGTATATAGTATTCACGACATAATGGTTCTGTAATGATCCCTTCATTCGTTCTCAGTCGGGGTTTACAGTGCGGCCCGCTAGGCTGGCTAAGTGCTGCCCGCACTCATTGGTTCCTCCCAATGCCGGCTGAGGCGGACCTACGGAGTCGCGCATTAGGAGCGTTGACGGATAAATGTGAATTTATAATCTCTCTATTAATATTAGATATTGGATATCTAATTATGATTTATTGGATAAATCAAATAGCGGTCTTATGAATTAAAATTAAGTTACAGGGTAATTAATTTAATTCATAAATAATATTTCTTAGAGAAATATATTTGTGTTTGATATAATTAATTAATTGGATTAATTAATTTATATAAATACATTGGTAAATAAACGGAGTGTATTTAACGGAGTCGTTTGACGAACGTCCGGTACACGAGCCGAGTGGCTCGACTCGTTTTCTAGGAAACTCCTACATGGCCCCCCCCCCCCCACATGGCATGATCACCATGCATGTGTTTGTGTTGTGTTGTCATGTTAAATTATTAAGTTGAGATTCTTTCTCAACTCATAATTACATGAATGAGTTGTTATATATATATATTAATGTATAACCAACTCATAATGTGAAAAATTTGACTTGAAACACACACACACACATCATCTTCATCTTCAAGTACTGCTGGACGTGAGTTCTTGAGGGAGAGAGAGAGAAAATATTTTTTTTTTGTTTTTTCTTTAACTTTGAGTTGAGAAAAAATTTAAGAAAAAGTGAGATATAAATTCCTATAGTAATTCCTAGCCGTGTTCTTGGAGAACGGATTGCTATCGAATTTTTTCCGGGCAACTTCCGACGCGTGTGAAGTAGAGGCTTCGAACTTTCGGTGCTTGGAACAAAGGGATTTCGTGTTCGGGACGAGGTTCGTGATCATCATCAATTTTACGAAGAATTATTTCAAAGGATTCAAGGGTATGATTCTTTATCTTCGTATTTAGTTATATTTTCGTATATACATTACTTGATCGATCCTGTTTGGGATTCGTATTTATTTCCGCTGCGTATTTTGTTTTATTTTCGGAATCCTAACAGTTTCATGTATCACAAAATGAACTAAATGACTACATGTTCTTTCTCAACCATGCACAACATTTCTTCCAAATGCACAATTCCGTTCCAAAACTTAACCGACATATTGATTTTCAAAATCATAGTTTCCCAAATCATCAATCCTATCCCAATTCTGACATCTCATACTGTAACGCATGATATATGCTGAATCTCAAAACATATCAACTTAGAACGGCAATAAATCTCAATGAAATTCAAAAATCCAAATACTTACAGATCGTGAAGCCGACGATTCCCCGTGATACTGGCACATGTCTCGACTCAAGGAAATACTCTATACAGATATTTTCAAAATACACGTTTTGCCAAATCAGTTCGACTCAAGAACACAATATACCTCATTCCAGAGAATCTCGTTAACACCATTTGGAAAAGTTTACAACAAACCCAGCACCACGCTGGTAAATCACATAATCACAAGCCCGAGTGAACAACAACAAAACTCACGGATCTAGTATTAGTCAATCGACAACTCGAATGACGCGACCAAAACACGACCCAACTCAACCCAAATGCCTAGGTTTTCTCAACTTAAGCTCCGATACCATATTCTGTAACAACCCCAGATTTAACGGGAAATATTACAGCGCCGTGGGCCCCGAGATGGAACCCACAAGGCTAAAAGAATTTTTCGCAAACATTTACAAATGCCCAAGAGGCCAACAACGGTACTGTCTTTAAAAATGCACAAAGGTTTATAAAATCCATTTAACAAAAACCGTCGTAAAACTCATTTGAAATCGCAAGGCCAAACAGCCGACACACAAAAGTTTAGAAAACAATTTCCAAAGTAATCTCAGTTACCAGATACCGAAAGAGCACTTCAAAATACTCACGCAGTGGAAAAAAACCAACCATAAAGATACTCTAGCAGCGGAATACAAGAACCAATCAAGAAACTCAAAGCACAAAACACGTCCTAGCCAGTATCCTTCGGGAAGCTCATCTCTTCACGACCGCTACAAGCTCGATACTCCAAGAACCTAAAAAGAAATCCCACGACGGGGTCAGCCATAATATCCAACAATGATAACCGTCATAATACATTAATAATTACATACCAATGAGAATACAACATAAGAATACGACCAACGTAATCTTACCGTCATAACTTTACTTACTCGAGTAATTCTCATCAGAATTATCATTATCACAGTTTGCATCTCGGACTCGATTAACCAATAAACTCGAACATAATATCTGTATTGTACCTCAAACAATACTCAAGATTCTCAAACTATCATCATCAACTCACGATACGGAAATATACCATTTCTGACCAATACGATCCATCGAATAACATCATCAAATCCCAAGACGATAACCGATTGTCCATCAAAGACAAATACCAAGGAAATACGGAACATACCTCGAGATATGATGTGCCACGACAATCATATCAGTCTAATCCGAGATGAGATCAATGCAATACGGACACGGTCCTAACACAAGACCTACAAATGCATACTCATATGACCACATCAATATGCTCACAATAATAACAATGATGTATACTCAATGGAAATCCGACGATCCAGCACCCTCAGCATAGATCCCCTTGATGATCCTATCAGATCATCATAAGGTGGATAACCAACAATACGCATGTGAATAACAACACATGATAAAATCAATGATGCAAATCCACAAGATTTCATCAACACAATACTGGTAATCCAACGATCCAGCGCCCTCAGCATAGATCCCCATGATGATCCCGTCGAACCAACGCATGGTGGAAAACCTATCCAACGATCCAGTGCCCTCAGCATAGATCCCCATGATGATCCCGTCGAACCAACGCATGGTGGACATTCGATCCAGCGCCCTCAGCATAGATCCTCATAATCCCATCGGATTATTTACACAACATAAACAACACAATATGCATACACATATGCAAATCAACACGTTCATCAACATGAACAACATAACATGCACGACAACATGACAATTTACTAGGACGACTCCATGTTCAACAACATGAAAGAAAATGTAAGAGATCAAAATAAATAACACTAAACCATAATCAATATGGAATACTTGCCCCGAGTCCTTCAGGAGCAACCTCGATGTCCAATCATCATCGAATATTATCCACAACGCTCGACGATCCAAACATATCATGAACCACAAATACTCGAATCCTCATCTTTATCACGATGTATCCTCGATACCCAAATATACCAATAACCGAAATAAATCATGTACATTATGATTTAACTCCCAGAATCGGAAGAACGATATCCAATCCAAATACCCAGAGTTCACAATAATAATCATCGTTATATGCATTATAAACGAAATGAAACTGAAATCATTCATTAAACATTTTAACTGAGCAAGTAATAACTTGCCTCGATACCGATACCACGAAGCTGCTACCGAACACATTGCCTTTGTCTACGAGCTCCTCAGCCCCGATCAAAAGCAATACAATGGACATACTCGAACACGACCGCAACATCCGGTTATAATCACCGATCAATAATCTCAACCTATCGAAGTAATCAAATAACACATATCCGATAACAATCAACAACCGACAAAACTAACCAACCGAACTCAACGGTTCAACAAAAACCTCGAATAAATGAAGCCAGAACAAACCAAATCAAACCATCACGAATTCATAATCAAAACACGAAAATACTGCACTGACTGCCTATTTAGCGCACGTTAAACGCATAACGTAGCGTGCGCTAAATTGCTCCCGTTAGCGTGCGCTAGCTAGTAAGCTTAGCGTGCGCTAATGCTGTGCAGTGGCATGCATTCCAGGCATCGTCTTAACACTTCCATCATATCAATGATCAACTCATCTCGATATTAAGGATTTCATAACATATTCGATTCCAACTTTTATCTTTAAACACGAATCAACAAGATTCCTTCTTGTTCATATTTGGTAACTTCATAGAACAATTTATCGGTTATTATCATGAATAATCATATTCCAAAGTCATCCATAACCTTTCCAATTTCCATTTCTTATTCATAACAATCATGACATATATAATTCAATAGTTCTTCAAGAATACGAATTATCCGAATTCACGTTCATGATCCATAAAATGACAAAATCCGATGTGTTCTAACATCTAAAAATCCTTATTCATCATGTTCTTCGACATACAATTCATATAACTTCAAGAATCACAATAGCACCACCGTAATCGTCACCATACGAAGTAACCAACGACAAAACATCAAAAATCCGAATTGAAGAAGGGAATTACATCAACATATCTCTTGAATTCCTTCCAAAACCATACGAAACATATCAATACTCATATATTGATAACACACTAACTTAGTACGGTAATCCAAATCGTTATCATGCTCATCAACTCGACTATATGATTATCATCAACTCAAGAACATCAATAATCAATCCAAACGAAATCCAAAAGTGAAGAACTATTACCTTGTATAGACGAACCATGAAGGAGAACAATCAACTTCATTCCAAGAATCATCAATAATTTCAAGAACAAGACTTTAATCCATGTTCCTCAGATTAATCTTTGTTAAAGATTATCATCTCTCAGTGTTTGGGACCTCAAACTTCTCTCTAAAAAAATCTCTCTCTCGGTTGCAAGGAAGGAATGGATGAAATGCTTCATAACACCCTTCTGTCCCTTTTTATAAAGTATATTACTAGCGTGCGCTAAACCTTATGTTTAGCGTGCGCAACAGCCTTAGCGTGCGCTAACTGACTTTGTTAGCGTGCGCTATCGCGATCGAGGCTACTTTATGCGGCCGTACATGTGCTTACGTACGTAATGCCCATGCATTATTGTACGTAACTTACACTGTCTAGCGTACGCAAGTCCTTACATTTAGCGTGCGCTAATACCAGTTGACTTGCTACAGTCTACACCTACCACGAAGATGCTCGTGACCCCACATGCCGAAAGCAACCAATAAAGCCAAGATTTCCTGTCGACCGATATACAGTTAGCGTGCGCTAATCAACATGCATTAGCGTGCGATAACACTACATTACAACATCCGTTGACTTATCAGAACGTGCGCCGAAAGTGGCCTGGTCCACGCGTAGATTCCTTCCGATCGGACTGCATTAGCGTGCGTTATCTTATATCCGTAGCGTGCGCTAAACCTGCACGATAGCGTGCGCTACTCATGATTATTAGCGTGCGCTAATAATGTTACACTTAGCCAATTTCAGCTATTCTTGTCCAACGTCTCGACATACCAAAAACGAACATAAGACACACTGAACACAAACACTGAATCCAATAATATTCTTAAATACAATTGTCAACCAAATACAATAATTATACCAATACTGACATCTCAGTCCTTCATTATTTTATTCATAATGTACAGATTCCACGCTGTACAATATAACTCGGATAAAATAATATTAAACACCAGTAGTAGAAATTCCGGATATTACAGTTATCGCTGTGACTTTTTCGAGTTCGGTTCGATTCTTGTGAACCTTGTTCGGAAGTAACATCTGTTAGTTTCTACTAGTTCTTTTGATGTCTTGAGTTGAAGTGTGAACTTTGGAGTTATTTTTCGACCGATCATTGTTATCTGATCGTTGTTGTTCTATCATTGTTGTTCAGTCGTTGTTGATCGATCGTTGTTGTTCGATCGGGGTTGTCTGACTGTTGTTGCCTGATCTCGTACCGCGAAGAATCTTCGTTCATCGTTAGTTTGCTGTTTCGGGTGTGGCCAGATGGGTCACCGAGCCGTGCAATGCGAGACGGTAATTGAGAGATTTGGGGATCGAGGTTGCATCCCTGCTCCGAAAGGGCACGGAGATGCCTAGTGTGCTTTTTGAGGATTTCGGCGTAGTCCGAATTATTTGTGATTGTCCTTGTGGATCGTTTTGTGTTTCTTTTCTGTTTTCTCGATCGTGCGTGTTTCCTTGTAATAGGTGCTTTGTGTTTTGTAGTTGTTCGGATAATTGACTTGATTGTATTATCTGTTTGATGATGCTTGTCACTTGTTGGTTTTATTATATCTCTACCGGCGATGTTGTGTTGGTCGTCGTGGAGCGTGTTTTCACGCCGTATATTCCTTTGCGTTGTGTAACACCCCCAATCCACTCAGGGATATTACACGCCGTAGACCCCTTTCCACAAGGAGCTACCAGGCGGGAGACTACAAATCAAAACCCACATGCGGTCAACTTGACCAAAACATAATACCGTAGACCGATTAGGTCTCTCAAAACACAGCATAACCGTACATCTGATGAAACTAAAATACAACTCGATCACATAGTACATAAAATGTCCATCCCCTCAAGGATGACAAGAACTCAAACCGACATATCACTGACAGACGACAGACTACAACTGTGACTAGTATCGCTGCATTGCATCATCCTCCGAGCCAATCCTGTGGTTGCTCACTCTCCAGTCAGAACACCTGGAATAAATAACAAAATCCCCAACGAGGGGTTAGCGATGGAATCGCTAGCAAGTAACCAAGCTATACAATTATACATCAAGAATACAACCGTTATGAAAATAACATTTCGACAAGGTAGTAACACGATCCCCGAGTCTAAAGTCTTTTGAAAATTTATTCCTTTAAAACAAACCATGGGGATTACTCCAGAAATCATTGTAAGAGATTATTTAGAGACTTCGGGGGTCTCAGCGTAAAATCCTGAAATATGAATGTTTTTCCTTTGCAAAAGGTTTTCTTTCAAAATCATACAAATGATTTTATTCTCAACTCAAACCTCAAGATCAAAACCATATTCACCAACATAATCGGGATTCAAGATTCAAAATATAAACAATTCAGAAATATCAAATCAACAGTCAAAACGTCTCCGTGGCCCCGAAGGGTCCCACCCGGATTAGCCATCAAGAATAAACTCGAACACACCCATAAGTTATCTTGACATCGCACTCGCAAGTGACGATTCTCGGAGCCCTCTCCAGACCTACCCGATTAGATAACCTTATGGTCAAATCGTAACATCCGCCGTACTGCAAGCACGCGCCTCCGAGGCCTCGACGGACCCTACCCGGATAACATCATTCAAATACGCCCATAAGTTATCATGACATCGCACTCGCAAGTGTCGATTCTCGGAGCCCTCCCGCACCTACCCGAATTGATAACCTTATGGTCACAACGCACGTCTGGCCGTACTCGCAAGCACGCGCCTCCGGAGGCCTCGACGGGACCCCTACCCGGATAACATCTCAACTCTCTACTATACACAATAACAAAGGTATAATATTCACCACAACCTCAACCACGTAACACATAGGTTAACGCATCATAACTTCAACAAGGTCACAACATCCACAGAAACCATCATTCGAAAAGGCCAACGAGCAAATAATACAAGTATTACGCGATTCCACAATTCTTCAGTTAACTACTCATTTCTAGTATTTATTTTAATCACAAAATAACATGATGAGGTAGTTATAATTATTCTTGAAACTAAAGTTTACGTTGGTAATTACCTTCATAAAATCACATCTTCATTTAAAGTAAGTTACGGTTAAATATACCGTCACTAACGAGTCCACGTTAAATTCACGACACATCACATTCTCAAAGTATAAAGAATATAGACGAGATACTCGCCTCAAGTCCAACGCACGCGGAGCAACGGGAAAGCTCGACTTAATGACCGCTACCGAACACTCCGAAGAACACGATTCAACCGGAAGCTCGGACCAAGAAGACAACGAGCGGGAGGGTTCCGACTCGAGTCCTTCACAAGAATTCGACCCTAACAATATATAATCAATAAATCATCGATCATACGAGGAAGAATAATCGAAGAACGCCGAAAACCCTCTATGACATTTTACCGGACACCTTCAAGGCGTCGGTCAAGAACTCGACCCAAATAACGAATCGATACGATCCAACCATGGAATAACAAGGGAAATGATATAATACATCTAAATAATCATCAATCCATCATAATCCTAAGATAAATCGGATTAATCGGACGAAAACAACCAAAATACCCAAATTCCCCAAAACTAGATTTCTAGGAAATCTGACCTGATTCGGTAGATCGGAGGATGTTATAGGACGGATGATTGATGATATGAACCTCAAAACTTCATGGATTTATTGTCCAACAACATCTCTACATGATTAGCACAACATAAGCCTCGGAAGATAAGAAGAGAAGTGAGAAATGGCTGAAGAAAAACGCTGCCAGGCCTTTTATAAGTGATCACGGCCGTTACGTGCGTAACCGGCCAGGGTTACGTGCGTAACCGAAGTCATCGCCCCAATCGCCGGCCCGCTACGTACGTTACCGGCCAGGGCCTTACGTACGTAACCGGCCATTACGTACGTAACGGCCGAGCACTAACGTACGTTACTCGGCCATGGCTGGCCTGGCCCGAGCACGCCCGGCCATGACTCGGCCGGGACCAATTCCGACGGCCCGAACGACCCCGAAACCCGAACCTGAGTATGAATCGAAGATACGATTACGAAGTACTCGCAAAGACGAATCCGAGCACTAAGAGAACACACGATTCCGACCACCCGAAGGCTCGAAATTCGACAACGGAAAGTAATTACCCCAAACTTTGGGAAATTACGAAAATGGCCCAAAACGCCCGAAAATCACGATACGTGATCGAAACACCAAGCCAAAGCTCGCAACATGAATAATAACATTAAATGAACTTACGAGAAAGTCGAAACAACAGTTTCGGACGAGATTCGCAAGAATCGAACTCAAGTGCGGAAAAACCGCTAAAAAGCACGGAACTCAACAAAACGACACCGAAACGAGCTCGGATGACAAAAAGTGCAGAATTAATCATTCTCGGAATGACGAAACGGTCATGAGCGAGTCGTCAAAACGGACTTCCGCCGAAAAAAGAAATTTACCGAAAATCGAAAATTGCGGATATTACATTCTACCCTCCTTAAAAGAAGTTTCGTCCCGAAACTTAAAATAAGTAGGGATAAGCAATATCCACTGTCAGGAAAACTCGATGAGATACCCAAAAACCGAAAACTCGCGCCCGACGGCGAAACACTGCAAGAAACGCAAAAGAACATACGACGTGAAAACACGCTCCACGACGACCAACACAACGCCACCGATAGAGACATAATAAAACCAACAAGTGACAAGCGTCATCAAACAGATAATATAACCAAGTCGATTATCCGAACAATCACAAAACACAACGAACGAAAATCAATATGATTGACCACCCCAACGGTACATCAATCAAAACGCGAGCCAATCGCTGAAGAAATACGGAATTCCACCGCCCAAGGGTTGGAAGATTGAAAACGTGACAAATTTCCCGAATATAAGGAAATTAGGAAGGAGTCTGAACGCTCAACAATTACGAAACGAGATCAACAAAAACCGGACAATCAAACGATCGAACCACAACGGTCGAGACAACAAAAATTGAACAATCATGTTCGAATCACGAAGAACAATAAAATTCAAACAACAACTCTCAGGTTCACGTCTCGGCTCGAGACAATATATGATCCGGTAAAAGCAACAAGATGTGATTCACATAAGATCCACAGGAAAGGGAATAGCAATAGAAAAGTCACAACGACAAACGAGTTATTCCGAAATATTACCACACTCGTTCGATCAACAAAAGCAAGGGCGGGACAAGCTCGAAATATCAACGAACATAAACGAGTCGACAGTCGAAAACACAAGTGTTCCAAATCCGATCCACTTCCAATAAAAGAATTAGTAGAACCAAAGGATGTTACTTCCGAACAAGGTTCACAAGAATCGAACCGAACTCGGAAAAGTTACAATGATAACCGATCGACCCAAAACAAGATCACGGCTCGTTCGAGCGATGAAACCGAAATACAGGACAAGTTCAGAAAGTATCAACGAACACGAGCGAGCCGATAGAGTTGAGAAAGAGAAAATGCAGGAGCCAAATATAATACGGGTATTATATTCGACCTCTTCTAAGAGAAATGTCGTCCCCGAAACTCACAACAACGAAATCAAGGCGACAACACAACAAGCAACCGACGAAACATCCTTCAAAGGCCTCTCAAAGCCGATTCGATAAGCTATTTGGAGCGCGAACTCCGAAAGTCTCGGTAGCCAATTCGCAAAATTGAATTCGGTGTCCTCGAGTCCACACTTGAAATGTGTTCTGACGAGAAGAACAATTTACACGTGCATGCCCCGGCACATCACGGTTGAAATGCCTCGGCTCGGCATACCGAAAATACAAATGCTAGATACAATGGGGCATAACGTCGCAAAACAACATAGCGGAGATGCCAACTCAGCACAAGGGATCATAATACATATCATATACAACGATTATCATCGTAAAATAATACACACAAACACTACAAAGAACGACGGTATCGTTCGGCGACCTCAACGGCCCGAACAATAACCAGCACATAATTACAAACATTATGAAACAATCACATATGTACACAAACGTACAAACCCAAGCTTTAACAGCTCACACAGGTGCGATAACACGCAAGCCACCACGAAATGACACCATTAAGGATCGTCATCACACCTCCCACAAGGGCTCACACAATATATGCGTGGCGAGCAGATCGACGCTCACGCCACCAATTCAATCACAATTCGGGGTTAACACCGTAGCGAATGTTCGAAAACCATACACGCATTTCCGGTCCGCAACAGAATGATAGGTTTTAAAAGCGAAAACCACCTTTTGAAAACAGATTTGGAACAACGGTTGATCTTGAGTATCATTTTACAAAAAGTAGTACAAACACCATTATCGAGACTTTGAAAGTCATCTTGCGTTTGAACAAAAATGAGGACACCTTTCTTTTAGTGAAAAACTTTCAAAAATATTCGACCCTTGGGTCTAAGCAATCGCATTTGAAAATATCTCAAAATATTTTTGGTCCTCAATAGGAAATTTTTTGAAATGTATTGCGGCATTAGAAAACACCTTGAAAACACCGCAAGAAAATAATTCGTTTTAAAAGTACGTCTCGAATTTTAATTTTCTAAGATACTCAAGGTTTTCAAAAATAATTCAATGGGCTAGAATGCCCAAAAATTTGAGTAATTACAAGGAACAATATAGCGCCGTGGGTCCCGCGGAACCCACCTGTGCTAAAAACCTTTTACAAAACCGTCAAAAAGCTGATGACGGTAATATTTCAAAAACTTACAAAAGCCATTTACAAAATACTAAATACCGTCATAAGAATTTCGCCAAAATGATCAAGGCCATAATGTTAAAAACCCGATTAAGGAAATTGGTTTTCGAAATAAAACTCAGTCGGTAAAATACCGAAATCCTTTACAAAAGAACTCACGCAGCGGATAAAAGAAATACAGTTCGACATGCACAGTCCAGCAACAATACTCATCATATGAACGATATATGAGAGTGAAATAGTCACGTATCAAGAAATCAAAATTCATAAGAGGATCCCGTCACTTAACAAATAATCATAAAAATAGCTCGTGTCACACGAGGCACAACACAAAGAAGGGAGACTTACATTCACAGGTCGCACAGAGATAATGGCTGCAACACGATACTAATCACACGAACCACAATTGATCACAACGGATCGCAATGATCTCGCTTGTTCACAACTGCTCACCCGGGTGACACGACAAGACACGACTCCGACAAGACACGACTCGACAAGACCCAACTAGACCCAACTGCCTAGGTTTTCGCAAACCTAAGCTCTGATACCATTTATGTAACACCCCCAATCCACTCAGGGATATTACACGCCGTAGACCCCTTTCCACAAGGAGCTACCAGGCGGGAGACTACAAATCAAAACCCACATGCGGTCAACTTGACCAAAACATAATACCGTAGACCGATTAGGTCTCTCAAAACACAGCATAACCGTACATCTGATGAAACTAAAATACAACTCGATCACATAGTACATAAAATGTCCATCCCCTCAAGGATGACAAGAACTCAAACCGACATATCACTGACAGACGACAGACTACAACTGTGACTAGTATCGCTGCATTGCATCATCCTCCAAGCCAATCCTGTGGTTGCTCACTCTCCAGTCAGAACACCTGGAATAAATAACAAAATCCCCAACGAGGGGTTAGCGATGGAATCGCTAGCAAGTAACCAAGCTATACAATTATACATCAAGAATACAACCGTTATGAAAATAACATTTCGACAAGGTAGTAACACGATCCCCGAGTCTAAAGTCTTTTGAAAATTTATTCCTTTAAAACAAACCATGGGGATTACTCCAGAAATCATTGTAAGAGATTATTTAGAGACTTCGGGGGTCTCAGTGTAAAATCCTGAAATATGAATGTTTTTCCTTTGCAAAAGGTTTTCTTTCAAAATCATACAAATGATTTTATTCTCAACTCAAACCTCAAGACCAAAACCATATTCACCAACATAATCGGGATTCAAGATTCAAAATATAAACAATTCAGAAATATCAAATCAACAGTCAAAACGTCTCGTGGCCCGAAGGGTCCCACGGATTAGCCATCAAGAATAAACTCGAACACACCCATAAGTTATCTTGACATCGCACTCGCAAGTGACGATTCTCGGAGCCCTCTCCAGACCTACCCGATTAGATAACCTTATGGTCAAATCGTAACATCTGGCCGTACTCGCAAGCACGCGCCTCCGGAGGCCTCGACGGACCCTACCCGGATAACATCATTCAAATACGCCCATAAGTTATCATGACATCGCACTCGCAAGTGTCGATTCTCGGAGCCCTCCCCAGACCTACCCGAATTGATAACCTTATGGTCACAACGTACGTCTGGCCGTACTCGCAAGCACGCGCCTCCGGAGGCCTCGACGGGACCCCTACCCGGATAACATCTCAACTCTCTACTATACACAATAACAAAGGCATAATATTCACCACAACCTCAACCACGTAACACATAGGTTAACGCATCATAACTTCAACAAGGTCACAACATCCACAGCAAACCATCATTCAGGAAAAAGGCCAACGAGCAAATAATACAAGTATTACGCGATTCCACAATTCTTCAGTTAACTACTCATTTCTAGTATTTATTTTAATCACAAAATAACATGATGAGGTAGTTATCATTATTCTTGAAACTAAAGTTTACGTTGGTAATTACCTTCATAAAATCACATCTTCATTTAAAGTAAGTTACGGTTAAATATACCGTCACTAACGAGTCCACGTTAAATTCACGACACATCACATTCTCAAAGTATAAAGAATATAGACGAGATACTCGCCTCAAGTCCAACGCACGCGGAGCAACGGGAAAGCTCGACTTAATGACCGCTACCGAACACTCCGAAGAACACGATTCAACCGGGAAGCTCGGACCCTGAAGAAGAAAACGAACGGGAGGGTTCCGACTCGAGTCCTTCACAAGAATTCGACCCTAACAATATATAATCAATAAATCATCGATCATACGAGGAAGAATAATCGAAGAACGCCCGAAAACCCCTCTATGACATTTCTAGGACACCTTCAAGGCGTCGGTCAAGAACTCGACCCAAATAACGAATCGATACGATCCAACCATGGAATAACAAGGGAAATGATATAATACATCTAAATAATCATCAATCCATCATAATCCTAAGATAAATCGGATTAATCGGACGAAAACAACCAAAATACCCAAATTCTCCAAAACTAGATTTCTAGGAAATCTGACTTGATTCGGTAGATCGGAGGATGTTATAGGACGGATGATTGATGATATGAACCTCAAAACTTCATGGATTTATTGTCCAACAACATCTCTACATGATTAGCACAACATAAGCCTCGGAAGATAAGAAGAGAAGTGAGAAATGGCTGAAGAAAAACGCTGCCAGGCCTTTTATAGGCTGACTGCCGGCCGGGTTACGTACGTAACCGGCCAAGGGTTACGTACGTAACCGAGTCACTGCCCCAAAACTGCCGGCCCGCTACGTACGTTACCGGCCAGGGCCTTACGTACGTAACTGGCCATTACGTACGTAACGGCCGAGCACTAACGTACGTTACTCGGCCAGGGGTGGGCTGGCCCGAGCACGCCCGGCCATGACTCGGCCGGGACCAATTCCGACGGCCCGAACGACCCCGAAACCCGAACCTGAGTACGAATCGAAGATACGATTACGAAGTACTCGCAAAGACGAATCCGAGCACTAAGAGAACACACGATTCCGACCACCCGAAGGCTCGAAATTCGACAACGGAAAGTAATTACCCCAAACTTTGGGAAATTACGAAAATGGCCCAAAACGCCCGAAAATCACGATACGTGATCGAAACACCAATCCAAAGCTCGCAACATGAATAATAACATTAAATGAACTTACGAGAAAGTCGAAACAACAGTTTCGGACGAGATTCGCAAGAATCGAACTCAAGTGCGGAAAAACCGCTAAAAAGCACGGAACTCAACAAAACGACACCGAAACGAGCTCGGATGACAAAAAGTGCAGAATTAATCATTCTCGGAATGACGAAACCGTCATGAGCGAGTCGTCAAAACGGACTTCCGCCGAAAAAAAGAAATTTACCGAAAATCGAAAATTGCGGATATTACACGTTGCTTGTAACGTTTCGCCGTTGGGCATAAGTTACGCGTTTCTTGTGTATCTCGTTGAGTTTTCCTGGCGGGAGATTGCTTCTCCCTACTTGTTTTAAGTTTTGGGACGAAACTTCTTTTAAGGAGGGTAGTATGTAATATCCGCAATTTCGATTTAAGGTAATTTTCTTTTTTTAGCGGGAATCCGTTTTGACGACTCGCTTGTGACCGTTTTGTCATTCTGAGAATGATTAATTCTGCACTTTTTGCCATCCGAGATCGTTTCGGTGCCGTTTTGTTAAGTTCCGTGCTTCTTAGCGACTTTTCCGCACTCGAGTTCGATTCTTGCGAATCTCATTCGAAACTACTGTTTCGAGTTTCCCGTAAGTCCGTTTAACTTTGTTAGACGTGTTGTGATTCGATTTGGTTATTCGATCACGTATCGTGATTTTCGGACATTTTGCGCCATTTTGTAATTTACCCAAAGTTGTGGGTATCCACATTCGTATTTGTTGTCTTGATAGATTTTTGTGTTTATTTGGTCGCGTGTGATTCATTGTCGCGTGGTATTTCATTTCGGATCGATGATGTTGTCCGCGAGCATTTCGTCGTGTTTCGTTCCGTGCGTTTTCGAAAACCGAATCGTCGGGTCAGGGCGACTGGGCACTGGCCGGACGGGTGCGGAAGGCACTGCCGGAAGTGCTGGGCACTAGCCGGGCAGACGCGGCAGGAACCGGCATTGCGCGCGCTACTGTCGGAAGGCTGCGCACGCTAGCCCGGCAGGAGTAGCACACATTATGCGGCCGGCCAGCGCACGCTATCGGGTTGGGCAGAGAGGTCCCTGGAGTTCTGGACTCGGGGAGGATCGGCAGGTAGCGCACGCTGCTGTCGGTCGTGGCGCGCGCTAACCGGCATGTGTAGCGCACGCGGTCGGCCGACTAGCGCACGTTACCTGGCCGAGCAGTTTAGTCTAGAGGATTCTGGACAGGTCGCCTAGCGCGCGCTAGCGTCCACGCAAGTGCACGCTATCGGGGTCGGGCAGGCAAGTCCCGGTCGGCAGGTTGGGTCGACAGTGCCGGGCCGTGCGGGCCCTGGCCGAGAGTTCTGGGCCGATACTGGCCGATAACGCACGCTACTACCGGAAGGCTAGCGCACGCTAGGCCGCGCGAGTATAAATATGGCTGAGTAGTCATATTTTCATCCGTTTTTCATTTCCATCTTCTCATTTCCGCAGCTGGAGGCTTGGTGGTCAAGGAGAGATGTTGTGAAGCAATTAATCCACGAAGTTTGGGAGTTCATATCATTGATTAATCATCCTATAACATCCTTTGATCCAGCGAATCAAGGTTAGATTTCCTAGAACCCTATCTTTGGGGAATTTTGGGGTTTTTGGGTTTTTGTCCGATTCGTTTCGAATTGTTGATTAATTCATGATGGGTATGATTAATCTTAGTATTATTCATGTGTTTAACATCATTTAATTCATTGTTCTTCGCCGAATAAAGGTATATTTCTTGATTTTCCTTCGGGTTGACTTTTTGGGGGATTGGTTCTTGATTTCATTTTCCATCCGTTTTTGATGAATCGATTGTTGTTAAACATATCCTATGGATTGAACATCCATATTTCGGTTGGGAATTCCGTTTTCGTGTTTTGACGGGACGGATCGTGTTCTTGGCCGTTTTGGGAGAAACCCTTGAACTTTCGTCGTTTGTTCCTTGAATTCAACGGCTTTAGGTCGTGCTATGGAATTCATTTTCATTGTTGTTATTGTCCTTCGTAGTTTATTATCGCAAGTTGGCGTTCGGTGGAGTCGGCGGGTTCGTAGTCAGTTCATGCCAACCTACTTCGGTTGATTCTTCGCATTGTGGTTATTCAAGGCAAGTATCTTGTCCATACAATTCTTGTTTTATGGATACGATGATTGGTGAATGTCTTAGTATGTTGTTTGATTGTTTGATACGAACTTTCAAAAGATTTGGTTTAGCCTCGTTAAAGGCTCACTTTCAAAACGCGTGTGTTTTGTGAATGTTGCGTCTCGTGAATGGTTAAGTGAACCCTATGAATATGCTTGGTGTTGTTGTTGTGCTTTGATAACATATATGCGTATATTATCTCATTTTGGTACGTTGTGATTTGAAAATGGTGTCATGCTTTGTGTTTGTCGCATTTGGGTGAATTGCTTGGATATCCTTGGTGTGACATGTTGATTGTGTGATTTTTGAATGTATTTCGCTCACCTAGGGAGGGTTCGACGGGGCCACGGAGGGAATCCAATGGTTTCGCCCTGGATTCTCGGGTGTTGTGTATGTTTTGTGAATGTATTTTGCTCACCTCGGTAGGGTTCGACGGGGCCACGGAGGGAGTCCAATGGTTTCGAACTGGATTCGTGAGTAAAAACTTCACGAGTTGGTGTGTATGTTTGGTGAATGTATTTTGCTCACCTCGGGAAGGTTCCACGGGGCCACGAAGGGAGTCCAATGGTTTCGCCCTGGATTCACGAGTAAAAACTTCACAAGTTGGTGTGTATGTTTGGTGAATATATTTTGCTCACCTCGGGAGGGTTCGACGGGGCTACGGAGGGAGTCCAATGGTTTCGCCCTAGATTCACGAGTAAGAACCTCACGAGTTGGTGTTGATTTTATGTACGTCGAGGACACATGACGTGGGTTTTAACCCTGTGAATTGTTGTTGGTTTTCTATTTGCGAAAACAAAACCTTTGGGCTGTGACCCTGTTGATTTTGGAAAGAGAAGGATTTAATAATCCTAAGTTGTTTTCTATTAAAACTCTCGATGGCATTTTAAATCATTTTATAAATTATTTCCCTTGACTTGGGATCTTTCGATTTTAGAAAGCTTTACCTAAACTCTTGCCTCGGGAAGTGTTTTCGTTATGTTTAAATCTTTGAGGATTCCTGGTTATTATTGTCCTTGGAACTTGTATTATATGGCTCGTATTTTTGCACTTTGTACTTGCACTAGCAAAATAGTGGAATTTTGCTAACCCCCGAGAAATCGGGGGGTGGATGTCTGTATTGCATTCAGGTTTTGGAGCATAGCACAGGGTCGGCATGAAGGATGATGAAAGATGAACGATAGTAATCACACAAGGACCCGTTGATGTCGTATTGGTTTAGTTGTATTTTATTTTCCGCTGCAGTATTCTTTCCCCGTTGTACGGGAGTGTGTTGTACTCGACCCCTGCATGGGCATGTGTTGTGATTGAGTTGTATGTATTTATTGACAGACCAAATCGGTCTACTGTGTCATTTTAGCCTTAAAGGCATTATTGAAATGTTCGATGTTGTTACCAGCCCGGTAGATCCTTGAGGAAAGGTTCTATGGCGTGTAATATCCCTGAGCGAATTGGGGGTGTTACAATTGCCGTGTTACCCGAGCTCTAATCGACTCTGTTTTCAAGGCTGTTTCTTTTGTTGATGATGAGGAGGCTGTGAGGATGTCTGTTATTTATATGTTATTTATTTTTTCTATTAGCTGCTGCGCCACCTCGTTTTGTGGATAGAGGGTTGTTGATTTATGCTGCTACAGGTGATCTAAATGCTCTTCCGTGGGGAAAAATTTGTTATGATATGACTATAAGGTCTTTGTTTGTTGCTGTTAAAGGTTTGGTTAGGAGGTTGAAAAATGATTATGTGCAGTACAATATATTTAAGGATAGATACACAAAATTATATAAGTTGTGTGGGTTTCCTTACTGTTTTCAAGTTTTTATGTATGAGAGTATTCCTACTTTGATGGATCTTGGAATATGTGCTCGGAGTGATGATTTAAATCTGAGGATCTTGTCGTGGAAAGAAGCTGGAAAGCCACCAACCAATGAGCAATTGAATGATTTTGTGTTTGGTTCTGGCGAGGTATAATGATAGTTTTCATTGTTAATTTTTTCAATTGAGTATTATGTATGCTGTATAAATGAGTGATTATTTTGTTTATTTTGTTAATACAGATGAGGGTGCAGTTTATTTCTCCGACTTTGGATGAATTGAATGAATTGAAATTCTTGGACTGTTTTAGGTTTTTACAGAATAATAGTGCTCGGGATGGCGTTGATCATAATTTTAGTTGCAAGCCTAAGAAGGTTTTTGTTGGTGCCTCTTTTCGGAGTCCTGAATTTAAGAAAGTGGTAGATGATAGGATAAAGCCTTTGGAGGAAAGTATTAGTAGTGTGAAGGAAGCAATTGAGAATTTAAGGAAAGATTTTACAGGGCAGATGATGGTTTTACAGGATAAGATTTTGACCCAGATGACTTTATTGTTGAAGGGTGAGGTTTGTGGTCAAGGTTTGGATAAGGAGTGTGGGAGAGCAGATTCTAATCCTGGTGAAGTTTTGATAAAGGAAGGTTTGGATCCTGTCAGTGGTGACAGGTCTAAAAGTTTTAATAATGATTTTGTTAATGTAATACCTGTCTGTCCAGGGAATTTAAATCCAACTTCCTTTTGTGCTGTTGATTATGTTGTGGGTGTTTCTGGTGCCAAGGTAAATTTTGTTTAAAGTTTGATATTATTTATCTTTCAATCATAAATTCAAATATTCAGTTTTGTTCACCATTTTAGGTTCGTAAAGTGCGGGAGTTTTCTTCATTTGAACTTCTTAGTCAAGAATCATTATCTGATGTTGGAAATTTAGATTCTGGAAAGGCCAATTTTTTATTTATTTACTTTGAAATCTTATAGTTTTTACATTCAGTATGTGTTAAAACTAATTATAGTTACCTAATATATATAAATGGTGACAGGTGCAGAATATAGGGTTTTGTGAGAAAGCAACAAGTGAATTTGAATCCCTACATAAGGTTTGATGATATTTTTTTGTTAACTCTAATTTTCTTATTTGGTTACTTGGATTCATATTTTTGATACTATGTTTGAATGTTGATGTTGTGTTTGTTTTAATCAAGTTCTTAGCTATATTATGCATATTTTTCTATGCATTTTATGTGGTTACACATTATTTAATAATGTTTACTTATATTAGTTGGCTTTGTTACTTTGATTTAATGATTCAAGAATTATATCTTTATGAAAGGTGACATATGTATTAGTTTGTTATAATATGTTTACTGTGTATCTACTGGTCAATTATTTGTTAAGTATTTGTTTATCAGGACATGTATTTTAGATACATTGGTAGAAATTGTGTGTGGACATATATTTGTTAATGCATATGTATTTTGATTAGTAGTGTCCATTTTTATATGCAATTTAGTGATAGTTTGATATGTTGGTATATAATACATGAGGAGAAATCAACAAGTGAAGTTGAATCTCTACATAAGGTTTGATTGGATTTTTTTTGTTAACTGTGATTTTGCTTATTTGGTTACTTGGATTCAATATTTAGATATTTTCATTGAATATTGATGTTGTGTTTGTTTTAATCAAGTTTTTAGCTATATAATGTATACATTTTATGTTGTTACCCATAATCTAATAATGGTTACCTACATTAGTTGATTTTGTTACTTTGTTTTAATAATTTAAAAATTATATTTGTATGGAAGGTGACATATGCAGAATCTAGTTTTTTGTGATTTAGCAACTATTGATGTTGTAAGTCTTCTACCAAGAGTATCCTACTATGTATTAGTTTGTTATAATATGTTTTATTGTTATAATATGTTTTATTGTGTATCTAGTCTTCATAAGGTGACATATGCAGAACTTAGTATTTGTTTACTAGGAAATGGATTTGTAGATACCTTGTTAGGAATTGTTTGTGGAAAAATATTTGTTAATGCAGATGTATCTTGATTATTACTGTCTATTTTTATTTGCAATTTAGTGATACTTTTATATGTTGGTATATAATACAGGAGGAGTCAGTTAGTAGGACTATGAGTCACTTGGATGACATAATTTTTACGATCAGGATATTAAAATCATTGAAGAGTTGGAGCAGAGTGTGGGAAAGCATGTTGCTAGAGGCATACGTGCTTGTGTGAAGAGTGCTGCTTTGAGAAGTCCGTTCACCACTGAATTTGGTTCGGATGAGTGCATGGAATTGGTGTTGTATCCTAAAGACATAAGAAAGGGCATTTCAGCATTTCCGGACGAATGCATGCAATGGCCTGATCAAAGCGAAGTTTTATTGTTTGATGAATGGTTCAAAATTGGTTTCAACTCGAGAAATAGGTAATAATGGGTTTATTTACTGTTTTATGTGAAGGAGTGGTATATCTAAATATTTGTTTTTCTTATAGGAAATACAAATTTCCTGGAACATGTGACATCATTAACCCCCCTTTTAACTTCGGTGATACAAGTATTGCAAGTAAAATGTGGTTTTATGCATTGTTGACACCTAATAAGTGGCTGGATGATGATGTAAGTTTTGTTTAATATGATGGCATATATAAAGTACAATATTCTCAATTATGTGCATTTTTGTTCCTACTTATTTTATGCTAGAGTCTGACTCCTATATTATTTTATATTTTTGATATCAGCATATAAATGTTGCTTTTTACTATCTGCGAAAGATTGCGCGACATTCTTCCAAAGTACGGGTCAAGGTTATAACTGTTGACTCTTGGTTTCATGTGAAGCTGACCACTTTGTATAATGAGTATTGTCAGAAGAGGAATAATAGAGAAATTTTGAGAGGAGGTACAGACATTCGAGAGTATGTTATTGGTTATTTGATGTGTATGAACACACCCTGGGTTGAAGTTGAGTATGTTTTATTTCCTATAAACATGGATAATCTTGGGCATTGGTTTCTATTGGTGTTTGATGTACATCGTCGTTGTTTGGTGGTATACAATACTTTTGAACAAGGTTGTAAGGTAATGTATGATAGGATATTGAGTGTGTGTCAACCGTATGTTGTGGCTTTGCCTATTATATTGACATGTTATGGTTTTTGGGGAATGAGAACCTATCTTGACCATGGTAGTGATTTATTTAGCAAATATGGGTTGGATGATCAGTTTTTACTTCTTTTTGCAAAGTCGATACCTGAGCATGTTGAGTGGTGAGTAAATATCCATAATAAGTATTTTGTTGTGTATGTTTATGTATTCATATTTACAATGTTTTTTCTTTTTTTGTAGTGATTGCGGTGTTTTCACAATTGGTTTGGCAGAACATTTTATGTTTGAAAAGATGGAGGACATGTTGGGGCGTTTCTCTGTGAAGGCGTATCGGATGAAATTATGTGTGAACTTGTATAATCATGCAAGGAATAAGGAGATATCTGGATATGAGTCTGATATTGAACATACTGGAAGATATGTGTAATAGTTAGGTTTAAATTTATAAGGCTGCTGGTTAATATGTAGGGTACCTTGTTTGAGTTGATATGGACTTGAATTTCTAGTTGTTGGAATGGAAATTTTTAGTTATGGTAATTTTCGGTATTTGTTGATTGTCTCAACTATTTAGTTATGGTAATTTTCACTTATGTTTGACATTAATTATATCAGTTGTTAGTATTTTGTTATTCTTTTTTGTTCTTTTGTTTTGGTTATCAGAACTATGATAAGAATATGCCAATACATGGAACTTTGTGTGTGTAGATTTTGAAAATTTGGTATCCTAATATGTTAGATCATGTAACCAGATTATTACTTGTGTTAGATTTATATTATTAATTTTTGAATTATGTATAAGTGAACTAAGTTATTAAATATACTCCAACTTGTCCATATTTTATTGAATTCTCTGTAATAATTACATGGAAATAGTATTCTAATGTATTATACTGTAACTACATATAAAAATAGTATTCAATATAGTATATATTAATTTTAATGAGGTTTTTGTTATAACATATAAAATATAAAATATTTAACATGCATATACTTGGGATGTCTATCTACAAACTCGGTTATGGCTAATTAATAGATTGGTTATGTTTAATTAATACATTGGTTACGTCTACTTAATTAATTGGTTACGTCGTTCATTATATTAATAATTTTTTTTATACTGGAAACATCTACCTAATATTTTAGTTACTTAAACTTACTCATCAAGTACATATTAGAATATTTGAGTTTTACTATAAATGTATCAAAGATATATCACTTGTGTATTATATATCATGCAAATATTTACAAATAGTTTGGTGACATGATATATGTGAGATGGTATCATCTCAAAATATTTTTATGTGATTTAAATTAATAGTAACTTTCTACTACTATTGGAGAATACTCCAATAATAGTAGAAAGTGACATATTAATTTAGTATTTTTAACTATACGTACATCTTTTTTATTTATATCTTGACCAGAATACTCCATATTTCTGAAAATAGAAAATATCAATTGAAATTAAATAGTAACCAATAGAGATTATCAGAGTAATTAATTATAATGAATTAGTTGTTTGTGACAATTTTTTAGTAACTAGATAGCAGTAATATTAATAGGGAACTAACATACCTTCAGCCTTTTGGAATCATTTGTAAGTCTTGTTTCTACGTCTGTGGTAAGCGTTGTAAATGTTGAACGGGCAACCTGTTTGTTTGTATGATACCATCGTTGAGCTAAACAGCGTAAACATTCAATCATTGTTGAAACAGGTAAGTCTCGACGGGATTTGATTGCATTATTCAAATACTCTGCTATGTTTGAAGTCATTGTTAAGAATCTGCTTGTTTCTCCATGCAGGCGCGTGCATTTGCTGAGTTTGACTTCATTTTCGAGGAAGGGTCTGATTTGATAATCAATTGCATCTAGATCACACATATGCTTCTCGAATTCTTGCAATGTGTAAGCTCTACACGCACCATTATAAGAATTCTTCACATTAGCACCTCCTTTCTTAAACCTTTTTTTGATATTTTTCAAGATATGGTATGTGCATGCCCCATGCATGACATCTGGAAATATAATTTCCAAACCTTTGACTATTGCTTGAGGTCGATCTGATACAATGCATTGGTTGTCCCTTACACCTACTGCTTTTCTTAAATTCTTGAAAAACCATGTCCACGAATCTTCGTTTTCACTGTCAACAACTGCAAAAGCTATAGGAACGATAGACCTATTTGCATCTTGTGTACTTGCTGTTAGTAGTGTTCCCATATACGGAGTTTAAGAATGTACCATCAATGACAATAATTGGAAGACAATTTTTATATGCTTATATTGATGGACCTAATGCAAAGAACAGATACTTGAAACGTCCATTGGCATCAATAGATATATCTGTGATAGATCCTGACAGCAAGTAACCAATTGATATGTAATCAGTAACCAGTGTGATAGTTTGATTTAGTAACCTATAGAAATGCAGTCAATAACCTGTAATATCCGAGATTTTTTATTCTGATTAATTTGAATTTTCTTTTTCGACCGAAAACTTCTCGGTTTTCGGGCGTTGGTATTATTTTTCTCGACAATCGATTTTGTATTTATGGCCATATGTGGTGACTTGTTGTATATTATTTTCATTTCGGATCGATATTGTTGTCCGCGAGCATTTCGTCGTGTTCGTTCCATGCGTTTTTGAGAATCGAGTCATCAGGCCACGACAACTGGGCGCTGGCCGGACAATTACGGCAGGAACCAGCATGGATGCTGAGCATTGCCGGACAGGTGCGGAAGGGACCGTCATGGAGGCTGGGCGCTGCCGGACAGTTGCGGCAAGGACCGGCCTAGCGTACGCTACGGCCGGACAGCTGCGCGCGCTAACCCGCAGGAGTAGCGTACGCCACTGCCGGGAGGTAACGCACGCTAATCGGCCGAGAAGTCTAGGCAGTAGGGTCTGGACTTCGGCCAGACCAGCAGGTAGCGCACGCTACGGCCGGAAAGCTGCGCGCGCTAACTCGGCAGGCTAGCGCACGTTACCGGCTCGGCCGGCGCACGCTACCTGGCCGGACAGATTAGTCCAGTAGGTCCTGGACAAGCCGATTGCGCACGCTAATGTCGATGTACTGCGCACGCTATCGGACCCCGACCGAAGATTCTGGACCAGGGCCGGCCGATAGCGCACGCTACCCGTACAGCCTAGCGCACGCTAGTCAGTTGCCAGTATATGACCGAGCAGCCCTGTTTTCACCCATTTTTCACTTCCCTTCCTTCATGTCCGCGGCTCGATCTTTTGAGAGAAAGGAGGCATGTTATTGAACAACAAATCCACGAAGATCCTGAGTCCATATCATTGATCGATCAATCCATAACATCCTTCAATCGACCGAATCAAGGTTAGTTTTTCCTAAAATCCAAACTTTGGGAAATTTGGGGATCTTGGTAGATTTCGTCCGTTTGAGCCTTATGAACTTAAATTACCGATGGATAATTGTAGATTAAGTTGTATTCTATCATTTTCATCATCTTTCCATGGTTTTACCATTTCCGATTCGTCGATTATATGAACTTCCGTTTGACGCCTTCAAGGTGTCCGGGAAAATGCCACAGAGAGGAATTTGGTCGTTTTGTGATGTTTTTCCTCGTGTGATTGATTGTTTATTCGATGATAGGATATTAGGGACGATTTCCCTACAAAAATCTGGTGTTGAGCCCTTCCGATCGTTGTTTTCGTTGGAGTTCCGGATTTTTCCAACCGACCGTACTTTCGGAGTATCCGCGAGAGATTACCAAGGCAAGTACCTTGATATACGAATTGTAACTGCGTGAAATCATTGTTGTCGAAGTGTATAAATTTATACGGATGTATATATGTGTATATTTATATATATATATGTATATATATATATATAGATTTATATATATTTATATGTTAAATATATGTATGTATATACATATATTGATATATATGCCTATGTCGGTGAATGCCGAGCGATGAATGCTAACACTAGTTGACGTACTCAATTTGGATTGAGTGATGAACTATATTTATAGATATAATATAGTAAGGCTATATATATATATATATACATATATATATTCGATTGAGTTGCAATATAGGGATATATGTGCGGTGATGGTTGGTTATGCTTGTAGGCTTATTGTGATTGTGTTTGATTGATAACGTGCGTGTTATTGTTTGTTTGTGTGGTTATGGACTGGTGGAGAAATTGTGTGACATGATGTACTGAGTTGATAATTGTTGTGATGTTTGTCTATGTGCTTGATGTTTGAAATAATGTGGATACTTGTTGTGAGAAACATCGTATCCGGGAACCTCTGAGGGCGGGGCGTGCACTCCGGCCTGGTGTATGCTGCAATGTGCGGCTCCATATGGGTGGTGAACGCCGATGTTACCTAATGCACGCGCAAGGGGCAGCTCTTGCGGGAGTGATCGCCGGCGCGGTTACATGTTCAATGAGCGGCCAACATGATGGAGTGAACGCCGGTACACAGGTGCGCAAGGGAGGCGCCTGGCAGGCTTATTGGTTACGGGTATTTAAGTGATAGCTAAGACCCCGTTACCGAACAATGTACGTATCTCAAATTCTTTCAACTCACTTTTAAATGTTTGTCTTGATATAGACCGTGATTCGTGTTTTTGAAAGCTTGTTTCAACTTGTTTTTAAAGCATTGGTATCAAGGTTAATTAACCAAGGAGGTTTGACGAAATCTCCGAGGGTTAATTAATCGGGGGTCTTGAGCAGAATATGTCGAATGAGAGTTTGTGCCTTTGATTGTATTGTGGTGCTATTCTGTGTATTGGGTCGAGGACCCTGTGGAATGTTGAGATGATTGATTTCGTGATGATGTTATTTGGATTGGGTTGAGAACCCTGTGAGATGTTGTAATGATTTCGTTTGTGACAGTGTTCTATAAAATGGGTCGAGGACCCCGAATAAGTTGACTTGGTTTTCGTGTAATTGTTTTCCATATGTTGGGTCAAGGACCCGAGAGCTTTTGAAATTATTTCCAAAAGTATTCCCATTCGATTTTAAAAACCCCAAGACGGCCCGAGTCAATAATAACGTTTGCAAACTATCTTATCAAAATATTTTTCCTTTTACAAAAGGGATTTTCCTGACTCCTTGGGCTCGTTTAAAGTTTCATTGATGTTATGTTCCGTAAAGAGAATATGACTATGTGATTATCTTTCACCTTGTGTATGCGAGTGTTATTCTGTATTGACTATGGGAATGTATGGTTTGTGTTAAGGCTTCACGGCGGTTGAATTTTGTGTTGTTAATGTTCGTATATCTTGTATATTATGTACTTGCACTAGCAAAATTCCAGTTTGCTAACCCCCGAGTTTTCGGGGGGTGGGTGCTTGTTATGCGATCAGGTTTTGGCAGCTCGGGAGCAGTCACAAGATTAGCTTAGAAGGAGATGGAGGATAATGATACTAATCACGCCAGAGTCAGAGTCTTTTCTTTTGTTTCATTTTGGTCGGTATTTCTCTGTCGTTCGAGTATTCACCCTTTCATGGGTGTAATTTTCATTTATTAAATTGAGTTGTCATTCTTTTCGGTGTTCAGGTTTATTATTGTCATTGTAATATGGATGTCGTTAATTCTGAATTGGTTAATGACCTTGCCGGTCTGTTTTGTATTTAATTTTGACCCCGGTCGGTCAATCATTGAGTAGTCTTTTGGAGTTTAGCCTGGTAGATCCTTGTGATAAGGGTCTACGGCGTGTGACATTCCCGGTCGTATTCTGGGGGTGTTACATTTATGGTATCAGAGCTTAGGTTTGCTAAAAACCTAGGCTGTTGGGTCAAGTCCATGTCTTGTGTAAGTCGCGCGCATCAGAGTTGTGATTAGTATCGTGGTTCCGACATAATCTTCCGGCAATCCGTGATGGTAAGCCTCCCGATCGTAAGTCCCCTTATATACGTATTTGATTATATTGTGCTAATGTGTTTAATGTGATCAAAGGGGTTGGAACTTGTTAGTTATATTATTGTTTCAGGATATAACATGCGTATACGGTCCGAATGAAAATGGCTATGTAGTATGCTTCGGAAGTCGAGTATACTTACCAATTTCTGCATTTCATTAGAATAAATCTTTGCGTGTTAATTTTATCCGTTGCGTGGGTATTTTGAAATGACTTTTGGGATCTTGCAAACTGAGTTTTATTTCCTAAAACCGATTCCCTAAACCGAGTCTTGGCATTTTGGTCTTGCACGTTTTGATGGTATTCTTATGACGGTATTTGATGTTTTATAAATGACTTTTGTGAGTATTTGAAAATATTACCGTCATAGGCCTTTTTGGCATTTTGAACGTTTTTGAAAAATGATTTTTAGCCTGGTGGATTCCGGAACGGGGCCTACGGCGCTGTAATAATACGAACATTTGAAAGTGGTGTTTTGAAATTTTTCTAACATTGAGAAAACCCATGATTTAATGTAGTCATGTCAAATGGTCACGTATTTCGGTGAAAGATCCGTTCGATTAAATCTTTTGGTAGAAGAGGAAAGATTTTTGAATTTGGGGTATTGGGAACTCAACGCTTTTGAAATATTTCAAATTCCTTACGATTTAATTTTCAATTTTTCTTTTATACATTACGCGAAAATAATTTTAAAGTCGATGTATAAACTTCCTCTTCCAAAATAAAGGATAGTATCTACAAGTTTTGGGCGTAACGTGACTCGCCCTCTTTCTCAAAAAAAAAAATTGTTTTCATTAAGTGCATGCATATAATGATAGTCCTCGTCGCAAGACTGGAAATTGATTTCAGAAAATTTTGTACTTTACGATATTACCGTTATTCTAAAGATGTTAATTAAACCTTATGTTAATAATTGTGGTGTACTGTATGATTGATTATTTGATAATGCTGAACGGTGCTATCTACATTAGCATGTCGAACCTTAGTGGAGGTGGATTTGATGATGGTAGTGGAAGCGGTGATATGATCCGTTCAGTAACGATTCATAATATAGTGAGGGAGTACCGGGACCAGACGACATCCTACAAAATTTTCCTCAATGGTTGAGCCTTCGAGCAAGGCGAAGAGGCCCAAGACATCTGGAAAATTTTCGGTTGCTATTTCCAGCAAAAGTGACTTTGATCGTTTGTCATTTCATTGCTTTACGTTTCCAACCCTAGTTGTCCTAGGCTTCGGGGCCGAAATGTCTTCTTAGTATGGGGGAATGTACTACCCGTACTCTTCTTAGTATTGTCAGTGTTGGGTGACTTTCATTGTTGGTACTTCATCTGTGACCCTCTCGATAATTTTTAAACTACCCTGTTGTACTTAGCCTACCGTTCTCTGAACGAATTTCAGAGCCGTTTTGTTAGACTCCGTGGATTATTGTGGTCTTTCCACATCTGAACTTGATCCTTGCAAAATTTTGTTCGAAACTATTATTCTCATACGTGCAATTAACATTTTCGAATGTATTATGAACTTGGATGCGGTTGGTTGAGCTCGAAACATGGTTTTCAGGACGTCTTAGCTGTTTTGTGATTTTCTTAACTCTGGGAGCTTTTGTATCCAAATTCATACTCCTCTACCTCAACTTATCGTGTTCACATACATTTTTATCGCCTCGACTCACGTACCAGATGCTTGCTTAGTCAGTTCATTGTATTTCAAGGATTCTCGCGTTCGCGCATTGCTCATGATGTTTTGGGGCTGAGCAAAGTAGTTATTTCCTTGATTGTTCTGCCGCTCTCTATTTTATGTTTCGGGACGAAACTTATTTTAAGAGGAGTAGAATGTAATATCCGAGATTTTTTATTCTGATTAGTTCGAATTTTCTTTTTAGACCGGAAACTTCTCGGTTTTCGGGCGTTGGTATTATTTTTCTCGACAATCGATTTTGTATTTATGGCCATATGTGGTGACTTGTTGTATATTATTTTCATTTCGGATCGATATTGTTGTCCGCGAGCGTTTCGTCGTGTTCGTTCCGTGCGTTTTTGAGAATCGAGTCATCAAGCCACGGCGGCGGCTACCGCCGGACAATTGCGGCGAGAACCGCACGGATCTTTGAGCACTGCGGACAGTGCGCGAGACCGTCATGGAGGCTGGGCGCTGCCGGACAGTTGCGGCAAGGACCGGCCTAGCGTACGCTACGGCCGGACAGTTGTGCGCGCTAACCCGCAGGAGTAGCGCACGCCACTGCCGGGAGGTAACGCATGCTAATCGGCCGAGCAGTCTAGCGGTAAGTGCGGACTTCGTCCGGACCGGCGAATAGCGCTGCCTTCGGCCGGACAGTGCGCGCTAACTTTCAGCGAGCTAGCGCACGCTACCGGCTCGGCCGGCGCACGCTACCTGGCCGGACAGATTAGTCCAGTAGGTCCTGGACGGGCCGATTGCGCACGCTACTGTCGATGTCTTGCGCACGCTATCGGACCCCGGCCGAAGATTCTGGACCAGGGCCGGCCGATAGCGCACGCTACCCGGACAACCTAGCGCACACTAGTCAGTTGCCAGTATATATATGACCGAGCAGCCCTGTTTTCACCCATTTTTCACTTCTCTTCCTTCATGTCCGCGGCTGGATCTTTTGAGAGAAAGGAGGCATGTTATTGAACAACAAATCCACGAAGATTTTAAGTCCATATCATTGATCGATCAATCCATAACATCCTTCAATCGACCGAATCAAGGTTAGTTTTTCCTAAAATCCAAACTTTGGGAAATTTGGGGATCTTGGTAGATTTCGTCCGTTTGAGCCTTATGAACTTAAATTACTGATGGATAATTGTAGATTAAGTTGTATTCTATCATTTTCATCATCTTTCCACGGTTTTACCATTTCCGATTCGTCGATTATATGAACTTCCGTTTGACGCCTTCAAGGTGTCCGGGGAAATGCCGCAGAGAGGAATTTGGTCGTTTTGTGATGTTTTTCCTCGTGTGATTGATTGTTTATTCGATGATAGGATATTAGGGACGATTTTCCTACAAAAATCTGGTGTTGAGCCCTTCTGATCGTTGTTTTCGTTGGAGTTCCGGATTTTGCCAACCGACCGTACTTTCGGAGTATCCGCGAGAGATTACCAAGGCAAGTACCTTGATATACGAATTGTAACTGCGTGAAATCATTGTTGTCGAAGTGTATAAATTTATACGGATGTATATATGTGTATATTTATATATATATATATGTATATATATATAGATTTATATATATTTATATGTTAAATATATGTATGTATATACATATATTGATATATATGCCTATGTCGGTGAATGCCGAGCGATGAATGCTAACACTAGTTGACGTACTCAATTTGGATTGAGTGATGAACTATATTTATATATATAATATAGTAAGGCTATATATATATATACATATATATATTCGGTTGAGTTGCAATATAGGGATATATGTGCGGTGTTGGTTGGTTATGCTTGTAGGCTTATTGTGATTGTGTTTGATTGATAACGTGCGTGTTATTGTTTGTTTGTGTGGTTATGGACTGGCAGAGAAATTGTGTGACATGATGTACTGAGTTGATAATTGTTGTGATGTTTGTCTATGTGCTTGATGTTTGAAATAATGTGGATACTTGTTGTGAGAAACGTCGTATCCGGAACCTCTGAGGGCGGGGCGTGCACTCCGGTCTGGTGTATGCTGCAATGTGCGGCTCCATATGGGTGGTGAACGCCGATGTTACCTAATGCGCGCGCAAGGGGCGGCTCTTGCGGGAGTGATCGCCGGCGCGGTTACATGTTCAATGAGCGGCCAACATGATGGAGTGAACGCCGGTACACAGGTACGCAAGGGAGGCGCCTGGCAGGCTTATTGGTTACGGGTATTTGAGTGATAGCTAAGACCCCGTTACCGAACAATGTACGTATCTCAAATTCTTTCAACTCACTTTTAAATGTTTGTCTTGATATGGACCGCGATTCGTGTTTTTGAAAGCTTGTTTCAACTTGTTTTTAAAGTGTTGGTATCAAGGTTAATTAACCAAGGAGGTTTGACGAAATCTCCGAGGGTTAATTAATCGGGGATCTTGAGCAGGATATGTCGAATGAGAGTTTGTGCCTTTGATTGTATTGTGGTGCTATTCTGTGTATTGGGTCGAGGACCCTGTGGAATGTTGAGATGATTGATTTCGTGATGATGTTATTTGGATAGGGTTGAGAACCCTGTGAGATGTTGTAATGATTTTGTTTGTGACAGTGTTCTATAAAATGGGTCGAGGATCCCGAATAAGTTGACTTGGTTTTCGTGTAATTGTTTTCCATATGTTGGGTCAAGGACCCGAGAGCTTTTGAAATTATTTCCAAAAGTATTCCCATTCGATTTTAAAAACCCCAAGACGGCCCGAGTCAATAATAACGTTTGCAAACTATCTTATCAAAATATTTTTCCTTTTACAAAAGGGATTTTCCTGACTCCTTGGGCTCGTTTAAAGTTTCATTGATGTTATGTTCCGTAAAGAGAATATGACTATGTGATTATCTTTTACCTTGTGTATGCGAGTGTTATTCTGTATTGACTATGGGAATGTATGGTTTGTGTTAAGGCTTCACGGCGGTTGAATTTTGTGTTGTTACTGTTCGTATATCTTGTATATTATGTACCTGCACTAGCAAAATTCCAGTTTGCTAACCCCCGAGTTTTCGGGGGGTGGGTGCCTGTTATGCGCTCAGGTTTTGGCAGCTCGGGAGCAGTCACAAGATTGGCTTGGAAGGAGACGGAGGACAATGATACTAATCACGCCAGAGTCAGAGTCTTTTCTTTTGTTTCATTTTGGTCGGTATTTCTCCGTCGTTCGAGTATTCACCCTTGCATGGGTGTAATTTTCATTTATTAAATTGAGTTGTCATTCTTTTCGGTGTTCAAGTTTATTATTGTCATTGTAATATGGATGTCGTTAATTCTGAATTGGTTAATGACCTTGCCGATCTGTTTTGTATTTAATTTTGACCCCGATCGGTCAATCATTGAGTAGTCTTTTGGAGTTTAGCCTGGTAGATCCTTGTGATAAGGGTCTACGGCGTGTGACAATCCCGATCGTATTCTGGGGGTGTTACATAACCACGGTAGCAAAAGCATATACAAATTTAATATGCAAGGTTATAATTTGCAGCATATTAATATTCAAGAGATATGAAGTTACCTGGGTTATTCTTTTCAACCATGTGCAGCCACGAGGGTATCAAGAAGTAATCATGTGGATTTCCGCACACTTTTGACAATGCTCTTTCCTTGGATCTCCATGCTTTTTTGTAAGAAATAGATATATTGTAGTCGTTCATCATGTCCTCTACAATATCTGATGGGGTATATACTTTTTTCAGATTCATAAATCAAATTTTTATGCATTCACTAACTATCTCACTTGAAACTTGTCTGTGATTCCCCATCAATATATTTGAAGAACATGTGTGGACATTGTTCATTTTTCGCACTTTGAACATATTTGTGTTCCCTAGTTTTGAGGCTCTTAGCTTCCATTGACAATTTGTATTATCTACACAAACTATTACATAGTCTCTTGAAGAAGATCTTTGTACCTTGAACTGTCTGTTTTGCCGCATTGAATGCAAGCTTATTGTATTCATCAACACATATTTTCTTACATATATTTGATTTTCTTTCACATCTACATTTTCGGCGCTTGAGATGACCTGGTTTTCTTGATCTTCAGTGGAAGTTAGTCGTAAGAGCATATTTTTTTCAGATTCGACTATATTTTGAGCAACTGTATCAGCATACTCTATTATATTAACTAATGATTTGGTAACTAGAGGAATAATTTCTAAACACTGGTTCATTGGACTAGGCAATTTATTATGTAACCTTTTTCCTATATTTTTAGAGTAATGAATATGATCTTCAGTAGCCTGTAATATCCGCAATTTCGATTTCCGGTAATATCTTTTTTTTCGGCGAAAGTCCATTTGACGACTCTCTCATGACCGTATCGTCATTTTGAGAATGATTAATTCTGCACTTTTTGTCATCCGAGTTCGTTTCGGTATCGTTTTGTTGAGTTTCGTGTTCTTAAGCGGCTTTTCCGCACTTGAGTTCGATTCTTGCGAATCTCGTTCGAAACTGCTGTTTTGAGTTTTCTGTAAGTCCGTTTAACTTTGTTAGACGTGTTGTGAACTTCGATTTGGTTATTCGATCACGTATTGTGATTTTCGGGCGTTTTGGGCCATTTTATAATTTACCCAAAGTTGTGGGTATCCGCATTCGTATTTGTTGTCTTGACCCCTTTTCATGGTCGCGTGTGGTTAATTGTTGCATGGTATTTCATTTCGCATCGATGATGTCGTCCGCGAACATTTCGTCGTATTCGTTCCGTGTATTTTTGGAAATCGAGTCGTCGGGTCATGACGGCTGAGCAGTGGCCGGACAGATGCGGCCGGCACTGTCGGAAGTGTTGGGAACCGGCCGGGCAGGCGCGACAGGAACCGGCGTAGCGTACGCTACTGTCGGAAGACTGCACACGCTAGCTCGGTAGGTGTAGCGCACGCTGCCGACTGGCCAGCGTACGCTATCGGATTTGGGCAGAGGAGTTTCTGAGGTTCTAGACTCAAGAAGGATCGGCAGGTAGCGCACGTTACTGTCGGTCGTGGCGCACGCCAACCGGCAGGTGTAGCGCACGCTGTCGGCTGGCCAGCGCACGTTACCTGGCCGAGCAGTTTAGTCCAGAGGGTTCTGGACAGGTTGGCTAGCGCACGCAGTCGGGGTCGGGCGGGCAGGTCTCGGTCGACAGGTTTTGTCAGTAGTGCCAGGTCATGCGGGCCCCGTCCGAGGGTTCTGGGCCGATACTGGCCGATAGCGAATACGAGTCCGGGAAGGCTAGCGCACGCTAGTCCGGCCCAGTATAAATGTGACAGAGTAGTCGCATTTTCACTCGTTTTTCATTTTCCTTCTTTTCTGTCCGCGGTTGGAATTTCGGAGGAGGCGAAGCCATGTTGTTGAATAACAAATCCATGAAGTTCTTGAGTTCATATCATTGATTGATCATCCTATAACATCCTTTGATCCAGCGAATCAAGGTTAGATCTCTAGAACCCTATCTTTGGGAAATTTTGGGGTTTTCGAGTTTTTGTCCGATTCGTTCTGTATTGTTGATCAATCCATGATGGGTATGATTAATCTTAATATTATTCATGTGTTTAACATCATTTAATCCATTGTTCTTCGTCGAATCAAGGTATATTTCTTGATTTCCTTCGAGTTGACTTTTTGGGGGATTTGTTCTTGATTTCGTTTTCCATCCATTTTTGATGAACCGATTGTTGTAAAATGATGTTTTTAAACATATCCTATGGATTGAATATCCATATTTCGGTTGGGAATTCCATTTTCATGTTTTGTCGGGTCGATTCGTGTTCTTGGCCGTTTTGGGGGAAATCCTTGAACTTTCATCGTTTGTTACTTGAATTCTGCTGCTTTGGGTCGTACCTTGAAATTCATTTTCGTTGTTATTGTTGTCATTCGTAGTTTATTGTTGCGGGTTGTCGTTCGGCGGAGTCGGCGGGTTCGTAGTCGGTCCGAGTCTCCTCACTTCAGTCGATTCTCCGCGTTGTGATTATTCGAGGCAAGTATCTTGCCCATACATTTCATGTTTCGTAGGCATAATTGTTGGTAAATGATTTCATGTAAAATCCGGATGTTTAATGAATGTTAAAAAGTATCGGTATATTCTCGATAAATGTTGTCTTTCAACGATAACTCGAATCCTTCGTGAATGAGTGTGTTTTTGCCTATGTGTGTTAACTCCGTTGGTTGAAAGACTTATGATCACATTTAGTGAATGTAATAAACCGTAATCATTTACCGAGGATAACGTGTTGTTATGTGTGCTTGTTCGATCAATAGGTGACGGGTGATATTGGTTGTTACTACTTTGAAAGGAAGTTGTGATGCTTAATGTTGCTTGGCTTGATAGTTGATTATTGTTGTGTTCTTGTTGTATGTGATGTGCCTCCGGGTAGGATTGTTGAATCTCCGGGATCCATACTTTCTATTATGGGTCGGGCGTGGCCGTAGGATTATCCACCGGGTATGTCTTGAGGGGACTACGAGGTTCGTGGCTTGTTAGCCCGATGCCAGGATAACTGATGGAGTTATCATCGGGTATGTCTTGCGGGGACTCCGAGGTTCGTATCTTGTTAATGCGATGCCAGGATAACTTATGGTTGTGGTTTGGTTAAGTACGTACCTGTGCTTGTAGTCACGTGACTGTTGTTACGGTGACATGTGATTTGATATAGTTTTCCTGTGGGTTATTCACTCGGGTTTGTTCTACGGGAGCATCTGAGGTTAGTTGCTTGATAGCACAGGACGCGAATAATCTGTGGAAACAGGTTGTGATGGTATGATCGGGTCGTGGACCCGCGTGTTGTTATCGTAATTTTGTTTTGGGAAAATGATTTTTGGGCTGTGTCCCTAAATGTTTTCGAAAGGTTTGAGAATTCTTAAAATCCCAAATGTTTTCAAAACTCTCGAGATCGTAAAGTGTTTTTACAAGATGTATATTGGGTTTACCCATATCCGTCGATTTAACCGTTTTGATCAAGTGATTTACCTCGAGAAGTATGTTTATGATTGCTAAGTCTTTGGAGTATGATATGTATGCTTGTCTTCGTATTATATACTTGCACTAGAAAAACAGTGGAGTTTTGCTAACCCCCGAGTATTCGGGGGTGGATGTCTGTATTGCATTCAGGTTTTGGAGCATAGCACAGGGCCGGCATGAAGGATGATGAAAGATGAACGATACTAATCACACGAGGACCCGTTGATGTCGTATTTGGTTTAGTTGTATTTTATTTTCCGCTGCAGTATTCTTTCCCCGTTGTACGGGAGTGTGTTGTACTCGACCCCTGCGTGGGCATGTGTTGTGATTGAGTTTTATGTATTTATTGAAAGACCAAATCGGTCTATTGAATCATTTTAGCCTTAAAGGCATTGTTGAGTTGGTCGATATTATTACCAGCCTGGTAGATCCTTGAGGAAAGGTTCTACGGCGTGTAATATCCCTGAGCGGATTGGGGGTGTTACATAAATGGTATCGGAGCTTAGGTTGTGGAAACCTAGGCTGTTGGGTCAAGTTGTGTCTATTGAGTTTTGTCTCGTCGGATTTTGTCTGACGGAGTCGTGTCGCGACGCGTCGTCTGAGTTTGTTGTTCGTGATTAGTATCATGGGGCGATCATCATCTTCGTGCGACCTGTGGATGTAAGTCTCCCTCCTTTGTGTTGTGCCTCGTGTGGCACGAGTTACTGGTATGATTATGTGTTAAGTGATGGAATCCTTATGCAGATTCTTGGTTTCGTGATGCGTTTGTGTGACTCTCATATTTCGTTTATATGAGGAGTGTTGTCGCTATTTATGTCCTTTTGACTGTGGACTGTTTGTTTTCCGGTAAAAGACATGTGCTGTCTTGATTTTGAGCGAGTTGATGCGTGTGTTGTGGTGTATGTAAGTGAATATTGTTACATGTGAGTTTTTAGGCATTCTAGCCTAATAGATTTTCGAAAACCTTGAGTATCTTAGAAAATAAATTTCGAGACGTACCTTTAAAATGAATTATTTTCTCGCGGTACTTTCAAAGTGCTTTCTATTGCCGCAATATATTTCAAATTATTCCAATTGGGGACCAAAATATTTTGAGATATTTTCATTTATTTAGAAATGCTTTGCTTAGACCCGAGGGTCGAATATTTCCGAAAGTTTTTCACTAAAAGAAGAATGTCCTCATTTTTGTTCAACACAAGATGGTTTTCAAAGTATCGACAATGATGTTTGTTCAACTTTTTGTAAAGTGATACTCAAGATCAACTAGTGTTTCCAATTTTTTTTTTCAAAAGATGGTTGTTTCGTGATGTTTAGTAACCGTATGCTAGATATCGTTCGGACCGCTGAGGTCGCCGAACGATACCGTCGTTGCTGGGGTGTTTGTATGTGTGTTGCTTTACGATGGTAATCGTTGTAAGTGTTGCGTGTTATGATTTCCTATTGTGCTGAGTGGTTGCTTATTCAGTATGCCGAGGAGGGGCAGAGGTCGTGGTCGTGGCGACCGGGTGCGTGATCGGGATCATGCTGCTGGTGATGATATCGTTGTCGTTGTTGCTACTATCTTACAACAGGTAGCTACACAGATGACTCAGTTGACTCAGGCAGTTCAGCGCATTACAGATGTGACCCAGAACACTGGTGCAAATCAGTGGCTTCGGGAGGTAATTCGTATGAATCCACCTTGATTCGCCGGTGTTGCGGATGCGTTGGGCTGGGATGGTTAGATTTTCCAGTCGGGAAAGATATTCGAGGCTGTCGATTATCCTGAAGAGCGGAAGGTACCTATTGCGCAGTACCTCCTTGACAAATATGCCGCTAATTGGTGGGAAGTTGTTAAACCTCGTGATCGTGATGTCACGTGGGCGGAGTTCCAGGCATTTATGGAAGCTGAGTTCTGTCCGAAACCAATTAGAGAGCAGAGGATTCACGAATTTTATTTGGCAGAGCCGCAAGATATTTCAGTGTCACAGGCTATCATCGACTATAGCAAACAACTCAGTTATGTGCGAGATCGGGTGAGAACCGAGGAAGAGAGGATCTTTCATTTTGACAGACGAATGAAGCCAAAGATTCGCGTGTATATGTCAGGACTCACTCGCAATTCATTGAGGGACTACCACGATCGAGCCTTGGCCCGTGAACTAGCTTCATTATCGTCGGAGCGTGTGCCCGAGTCGAAGAAGCAGAGGAAGTCCGATGACCTTGTGGACAGTGCAGGAGTTGGTGTTTTTAGTTCGCAACGTCGTAGTCTTTCTGCTGTGAAGCTCTGTCGCTCATTGCGTGGGACTGAGAGTTCCAAGTCGTCTGTTTTGACTCCTGGTAAATCCAGGAGGTGTTTTAACTGCAATGTGGCGGGGCATGTCCGTGCACATTGTCCTTCTCCGCTAGTAACGTGTTACAAGTGCGGGCTTGAGGGACACAGGGTTCAGTTTTGCGAGTTAGTCGCCGAGCCTTCTGAGGCACGGAATTGAGCACTGATATCAGGACCGACTCCGAGGAGTCCCTGAGGGGCGTGGTCTATCAGTTTTATGTTATGTTATTTCCTTACCCGGTTGTTTCGAATTTCAGAGATTAAGTTCTTTTATTCGAAGTGGATCGTTTTGTGTTTATTTTCCGTTTTCTCGACTGTGCACGGTGCTTAGTGTTTTGTGATTGTTCGAATAATTGACGTGATTATATTATCTGTTTGATGACGCTTGTCACTTGTTGGTTTTATTATGTTTCTACCGGTGGCGTTGTGTTGGTCGTCGTGGAGCGCGTTTTCACGCCGTATATTCCTTTGCGTTGCATGTAACGTTTCTCCGATGAGCGAAAGTTACGCGTTTCTTACGTATCTCGTTGAGTTTTCCTGGCGGGATATTGCTTCTCCCTACTTGTTTTGAGTTTCGGGACGAAACTTCTTTTAAGGAGGGTAGTATGTAATATCCCCAATTTCGATTTCCGGTAATATCTTTTTTTTTCGGCGGAAGTCTATTTTGACAACTCGCTCATGACCGTATCATCATTTTGAGAATGATTAATTCTGCACTTTTTGTCATCCGAGTTCATTTCGGTATCGTTTTGTTGAGTTCCGTGTTCTTAAGCGGCTTTTCCGCACTTGAGTTCGATTCTTGCGAATCTCGTTCGAAACTACTGTTTCAAGTTTCCTGTAAGCCCATTTAACTTTGTTAGACGTGTTGTGAACTTCGGTTTGGTTATTCGATCACGTATTGTGATTTTCGGGCGTTTTGGGCCATTTTGTAATTTACCCAAAGTTGTGGGTATACGCATTCATATTTGTTGTCTTGACCCCTTTCCATGGTCGCGTGTGATTAATTGTTGCATGCTATTTCATTTCGCGTCGAAGATGTTGTCCGCGAACATTTCGTCGTGTTCGTTCCGTGCGTTTTCAGAAATCGAGTCGTCGGGTCATGACGACTGAGCACTGGCCGGACAGGTGCGGCAGGCACTGTCGGAAGTGCTGGGCACCGGCCGGGCAGGCGCGGCAGGAACCGGCATAGCACACGCTTCTTCCGGAACGCTAGCTCGGCAGGTGTAGCGCACACTGCCGACCGGCCAGCGTACGCTATCGGATTTGGGCATATGGGTTTGTGAGGTTCTGGACTCGGGAAGGATCGGCAGGTAGCACACGCTACTGTCGGTCGCGGCACACACTAACCGGCAGGTGTAGCGCACGCTGTCGGCCGGTTAGCGCACGTTACCTCGCCGAGCAGTTTAGTCCAGAGGGTTCTGGACAGGTTGGCTAGCGCGCGCTAGCGTCCGCGCAGCGCACGCTATCGGGGTCGGGCAGGCAGGTCTCGGTCGGCAGGTTTTGTCAGCAGTGCCGGGTCGTGCGGGCCTCGGCCGAGGTTTCTGGGCCGATACTGGCCGATAGCGGATGCGCTAGTCCGGGAAGGCTAGCGCACGCTAGTCCGGCCCAGTATAAATGTGACAAAGCAGTCGCATTTTCACTCGTTTTTCATTTTCTTCCTTTTCTGTCCGCGGCTGGAGTTTCGGAGGAGGCGAATCCATGTTGTTGAACAACAAATCCATGAAGTTCTTGAGTTCATATCATTGATTGATCATCCTATAACATCCTTTGATCCAGCGAATCAAGGTTAGATCTCTAGAACCCTATCTTTGGGAAATTTTGGGGTTTTCGGGTTTTTGTCCGATTCGTTCCGTATCTCCTCTATATACAGAATACGCTGAGCCTAAGTGGCAGCTTCTCATGCTTCGGCTGCCACATGTCTTTCGCTGGTGCTGCGGGTGCTTATGTGTCAGCTTCTCATGCTTCAGCTGACACATAATCAATTACTGGCCTAATCATCATTGAATTAATTACATTATAATTATACCACAAATAACTCCTACTTACCTTATTAATTATTACGAATTAAGGAATATGAATTATGAATAAATAAGAATTGATTATATTTACAAAAATATTTCATATTTTCATTAAATTAAAAATATAAATCTCAAACAAAGAGAAATTTAATATAGTAGTGTGCACTATATATTAAAAACGTAAACCTAAAATCTCGCGGAGATATTATATATTCCACTAATTAATTAGTTTATATTAGTTAGTCACATTAATTAGGTATATTAATAAAAAAAATATCAATTGAAATGAAAGATGCTTGAGAGTATTGCAAAAAGAAGTGTTGAATACATATAATTAAAAAGGTACTTGAAGTCCTAATCAATTAAATAAATCGAAATAATCTTATTAAAAATATTATTGTAAATGTAGAAACAATGGTTTTAATTATTATTTATAAATAAATCAAAGAAACTATGGAATAAATCAATTAGTCTATTTTAGTTTTAAATCTTATTTAATTAATATAAAATAACAAAATAAATGAAAAAACTTATATTTAATAAATTATATAATTACTGATTTTAAGAATTTTTAAAGAGATATTTCAAAATAGAGCAAATTATCAAATTGGTCCCGTATGTGGGACCAATTGGCCAAAAAACTCCATCTGTCTTCGGCGGACCAAAATATCCCACATCTCCCCCTACTTTAGCCAATTTAGTCCTCCGTCGCCGGCCGGAGTATTTTTCGGCCACCGGAGCTGACGTGGACAACACGTGGCTGACACGTTGCAAAAAGAAATATAAAAACCTAAATAATATAAAAAAATCTAAAAAAAATTAAAAAATCTGGAATATTAAAAAATCTAAATTTAAAAAATTTAAAAAAATTAAAAAATTTAAAATCTAAATTTTTTTTAAAAAAATATAAAAACCTAAATAATATAAAAAAATTTAAAAAAATTTAAAAAATCTAAAAAAATTTAAAGAATCTGAAAAATTGTAAAAAAATTTAAAAAAAATTAGAACCTTAGGTAATTATTTTTAATTCTGAAATATTAATATTAATATATTAGAATTTTTTATTTTATTTTTATTTTTTTAATTTTGAAAAGATTTTTTTCTGAAAAAAAAAATCTTTTTAATTCAAATGATTAATTTTATAATTCTGAAAAAAATCTTTTTAATCTTTTTAATTTCTGAAAAAAAATATTTGTTTTTAATTTTAATATTCTGAAAAAAAATCTTTTTAATTTCTGAAAAAAAAATGAGAAGATTATCAAAACGAACTTTTTGAGAATCTTTTCAGAAATTAAAAAGATCCTTTTTTTAGAATTATAAAATTAAAAAAAAATATATATTTTTTCAGAAATTAAAAAGATTAAAAAGATTTCTTTTTCAGAATTATAAAATTAATCTTTTGAATTAAAAGATATTTTTACGAAAAAAATCTTTTGAATTATAAAATTAAAAAATAAATAAAAAATTCTAATATATATATATTGATATTTCAGAATTAAAAATAATTACCTAAGGTTCTATTATTAAATTAAATTTTTTTAGATTTTTTATATTATTTAGGTTTTTATATATTTTTTAAATTTTTTTAGATTTTAAATTTTTTTAAATTTTTTTATATTTTTTAAATTTTTTTAAATTTAGGTTTTTTAATATTCCAGATTTTTTTATTTTTTTTAGATTGTTTTATATTATTTAGGTTTTTATATTTTTTTTGCCACGTGTCGTCCACGTCAGCTCCGGTGGCCGGAAAATACTCCGGCCGGCGACGAAGGACTAAATTGGCTAATGTAGGGTGGAGATGTGGAGTTTTTTGATCCGTCGGAGACAGATGAGTTTTTTTGGTCAATTGGTCCCACATACGGGACCAATTTGATAATTTTCCTTTCAAAATATATAAGAAATTAAATTTAATAATATACTAATTCCTAGATCTTTGTACACAGAGAATTTCAGAAAATAAAAATTGCTCGTTTTAAGTGATTTTTATTTTTTATTTTGTTTTAAATTTATTTACTTTTAAAATCAAATATATATTTTTGAAAGTTTTGGATTTACTTTTGTATTTTAAATTATATCCAAATAATTTATGTAATTTTTTTTCAAACATAAGGATTAAATTATCTCTTTTTTGGCCATATACAGAAACCGTTAAATACTTAACGATTTGGATCATTTTGGCAAAAAAAAAGGACCAAAAAAACGTGGAACTAAAATTTCATTTAACATAATCAGATATGAATTGAGGTTTTTTCTAATACGAATTTCCGAAATTACTAAAAGTAACTATTTATGTTTTCTCTTAAATGTAAAATGTGCCAACTGTTCCGGGAATTATTATTCCCGTGATGTGTCTTACCTAATACTGGTTGTAGATAAATAGATGGATGGTTCTAGATCCTTCTAGAGGTAGTAGGATCCTATTAGATGTCTTACCTTATCTAGGAATCCTATGTATGGAAGGACTCTCATTGCAATGCCTATATAAAGGCCCATCTATCATTGTTATGAATGCAATTTTGATTGACTCGTATTTACAGTCTTTTACTTTCTCCTGAAACACGTTATCAGCATGTAGTTTCCCAACTGAGCAAGAAAAAAAAACCCTCCCGTTTTATGCGAAATTCCGAAAGAAAAAAAACGAAAAAAAAATTCTGCAGAAACCCTAGCCGCCGATCGCCGTCGCCATCCCAGATCGCCGATCCACCTTCTTCCCCGAAAATCAAACCCGCGATTCTCGCCGTCTCAAATCCGAAATCGCAGAGCCGTCGCCAGCCCACGAAAATCCTCGGACCCAGCTGCGCGACCCTCCCGGTCGGAATCGCGACGACAACCGTGCGACGCCTCCTTTCCCCACTGCCGAAGAAACCTGCAAAACCACTGTCGGCCACATTTTTTTCAGACCCTCGGCCAGCGTAGTTGTTCAGAATCCGACCCTGTCCGGTTCCAGTTGCAGACCCAATCCAGATTCAGTACGTGCTGCAGATCCAATCTAGTCGCGGTCCGACATGATTTTTTAGTGCTCGCTCAGATTTTTACCCTCTCAACCGTGTAGCGAGAACTACAAATTTAACGGCGAAGATCTGATCCGGGAAAGTATTTCTCGATGAAATTGTACGCGAACAGAAGCAGATTTTTACACAAAAAAAAAAATCGAGAGACGAGAATTTCCGCGCGCAAATTTTCTGCACAGCGCACTCGTACCAAAATCATGTTTTCCGATTCGTTAACCGTCGGATCGGTGTGAAATTTTGATAGCAACTTTCCAACACAAATATCTGTATATTCAACGGTAGAGATCGGATTCTGAGTAATATTGCTTATTGAATCTGCTTCCGAACAGAAGCAGATTTTTATAAGGAAATTTGGAGATCCGACCTCATCCAATACCGAGCTGCTGCACCGCCGCGCCCGAGTCCTTTGTCGGCCGATTATCGAGCCCACTATCCCTTTTTGGGCGTTTCTCAACTCTCTATTTTCCTAATTCATGATTCATTTATCATTAACTTGTATGTTTATGAATCTAACTATGTTTATGCTTTACGTGGCATATAGGAAAATATATTGCTCATGATGATGTGCAAAATATGGAGAGAAGCCATATTTATTATCCCGTTCAAGGATCAAAGTAAATATGGAACTGAGTACCACGTAAATATTGCTCATATGGAGAGAAGCTTCCGTTCAAGGATCAAAGCAAACACGGAACCAAGTACCCGTAAGATTTTATTAAAGTTCCTGTTTTTCAATTCCTCTCTTTTGGGAAATTTTTTTTGGGGAATTGGGTATTTGGGTTCTTTATCTCCCACGCTACTTTGCGGTGGATGAGACTATGAGAGGTGGTATCACTCTCGTATGTCGAAGTAAACTGTGTGACGGTCCTGGGGGAGTCACGGATAATTGTTGAAAGTCGATATTTGTGGTTGTTGCATACACCACGTTTTGGGTGCGATTTGACGTCGCCGTTTTGTCGATTTTAAACCAACAATTGAATAAAATGAATATTGTCGGTAACGGTAAAGTTATGACTTGTTCATGATTAGTCACGGAATTGTGACGAACAAATGGGACAAACATCGATTGCGACGGATATGTCGTGGTTAAAATTGATTTGTGACAGATTTGTCACGATGAATTGAGCGACCACCATGTTGGTCTTGACCCAATACCATACTTGGAAAACTCCATCTTTCATCCTATTAAAATAAAATATTGCATGTGGGTGTAGTCATGCACCGTCTCCTTGCAATATAATATATGAAAGAGTGTAAGAGTAATTCTCATGAATTTTAACATGTAAAGCAATGGCATATTGCGGTAAATACATGAATTCGTTGACCTCAATTATAGTTCGTATGACTATAGGTCCGAATATTTTTTCGAGTATTTGTAAAGGCATGTGCCTTATACATTTGACTATGTTTAGTCGATCTTATTGGATGGTCAAGACGAGTTGGTTATGATATATTCATTATGTCTCATGGTTCAAAATGCTTAATTATGATGCACCGCGTTGCATCCATATAACATGGCTATTATGACGTATACTTGCAAATTGAGAATTAAAATTCTTGGTTGATTTGATGTACTTTGGTGGATTTTGTCTACACTTTGATCATGACTAGGCGCATCCTCCTTGGTATTTGTTTATGCTTTGAAAGTTCAAACGGAATCAGTGGTTTTTAAACAGCCTTAGCTGTACCGACATTCCTACTTTCTCTGCAAGTCTACCAAGTTGGAGTTACCGAAAGGATCATCAGTCGAGATAAGAAATCGAACACCCTGCTGCGTTTAAACCCACTTATGGCTGTCATTGCCATGTTTTTGCATCAACACTTATGCCATTGGATATAGTCTCAACCTTGTTTTCTCACTAAACTTGGGAAATACTAAAGCAGCCAATTAAAACATGCACTGTGATCTAAGTTTAATGATCCGTGTGGTGCACAATATATGGATAGAAATATACGGAAGTCTAGTTTCTAGAACATCTGACCGTTCGTCCATAGCCTTTTTAACAAGGTAGTTATTGCTGTTTTAGTAAACAAAGGTCAAGCTGCACGGAATTTTATTTCCAGCGATTGTGCTAACTTTTGTCGCAACCAACTTGGTTCCCATCTTAAATTTGCAAGTGGTCTTATGACACATATTTTTCAACCTCTTTTTGGCCGAATTTGCCATAGATGATGCAATTTTTGGTATGCATTGTACACTAAAATATCATTTTTCAAATGTTGAAAAACAGTTTCCTTGGGGAAGCCCAAAATACGCACCCTTATAAGAAGGTCGAGCGTGTGCATGGTAGTGTTACACCATGCTTGTTTCGTAATTTTGCCCCTTAGGCATATAACCTTGCCATGTTATGCACTCAATATGATAGATCATTTTGATCGTATCTGGTATAAAATCTCTATGTTGTTAGAGTGTTCGCTATGCTCATATTTGTAAAATTTTGCAAGCGAAATTGAGTGCGTATTAAGCTATTTTCAAGGAACACGATATTTTTGGATTTCGATTTATAAATCCATTGTGACTATGATGAGTAGGTCATCACAATCAATGAGCGGTATGATGCTCAAGTTGTTGAATGCCGAATGGCGTTTTCTAGTCACATATGTTCCGTAACAATTGAACCATGTTATGACTCGATGATACATAAGCCAAAGTGTATCACTCATAGCATATCATTATGATTTGTGAGAACTAAAATCTTATGCATCACTTGTATTGGATATGTGAAAAGGAAAAATATTCATGAGTCAATATGGTCCGGCTTGCATCGGTTTTTGTAACCAGAAGATGTATTGGGAGATTGACACATTTAGGCTTTAATAGTCCGGAGTTTGGACAGTTTGATGATCCATATACCACGGTATTGTCATGGACATCATTTTCTTTGAACAAAGAAACTAGTTGGATCAAAGACACCAAAGTACGTTGGTGGAGTCGTGAGCAGGGCTCATGACCGATGATGATATTTATGTCATCCGCGTCTTGTTTTCATAAACATGTGTGATGCCAAAGACCCCCCCAATGATCCTTCTTCGCCATGTTCATTGATTTAAGCCTATTCTTTGGTACGATTAGGAGATGACACCCTCCTATGCTAAAGAGAATAATGTAGCGACTCGCATAAGCATGGTGCTGAGTCCTCCCTTTTCACCGAGTCCTTATACATACATGATCATAAGTATTAGTTTGGGTGGCTTATGATGCTATGATGGTGTTCACAAATGGTCATACTCAAGTGATAACATTTATATGTTATGTTGTTCCTTTGACAATGATTGATAAATTGATGAAACCTGAGTTATGGTTGTCCAACTTGCGGACCAGTCATTGTAAAGGCCGGTTCACCCACTTTTTAGACCAAATCTTAAAGTGAAACTTTAACAAGTACTTCCTAACATCCAAGGCTACCTTCTCACAAATTTTGATGCCATTTGGAGACTTGGAAGAGGTGAACTACTTAAATGAAGTTTTCACATACCACCAGTTGTCCTATCAACCAGTTCGATATCATTTCGACCGGTTTCTGACCACAAGGTTGATGGTTTTGGAATCCAAACACCCGTTTATACATGCTCACGAAATCTTGAGGTGTTTGGAGCTGGTGAAGGGAGTGAACTCTTCAAGAAAGCACTAGAGGTTCGATAAAACCAACGGCCTATCATTGGTTCAATCGTTTCTTCATGTTCGATCCCGATGGTGCGTGGTGGCGGTTTTGTTGGATTCTCAAGACCAGTAGCTACGGTTATGCAACATCGGTCAACATGTCATATTCACCTATACCTATCATCATTCAAATGCTTAGTTACGAGTGTAACAATATGCATTTTGTTAACTGGATTGTGTTAACACTGAAAACCTTTATCGTCCACATGTTCATGTGCCAAAGTGCGTCACCACAACGCATTATGACGGGTTATAAATTATGAGTATGACATGCGCTTTCACTCATAGTCCGCTTAAAATATACCTTGGTAGACGATCTCGTAAGTCACTT